>JAFEMH010000304.1:0-600000 GCA_022495995.1 Adenophora triphylla var. japonica | reverse complement strand
ACTTAGTCCGATCTCATGATCCATGCTACTATTCGGGTACGAACCATGCTCTCCCCGACAGTCAGGTCGACCATTCTACGAGTGGCGACCTCGACCTAAATCAGCAAGTGACGACCTGATACTTGCCGGCTTATTTGGTCAATCAATGCTCACAACTACATCCCTACAAATCAGGGACCGTTATAGACACGTGCCCATGACCAAGTAACCGCCGCTATAATCTCTGAGGACATGCCGCCTCCCCAAAAATACATCACTCTTGCCTATAAATACTTCATCACTACCAAACGGTGAAAGGTAACTGCCATTTTGTATTCTGAGTTCATTATTCAATACATTTTGAGCTATATACAACCGTGATCTTACTCACGCCCGAGCGTCTTCGCCGGAGACACATCCGGCTAGTCGTGGGTTCTGCTGTGGCCGTCAAGAAGCCAGTGATCGTCCCCGCCACGTGGAGGAAGATTGATAAGCACATTTCCGCAAAGATCGCTTGGTTCCATTGTCGGGAAAGTGCTTTAGACTTGACTTCGAAAACTCCATCAACCTCGCAACAATGGTGACTTCGTAAGGACACGTATCCGAGGCTTCACTGGGGCACGATGAAGTGAACAACAACAACAATGCAAACGTTGGAAATGCAGATTTGCCTCCTCCTCCCCCTCCTCAACGACATCATGCTAGGGCGACACGCTCTAACGCCGTGGCCGATGGCGGGGATTGCGATGCAAGGAGAGAAAAGCGTCCTATGGAAGGACAAGGAGCTCCACCTCACCCAAAACGTACAACCGGGCAAAGCTAATGTGGGAAGCAGGCAGGTCCCTCCACTAATCCCATGAGCAAGAAAGAAATGATGCCGGAGCGAGCCCTGCATTCCTCGGGCCGACTTAATAGCCATGGAGGAGGCGTAATGTGCCGACATACGCCCGGGAGAGAGTGGCACCCGCTCAGGTTTCTAATGGGCAACAGCCAGGAGTGCTAGGCCAAATGAAGGTGTGGGACAAAACGGCGAAGACAGTAATGGTACGTCGAGCTCCCACTATAGTTCATGTGCCGAGTAATGATTTAAGAGCTAGCCTCACCGTAAACAGAGAGCAGGAGGCTCAATCTCGATTTGAGGACTCGCCAATGTACCAATAGAAACGTACATGTTTCCCTGTACCGTAACACAGAGATCGTGGTCTCAAAGAGACGTAAATGGGCATAGGTCGCCCGTGAGAGGGGAAAGGCGCAGTCGCCACATGGGGATCACAGCGCAGGTCGCCGTCTCGCCGCCGAGAGGCGCAGGTCGCCTCAAAGAAGTAATGACATAGATCTCCAATAAGATCGAAAGGACCAATTCTCACAGTGGACGTATGAGTAGGCAGTGACTCCCCCTGTAAGTGAAGGCCGTAGGTCCAATGCCGCTCCTCCAGGAGATGAGAGACCCGATGCCGAGAATGGTTGATGATGAAAAAGAAATTTGAGCAATGGGAGGAGGAGAAGAAAAAAGAGACGGGAAAGGTTGAACGAATTGACTTTGCTCTTCGACCTTTTTCCAAAGAAATCAGGGATAGTCGACCTCCTCCTACTTTCAGGTTGCCTCTTCTGGAGAAATACTCTGGGTCGACAAATGCCAGGAGCCACATATCACATTTGGAAGCCACTATGTGTTTTGTCGCCAATGAGGATGACAACATGTGCAAAGCTCTCCTAAGCACACTTACTGGGGCAGCCTTAACTTGGTTCAATGGTTTGGCTGCTGGTAGTATCACTACTTGGGCATGCTTCAGAACAAAATTCTTAGATCGCTTCTCGACTGCAGGAGCTCGAAAGATAACCGTCACTGATCTGAATAACTTGGTGCAGGGTAAGAATGAAAGCTCGATGAGCTATTTCACCAAGTTCAAAGAGATGGTTGATAAAATAGAGGAAGACCTCACAGACAGGGAGGTAATCAATTGCTTCCGAAGTGGTATTTCCTCAGAAGACATGGACTACGAGCTCACAGTCCGAACGGTCACAACTCGACAGGAGTTGTTTGAAAAGGTGTATAACGTCGCTCTTGCTGAGGAAAGGAAAGAAAAGAAGAATGGTAAGAGCCCCAAGGTTGAAGTCGCTGACGATAAAAAAGACTCCAACAAGAATGGGGGGAACAATAAAAATGGAAAGAACAGAACTAGGGCGACAGAGAAGGTGCCCGAAGCTTTCACTCCCCTCACGGTGAGTCGAACTGAGATTTTGAATGCCGTTGAACCGGCTCCTCCGGCCCCAATGAATCCAGCAACAAGTTTAGGAGGGACAACAGCAAGTACCGCGACTACCACAAAGACACCGGTCATCTCAAGGATTGCTTGGGATTAAAGCGTATTATCCAGAGAATGGTCGACTGTGTGGAGACTCGAAGCTTATGTGAAGAGACCTCAAACCGGGGGAGGTGAGCAGCCACAGTGGACAACAAGGACCTAGGCAGCCTAGACCGAACTCCGGGGGTCATCACCGAACAAGCGAGCAACACGGCCATCAAGCACAAGATATTCCAGCTCAATAAGGCCCCACATGTGCCTCCCAGAGAGAAATAAGAGATGAGGCTACCGCCTTCTACCCCCACGAATTGGCAACTAATATGGCGGCTAGGGAGCAAGTTCTCGTCATCCTGTGTCTCATTGATGGATGCACGACGAGCGTACTCTTAGTCGACACGGGGCTCGCAAGGATATTTTGTTTTACAAAACTTTCAAGGAGACGGGTCTTAATGATGAACAAATGGAGAGATATGATGGCAGTTTGGAGGGCTTCACCAATCACCGAGTTGATGCTAAAGGCCGATAGTGCTCGACGTCGACCTAGGCCAAAGACCCCCTCAGATTGTCTCGAAGGTACAATTTATCGTAATTGATGTAAATAGTGACTATGCCGCCATACTTGGAATTCCCGGACAGTCGCTCTTGGAATGGTAGCATCAATTCCTCACCAAATAGTAAAGTTCCCCACACCTCGCCGGAGTGGGTTGCGTATAAGGCACACCTCGTGCTTATCTCGGATCATGTTCTCGAGAGAAAGAAAGAAAAGGGAGCCGGAGATTGAGACCGCCGATGGTTACTTGAAGCCGTTCTCGCCGCCACCAAAACTACCCGACTGTCAACAATCACCGACGTGATAGAGTCGACCTATCGCTCAAATGACGAGGTCATGCTTGAGTCGACACGTCACTCTAACACCACTGAGGTCGATTCAGATGTAGTTATGGTTGATCAAGTCGTCATAGGTGACCTCTGCCTCCAGATAGACAATAACTCTGGGGCCCCTACCAACAAGGTCAGGCAGACAAGCTTCGATGATATGATAGCCGAGGAGGCTCCACACTTGGGAACCGAGGAAAGACAAAAGGTCGTGGAGATCATAGTGGAGACTCTACAATTCGTAGATGGACCAGAGCTAGAAGCCGTGGAGGAGCTAGAGTCGCAATCACCAACCCTTCTTACCCCGATCAAAAATTCAGATTGGGAAGCAGGCCTATCACGAGGAGCGAGCAAAAATCATCGAGCTACTCAAGGAAAGTAATGATGTCTTTGCATGGAGAGTAGAAGACATGAGGGGAATCAAGGAGGAGGTCGCCGTTCACAGACTGGAAGTCAACCCGACCATAAAGCCGAGACCCCAAAAACTGAGAAGTTTTGCTCGCGACAAGGAAGAGGCTATCAAAGCAGAGGTACAAAAACTTTTGAGTGCAGGTATAATCAAAGAGGCCACTCATACAACGTGGTTGGCCAACGTGGTCATGGTGAAGAAATCAAATGGCAAGTGGCGGATGTGTGTCGACTTCACTACTCTCAATCTAGCTTGCCCAAAGGATAGCTATCCTCTTCCTAGAATTGACAAGCTTGTTGATTCCATTGCTGGTCATTCCACTCTCGCCCCCGGATGCTTACTCGGGATACCACCGTAGATAAAGATGCATGAGGATGACATAGTGAAGACAAAGATTTCAGTACTGGAGGCATCTACTGCTATAATATGATGCCTTTTGGATTGAAGAATGCAGGAGCTACATATCAGAGGATGGTGAACAAGGTCTTTGCCTCACAGATTGGTCGAAATATGGAGGCCTACGTTGATGACATGGTCATTAAAACTAAGGCCGGGAGTCACGTGGTCGACTTAAAGGAGACATTCGCCAATTTACGAGCAAACGACATGGAAGCCTCAACCCCAAGCAAATGTGTGTTTGGAGTGGCAAACGCAAGTTCTTGGGATTCATGGTATCTCGTAGGGGCATAGAAGCTAATCCAGAGAAGATAAAGGCTTTAGCTTCGACATGAAGGCTCCCACCACTATCAAGGAGATGCAAATGACTTAATGGAAGGGTAGCAGCTCTTGGTCGCTTCATATCAAAGTCGCAGAAAGGTCTCTCCCCTTCTTCAAAGCATCGAGGGATGAAAAGTTTGAATGGACGACCGAATGTCATTCGTCGTTCCAACAATTGAAGGATTATCTTGCTACTCCTCCTCGCTCGCAGCCCGATGACCGGTGAGACTTTATTTGTGTATCTATCTCGTAGGAGACAAGTCGCTTGCCGCAAGCATTGATTAGAGAGGATGAAGGGCTTCAAGCTTCCTGTACTATATCGCAAAGCATTATCGTATGTGGAAAGCAGGTATTACAACGCCGAGAAAGTTGCTTATGCTCTAGTCGTAGCTTCAAGAAAGTTACGGGCTTATTTTACGGCTCATCCAATCGTGGTTCTTACCAATGCTCCTTTAAGAAAAATCTCGCACAAGCCGGAGAGTTCGTGTCGACTACTCAATTGGTCAATTGCCCTCACCGAATTTGACATTGAGTATCGACCTCGAAAGGCGTTGAAGGCTCAAGCTCTAGCTGACTTCTTGGTCGAGCTTACGTTCACCAAGGAAGATGACGAGCAGCGAGCTCCAAAAGAAAAGGGCAAAGGGAAAGAGCCAGAGTCACAAGTCGCCATCGCTCTACCCGTCGATTGTTGGAAGGTCTATTCAGACGGGTCAGCAACCAAAAATGTCAGTGGAGCTGGAATTGTCTTGGTCGAGCCAGAGTCTGGGACTGTATACGAGGAATCGCTAAGGTTCAAATTTGACGCTTCCAACAACCAAGCTGAATATGAAGCCTTGATTGCAGCTATCGAGTATGCCAAGTGTTTTGGAGCGACTAAGATCATGGCCTACTGTGACTCACAATTGATAGTCAACCAGGTCAGAGGCGAGTACGAAGTGCTCAGTTCTACTCTCAT
This sequence comes from Adenophora triphylla var. japonica, assembly GCA_022495995.1. Lineage (NCBI taxonomy): Eukaryota > Viridiplantae > Streptophyta > Magnoliopsida > Asterales > Campanulaceae > Adenophora > Adenophora triphylla. Next base: position 594,758 of record JAFEMH010000304.1, on the reverse strand, counting down.
CAAATACCGCGACTGGTGAAGGAACTAATAAAGGACTTAGAATTTTGGGAGATTCAAAGGATTGGAAGAGAGGATAACGAGTGCTGATCTCCTTTCGAAACTTGCTACTTCAGATGAGCCACATGGCGAGCCTATCTCCTTCCTCGAAAATCCAGCTTATGAGAGGGTAAAAATTCAGTGCATAGATGATCCCTCAAGAAATTGGACTCAGGAGAAGTGTTGGATCGAGGAAATGAAAGTATACTTAGAAAGTGGCGAGCTGCCAGAGGACGAGAAGAAGGCTCGAGCTATCAAAAAGAAAGCTCCGAGATATGTCATTCAAGGAGGCGAATTCGAGAAGATCTTATACTCGGCCATTGCTAAAGTGCATCCATCCCCAAGAGGTCGCCCTATTGATACACGAAGTGCATAGTGGAATTTGTGGTGGACACCCGGGGGCCAGGACTCTTGCTGACAAATTAATCACGTTGGGATACTACGGCCACACATGAGAGCCGACACTCACAACTTTGTTCAGCAATGTGATCAATGCCAAAGGTTTGCCAACCTTCCCCATGTGCCTACAACGAAGCGAGACTCGTGATCGCAGCTTGGCCATTTGATATGTGGGGCGTCGACCGATTGGACCCTTCCCTCCCGCCCGAGGAAGCCGCAAGTACGTGATAGTGGCCATAGACTACTTCACCAAATGGGTTGAGGCCAAACCATTAGCTCGTATCACGCAGGAAAATGCTATCAATTTCATTCATGATTTTATTTGGTGTCGATTTGGTTTTCCTCGAGCCATAGTATCGTACAACGGGACTGCAATTCTCGAGCTTTGAGCGAGAGATGAACAGTGGGAATCAAGCATTGGGCAATCTTCCGTCGCCTACCCTCAAGGAAATGGGCAAGGCGAAGCGGCGAATAAACTTGTCCTATCATCACTCAAGACAGGACTCGTAGGTCGACGCAACAACCGGTTGGACGAACTCCCACTTGCTCTTTGGGCGGTTCGCACAACCACTGGGGCCTACGGAAACCCCTTTCGCTCTCACATATGGATCGAGGCCGTGGCACCCGCCGAGCTCGATTCCCCATTGCTAGAGTGACTTTCTTCAATCGGGAGCAAAATGATAACAACATTGATCGACACGGATCTAATCGACGAGAAGCGAGAGACACTCTTACCTCCGAATGGTCAACTACAAGCAGCGAACTAAGAGTTACCACGACAAGAGGGTTAAAGCAAGGTCATTCCAGGTTGGAGATTATGTGTTAAGAAAGATTGAAGCAACGGGTAGAAAGACCCAGCAGAACAAGCTATCTCCTAACCTGGGAAGGTCCCTATGTGATCACTCGAGTCGTCAAAGAAGGAACCTACATGATAGCTCATCCGGAGGTGACGAGTTGAAACATCCTTGGCATGCTACTCACCTCATCAAATACTACTTCTAGTTTCAATTTCAAAGTTCAAGTTTATGTTAAAGCTAGTTTCGAATTGATGTAAAGCATGATTCCCACTTCAATGAAAAGAGCAGTTTATTCGATCAAACATAGTGTTACATTAATATCAACAAGCTCGACTCTTAGTCAGCTTCGTTCCAACAAAGCTCGACTCTTAGTCAGCTTCGTTCCAACAAAGCTCGATTCTTAATCAGCTTTGATTACTTAACAAGTCCGACTCTTAGTCGACTTTGTTCTAATGAGCTCGACTCTTAGTCAGTTCATCTTAACTCGACTCCTAGTCAGTTCATCTTAGCTCGATTCTAAATCAGCTTTGTTCATTTAACAAGTCCGACTCTTAGTCGACTTCGTTCCAACTAACTCGATTCTTAATCAGTTCAAAGGGTGAACAGGTTCGACTTATGGTCAATCTCGTTCACAAAAAGGTTAATCAAGTCTGAGGTCGACTACACCAACAAGATCAAGTCGCCTCTAGGCTCAAATTAACTCATTTATATTATCTACATCTAGCTCGACATACAATATGGAATGAAAAGCATACAACATTCTGGAAACAAAAGTCAGCTACGATAGAAATAAGTCTCCCAAAACGGGATAAGACTTAAACAAAATTAATTTACAAAAATATTTTGCCTCCCAAAAAACTGGGCCAAGGCATTCGAATAATGTTAGATCAAAAAAGGCAAAAATTGTTTGGAACTTGTTCATTACAATGCTGCTTGAAATAATTTAAGAGGCCAGGTCGGCATTGGTACGATCGTCGGTGGTAACTTGATCTTCAATCATAGGATCTTGTTGTTGAGGGCTCAAGGGTTTACCCGATTCCGAATAGATTTGCTCATCTGCTGTCTCCATGGCTTCAGCATCGTCAAGCTCCGCCAAGACCACATCGAAATTTCTATCAATGACAGGGGGAGCTTCCCACTTCTCACGGTGATCTTCTTCATCTTCTTGAGCGATGAAGGCGGATCATTTTCGAGGGTAGGGAACGAGCGAGTGGCCACCTCTAGCCGTCATATCATGCTGGGATTCGAGAAAACCAACGAGCTAAGCGCTCGATGGTAGCTGTCATTGTTGGATCCACCTGTGCTCGACGAGCCATATGCCTCTTCCCAACCTCGAGAAAATCCTGGGCCTTAGACACTATGGCATCGTAGTACTCATCCCCTGCTTTGAATTTTTCAACGGCGACTTCAGTGGCGTTCTTAGCAGCAATGTCAGCAGCAGCCTTCTCAGCAGCCTTGAGATCTTCTAGCCATTTCCCACGTTCAAGCCGACGATCTTCTTGCAGTTTGACCATGAGATCGTCCTTGTCCTTCAAGAGTTGGGAAACTGTGGCCAACTCCGTTTGGGTCTTCACCAGCTCCTTCCCCTCAGCTTCTTTCTCCGCCTTAACCTCTTTAAGCTTGGACTCAGGATAAAGCTCCAAAGGTCGGCTAGAGCTTTGGTCTTCACCGCCTCATTGGCTTCATAAGAGTTGTCCAAGTCATTGTACAGCTCCTTCAGATCCGCAAGCTCTTTAGCCTTTTTGGAATAGTCCTGAAGGGCTTGTCTCTCCCTTTCAATTGAGGCCCTCCAAGAGCTTTTGGCCTGCTCGATCATGGTCAGATTCTGCATTCCAAAGAGAGCAAAGAAGTGTTAGCTCGAGACTTCAGTTGGTCGAGTAAAAGAATAAACGACTAAAATGAAAAGGAAAGTAAAGAGTTACCTCGCAATGAGCCAGTCCAGCTCGAGCCGAGAACTCCTCGGGCGTCATGCCCTTTTCAGCAAATTGAGCTAACAGGCTCACATCCAACGATCTCCTCACAATGACTTGACCCAAGTTCATAGTGGGATAAGAGCGGCTCAGGCAGTTAACTCCCTCGAGAGAAGGGACGTCGCTCAACCTCTCGCATCATCTCTACCATGAGATTCTTGATCAAGATGAGAGGAAGAGGGAGGAGGTGGAGGTGTTTGATTAGAAGAAACGGCCTTGCCCTTTCCGCACTTCTCGGCCTTTCCCCCGGTATTCGAGCTTGGTCATCGACCTCCTCAAAGATCGTCATCATCAATCTCTACCACCTTCACGGGGCTAGATCACGCTACCTCGGCTTCGAAGTCTCCATGTTAACATCTTGAATTGGGTCGGAGCTCGGACTTATTCTAGTCGACTTGGAAGATGCCTCACCACCATCGCAGCACCCACGGGCTGGGTACCACTTTGCAAAGGGTCTTCCTCTTCTACCCCTTCCATTGGCACCGGCCCGATGTTCTCCTTCACGGCAATGCTGGTCCTCAAAGCGGCCTCTCTTTGCCTATGAGCACGCGCATTGGCCTTCCCATGGTCCTTCCTCGCTTTTTTTCTTATCGAAACCCCAACAATACGCACCATATTTGCTTCTTGCTCGGGAGTTAAAGCGCACGACATAGAGGAAATCAAGTGTTAGCTCGGCAATTCAAAAACAGTTTTACGAGTAAACCATTGACGAGATAATTGATACAACTTCAAGGCGAGTTCTATGTACGAGCTAACTAAGTTCTACATACGAGCAAGTAATTTAATGAAGTTGCAATTCGTAATAGTTCTATGTACGAGCTAATTAAGTTCTACATACGAGCAAGCAACGGACGACCTAAGAGTTGCATACAAATACAAGATAACAATAGACGAGTAAAGGATTGCAGAACAAGATCTTACCACCGGCATGCTCCCCGTTATCCTTGCGGTAATTTCTTTGTCTTCTTGCGGCCAGCACGAATTCCTCAAACCTCCCGAGAGAATGAGTAACCCGGTCGGGATATATTTGTCCTCTCACACAGGACAAGGGCTCTACCACCCCATCTCCAGGCATCATCCCACTGGATGAAGTTATATTTGGTGGTGATCAGTGCTCTCCCAGCCTAATGGGTCTTCTCTTGACTAAGCGACACAAAGCCCTATACAAGTTAAGATGCCGGTCGGCTCCCAATAGCTCCCCTCATCTATGGTTTTGTTTCATCATTGGGCGGGGAATTCCCATCCTAATCTACTCTCTACCACTACAACATACGAGTTCCACCACTATGCTTACTTGGGAGGTTGGTGAAGAGCTTGGGAGATTTAGGTTTAGAGGGAATGCTGATGCTCAAGTCCTCTCCACTATACTTTATCTTTGAAAAACTCTTTGAACACTCTCATACAGGGCTCGTATCCTAAAAATCTACACACCATGGCAAAAACACACGAGGACCCTACAAGTATTAGCTCCAAGTTGAAGGGGAAGGGCATTTGCACATTCCAGTAAATTCATTGATAAAAGGGTCAAGAGGCAACTGAGGCCGGCAACAAGCGACCATAAAAGAAAGCAACTTTGGTAGCATCCTTAGTGAAAGTCGACTGTACTTTTTCATGAACTCCTTTCGGGTATATATGGTTACTTGGTAATCCAACGGGTCGACTTCGCAGAAATCCTTGATCATACTTTTGTACCTAGAGGGCAAATTCGATTGCCACGCGATGGCCACTGGGGGAACATAGCCCTCTCATTCTTGCACGACACCACATTGGGCCCAAATGCGTTGACAATTCGAGGACCGAGAAGACGTTGAGGCGGCGTTCCCTTCTTGAGTCGTCATATACGTACAAGCAAAAGAGGAAGCGGGGAGTCGATCCTATGATCATGTTCGATCGACCTACCTAAGGACGACCTAGACTCCACAGGAAACCTATCCTATTTCTAAGGAAGGAGGGCTTATGGACGTCCCTAACGTAAAACAGGGTGATATGGTCAAGTAATTCATGGAACGATGAAAAGTGACAACATTTGAGTCGTCAATCACCACATTTTCAATTTCTCCTACAATTGGCGGCCCTATCTCGGTGTAATTCAATCCCCAACCGATCAAAATGGAAGCACACTCATCCAGGGACATCACTCTCCACTCACCGTTCACATTCTTACATGCCCTACGGTTAACAGTACAATAACCATACCACGCTCCTGGTTCGCAACTAAAGGTCCTAGCCATGGCGGAAAATGAGAACAGTGCATAAATTAAAACCATAAAGCAAAGGTATGAAAGAAGTACCTTAATTAATTGCGAACGTGTTTTCGTTCTTTGGAGCAGAGAGCCGAACTTAAATCTTCTTTGAGATCCCTTGATTATCGCGGAGAAGAAGAAATTCTAGAGCAGTAAAAGTTCTAAACAAAGAGGGATTTCTCTATTTATATTTTCCTAAATTTGGAAGGGGAAAAGAAAATCAAAATTAATTTTCCAAAATTAAAAGTCAAGCGGTTTCCGAGAAGGAGTTCCAAGAGTCGAGAATTGCAATCATTACTAAAACCGGCGCTCCTTCATCTCCAAACCGTCCGTCACCAACGATCAGGATGTTGCCACGTCATCATGGTCGACCTACTTCAAAGACTAGTATCGAGCTTCGAGTAAAGCAATTTTTGGCAAAGAAATCTTCTTAACTTCCAAGTCGACGAAGTCAACTCGAAAGTTGGGGGCCCCTGAACATACCAAAAGTGTCGAATTGGGCCAAACGAGTAAAGCCCAATCTCGAGATAGCGTGGGCACCCACATTCTCAATAAAACTAATCCAATCGAGAACAAGGCCCAAGGCCCATCTCACACATCGACGACTAAGCCCACGGTCCGACTTACGAGGTCCCGACCTAACTTAGTCCGACCTCATGATCCATGCTACTATTCGGGTACGAACCATGCTCTACCCGACGGTCGGGCCGACCATTCCACGAGTGGCGACCTCGACCTAAATCGGCAAGTGACGACTGACACTTGCGGCCGCTATTTTGGTCAATCAATGCTCACAACTACATCCCTACAAATCAGGGACCGTTATAGACACGTGCCCATGACCAAGTAACCGCCGCTATAATCTCGGAGGACATGCCGCCTCCCCAAAAATACATCACTCTTGCCTATAAATACTTCATCACTACCAAACGGTAAAAGGTAACTGCCATTTTGTTATCAGAATTCATTATTCTATACATTTTGAGCTATATACAATCGCGATCTTACTCACGCCCGAGCGCCTTCACGGAGACACATCCGGCTAGTCGTGGGTTCTGTTTTCAGGTCAAGGAGCCAAGTGATCAGTCCTGCCACGTGGAGGAAGATTGATAAGCACAATTCCTGCAGCATCAATTATTATTATTAAAATATTATTTTTATTTTTATTTTTATTATTATTATTATTATATTTTTATTTTTATTATTTTTTATTTTTATATTATTTTTTATTATTTTTTTATTTTTATTATTTCATTTTTATTATTTTATTATTATTATTATTATTTTATTTTATTATTATTATTATTATTTTTACTGTAAATACTTTACTGTTCATAAGTTCTTTTTTGATTCATAACTTTCCCTACTGCTTATGACTTATAAGGGATTTGTGTTTTAATTGACTTGTACATGACTTATGACTTATTTTACAAAAGCTGAAATCAAACGATACTAAAATGACTTATGAAAAGTAATAAGTCATAAGCAGTAGGAAATAAGTGATATCAAATAGGCCCTTCATATATTCTAATTTCTCAGTTTTCATGTTATTGTAGGGAGCTATTATAATGATCTGAGCCTGAAAACTCAATCCGCTAAATAAGCATCAAATATTGTCCATTTGAACACAAACAAATTGGGTCTAAGTGGCTTACCTAACGCTCACAAAAAAATTCATGAATGTTATTGGTGTTCAATAGTAGCTTTATGCACTTATAAATAGTATACTAAACTCCTACACTTAGCATGAGATGGGTATTACGAACACCCCACTTAAGTCTTTGTCGTCCCCGACAAGGCTCAAAAGGATCGAAACCCCAGTTAATGTAGGATTCAAGAGGTCAGATTTAAGAGGTGGCTCCCACCGCCTCTGCGGTGTAGAACTTTGTTTCGTACATCACTTCATTCCGCACTTCATGTCGGGACCCGCTCCAATACCATTTGTAATGACTTGAGTCCGAAAATCCGGTTCGTTTCATAAGCACCATGCACTTGCCCACCAAGAACAAACAACTTGGTACAAGTGACTTAACTAAGCCCCACCCAAAAGTCAATAAATGTTATTGATTCTCAATGTTAGCTTTGTGATCTTGTAAAAAGTACATTAAACTCCCACACCTAACAGATGTGAGATGGGGTATTACAACTATCTTTTTGTTAATTGAAAACATTAATGTTATGCTCTCTCTATCGTTAATAAATGTCAAAAAATTCAATTTTACTTTGGATCAAAAGCAAATTTGAAACATTTTTCTACATTTAGGAATGAAGGAAGTATAATTTTATTAACAAAACTGATATAAAGTTTATAAACCATGGGTACTTAGACCATCCGCAGTAGGGGTGGAAATGGTTCGGTTTAGCTCGATTTGGGCAAATCTATAAGTCAAACCGCTATGGTTCGATTTGGTTCGGTCTACACCGCGGTTTGATTTTGCGGTTCAGACCACGGTCCAAACCACGATCTAGACCACGGTCCAAACCACATTCCAAATCTAACATAGGTTCATCCCCCTAAATCTGAAGTGAACACTGTATTAGCAATTTGCTTCTAAAATTTCATAAACTCACGGTATTAGCAAAACTCATGAATCACACTAAAATCAAATAAACTCACTAAAATCTCATAAACTCACAAATAGTAAGGATTTATTTGATGAGATTAATTTGTTGGAACCACGGTATTAGCCAATTATTTCTAAAATTTCATAAAATCGCGAGATACAAATATAAAAGTATACGAATTAGACGAAGGGAGAGAGTTCGAATTACCTGAGAAGATGACCGTTGTCGTTTGGAGGCCGTTGTGGAGGACGAAGGAGTGAACTTGACGGCTCGACCTCGACTCGTCACTCTCACTCACGAAGCAGCTCAACAGCGCCCTAACCTAAATCTGATCGTCATCGATTGAAGAGAGCAGTGCTCGTCGTCGATTGATCGCCGTTGATGAGAGAAACCAGAGACGACAGAGAGAAAACGGGAAGAGAGAGAAACGATTTGGGAATATGGCGCTGAGGTTTTGTGAGGTTTTGTTAAGGTGTTATTTAGGGTTTTTAAAAATTAAAGGCTGAGATTAACTAAGATTTTGAAGGGACGGTCAGGATTGCGGTTTCATGGTTCAGTTCACGGCTCGGTTTCACGGTTTAAAACCGCGGTTCGGTCTTAAATGGTTTGGCTCGGTTCGATTTAGGAGTGGCAAACCCCAAGCTGAGCTTAACCACATGATTTGTTAAGTTCTCAAACCGAGTTAAACCACTTATGTCTAAAAACCGAACCAAACCACACGGTTTGGCTCGGTTCGACTCCAAATCGCGGTTTGAGTCAAACCATTTCCACCCCTAATCCGCAGTTGTGACCGGGGCATGGTTACTCTCTCTCCTCCACATCAGCTCCACGTCATCGATCTCACTAACCATAACTCCATCCTATTTTATCAACAATGATGATAAGTCATCAGTTTCTCTCTCATACTTTTTACTATACCCACTAAATTTTCTCTTTCCTACTCATTTCTATACCAATTATTAACATTATTCATATTATTTTATTCATATTAATTATATATGATAAAATAATTTATATATTTAAATTATTAATTAAATAATTTTATTAATATTAATATTATTTAATAATTATAATAATTTATATTGATAATTATGTCCAACATACATATTCCTTTTTCAAAAGTTAGTTTTTTTTTTTTGAGACATGTTGCAATGAGTGGGTTTCATTTCAACTTGGCAAGTGGAGAGCACGTTTACAATTCGTGCTAAACTTCATGCGTGAGTCACACATGCAAGTGAGGTGATGAGCTTTCACCATGCACGCCTGGGAGTCATTTGGCAGACAAAAATAAAGTTGGTCATTGATGACATGTTAAAAGGTCACCACTATCTTCACCTCCACGTCAGCAAGCTCGAATTGAATTTGTTACCACTGTTGATGATGGTCTTATGAGGAACTGCTGATCAAACAATACTTTGAACCACGGAATGAGGTCACAGTCTGGGCCAAACCAAACTAGAATGTCACGATTTGGTTCGATTTGATTTAAATATGTTTATAACTAGTACATGCCCGTGTCCAAGGCCACAATTTTTTTTGTTTTTTTTTAATTTTTTTTAATTTTAATTTTTTTTAGGGCAAAACGGGAAAGGGACAAAATAGTGAGGGCAAAATGAAAATTTCGTCAGGTGAAACTGTTCATTTGGGTGAGGTGGACAATCCTCTTTTATACTATAGATTTGATTCACTCTGCAATTTACTCAATTTGATGACTAACCTCTAAACTTGTCCATACCTAACTAAATCAAACCATTTAACCATTTACACTCCTACTACTGACCAGGTTAGTTAAAAATACCTTTTTAAAAATTGGAAAGCTAATTAGTAGGGGTGTTCACGATACGAATTATTCCAAATTTTGTCAAAATTATAAAAAATCAGGACCGAACCAATACTTCAGTTCTGTAAAAATTTAGAAACAAGACCAGATCATTACATTATAGGACCGATCCCATTGATCTGATTCTAATGGTCCGATTCCGTCGGTTATATAAATTACAATATATTATATTTTTTTACGATAACAAATATTCAATTGAATATTATCACTAGTTAAATAAACCAAAAAAAAAATTGTCACAAATATTAATATTCAAACCACAAAATAGACACTATTAAACATTAATTGTTCACCTTCAAACTTAATCATAGCATAGAAAAAAAATTAAAACTAAAAGATACAGATACACCATCAAGTAGACTGTGTCATCTTCAAATTTTAACTTTGCAACACAATTATTTGATGCATAAACACACACAAAAAAAACAAACAATATATATATATATATATATATATATATATATATATATATATATATATATATATATATCAAGGTTCTAAAATCGCTAGGCGGCGCCTAGGCGGCGAGGCGGGCCTGGCGCCTGGCGAGCGCCTGGCGGCCTAGGCGGGCGCGCGAATTTACACACATTTTTATATATATTCCATAGTTTTTGTCCATAGTGACAAATTCAAGAGTATAAATATATAAATCTTGAACAACTCAACTATGGGTCAGGGCATTTCGGTCATTGAACCATAACATTAGAAGACGGATAAAAACTTCAGAAGGCCGTTTGAGGCCCTTAGAAGTGTTTTTGGCCTATTTATGGGCCGCTCAAGGGGCATAGCCCCGTGACTTTTGTTCCTCTCGAAAGACGGTCGTTTTGATATGTCGTGCGTCCCGTAACTCCTCCGAAATCAAAAGTTACACCCGTTACGGCGAACGCATCTAAAAACTCGAACGCCAACTCTTCGACCGCCTAGACGGCCCAATCCCGCCTAGGCCCCGCCTAGCCCCGCCTAGTCCCGCCTAATCCCGCCCGGTCCGCCCGGGCCGCCTAGACCGCCTAGCCCGCCTAGCCCCGCCTAAACCCGCCTAGCACAGCGCCTAATTGCCCCGCCTAGTTTAAAGTCGCGGCGCCCGCCGCCGCCTAGCGCCTAGGCGCCGCCTAGCCGCCTAGGTCGATTTTTAGAACACTCGATATATATATATATATATATATATATATATATATATATATATATATATATATATATAGGAATCTATTCAAATGAGAACCTAATTTAAATGAGAACCATAAGAACCATTTACTGACCATTAGATTAAGATAATTGAGTGGTTTAGATTATATTTGATTAAGAGGAGAACCGGTGGCAATTTTGTAATTATGTTGAACATCAAGGGTAAAACGGTTTAAATATAAAGAGTTCGTGAAAGACGGGAGAGAGAGAGAGAAAGAGAGAGAAAGCTAGACGGAGCTATTGATCGCCGGCTTGTTTTCTCGCCTTGTGATCTCGCCGGTTGTCGTTATTATCTCCGGCTGAAGTGAATTGGCCGGATTAATTACAAATTCTCGTCGGAAATTAATTTTTCTTTCTCAATCTCCGGCTGAAGTGAATTGTTTGACTTTTATTAGGTAAATAATTGTTTTGTAGTTGTTGATTTTTATTATATTTTTGTTTAATTCGTATGATTTTTTTTTATTATTATTATTATTCAATTTTATATTGCAGGCAGTTGCTTTTTTTTGGCTTTATGGAGCAAAATCAAGCTAATAATTCAGGTATTTTTTGATCTAATTATTAATCCTGTTTAATAATTGATTGCGTTTGAAAATTGTTATTGTTTAAATTGAATAGTAGTTAAATTTGATGTTTGGAGTTGGATACAGTAGCTAATCTATTTTGTGTTTTGATTATAGCAGTTGTATACACTAGCTAGGTACAATATCTATTGTAACTTAGTGTACACTAGCTAGTTATATAGTGTACACTGGCCAAATTGCTTAGGCAGGATAGGCCCTTGGCCAAGTCCTTGTGTGCACTAGCTAGTTATCTAGTGTACACTAGCTAGTTGATTTCCTCTGGGATGTTTCTGTAGAATGCTTTGAAAGCTGTTTCTTGCTACGTTTCTTGGGAGATGCCTGCATATAAAAAACAATTAAGTGAATACTTTTTGAAGAGAGTACATTAGATAAAGTAGCTAGTGTACACTAAGTTACTATTTCATTAAACATTTCATTAAATAAAAGGGTACAATAGAAATAAACATCTAACAGTCGTTAAATAATAATTGTGTGCACTAGATAAAATAGCTAGTGCGCTGGTTCAGCTAGTATAACTTATTGTACACTAGCCAAATGGCTTAGAGCGAGCGGGACAAGGCCTTGTGTTCACCATGCTGAGAGCATTAGACAAAGTAGCTAGTGTACCCAAGTTAATCTGTCCTATTTTATAAATTTGCTATTGTACATTAGATAAAGTAGCTAGTGTACACTAAGTTACTATTTCATTAAACATTTCATTAAATAAAGGGGTACACTAAATAATAACTGTGTGCACTAGATAAAATAGCTAGTGCACACTAGCTAGTGTAACTTAGTGTACACTAGCCAAATGGCTTAGGTAGCAGGACAAGGCCTTGTGTTCACCATGCTGAGAACATTAGACAAAGTAGCTAGTGTACCCAAGTTAATCTGTCCTATTATATAAATTTGTTATTGTACATTAGATAAAGTAGCTAGTGTACACTAAGTTACTATTTCATTAAACATTTCATTAAATAAAAGGGTACAATAGAAATAAACATCTAACAGTCATTAAATAATAACTGTGTGCACTAGATAAAATAGCTAGTGCACACTAGCCAAATTGCTTAGGCAGCAGGGCAAGGCCTTTGCCAATACCTTGTGTTCACCATGCTGAGTACATTAGATAAAGTGGATACATTTTTATTTTTAACAAATGTTTCTATTTTGTCCCTTTTACATCCATATTGACCTACCTGATAATATTTGTTTAACAGTGTATTTATATACACTAGCTAGTTAGGTAGTGAGTGAAATGCAATTGTATACACTAGCTAGTTTAGCTTCTGTACCCAATAAATCATTTAAATAATAATTGTGTACATTAGATAAATTAGCTAGTGCACACTAGGTATTTATCTAGTGTACACTAGCCAATTAAGATGCTACTTTACCTAAGTTTATTGAGTGTTTTAAAGTTGTATACACTAGCTGTGTTGCTACTGTAACTGATTTCATTGTTTGTTTTGATTTGGATGCAATAGTTGTCCTGCTAGTGTAACTTAGTGTACGTAATTGCATTGTTTGTTTGTATTACCTGTATCTTATTATGTTTTTTTTTTTTTTTTACTTTGTAGGTGTTGGAAGTAATCATTCTAACTTTCCAAGTGTTAATCGTGTGGGATCATACTCAGATGATAGTGATGATGCTTGTTCAAAGCTAATTATTACACCTAATTTCAGCCGAAAATGGTTACCTAATTGTGATGATGCTCACAAGCCACATCTTGGTCAGTGGTTTGCAAGTTATGAGAATGCTTATGAATTTTATGAAGCATATGCTCGGATGTGTGGGTTTGTTGTTCGTCGTGGTACTAGTAAGAGTGGAAAGGGAGGAGGAGAAAAAATATTGAAGTACTACTTATGTCACGAGACAAGGGTTTGTCAATAATCAAATAGAAAAAAGTGATTCTAATGAAGGTGATAGCGATGAGACGGCATCGGAAGAAAATGTTTTCAAGATGTGGGCATGTAACGCTATGATTGCATTGAAGCGTGTGGGTAAGAATGAGAAGGAGGGAGTAGTTGTGTATAATTTTGTTGAGGCACACAATCACAAATTAGTTGGTGCAGGAGGCAGGCAATTCTTGAAATCCAGTAGGGAAATGTCAATTGTGCATAAGACTTTTGCCTTTGACGCATCAAAGGTGAAGATAGGTCCATCTCAAGCTTATGGCTTGATGAAAGAGATTGTTGGGGGTTATGAAAATGTTGGTGCCACCGTCACAGATTTTAGGAACTGGAATAGGGATTTGAAAGAAGGCATTGGGAAGAAAGATGCCCAGATTATACTGGACAAGTTTAAGGCAAAGAAGGAAGAAATTGGGTCTTTTATTACGAATATGACACCGATTCATCGTGTCACTTGACCAAGCTGTTTTGGGCGATCCAATAGGCCGCAGAAATTATGAAGTATTTGGTGATGTTATATCATTTGATGCTACGTTTGGTACAAATAAGTAAGTGATATTCAATGTTTTAGATTATGCATCATATATTGGCTATTACTGAGTGATTTTCTTTATATTTCTAATCATTAGGTACAATATGGTTTATGTACCATTCTGTGGCGTTGATAACCACAGGAAATGTGTAACATTTGCAGTAGGACTTCTATCAAAGGAAGATATTCCTCATTACACATGGGTTTTCCAGTCCTTTCTACAGCATGGGTCGTGAACCACTCTGTTTAATCACGGACCAATGTCACTGCCATGAAACAGCAATACCTGCTTGTTTCGATCGCAAGGCATCGTTGGTGCATGTGGCATATCATGAACAAACTACCAACAAAGGTGCATTTTCTTAAAAATCTTGAAAATTTTGTTTGACACTGTTCTCCTGAATACAATAGCTACTTTATCTATTTGTAACTCAGGGTACACTAGCTATTGTAACTAAGTGTACACTAGCTAGTTATCTTAGTAAACACTAGCTGTGTTGCTAGTGTAATCTAGTGTACACTAGCTAGCGTACACTAGCTATGTGTATCAGCATTGGCTAATGTAAACTAGCTAGTTTCACTTAGTGTACACTCGATTGTTATCTAGTGTACACTAGCCAAATGCCTTAGGCAGCAGGACAAAGTATTGGGCCAAGCCCTTGTGTACACTAGATGTTGTAACTTAATGTACACTAGCTAGTGATCTAGTGTACAATAGCTAGTTTTCTTAGTGTACACTAGCTGTGTACACTAAGAACACAATTCATTTTTATTAGGTACACTAGTTAGTTTATCTAATGCATTCAATATACTTATTACAATATTGACTTGCATTCTTATTGATTGTTATCATGTTTATCATTTGTGAAGGTTGGTCCACATTTGTGCAAGGAGTTGGATTTTATGTCCAAGATAAAAGAATATGTTTGGAATGAAAATATAGATGCATCAATTTGAAGAGGATTTGGAAATCATATGGAAGAATATGATTTAAACAATAATGAGTGGTTAAGAAGTATGTTTGAGAACAGGAGTTATTGGATTCCTGCATATTTCAGGGATGATCCTTTGTTAGGTATACTGCGTACAACTTCATGGTCAGAGAGTGCAAATGCATTTTTTGGCAAGTATAGCATGGAGAAGGACACATTGACAGAGTTTTACGTCCGTTTTGAGACAGCAATGGAGAAGCAGCGTAACACCAACAAAAGATTAAATTATGAGTGTTTGACACAATTGCCAAAAGCAGAGACTCCTCTGTTGATTGAGAAAGATGCTGCGGAGATTTACACGCGCGATATATTTTATTTGATTCAAGATGAAATTAAGGAAAGTTGTTATAATGTGGGGATGAAGTCTATGAACTCCGTTGACGATTCTTATAAGATTTTGGTTTTGACAGATAGTAAATTGAAAGGAAAAGAATTTGAGGTATGTGATTTTTTTCACCAAGTGTTGTTTCAAATAGCATTGCAGTTTGTTTATAGTACATGCAGACTTATTAGTTACTGAATATTTATGCAGGTGAAGCACGTGAAAGGAACTAACCACATAGATTGTTCATGTAAGCTTTTTGAGAGAGTTGGGATTTTGTGCAGGCATGTTTTTTTTTGCCTTAAAACTGGATAGTGTAAACAAGATTCCTAGAGATCATGTACTTAATCGCTGGATGAAGAATGCTGAGCGTCGAGCATCATTAGTGACAGTGGCTGGTGTATCAGAGGACTGTGCAAAAATGGGTGCATTTGGTGACAAGTTGAATGATATTTGGTTAAATTTCAACGCAATCATGGGATTAGCAGGTAAGGACATCAATGATATGGACCATGTTGAAAAGGTTTTGAAGGATTTGAAACATGAGTTACGTGATCGGAGAGGAACAAATGTTGTTCCCAAGAATAAGGCTGTTATTGAGAGTTTAATTGGTGCAGTGATTCCAGATGATATCACAGTCAAGCCTCCCAATGAAGCTCGTAACAAAGGGTGTGGGAGGAAGAGGATTATGAGTGCCCCGGAGAAGTCAATCATCGAAAAGCAAAGAACTAAGAGATTATGCGGGTATTGTAACAAAATGTGTACTCATGACAAGCGTAATTGTCCAGAAAAGGATAAGAATTTTGATAATAATGTTGATAATAATGATGATGATGATAGCGAATAATTTGGTTATAATTTTTGTTATTGGATAATGATTTTTATGTTTTTTTTTTCATTTAATTATAGATATTATATTTATTATTGAATATAAGAAAATAGGTCTACCTGTTAATATTTGTTTGACAGTGTATTTATATACACTAGCTAGTTAGGTAGTGTGTGAAATGCAATTGGATACACTAGCTAGTTTAGCTTCTGTACCCAATAAATCATTTAAATAATAACTGTGTACATTAGATAAATTAGCTAGTGCACAGTAGTTAGTGTAACTTAGTGTACACTAGCCAAATTGCTTAGGCAGCAGGACAAGGCCTTGGCCAATACCTTGTGTACACTAGTTTGTTATCTATTGTAAACTTGATGTGTTGTTAGTGTCAAGGCCAAGGCATTGGCCTTGGCTACGCCAAGGCATCAGCCATGGCTTTGGCTATGCCAAGGCATCAACCTTCGCTAAGTACACTAGCTATATATATAGTGTACACTAGCTATGTACATAATGTACACTAGTTATTTAGTTGGATCATGTCATTGTTTAGTTTACAATAGCATTTCTAACTTAGTGTACACTAGCTATTTGTAACTTAGTGTAAACTAACTGTGTGTAGCTATATAGAGCACACTAGATATTTATCTAGTGTAACTTAGTGTACACTATTTATACTAATACTTTCTTTAATTCAATTGTTGAAAACCTTTTATTGCAGTCTGTGTTTCTTTTGTTTGTTGAAAATATTTAATTTGGTTCTCATTTGAGCAGCATCCTATGTGGGGTCATACTCTAATAGGAACCATAGGAACCATTATCAGCCATTGGATTAGAAAACAGTCAACGTTCCAGAAAATTTTGAGGGTGACGTGTGAGGACCCCGACCCGGAACCTACACGTGTCCCGAGTTGGAGCGTCCTCAAACTAACCCAAATACACAAAAACTTTTAAAAAAACTTTGCTTTGACTTCCAAACATAAACATGAATAACATAACATTTCAAAAGAACTCCACTCAACTCCACATCGGAGGAGGAGGTAACTAACTTTGAAAACGGTCAACTGTTTAGTTACAAAAGATTAAGGTTATGACGTAGAGTTTAAAGTTTATAATTACAAACTCCAAGAAAGGAATTACCAAAATACAATTTTTATACGTCACCCTAAACATACCCCGACAACACCCAAAAGATTTCTCCAAACTCCTCTCCGTCCTTACTTGGCCGGTCCGCCTGTCTCGGGATCTAAAACAGTAAAGGGAGAGGGGTGAGAATAAATCTCAGCAAGCTATTATGGATGCAACAATATGCCAAATAAATGCAACATATAACAAGTCGCACATAACACATTGGGAAAGCTATAAACACATTCCATTACCTTGGTTTACCTTTTCCCGTCTGAACAGTAGTCGTACAACGTTGGGTATAATAATACTTCAATCTTACAGTGAGCTGCTTAAGCAATACTCACGTCTTATAAGACCCGTTTTTCAGGGAACCAAATAAGACAGTAGCAACTCTGTAAGGCTTTTGGCTCAATACAGATGCTATAACCCCAACCTGTGGCCACAGGAGGGGACGGTCACAGATATAACATAATCCGATCACATTAGGTCACACTTCCATAATTGACCGTATTATGTTATACCCCCAACGTCAGCTGACTCACACATATCAAGCACATAATAGATACTTGAATAAAATCCACAAAAAGGGATAACAATATAGCAACATGGTAAAATATACTCATGTCCAACCAATGTCATAGTGCAACAGTTATACAACACACTATGCATATTATAAACAATGTATAAGAATTCAAGTAAGGCAAGGAAGTATCATTAATCCATCCTACACGTTCATTATACAATAATACTTAGCCTCTTTAAGGGTCTAAGTTGAATCTACCAAGTTGGGATCATAATTGTCTAATTACCAAACTAGGTTAGCTAACGTTTTCCAAGCAACATTTAAAGTACTTCCACTATTCCATTTTGATCACTTAGAATGTCATTGTGAAGCCAAAGTATTCTACTTTAATCTAGGTTAAAGAGATTTCATTTTGGTTCGAGTTTGATTAGGTTTGAATAGCTCTAAAGTTGATACCTTGAAACCAGGACAGGGCACGACTCGTCCCCAGTGGCACGACTCGTGCCCATGTGACCCCCTACGAACACGGCGTCCCCTTACAGGTCACGACTTCCCTCTATCCAAGTCACGACTCGTGACCACAATTTGGCCCGGGGCACGACTCGTCCCCAGTGGCACGACTCGTGCCTTAGCCCGAAGCCGAAAACAGCAGAAATCAACACAAAAATCCCAAGAAACCCAATGTCCAACCAAATGACTTCCAATTTGTGAACAAAAAGGGCATTTCCAACTTTGGTAACTTCATTCTACTCACTTAACTCCATGGAATCATATCTTAAACCTAGATCATTATAAATTCCATGAACCATAACATTTCCTTAATCTAAGAAAGTTTCCCAAGCAACAAAGCAGATAGAACATCCATAAGAACATAATTATTCATGAACATTCAAAGAAGGAAAAAGGGTCATAATAACTCACCTTTGCCAATACAAGAGGAAGTGATGATTTTCTAGGCTTGATCAATTCCCTTGGATGAACTACTCACAAAAGGACACTTGGATTTGAAGTTGGACAAGAATTTCACTTGGTATGAGTTTGAGAGATGAAGGCTTTCTCTAAGCTCTTTCCATGGAGGAAAATGAAAGAAAATGAGGAAGAAGATGAAGTTGATCTAGAGGAAGTATGGGGAGGTGAAGGGAGGTATGGTGGAGGAGTGGGGAGGTTTGACTATTGAGCCCAAAGGAGGAGGAAAATAGGAAATAAGGAAATTCCCTCCCCTTCTCCCTACTCAAACCAAATGCTTTCACCAATTAATTTAATCATCACCCAATTTATTTATCTACTCAATTTATCCTCCTCCCAATAATTATTTATTTGCTATTTTTATATTTTTCTTAGAACATAAATTTATTTTATTATCCTCTATCCTATCATATGAAATCAATTATATAAAAATGGACATATAATATTAACAATAATAATAAAACACACAATGTGATATTAAAATTAGTGCCTAGGTTTAGTGGTCGTTACACTCACTCCTTAAAGAAAATTCGTCCCGAATTTTAAAAAGAAAACTTACTTGGATTTTCAAACAACCACGGGTATTTCGCTCTCATCTCCGACTCTAGCTCCCACGTCGCTTCCTCAACGGTGTGGTTCTTCCAAAGGACCTTCACTATAGGAATACTCTTAGACCTCAACTCCTTAACTTGGAACTCTAGGACTCTCAAGGGTCCCTCAACATACGACATGTCCGCTTGGACATCATCGGGGGGAGAACTCAAGATGTGAGAAGGATCATGACAATACTTCCTCAACATCGAGACATGGAAAACATCATGAAGTAAAGAAAGAGACGGAGGCAATGCCAACCGGTAAGCCAAATCCCCAACCTTCTCTAAGATCTCAAACGGACCAACGAACCTCGGAGCCAATTTACCCTTATTACCAAACCTTTTGATTCCCGTCCTCGGAGAGACCTTCAAGAACACAAAGTCACCAACTTGAAAAGATAAATCCCGTCTTCTACTGTCGGCGTAACTTTTCTGTCTACTCTGAGCCGTCTTCAATCTATCCCGAATCACCTTGATCTTCTCCGTAGAGTCTCGAACCAAATCCGGGCCCCAAAGTCTCGCTTCACCTACCTCATCCCAACACATCGGAGATCGACACTTCCTACCATACAACGCCTCATACGGAGCCATCTCGATACTTGACTGATAACTATTGTTGTAAGCAAACTCAACTAACGGTAGATGATCCTCCCAAGATAATTGGAAATCCATCACACAAGCCCGTAACATATCCTCAAGTATCTGAATAGTTCTCTCGGACTGACCATCGGTTTGAGGATGAAACGCCGTACTAAAACACAACTTAGAACCCAAGGCTTCATGCAATGCTCTCCAAAATCTAGAAGTAAACCTCGGATCTCTGTCAGACACAATACTAACCGGAACCCCATGAAGTCTAACGATCTCTTTCATATACAACTGGGCTAACTTCTCTAACGAAAACTTAGTTGACACCGGAAGAAAATGAGCCGACTTTGTCAATCTATCCACAATAACCCAAATAGCATCCATCTTCTTCGCGGTAAGAGGTAAACCCGAAACAAAATCCATCGAGATCCCTTCCCATTTCCACTCCGGAATGTCTAATGGTTGAAGTAGTCCCGCCGGTCTTTGATGTTCTGCCTTAATCTGTTGACAAGTCAAACACTTAGATACATAATCCGCTATTTCCCTCTTCATACCATTCCACCAATACCCACGCTTCAAGTCTTGATACATTTTGGTACTCCCCGGATGAATCGCAAACTTGGACTTATGGCCATCCTCTAAAACACGCTTCTTGATTTCCGGCGATGAAGGAACGCAAATTCTCCCTTGGAAAGTTAAAATCCCATCTCTATTCAAAGCAAATTCCCCGGCTTTCCCATTTTGCACTTGATCTAAAATTTTCTTCAATTCCGGATCTCCTTGTTGAGCTTCTTTCAAATCTCCATACAATGTCGGAACGGCTCTAACATTCGCAATAATTACCTCACTCTTCAATTCTCGGGAACTCAAAGCTGTCAAATACGCCTTTCGGCTAATCGCATCCGCCACTACATTGGCTTTCCCCGGGTGATAGGAAATGACACAATCAAAATCCTTCAAGAACTCAAGCCATCTCCTTTGTCGGTTGTTCAACTCCTTTTGGGTAAATAGGTACTTCAAACTCTTATGATCGGTGAAAATCTCAAACTTCGCCCCATAAAGGTAGTGCTTCCACTTATGCAACGCAAATACAATCGCCGCCAATTCCATATCATGAGTAGGGTAATTCTGTTCCGCCGGTGATAACTTCCTAGAGGCATACGCAATTACTTTCCCATTTTGCATCAACACACATCCCAAACCCGCCTTCGAGGCATCACTATAAATAACAAAATTCTCGCAACCATCCGGAAGGGTAAGAATAGGAGCCGTTGTCAACCTCTTCTTCAATTCATCAAAGCTTGCTTCACACTTGGAATCCCATACAAACGATACATCTTTCCGAGTCAACCTAGTCAACGGAGTCGCAATCCGAGAAAACCCTTCAATGAACCTCCGATAATACCGCCAAACCAAGAAAACTACGGACCTCGGTCACGGTCGAAGGTTGCTTCCAATTAACCACGGCTTTAATCTTTGAAGGATCCACGGAAATTCCCGAACTCGACACAACATGCCCCAAGAAAGAAATCGCTCAAGCCAAAACTCGCACTTACCGAACTTAGCGTACAATTGCTTCTCCCGAAGAACGGACAAGACAATCCTCAAATGATTCTCATGCTCTTCCCGAGACTTAGAGTAAACAAAGGATATCATCTATGAACACTTTACCACAAAGCTATCAAGATAAGGCTTGAAGACACGGTTCATCATATCCATAAACACTACTGGAGCATTAGTCAACCCGAAAGGCATCACAACAAACTCATAATGACCATATCTAGTCCGGAAAGGCTGTCTTAACAATATCATCCGGTCTAATCTTCAGGCGATGGTATCCGCTTCTCAAATCAAGCTTTGAGTAGATAACGGAACCTTGGAGTTGGTCAAACAAATCGTCTATATGCGGAAGGGGATATTTATTCTTAATGGTGGCTTGGTTCAACAAACGATAGTCAATACACAATCGTAAGGTACCATCCTTCTTCCTAACAAACAAGACCGGTGCTCCCCACGGAGACACACTAGGACGAATAAAACCTCGGTCTAACAATTCTTGCAATTGGACCTTCAACTCTTTTAACTCGGCGGAGCCATTCTATAGGGTGCTTTAGAGATAGGAGCGGTGCGGGCACTAAGTCAATACAAAACTCTACCTCACGATCCAGGAGGCATAGAGTACTCACTAGAAAACACATCGCTAAACTCATTCATAACCTAACATGAGCTAACTCGGAAGACTTCTTATTGGAATCTACCACATAAGCTAAGTAACCCGCACACCCCTTAGATAGCATCTTTCTAGCTTTTAAGCGTAAATAACATGTAACCCGAACATAGATCTATCCGCATCAAATATAAAAGTAGGCACGTCGTGGCATAGCAAATGAGACTCGTTTTCTACGACAGTCTACCAAAGCATGACACTGACTCAACCAATCCATCCCCAGGATCACATCAAAATCACGGATTGGTAACTCGACCAAATCCACCGGCAATACATGCCCACATATAGTCACATCACAACCAGGATATATCAAAGAAGATGTGAGGCTCTCTCCCATAGGAGTAGAGACCTCTAACACATAAGGCATAGATTCAGGCAAGGTATGCAATGAGAATGCAAAATGCGATGCCACAAATGAATGGGAAGACCCGGGATCTATAAGAATGCGGGCCTTAACTCCTGAAACAGGAACTATACCTCTAATGACGGCATTAGGATCGACCTCTCCTCGACCCAAAGCAAACACACGACCTTGGACTCTATCCTTAGGTTTCCCATCAACATCTCTCTTCACACCACTACCTTGTCCCCCAAATCCGGTACCCGAAGCTTGCTTATTCTCGTAACTTGGGGCAATTCCTCCTAAAATGGCCCGCCGACCCACACTCCAAACACTTTCCTTGTTTGCTCCAACACTTGTCCTCCGAATGCCCTAGCCTCTTGCAAAACCCACATGTTGCCCCAAACCGACTCCGGAGTCGCACGATTTGCCGGAGTCGCCACATTTCCTCCTCGATTTGCTCCGGAGTAAATGTCCTCGGCCGCACCCTATTCCCGTCCCGAACCTTGACCTTGGAATCTATTCTGTTTCCGCCTTCATTCTTACCACGATGCTCCTCTATGTCATTCTCAATCCGATACGCCATATTCACTCGCTTGGAAGTTGGCGAAGTTATGCGTCAATAGCGCTTTCGAACTCAACCCTTAAACCTTTCACAAACCGGTAGACTCGCCTCTCTTCATCCGGCACCAAATGAGGACAATATCGGGCCAATTTCGTGAACTTTCTTTGAATCTTGCGCTATCGTCATGGTCCCTTGCTCCGGTTTCGAAACTCGCCTTCCTTCTTGTCTCTAGTAACCATCGGTACAAAGTGATCCGGAACTTGCGTGTGAAGTTCTCCCATGTCTCGTGGTGTCAAATCCCGGTCCCAACCATCCTTCACTACTCGCCACCAGGTTCGCCGGGTCCTTCCAACTTGAAAGCGGCACATCTCACCTTCTCCGCATCCGAACTCTCCATAGCCGCGAAAATCTTATTCATAGCCTCAAGCCACCTCTCGCCCTTCACCGGATCCGGATCTCCGTTGAAGCTAGGAGGAGACATCTTCACGAACTTCTCCAAACCATGTTGCCCTTGCCTCGCCTTGATTCGATTCAGTTCTCGATTCGAGTTGCCATATGTCAAGAAACCCTCTAACATATCCATCATCTCGGCATTCGGATTACCAACACCACCCAAACCTGCATTCCGATCACCATCATTTCCCGCCATAACAACAAACTCCTGCATTAAACACTCGACGTCGCTTATCACACACTCTCACTCGCCTAGACTCTACCCGAGAATTCTAACCGAGCTCGATATTAACCGTGAGGACCCCGACCGGAACCTACACGTGTCCCGAGTTGGAGCGTCCTCAAACTAACCCAAATACACAAAAACTTTTAAAAAAACTTTGCTTTGACTTCCAAACATAAACATGAATAACATAACATTTCAAAAGAACTCCACTCAACTCCACATCGGAGGAGGAGGTAACTAACTTTGAAAACGGTCAACTGTTTAGTTACAAAAGATTAAGGTTATGACGTAGAGTTTAAAGTTTATAATTACAAACTCCAAGAAAGGAATTACCAAAATACAATTTTTATACGTCACCCTAAACATACCCCGACAACACCCAAAAGATTTCTCCAAACTCCTCTCCGTCCTTACTTGGCCGGTCCGCCTGTCTCGGGATCTAAAACAGTAAAGGGAGAGGGGTGAGAATAAATCTCAGCAAGCTATTATGGATGCAACAATATGCCAAATAAATGCAACATATAACAAGTCGCACATAACACATTGGGAAAGCTATAAACACATTCCATTACCTTGGTTTACCTTTTCCCGTCTGAACAGTAGTCGTACAACGTTGGGTATAATAATACTCCAATCTTACAGTGAGCTGCTTAAGCAATACTCACGTCTTATAAGACCCGTTTTTCAGGGAACCAAATAAGACAGTAGCAACTACGTAAGGCTTTTGGCTCAATACGGATGCTATAACCCCAACCCAGTGGCCACAGGAGGGGACGGTCACAGATATAACATAATCCGATCACATTAGGTCACACTTCCATAATTGACCGTATTATGTTATACCCCCAACGTCAGCTGACTCACACATATCAAGCACATAATAGATACTTGAATAAAATCCACAAAAAGGGATAACAATATAGCAACATGGTAAAATATACTCATGTCCAACCAATGTCATAGTGCAACAGTTATACAACACACTATGCATATTATAAACAATGTATAAGAATTCAAGTAAGGCAAGGAAGTATCATTAATCCATCCTACACGTTCATTATACAATAATACTTAGCCTCTTTAAGGGTCTAAGTTGAATCTACCAAGTTGGGATCATAATTGTCTAATTACCAAACTAGGTTAGCTAACGTTTTCCAAGCAACATTTAAAGTACTTCCACTATTCCATTTTGATCACTTAGAATGTCATTGTGAAGCCAAAGTATTCTACTTTAATCTAGGTTAAAGAGATTTCATTTTGGTTCGAGTTTGATTAGGTTTGAACGGCCTCTAAAGTTGATACCTTGAAACCAAAGCCGTGGCACGACTCGTCCCCCTGTGGCACGACTCGTGCCCATGTGACCCCCTCCGAACTCCGGCGTCCCCTTACAGGTCACGAATTCCTCTATCCAAGTCACGACTCGTGACCACAATTTGGCCTGTGGCACGACTCGTCCCCAGGGCACGACTCGTGCCTTAGCCTTAAACCGAAAAACGGCAGAAATCAACACAAAAATCCCAAGAAACCCAATGTCCAACCAAATGACTTCCAATTTGTGAACAAAAAGGGCATTTCCAACTTTGGTAACTTCATTCTACTCACTTAACTCCATGGAATCATATCTTAAACCTAGATCATTATAAATTCCATGAACCATAACATTTCCTTAATCTAAGAAAGTTTCCCAAGCAACAAAGCGGATAGAACATCCATAAGAACATAATTATTCATGAACATTCAAAGAAGGAAAAAGGGTCATAATAACTCACCTTTGCCAATACAAGAGGAAGTGATGATTTTCTAGGCTTGATCAATTCCCTTGGATGAACTACTCACAAAAGGACACTTGGATTTGAAGTTGGACAAGAATTTCACTTGGTATGAGTTTGAGAGATGAAGGCTTTCTCTAAGCTCTTTCCATGGAGGAAAATGAAAGAAAATGAGGAAGAAGATGAAGTTGATCTAGAGGAAGTATGGGGAGGTGAAGGGAGGTATGGTGGAGGAGTGGGGAGGTTTGACTATTGAGCCCAAAGGAGGAGGAAAATAGGAAATAAGGAAATGGCCCCCCCCCTTCTCCCTACTCAAACCAAATGCTTTCACCAATTAATTTAATCATCACCCAATTTATTTATCTACTCAATTTATCCTCCTCCCAATAATTATTTATTTGCTATTTTTATATTTTTCTTAGAACATAAATTTATTTTATTATCCTCTATCCTATCATATGAAATCAATTATATAAAAATGGACATATAATATTAACAATAATAATAAAACACACAATGTGATATTAAAATTAGTGCCTAGGTTTAGGGTCGTTACATGACGCTTAAACAAACACACCGCTCATAGCGTCGTCCTTCACACACAAACACCAAAAACACACACTAGGGCTTCAACAGAAAAATCCCTAGGGCTCCGACGAAATCAAAATCAACTGCGATGACAGAAACAAGACGCTCTAGTAGCCTACCATTAGCAGCAATGCAAAAAAAAAAAGAAAACAAAGAGAAGCTGTATTAGCTTCTAGGAATCTACTTGTTTGCCAATACTATCTTGAATCTGAATTTGGCAAAGAGGATGCCGCTGGTCCTTCTTCTTCAATATCAAAGAAACTCCAACTCAAGGTACTTCTAGGAATTTCAAGCTTCTATGTAAAACTTGTGTACACTATATAATTATACGATGTACATGAGGAAGAGAGGCCTGGCATAGCCAAGGCCGTGAATTGCCCTTGTCTACACTATTTAATTAGACAGTGTACACTATCTAACTAGAAAAGTATACACTTCCAAGGCAAAGTCCAAAAACAAGGCCTTGGCATGTCTAAGGTCGTGGACAAGGCAAATTATACAGTGTTCAAAAATTCACTTATTACTAGTATCTATAGCAATTGTAAACAAGTTTGAATTTCAAGTTGCTTTTGTAAAACTTGTGTACACTATCTAATTATACAGTTTATTCTTTCTTGATCCATAAGCCTTGCAATAAGAAGGCATCAAAGCCAACACCCAACAAGAAGGAATCTCCTGACAAGAAAGAGAGGAAATCAAGAAAAACCGTTTCAAAATATGACTACCAAAAATCAAGAATAAGAGGCAAATCACAAAGATTGGTGGAAGCTGTCGACGCATTATCTCCTCCTCAAATTCAGTGGTTAGAGTCTAACGGGCTAAAAGCACTTCTTCACTTCAAAATCACAAGTCTAACTCACAGAATAGGGTACTATGTCATCAAAAACTACAACCACAATGATGACGTAATAACCTTAAGCAACGGAGAAAAGCTTTCTGTGACAGAGGAGGAGGTAGAACGCATTTTGGGTCTACCAAGGGGGTGAGAGGAAAATAGAGTTTCCTTTTAAAGATAGAAAGCTTATAAATCATAAGGAGACAGTGGAAGGCACGGTTGCCAATGATGAAGAAGTGACCCGGCCATGGTTAATCCCCCATTAGCATTGTGAAAAAATTAAGAGGAGCGAGGATGCAAATGGTTTGTTCAAGATGAATTTCATGATAATTATGTCAAATGTAATGATAGCACAACGGGCGAGTAGCTTTGTTAGTCAAGAATTGCTTGATTCCAATGTTGACTTCAATGAATGCGCACAATATAACTGGTGTGCGTATGTCATTAATCAACTGAAGCTTGCAAGGCTTAGATGGAAAGAAAACAACTATTTTACTGGATCGCTGGCATTTTTAATTGTAAGTGCTTGACTTGAATTATCTTATTTCTTTATAGCTGCTCTCTTATTGAATCTAACATATGTTGATTGTTTTCTTTGTAGTTGCTTTACCTTGATCGTGTGGAGCAACAAGGTGCTCCAGTTGTTAGAAGGACTTGCCCTGCATATCAAGCATGGACTACCGAACTGATGGCACAGAGAGAAAATTTTGAAATGGAAAAAGATTTGATAGGAAAGGGTAAAGTACAGGAGATTAACCTTAATCATGGTCAAGAAGACCAACAACAAGAACAGCCCCAACAACAAGAGGTAAAATATTTACACTTAAATACATTAGCTACTTATCTACTGTGTAGAAAGTCTATTGATCATTATTGACAAGTGAAATTTTTTTCTCAGTAAATCTATTGAAATTTCATCCACAATTCTCTTAAATATTTCAGGACAATATCAAGAATCTTGAAATTTGTGCT
The DNA here is from genome assembly GCA_022495995.1 of Adenophora triphylla var. japonica. Lineage (NCBI taxonomy): Eukaryota > Viridiplantae > Streptophyta > Magnoliopsida > Asterales > Campanulaceae > Adenophora > Adenophora triphylla. Next base: position 566,804 of record JAFEMH010000304.1, on the reverse strand, counting down.
GAAAACTTGAAGCATGGACTGGCTGAATATATCAAAGCCCTTAATACTTGTCTTGCAACGGACCCAGAGGATAAGCGTATTGTCCATATTGACCTAGCAGTACGGGAGTTTGTTAGGAAGCAAGACAGCTGACAAATTGTAGTATTATTTTGTTATGTTGGATACATTTTTATTTTTAACAAATGTTTCTATTTTGTCCGTTTTACATCCATATTTACCTACCTGTTAATATTTGTTTGACAGTGTATTTATATACACTAGCTAGTTAGGTAGTGTGTGAAATGCAATTGGATACACTAGCTAGTTTAGCTTCTGTACCCAATAAATCATTTAAATAATAACTGTGTACATTAGATAAATTAGCTAGTGCACAGTAGCTAGTGAAACTTAGTGTACACTAGCCAAATTGCTTAGGCAGCAGGACAAGGCCTTGGCCAATACATTAGATAAAGTAGCTAGTGTACACTAAGTTACTACTTCATTAAACATTTCATTAAATAAAGGAGTACAATAGAAATCAACATCTAACAGTTTATGTTAAATAACCATCTGTATTCTCTATTAACTAATGTACCCAAGATATCACTTCAATAACAACTGGGTACATTAGATAAATAGCTAGTGTACCCTATTGATTTTGGACGTCAAATGATAGGTAATTAACTTATTCAAGATGTGTAGTAGCTAGGTAGCTAGTGCACACTAGCTAGATGTCTTTGAACTTGGCTTGTATCCGATAAAATGTGTTGGCCTTGGCCTTGTCATAGAGATTTTAGATGTCAAAGAATAGATAATCAAAAGAATATCAACATAACTACCAAACTTTTATTTACACCCTCTAGTATCCAACATAACAAGATTCTAAAAGTAACATAAAATACAACATGCCTAATTTTTTTTTTAGGATTTTTGTTTTTTCTTCGGCTTATCACAATGTGTTTTTGCTGAATTAACAACTCTTTCTCTATTTTCATTGGTTTGATATGTAAGCATTGCAAAGATGTATCTCTTTCTTAACTTCAGAAGTTGCTTGTTTTGTTCAGCCTGGTAGAAAGGAAAATAGGAAAAAGATTAGAAGAAGTTGTTTGTTTTCTTCAGTTAAATAAATCTTTAAAGCAAAAAAATCTTACCCCTTCCTTTTTAAAACCAGCATTCCAGTTTTTGAGTCCACCACCTTTGTATGTCTCAAGGTGTCTCATTATGAATATTGCACAATCAACATGATTTCTTTTTGTCCTCCACAACATATCTAGTCGGCAAACATTAAATGACAGAATTGCGTCTGCTTTTAACTGGTTATGGGGTCTTAAATACTGACTAAAATGGTTTTTCTGCACAAAATAAAAATAAACATTAAGCTAATAGCAAGTGTATAATATATATTTAATTTTAAACAAAATAAGCTAAGTCGGGTGCTTAGATTTGTGTAGGATAGGCAAATAAGTATTAAAAATTTAAAAATATGCATACCAGTTGTGTTAGAGGGCCCGAGTACTTGTCAAACTCCCCTAAGATACTGTTGTCAAGGATATCCAAAGAATTTGCCTTGAAATCAAAGACAACAACATAGAAGTGCGCATAGGCAAGGATTGCAAACATTACCTGACATATTTATATAAACAAATATAATAAGCGAATGTGAAATTTCGAAATAACAAACACACTTATAAATATGTAGCTGCCTAGGTTTTATTACCAAATCATAGTCATTGATTGTTTTTGTTGGGTTATTCTTCAACAACGTATCCATCTCGAAAGCAAAATCTTCATACTTACCCTCAGGCCTGGTGGCATTATACATCTGTGATATGACATATACATAACAAATGAGTTATAGTGATATTGTAGTATACGTGAATGAATGTCACCAAGGTGATTTAGTTAAGCATATTACCATTACTTGCGGTCCACAGAAGAGACGCAGAGGGCTTTCAGGTGCCTTATACTTTTCAAAATCGTTTAGGACTTCACACCAAATACTTAACAATGAATATTCAACCTCTTTACCAGGAAGCATGGTCTGGAAACTTTCAAAAATACCATGGACATCATTTTTGGAATAATAAATGAAAATCCTGTAGAAAATAAGGTAATTAGCTACTGCTCCTTCAACTATGAACTCTAGGTACATTAGATGCACAGCTAGTGTGCACACTACAACCTCATGTTTTTGAAGGACAGGTTGCTTGAACTAAATAAATAGATAGTGTACCCTAGCTATGTGTATCAGCCTTGGCTAAGTACAATAGCTAGTGTAACTTCGTGTACACCTGCTAGTGGCAAGGTCAGGGCATCAGCTTTGGCTACGCCAAGGCTTCAGCCATGGCCTTGGCTTTGCCAAGGCCTCATCCTTGGCTAAGTAGCTAGTGTACACTAGCTGTGTTACTAGTGTGCACTAGCCAGTTAACTAGTGTGCACTAGTTAGGTAGTGTGTGCACTAGCTATATATATAGTGTACACTAGCTATATATATAGTGTACACTAGCTACTTTATCTATTGTACACTAGCTAGTTATCTAGTGTGCACACTAGCTTATGAATAGTAAATTTAATTTGCTGGTGTGACTAACTTTATTATTACTATGATACTTACATATCATCGTCAGGTTGACCATCTTCAATCCACTTGAAGATCGTGTTTTCATCAGTACTTGGTCTTTCAAAAATATCAACTATTCTTTGTTTGAAAGGTGACTTCAAAAAAAAACGATGGCTCTGAGACGCGTTTATCTGTATTTGGCCATTCATTTTGTTGAGGTTGATTCTCTTGGCTCTGTGTTGAATCTTGAGTTGACAACAGCAAATCGAAACAAGGAGAAGTTACACCCCTTATTTTACGCTGGGGTTTCATTGTTGTATCCTTAAGTACCTCTTCATTTTCTTGAGCTGTAGATTCAGTAGCAGCCATCTGTGCGATTGAAACCACATCAATTTCATCAATTGCATCGTCTGTTGAGATGATTTTCTTCTCATTTGAAAGTTTGTCTTGAATGTAATTTTCAACACCAATGTCAATATCTCTGCAATCTTGGCTATTAAATTCCAAACTGTCGAAGTACGGTGTATGTTGAGGCTCGGCATCAATTGATGCTCCTTTTGTTGGAGAGTTTTCAAAACTAGTCAACAACGAGGGATCCTCTATTGTTGTTTTCAACTGATTTGACAAGTCATCGCACTGTGAGTAAGTGAGGGAGTCATCAATAAAAGGTATTGATTCTGTCTCATTCTGACAGCTTGGGATTATTGGAGAAATTTGGACATTGGTGTTGAGGAGAGGTTGAGGTTGCGGCTTCAAAAAGTTGTATTGAGGAGATGCATTTGTGATTGTTGGTTATCTTGTGTTGTGGTGAGTGGAGAATCTAAAGTTGGATCGAGGAGAGGTTGGTGTTGTGTCTCTTGGTCCGAATTTTGCTTGGGTTTGGTAAGGTGGTGTGAAAGGAGAGTCAACAGATTGAGCTTCGAGCTTGAGATTGAGGAAGCGAGGCGAAAGGCGATTTATTTCATTGTTCGGTTGCTCCACACACGCTGCCTTCGAATCAATTGCAAAACATGTATTGTATGCTTGGGCATAGCGTGCCGGTGCCCCTTTCGGATCCTCGGCCGTAGCCACAAGTTTTAACATTGGATCATTGTCTGAAACATTTAACGTAGAATTGCATTTGACATTGGGTACACTAAATAACTTAGTGTTCACTAACTAGCTATGTGTATCACTAAGTTACAATAACTAGCTAGTGTCGTACACTAGCTATGTATCGGCGTTGGCTAATGCAAACTAGCTAGTTTAACTTAGTGTACACTCGATAGTGTTCGCAGCTAGTGTTCACTAATTGTGAACACTAGCTATGTGTATCAGCATTGGCTAATGTAAATTAATTTACAATAACTAGCTAAGTTACAATAACTAGCTAGTGTACACTAGCTATGTGCATCAAAGATCGGCTAATGTAAACTAGCTAGTTTAACTTAGTGTACAACACAAATAGTGTTCACTAAGTTACAATAACTAGCTAGTGTACACTAGCTATGTGTATCAGCATTGGCTAATGTAAACTAGCTAGTTTAACTTAGTGTACACTCGATAGTTATCTAGTGTACACTAGCCAAATGCCTTAGGCAGCTAGTGTTTTCTAAGACAACACAGCTAGTGTTCACTAAGTTACAATAACTAGCCAGTGTATCAACATTGACTAAGTAAGCTAGCCAGTTACACTAAATATTTTTATCAAAACAAACAGAAAATATAAAATTTAAGAAAGAAAACAAACTAAGTAAATTATTATAAATACAATTACAAAAAAAAAAAAAAAAACAACAACAACAACAGGTTCCTAATTCCCATCATTAACTTATTTCATAGTTCAGAGTCCCCTAATTCCCATCATTGACTTCTGTCATATGCTGCTCTAGTGCGATGTGCTGTTCCATGGATATTTCTCCATACGAAGAAATAGATCCTAAATGAATAGCATGCGCAAAGAGTTGGTCCCAAGTCAAGGTTCTTGTTGGAAAGCTCCTTTGGGGGCAGAATGGGCATTGCAATTTATTTTCCCCATTATAGAGGGGAAAACGCCCATTTTGGATTGATCGCTTGAAACTTGCAACTTTTTGCTCCAGGGTCCATTCTCTTCTAACCCTAGGCGGAACATCCACAATATCATCTACATATTCAACCTCCTCAGGCTGAAACCCTACATCAGAATCAGAACTTTCATCCTGCTGAGCTTGGTTGTTGTTATTGTTATTCATTTTGAGAAATTTGATTTTTTTGTTGTTGTGATGGTAGGAGTGGTGGTGTATGGTATTTATATAGGCTGAGTACTATGAATTCAATGCATTTAATGCAGTCAAAAAAGTTGAATTCAATTCAGTCAAAAAAGTTGAATTCAATGAATTCAATGCACTTACCAATATCACATTTAATGTTTTTTTTGGAAGGTTATGTTTGAATTCATTTATGATTGATCTGAAAACTAGGACATTGGGTTTTCAGATAAATCATTTATTTATTGTTGACTACTTCCTTCGTCCTATTCAAAAAGGCATTTTTGTCTAGTGTACACTAGCTAGTTATCTTAGTGTACAATAGCTAGTTATCTTAGTGTACAATAGCTATTTTGCTAGTGTAACTTTGTGTACACATAAAGAGTGTACACTAGCTATGTGTATCAGCCTTGGCTAGTGTACACTAGCTATTTATCTGGTGTACACTAGCTAGTTATCTAGTGTTCACTATCCAAATGGCTTAGGCAGTAGGACAAGCGCTTGTGTACACTAGTTGTTGTTTAGCTAATGTACCTAATAAGTTATTTCTAATAATAATTAGGCACACATATAACGTACATTAGCCAGATGGTTTAGGGAGGACAATTGATTCTAAGTTTTACCTTTTCTTGTTGTTGGTATTGTTCAGGTTGTCCGTTGTGATGTTGTTGTTGTTGTTCTTCTTCTCCTTCTTCTTTTTCTTCTTCTTTTTCTTCTTCTTCTTCTTCTTCTTCTTGGATGGTAATTAAACGTGTTGTCCCCATCCCAATCAAGTTTTTCTCCATTTCATATAACTCCCTTTTCTCCATCGTTTCTGTTGTCCAAGCTTTAAAAGCAGGGGAAGATTTCATGGAAACAACTATGTACCCCACTTGGTCAACACGATCAAGGTAAAGGAACTGTAAAAGCAAACAAAGGACATATGTTAAATTCAATAGAAGCATTTATGTTGTTCTCTAGATTTAGTATCAAATGGATTGTGCACTTACTACTAAAAATGCCAACGATCCAGTGAAGAAGGCATCTTCTTTCCACTCTGACCTGGCCCTCTTCAGTTCTTTAATCAGATATGCACACCAGTTATATTCTGCACACTCATTAAAATTGACATTGGACCTTAACAAATCCTGCCTCACAAAGCTTGTCGTTTGAGGGGCTATTAAAACATTCATCATGAGGATGACGAAATTCATCGTGAAAAAATCATCCACCTCTGTGCTGTTGTTGATTTTTTGCGTGACAATTATGGGGCAGACTTTCCATAGAAACTCAACGTCTTTATCGTTGACAAACTGGGATCTCCAATTTTTCTCCCTATCAGCATTTTTCTTTTTGATGTCATCCATTACCATTTCTTGGCTTTCATCATTTTCTTTCTTCTTCATTTTATTGGGTATAACAATTTCCCTATCACCCTCGCAAACCCAAGGTATCCGCCGCACCTCCTCTTCGCCACAGGGAGCTCATCTCCATTTTCTAATGTTACTATGTTATCATTTGCATTGTAGTTGTTGATAACATAGTAGCCTATCCTGTGGGCTAGATTGGTAAAATTGAAATGAGAAAGCTCTTCAAATCCATTAAGTTTTAACCAATCCATTTGAGTTGAATTTAATTTAGACAGTGCTTCCAAGAGCCTTCTCGGGCTGCCTCTAATTTTTGATTTTTTATAGTCATATTTGGAATTGGTTGCCCTAGATTTTCTCTGTGATGTTTCTGTAGAATGCTTTGAAAGCTGTTTCTTGCTACGTTTCTTGGGAGATGCCTGCATATAAAAAACAATTAAGTGAATACTTTTTGAAGAGAGTACATTAGATAAAGTAGCTAGTGTACACTAAGTTACTATTTCATTAAACATTTCATTAAATAAAGGGGTACAATAGAAATTAACATCTAACAGTCATTAAATAATAACTGTGTACACTAGATAAAATAGCTAGTGCACACTAGCTAGTGTAACTTATTGTACATTAGCCAAATGGCTTAGGCAGCAGGACAAGGCCTTGTGTTCACTATGCTGAGAACATTAGACAAAGTAGCTAGTGTACCCAAGTTAATCTGTCCTATTTTATAAATTTGCTATTGTACATTATATAAAGTAGCTAGTGTACATTAAGTTACTATTTCATTAAACATTTTATAAAATAAAGGGGTACAATAGAAATCAACATCTAACAGTCATTAAATAATAACTGTGTACATTAGATAAAATAGCTAGTGCACACTAGCTAGTGTAACTTAGTGTACACTAGCCAAATGGCTTAGGCAGGAGGACAAGGCCTTGGCCAATTCCTTGTGTTTACCATGCTGAGTACATTAGTCAAAGTAGCTAGTGTACCCAAGTTAATCTGTCCTATTTTATAAATTTGCTATTGTACATTAGATAAAGTAGCTAGTATACACTAAGTTACTACTTCATTAAACATTTCATTAAATAAAGGGGTACAATAGAAATCAACATCTAACAGTCATTAAATAATAACTGTGTACATTAGATAAAATAGCTAGTGAACACTAGCTAGTGTAACTTAGTGTACACTAGCCAAATGGCTTAGGCAGCAGGACAAGGCCTTGGCCAATACCTTGTGTTTACCATGCTGAGTACATTAGATAAAGTGGATACATTTTTATTTTTAACAAATGTTTCTATTTTGTCCGTTTTACATCCATAATTGACCTACCTGTTAATATTTGTTTGACAGTGTATTTATATACACTAGCTAGTTAGGTAGTGTGTGAAATGCAATTGGATACACTAGCTAGTTTAGCTTCTGTACCCAATAAATCATTTAAATAATAACTGTGTACATTAGATAAATTAGCTAGTGCACAGTAGCTAGTGAAACTTAGTGTACACTAGCCAAATTGCTTAGGCAGCAGGACAAGGTCTTGGCCAATAGCTTGTGTACACTATCTTGTTATCTATTGTACACTTGATGTGTTGTTAGTGTCAAGGCCCAGACATTGGCCTTAGCTACGACAAGGTATCAGCCATGGCCTTGGCTATGCCAAGGCATCAACCTTCGCTAAGTACACTAGCTATATATATAGTGTACACTAGCTGTAGATAATGTACACTAGTTATTTAGTTTGATCATGTCATTGTTTAGTTTACAATAGCATTTCCAACTTAGTGTACAATAGCTATTGTAACTTAGTGTACCCAAGTTATTATGTCTTTTTTTTGTAATTTAGCTAGTTTACATTAGATAAAGTAGCTAGTGTACCCAAGTTACTCTGTCCTATTTTATAAATTTGCTAGTGTACATTAGATAAAGTATCTAGTGTACCCAGGTTAATCTGTCCTATTTTATAAATTTGCTATTGTACATTAGATAAAGTAGCTAGTGTACACTAAGTTACTACTTCATTAAACATTTCATTAAATAAAGGGGTACAATCGAAATCAACATCTAACAATCATTAAATAATAACTGTGTACATTAGATAAAATAGCTAGTGAACACTAGCTAGTGTAACTTAGTGTACACTAGCCAAATGGCTTAGGCAGCAGGACAAGGCCTTGGCCAATACCTTGTGTTTACCATGCTGAGTACATTAGATAAAGTGGATACATTTTTATTTTTAACAAATGTTTCTATTTTGTCCGTTTTACATCCATAATTGACCTACCTGTTAATATTTGTTTGACAGTGTATTTATATACACTAGCTAGTTAGGTAGTGTGTGAAATGCGGTGGATACACTAGCTAGTTTAGCTTCTGTACCCAATAAATCATTTAAATAATAACTGTGTACATTAGATAAATTAGCTAGTGCACAGTAGCTAGTGAAACTTAGTGTACACTAGCCAATTGCTTAGGCAGCAGGACAAGGTCTTGGCCAATAGCTTGTGTACACTATCTTGTTATCTATTGTACACTTGATGTGTTGTTAGTGTCAAGGCCCAGACATTGGCCTTAGCTACGACAAGGTATCAGCCATGGCCTTGGCTATGCCAAGGCATCAACCTTCGCTAAGTACACTAGCTATATATATAGTGTACACTAGCTATGTAGATAATGTACACTAGTTATTTAGTTTGATCATGTCATTGTTTAGTTTACAATAGCATTTCCAACTTAGTGTACAATAGCTATTGTAACTTAGTGTACCCAAGTTATTATGTCTTTTTTTGTAATTTAGCTAGTTTACATTAGATAAAGTAGCTAGTGTACCCAAGTTACTCTGTCCTATTTTATAAATTTGCTAGTGTACATTAGATAAAGTAGCTAGTGTACACTGTGTTAATCTGTCCTATTTTATAAATTTGCTATTGTACATTAGATAAAGTAGCTAGTGTACACTAAGTTACTACTTCATTAAACATTTCATTAAATAAAGGGGTACAATAGAAATCAACATCTAACAATCATTAAATAATAACTGTGTACATTAGATAAAATAGCTAGTGAACACTAGCTAGTGTAACTTAGTGTACACTAGCCAAATGGCTTAGGCAGCAGGACAAGGCCTTGGCCAATACCTTGTGTTTACCATGCTGAGTACATTAGATAAAGTGGATACATTTTTATTTTTAACAAATGTTTCTATTTTGTCCGTTTTACATCCATAATTGACCTACCTGTTAATATTTGTTTGACAGTGTATTTATATACACTAGCTAGTTAGGTAGTGTGTGAAATGCAATTGGATACACTAGCTAGTTTAGCTTCTGTACCCAATAAATCATTTAAATAATAACTGTGTACATTAGATAAATTAGCTAGTGCACAAAGAGCTAGTGAAACTTAGTGTACACTAGCCAAATTGCTTAGGCAGCAGGACAAGGTCTTGGCCAATAGCTTGTGTACACTATCTTGTTATCTATTGTACACTTGATGTGTTGTTGGTGTCAAGGCCCATGCATTGGCCTTAGCTACGACAAGGTATCAGCCATGGCCTTGGCTATGCCAAGGCATCAACCTTCGCTAAGCACACTAGCTATAGATATAGTGTACACTAGCTATGTAGATAATGTACACTAGTTATTTAGTTTGATCATGTCATTGTTTAGTTTACAATAGCATTTCCAACTTAGTGTACAATAGCTATTGTAACTTAGTGTACCCAAGTTATTATGTCTTTTTTTGTAATTTAGCTAGTTTACATTAGATAAAGTAGCTAGTGTACCCAAGTTACTCTGTCCTATTTTATAAATTTGCTAGTGTACATTAGATAAAGTAGCTAGTGTACCCAGGTTAATCTGTCCTATTTTATAAATTTGCTATTGTACATTAGATAAAGTAGCTAGTGTACACTAAGTTACTACTTCATTAAACATTTCATTAAATAAAGGGGTACAATAGAAATCAACATCTAACAATCATTAAATAATAACTGTGTACATTAGATAAAATAGCTAGTGAACACTAGCTAGTGTAACTTAGTGTACACTCAGCCAAATGGCAGAGCGGCGGACAAGGCCTTGGCCAATACCTTGTGTTTACCATCTTTGAGTACATTAGATAAAGTGGATACATTTTTATTTTTAACAAATGTTTCTATTTTGTCCGTTTTACATCCATAATTGACCTACCTGTTAATATTTGTTTGACAGTGTATTTATATACACTAGCTAGTTAGGTAGTGTGTGAAATGCAATTGGATACACTAGCTAGTTTAGCTTCTGTACCCAATAAATCATTTAAATAATAACTGTGTACATTAGATAAATTAGCTAGTGCACGGTAGCTAGTGAAACTTAGTGTACACTAGCCAAATTGCTTAGGCAGCAGGACAAGGTCTTGGCCAATAGCTTGTGTACACTATCTTGTTATCTATTGTACACTTGATGTGTTGTTAGTGTCAAGGCCCAGACATTGGCCTTAGCTACGACAAGGTATCAGCCATGGCCTTGGCTATGCCAAGGCATCAACCTTCGCTAAGTACACTAGCTATATATATAGTGTACACTAGCTATGTAGATAATGTACACTAGTTATTTAGTTTGATCATGTCATTGTTTAGTTTACAATAGCATTTCCAACTTAGTGTACAATAGCTATTGTAACTTAGTGTACCCAAGTTATTATGTCTTTTTTTGTAATTTAGCTAGTTTACATTAGATAAAGTAGCTAGTGTACCCAAGTTACTCTGTCCTATTTTATAAATTTGCTAGTGTACATTAGATAAAATAGCTAGTGTACCCAGGTTAATCTGTCCTATTTTATAAATTTGCTATTGTACATTAGATAAAGTAGCTAGTGTACACTAAGTTACTACTTCATTAAACATTTCATTAAATAAAGGGGTACAATAGAAATCAACATCTTACAGTCATTAAATAATAACTGTGTACATTAGATAAAATAGCTAGTGAACACTAGCTAGTGCAAATTAGTGTACACTAGCCAAATGGCTTAGGCAGCAGGACAAGGCTTTGGTCAATACCTTGTGTTCACCATGCTGAGTACATTAGATAAAGTGGATATAAAAAATTTACTCTATCTATTTGATGGTTAATACCTCGGGTCGGAGATTTTCTGCAGCTGAGGAAGAAGAAGAAGTGACACCAGCAATATCTTCTATGTTTGACAAAGTCTGGTCAGTTTTCTTTCGTTTGACACCAGCTTGATTCTTTGAAGCAGCCAGAAATTTGATGGTTGAGTGAATTTTCTTCTTCAGTTGTCCCAACGTCGCATCTTCTGGCATTGTGTCTATCAAACATTCTTCTGATTAAACACAAAGAAGAGTTAGTAGGAGTCATTATAACAACAGGTTCACTACCTAAATAGCTAGTGTTTAGAACTATTTTAAAACATACATTAGGGTGGCAGCTAATTTATGCAATTCAACCAAAGGAGTTACCTGTTCTTATCGGTGTTGCTGCTGGTACGATTGATCTTTCTAAATTTATGATTGATTCAACACTCTTTCTTTTGTTGTTGTTTCTCTTTCCTCTGCTTGTGTTTCTGATGAAAGGTAATATAAAACACAAAAGAGTTGAAAATAAAATGAGAACCAAATTATGTACACTAGCTAGTTATCTTAGTGAACACTAGCTTTGTTGTCTTAGTGAACACTAGCTGTGTTGCTAGTGTAACATATTGTACACTAGCTAGCGTACACTAGCTATGTATAAGATCAAAAGAAAACAAAATAGTCATTCACACAAATTAGGTACAATAAAAAGAATAGACAGGGAACAGTGTGCAAACCATCATTACAACTCAGCTTACCTTCCTTAATCTCACCCCAGCCATTGGCTAATTTAAACTAGCTAGTTTAACTTAGTGTACACTAGAGATGTTGCTAGTTTAACTTAGTGTACATTAGCTAGTGCCAAGGCTACGCCAAGGCATCGTGCCTAGGTTATGTCAAGGCATCGTGCCTTGGCTATGCCAAGGCATTAGCCATGGTCTTTTCTTATGTTTACTTGGTTTCTGATGCTATAAATGGTTCAAAGCAATATGCTCTGAAGCACATCATATGTAGTGATGATGAATCACTGAAACTGGTAATGAAAGAAGTCATGATGAAATCACTTTATGGGCATCCAAATATCATGACACTATATGCCCATACCATCTTAGATATGGGAAGGAAGCTTTTCTTGTCAATGTGCTAGAGAGCAGATGGGCTAGGTACTTTGAGGAAACACATGTCTTATTAATATTTTGGAACTACTTCTACCAATTACAAGCACTTTTAGAAGCCCAAAGAAATGGCCATTGAAGAAGATAATATAAGGAAGTACACTACACCAAATTTCATGTGAGCTCCCGAGGTAAAATAATAGGCTTGTTGTTTAGTAACCTTTAGTTATATAAGTTGTATCTAATATGTCTTGGTCTTTTTGTTTTACTGTAGATGTGGGACATATTATTGAGACAAGTGTACATTAGCTAGTGTACACTAGAAACACACAACACAGCTAGTGTACACTAGTTATTTACATAGTGTGCCTAATTCTATTTGTTGAAAAAATAAATTACTAAACCATAAAACTTTTGTAAAAAGAAAAGTTGATAAACCTAACCTTGTACATTGAGCTCCGTCAGTTTTGTTTTCATTGTTTCGAGGATGCCATCAAGATGATATTTCTAGAAATGGTGGTGTGAAATTGATTTAGTTTCGCCGGAAAATGAGAGATTGGGTAGAAGGAGAGAGAAATTATGTTTTTAACCGTCGTCGTAGAAGGAACGGCCGTACGGAGAATTCTAGGGTTTTCACGTTACGTCGCGTTGGGAGAAGGAAGAAATTGAGTGTGTGTTTTGTGGTGTTTGTGTGTGCAACGGTTGAGAAGGATGGTATTTATATGTTCGTAAAATGATTTTACTATTTTGCCCTTTCTGTTTTACAATAATTTCAAAAATGCCACCGGTTGTCCAAAATCCAAACGTAATCTGAAGTTAATCTGAAGCATTGATTTTATTTTAATCCAAAGGCTGATAATGGTTCTTATGGTTCTCACATAATTTAGTTCTCATTATAATAGGACCATATATATATATATATATATATATATATATATATATATATATATATATATAAATCAATGTAGGAACAGCAAAAAAAACAAAGGTCGAATGTTCTGCAATTTTGAACGCAAAAAACTGAGAGAGCCGTAGATTCTCTTCCGCTGCAGTTGTGCCGTCAATTAGAGATAGATGATGGTGATGTGATGGGACTGATGCGTCGAACTCAAGGCGCCACAGAGTGTTGAATCAAATTGATTTTTATTATAGAGAATAGAAGAGGAGAGGAGAAGAGCTTTAATAACTTGAGGTCAAACAATACTCTGAACCACGAAATGAGGTCACAGTCTGGGCCAAACCAAACTAGAATGTCTCAATTTGGTTCGATTTGATTTAAATTTGTTTACAATTTGATTCACTCTACAATTTACTCAATTTGATGACTAACCTCTAAATTTGCCCATACCTAACTAAATCAAACCATTTAACCATTTACACCACTACTATTGACCAGGTTAGTTAAAATTATCTTTTTAAAAATTGGAAAGCTAATTAGTAGGGGTGTTCACGGTTCAGATTGTTTTGATTTTTGTCAAAATTTTAGAAAATCAGAATCAGACCAATACTTCAATTCTGTAAAATTTTAGAAACAAGACAAGATCATTACATTATAGGATCGATTCCATTGGTCTGATTCTAATAGTCCGGTTCCGTCGATTATATAAATTACAATATACTATAATTTTTTACGATAACAAATATTCAATTGAATATTATCACTAGTTAAATAAACAAAAAAAAATTGTCACAAATATTAATATTCAAACCACAAAATAGACACTATTAAACATTAATTGTTCACCTTCAAACTTAGTCATAGCATAGAAAAAAAATTAAAACTAAAAGATACATATTACACCATCAAGTTGACTGTGCCACCTTCAAGTTTTAACTTTGCAACACAACTGTTTGTTTGCTGCATAAACACAAAAAAACCAAACAAACAAAAAATGAAATATAAATCAATTTAGGAACAACAAAAAACAAAGGTCGAATGTTCTGCAATTTTGAACGCAAAAAACTGAGAGAATCGTAGATTCTCTTCCGCTGCAGCTGCGCCGTCGATTAGAGATAGATGATGGTGTCGTGGTGGGACTGGTGCGTCGAACTCAAGGCGCCACAGAGTGTTGAAGAATCAAATTGATTTCTATTATAGAGAATAGAAGAGGAGAGGAGAAGAGCTTTAATAACTTGAGAGAGAGTTCGGGGTGAAACGGTCCAATGAAAGAAATATTTTAATAAGTTTTGATGGAGTGAAGCGAAGCTAACTAGATAAGAAAATTAATTAAGATTTTTTTCTAAATCAGGATCAGATCAAATTTCAGTAAACGACTCTATCGATTCGATTCGATCCGATTTCACTAATTTTTTGAAACGCACCGCTAATAATTAGGGGTCCTTGTGGAAATAACTCAACAATAAACTACTCCTATCAGTTTCAACGCGCGGAAGGAAGGCAGCAGGAGGAAAAGAGAAGAGGATAATTGGCCAAAGCCAACGGAGCTCATTCTTCCCGTTCAGCTGGAAATCTTGACAGCACAAACCTTTGAACTTTTAACAATGGGGCATCACTGTTGCTCCGGCGGGACATCCTTTCAAACCCTAAAACTCTCAACCTACAAACCACTCTCCAGAACCCTAACCGTATCACTCTCCCTTCCCTCTCACCACCCAAGGCGTCCTATTTCATTCCGCGTCAGAGCTGCTGCCTCCTCCACGGCCGCCGCCCAACCTCCTGTCTCCGCCTCCGTTCCAGAGTTTAATGGTTCCCCCTCTCCCTCTAATTCCATCTCAATTCTTCAATTGTTATTTCTTCTTAAATGTTGCATACTGACCAAGTTCCATCATAATTGTTCTCAGTTATCTTTTCATTCAGCAATGCTGATTAATTTGCTCATAATTATGTGTAGTAGTTAAGTACTGTACTTTTCTTCTTAATTTTTTTTCTGTTGGGGGAAAATGATAAGCCAGCATCAAAATCGCAATGGAAGGCTGCGATAGATTTTAAGTGGATTCGAGACAATAAAGATGCTGTTGCAGAAAACATAAAGAAGAGGAATTCCAATGCTAACTTGGAACAAGTCATTCAGCTCTACGACAAGTTGTCAGACCTTCAAAAGGTTAGGCTTATGTATCTTATCTGTAGATTACTCTAAAAATATTGTGTACTTGCACTTGCACATTTGTTAGATTGACAATTTCATTTACTTGTGCATTTTCGGACAATTATATAGGCGTAATAATAATGCTGAATTCACGTTTATAGCAAAAAAATGTAATTTACAAAGACAACAATGAGGAAAATGCTTCAGTTATGAAGCTTCTTAATCAATATGGTAAATTTGGAGTTGCTATTAGTGTCCAGCCTTTAGATGATGAGGGGTGACTGATAGTTGGCAATTAACATTTTCGGGAACTACTCCTAGGCCTTCAACAGTCTATATCATGTGATTGGGTAAGTTTTGCAAAAATGTCATGTGCAGACTTGTAGAATTTTCATAAAGCAAGTATATCTGCATTCCCATTCATTCATTCTGTCCCTGATCCCGCTGAGATTTATGTTCATTGCACAAAGCTAAGTTTTGATTCGTTATTTCTTTGGTGGACTGAATTATTTTTACTGATATGCCTACTGTGTGCCTGTCTTTATCAGTAAAAGTTTCTTTTGCCATATTAAATTGAAAAACCGCAACTGTGGTTTTTTATTACAATTCCTTAAACTGAGTCCTATAATATTGTAAAATACTCCCCCTCTCACAAAATAAATGTTACATTTGACTTGTCAATGTTTTTAAGAAATGTACGTTACTTGTTTGTATATTTGCTTGTACCATAGTAAGATAGATTGCTTCCTTATTTAGAAACATGACTTTTATTTTGGGACGGACTAAAAAGGAAAGTATGATATTTAATCTGGGACAGAGGGAGTACTGAGAAGCGGTGTATTCTCTCCACTGTAGCTAATTGTTGCTCGCAGATAGCAGGAAGTTGAACGGCTTCGTGGAGACAGGAATCTGGTTGCAAACAAGATGAAAGGAAAATTGGAACCCTCACAACGTCAGAAACTCATTGAAGAAGGTATGCACATGTCATTATGGTTTACTTGAAACTTCCTGTTTCAATTCAAGATCTTCCTCCTCTAATACATCTTTTCCAGGAAAGAGTTTAAAGGAGGCCCTTGTTACACTGGAAGAAGACCTTCTCAAACTTACCGACGAGCTTCAGCAGGAAGCCCAATGTATACCCAATATGACACATCCAGATGTCCCTATCGGAGGGGAGGACTCTTCGACAGTTAGAAAAACTGTCTGTCTCTTCTTAGTGTCTCGATCTTTGTTTCCCTTCACTAGATAGTATTCAGATAATTTTATCTTCATTTTCCTTGTTCTTTTCTAGGTTGCTACCCCTCGTGAGTTTACCTTTCCTATTAAAGACCATGTTCAACTTGGCAAGGAATTAGATCTTTTTGATTTTGACTCTGCTGCTGAGGTATATTTCTTAACATGAGGTGTAAAACATCTGTAGCCTTTTTATGTATTGCGGGTTTATGTTTCCTTTACATTCCTCTTCGTCTATTTTGTGAACCAGAGCGTTTGAGTTATTTGGTAACCATTAGTAGTTGATTTAATGCTGCTTGTTCAGCCAACTGTGGTGAATCTTAAAAAGTGGTATATTGTCTTTTGTTTGTGCATGAATAAAGAGGCAAAGATAGTAGTCTTATACCATACGACTCCTTTGTAATGTGCCAGGGCTTATTGACAATAGATCTGTCATGACTGATTTCTGTTTCGGGGTAGTCATGTCTGATGGCAAATGTTGGGTGGAGAGGATGTCTGAATGTTTTGACGGATAGAAATTTAATTTGTTGGGAACTGTATAATATTGACAAACTGAGAGATACGCGAGCTTTCTCAAGATCGATTCAATTGGTACGGCGAACAAGGCACACTTGAGTAAAAATTCTTGGGCACATTTGACTTGGGGTGATTTTTGTAATAATATGAAAACTTTTATATGAGTTGAGAATTTATATGATGCCAAAACACATGTCTTTATAGAAGATTATTACTCCTAGATGTGAAGTTACCTTGATATGGTCATTGCTGCTGAGACAAGTGCTTTAAGCTTGCACCTTAAAAGGTTTCAACATTGCTTGTTAAATCCGATTATGTATTTAAAATATTGTAGTATGATTTAATAGTAGGGTAAGAAGAAGGTTTTAAATCTGTATTGTCTGTAGCACATACTCTCTCCATCCCAAAATAAGGTTCTATATTCCTTTTTGGGATGTCCAAAAAAAAGTCTCCTTGCAAAAAAAAATCATTTAGGCATATAATTTTACCTTTTGGTAGATACTCATCCCTAGAGGCCCAACCTTGTAGGCATAGAAAGTGTACATTTTCACCCTTCTTGAATAATCCTCCATAGTATGCCCAAACATTTAGTTATAGAGTAACATGATTTACCTTAAAATGTGCGTTCAAATGAGTCTCTTATTTTAGGACATAGGGAGTATTAATTAGCTGATTGAGTTGGATATTTTTTATTTAAAGTGTCTTAGGTTATGTAATTCAGCAAATCTCGAGATATACATCATGACATTTGAGATACCATCTAAGTAGCATATCTATTGATATTATATTCATATAAGTTGGCATTTCTCTTAAATTAGCTCTCCCTCAATCCCTTTCGAGTATCAAAAGGAACGTGAAACCATGTTCTGCAATTTGAGACCCCATTACTCACTAGTCTCTTGGTATTTTTGTTCTTGCTTCCATTACCATGGACAAGATGATCGCAAGAAGGAAAAATGACTGACCTTGTAGTTTTGTTTGTCTCAACAGGTTAGTGGGTCCAAATTCTATTACCTGAAGAATGAAGCAGTAATGCTGGAGATGGGCCTTATAAACTGGACACTTTCTGAAGTAATGAAAAGGGGCTTTACTCCTCTTATAACCCCGGAAATTGCAAGATCTTCAGTTGTAGAAAAATGTGGATTCCAACCTCGTGGATTGAACACTCAGGTTAGTTGAATCTGGTATGATCAATGAGTCTAACCTCATTACTAGACATTTACAATGAACCTTAGGGTTCAATTTATTAGTCACACCAATTTGGGCTTGGGCTATTATCACATGTTCTGTTCACTAGTATGTTATCGTCATCATGGAAGGTGATGGTTAGACCATTATATTAACTTTTTTCAATCTAAGTAGCTAGGAATTTATATAAAGATTTTGTATTTGGGGGGTCATGCAGCTTCTGGCGACACTTTTAGCACTTCTGAACAGTATCTGACACTTTTTCGCTGCACTTGTTTCCAAATATTTGTAACTTTTCAGTTTTGTAATTGTATTTGTGTCAACGCATTGGATGGTCAGATATATGCATTAGGAAACCTTGACATATAGTCACCTTCCTTTTACGTTGAAGTACAATTAGCTTGGTGAGTTTTATTTGATTTGTTCAATAATGCATCTTCAAATTTGCAGGTTTACTCCATTGAGGGTAGTGACCAATGCCTTATTGGAACAGCAGAGATCCCAGTTGGGGGAATCCATATGGACTCTATTCTTGCCGACTCAGTATTACCTTTGAAGTATGTGGCCTTTTCCCATTGCTTTCGTACTGAGGCTGGTGCAGCAGGCGCAGCAACTAGGTAGTAATACTCATTGGTATGAGATTTATGTATTTTTTGATGATACTCTTCTCAGTTTACAGTGAATCTGTATTAAAAGCAGGATGAGGACATACAGGTTCCATGTTTGCATGAACATGGAAAAAGTTACTGTCCTCAAACTTTTACATGGTTATGTTTGTCTTTGATTAATTGGTGGCTACTGTGGTGCAGGGGCCTATATCGGGTTCACCAGTTCAGCAAGGTTGAGATGTTTATACTATGCAGGCCAGAGGAGAGCGATTCCTACCATGAAGAACTAATTGGAATTGAAGAAGATCTCTTCTCATCATTAGGACTTCATTTTAAGTGGGGATTTCACTTCCTTGGCGATTTTCTTACATTATCTTTGTGTAATTTTATTTGGAATTTGGGTTTTGATTAACATTATTCGTGAAATTCTTGACAGAACCTTAGATATGGCATCAAAGGATTTGGGTGCACCTGCTTATCGGAAATTTGATGTCGAGGCATGGATGCCAGGTTTGGGACGGTATGGTGAGGTATGTATACATTTTGTTCGTTCTGCTCTATAAATATCAAGATATTATATCAAAACTCAAAATTATCATGTCTAATGGCACAATACATAGACCAGATTTCATGTGCCACTTTTGTATAACACATTGTGTACCACAAGTATCCAACAGCTATGAATTAGTGGGACTGACATCACGATGACTTATGTATAGCCGTTGGATCACTAGTGGTATATGATGTGGTACACTGAAGTGGTACAGGAGATTTGAACACAGCAATATAACTTGTATAAGCTTTATATTTGCTACTTCCATTAGTAGTTTGAGGTAGATAATTGAGATAATTACGGAGACCCTTCTACTGAAGAAACTTGGTTGCTGATGTGATTTTAACCCAGTGTGATGTAAACTTTTGAACAGATATCAAGTGCATCAAATTGTACCGATTATCAAAGCCGGCGGCTGGGGATTCGGTACCGGCCGGATTCAACAGCACCAACAAACTCTAAGAAGGGTAAAAGCAATCTTACCCCACCAGTGTACGTGCACACATTAAACGCCACCGCATGTGCAGTTCCTCGCATGATTGTGTGCTTGCTTGAGAACTATCAGCAAGAAGATGGGTCTGTTGTTATACCTGAACCATTATGGCCATTCATGGGTGGGATTCAGGCCATTACTTACAAGTACAAACAAATAGGATGATATTGTACCTAAATTACAGATATTTGAAACTGTACCATTGGTATCAGTTTTTAGGGTCATTTTACAATTATGTGCTCTGTACAATCAGATTCCAGGAATACAAAAGCATAGAGGCAGTTGAATCAACTTTATCATTTTTATCTTCTTTTCTTGCGAGTTTTTGCTAATATTCTGTTAATGCTGATATCTTCTTCATTTTTTCACTACTTCTATTTCTATACTCCCTCCGTCCAAAATGAGTGTCCAATCAGGAGCAAATTTGAATTTTTTGGACATTCATTTTGGGACAGTGGGAGTACCTTTTTTTCATGGGTGAGAGCTAACATCAACTGTACCATGGCATGGTTTTGGTATCCATGCAACAGGTTGAGCTTCCTCTCAGTGGATGGTTGCAGGCAAGATTCAAGTTACCCCGACTCAACAGAAAGTTCAAGGCTGGGCAAGTAAGAAAAACTATCGTCTCTCCTTTTGATACAAATATACACATGGTATACATATATAGCTTCCTCCAGCACATGTATACCACATAGTAGAGAAGCATCATTAACGACATCAACTCAAATATCAATCAAGTTGTTGTTACAAGGAAAACCAGCACTACTGTTCCATTGTTTTCTTCACAATCTGAAAATAAGAATGGAACATTGACTAGTCTTTTGATATACACTCTATAGGGATTGAATGCTGGTAAATGGTTGGTCCACTCGCTCGAGTGTTGCCGCTTCTTTAAAGGCTTGTCTGTCTTTACAACTTAAGTTTGGTTAAATCAACTCTTTGGACTGGATAAGAATACGCCTCATAGTTTATATCTTGTCCCAGGGTACTCAGTTTAGTTAGAGTAGTAATCAAATCAACCTGGAAAAAGAAAGAACCGAGATGATTAATTACCTGACACAAAGAAGTCCAGGGAAAGATAGCAATTCAAGTTTAATTTTGGTTCTGTCTTCCAGTTTAGATTCATCTAGTATTCTAGCAGTTAGGAAATAAAGATAGTAGTGACCTCATAATTAGGAAATAAAGATAGTAGTGACCTCATAATTAGTCTCTGACACTGTTTCTCGGCTTTGTTGGTATTTTTCAACCCATGGCCTAACTTCTGGATCTGTAGCTAATAATGCTTCGGTTGCTGCCTGATTTGGACCAAAGAATGCGGACATCACTGCCAGCTGCCCAACCAAAATAAGATACTGGATTAGTCAGTATCAATGTCGAAAAAACATAGTTAAACAAGAGCAGCAATTAAAAATGCATTATGCTTTAAACTCATAAGAATTACCTGGCGGGGACCAAAACCAACAGCTTTGTACTTGTCTTTCATTTCCTGAACACTTGCTCTATCCCACAGGGGAACCCTACCTTCTGGATCTGCGTCTTCGGAATCAGACCTTCCAAACTGTCTATCGAACAGTCCCCACTGCAGCAAAAACCCCACTCATTATGCTTTGAACTCGTAAGAATTAGTCATTCAATAAAAGGCAGATCCATAGAGTAACACTCAAGACTGATATAATGAACATTTCCTTAAGAATATTAGTCTTGCAACCATAGTTATTAAAAGCGCGCCTAGGCGCGCGCCTAGGCTCCGGGCGCAGAGAGGCTCAGCTTTGGAGCCTGGATTGTGCTAGGCGAGGCGCTGTTTCATAGGCGAGGGATTAGGCGCGCCTAGGGCTGAAGCGCGAGCCTTGATGGTGTGCGCCTAGGCTCCGGGCACAATAATTGACCAACAATTAAATCGTAATTAAACCTAATACGCGACTAATACTCATCTCTGCCACGACTCTCTCACATACACGTGTCATAACTCTGTATGTATAAGAGTAGCGATCACTAGGAACTCCTTCAAACTAACAGTGACGACCTCCGGCGACCTGGGAAGAACTCCGGCGATCTCCCTGATCACTTGATGTTGTATGTATACTATATTTTTAGTATAGTATACATACATTTATGACATATAACGTATGTTTGTGCTTGTTTCTTTTATGACTTATAACGTATGTTTGATTTACTATTTGCATTTGATTTATTGCTCATCTTGATGTTGTATGTATACTATATTTTTATTATTTTAAGGCATTTTTATGTCGTCACTCGGGCGCGCGCCCGCCTTGCGCCTTGCGCCTTGCCTAGGCTCCTGGCACACCTTTTGCGCCTTGGTGCGCCTTGAGCCTTTAATAACTATGCTTGCAACTACAAGCCATTTTATGTTTACGCCGTCAAAATATGTTTTTATTTACTAACCTGCCCAGTTGAACCATATGCAGAGTATAACAAATTTCCTTTCTCTTCATTACCCCCACATTTTCGAATAGCAGCTGCCAGAAACGTAGCTTTAAGAGCACTTTGTGCTGCATTAACCAAAGAAAGATATGCGCTTCAGTTTGGACATCAGATGGAATATATAAATGTGTGTCTGTTTTCCTTTGTCCGTGTAACTACATGACAAAACATCTGTCGATAATTTGACTAGTCAAACCTGCTAATTGGATGAGATCTGCATAAGATATAGGCCCGCCTTTGGAGTACGAATCTATCTCTTCCTTAGCTGCCACCAACAAGTCTAAAGCAGCGGAAAGCCCTTTATTTTCTGGTCTGTTTATCTCTGAGCTTCAAGAAAGTAAGAATCCACAACGATAATCAAATGTTTGATAGAAGAGCTAAAACCAAGATCACTTTCAGATAAATCACAAGTCTGTTTGAATCCCACATTTGAAATCAGGGAAATACCTGAAGCGTATTGATCCATTTGGGCCTCCGGTTTTTGTAGCCTACAGATTCATTTAGACTGCATTACTTTCCAGAGTTGAACAAATTTGTACAAGATTGAGCTGTAAGATTTGATTTTATGTCTAACCTTATCGTATGTCATGATATCATTAAGTGCTAAAGTTAGTACGGACGGGATGAGTTCTGGATCTCCCTAGAATAGACATGGAAATGATCAATTAGATTGTGCAGATTGAAGATCAAATTTACTTTCAGCTTCAAATTGATAATATGACATACCTTTAGAGCTGTATATAGAGTTGTCTTGATACTTGCTAAAAATAGAAGGGAAAAAGAACTCCATCAAGCTTGATACAGAGTAGAGATTCTTCTGCTAGCAGTCTATTTTGTATAAACTGAATATCGTATTTGAGGTTTAATTTGTTCGTATTTAGGGTGATTGTACACGATATGAGTTTACTTGGATTGAATGAAAATATGGCGTTTAAAAGGCCGGATTGGAGGGCTATTAATTCATGTGGGTGATGGGGGTTGATTTTTTATTTTTATTTTTTTCCTTTCGTTTTTATTCATTTCCCCTATATATTATATATTCATTCTTTTTATTAGCACTATTTTTTATTTTTATTTTTCTTCTTCTTCTCTTCTTTTCATATTCTAAATTTTATTTCCACCTATTTCTTCTTTTAACTTATCTTTTTCCTACATCTTTTATTTCACAATGGCGCATATGAGGATTCATATTAGCTGGATTCTAAATTATTTTGCGACTAAGACTTTGTTGTTGTTGTTGTGGTGTTTTGAGGAAGAACTTACATTGGAATTCAGAACGTTGTCTGCGTTGGATCAAGTCTGCAGCATTGGCTACTTGAACGAAGGGGGTGGAGCTAGCTACCAGTTCCTATGGAGGGAGATATAAAAACTGGCAGAAACTCATCATCACATTATAGGTATCATACAGACACGCTTCATCACATTAGCACTAGAAGTATCTGTAATTTTACATTGGATAAAAAGAAAAAAAAAAGCTGGAAAGGAGTTTACCATGCTCATGGCAGCACCAACACACTTAAGAAGGTCCCGTCGAGCAAATGTATGATCATTGTTAACATCAACTTCATGCTTACAACGAACTACGCACTGTCCAATTAAACACAACCAAAACATCTGTCAACCTAACATATTTCAGATCACAATTTCTTTCATTTACACCAACATTTTGTCAGCACTGCACACACACACACACACACACACACACACACACACACACACACACACACACACACAGAGAGCACAATATACAGTGACAATGAAGCAAGAAAATGGAATGAATGAAAAACTTACAGGGCGTCGGGAGGGGAATGTGGAAAAAATTGAAGAATGGAATTTAGTAACTGGAAGTAAGGAATTAGTGGCTGCTGCTGCAGTTGATGACATCAACGTTGGCACGAACCCCATTCTCTTCTCTTCTCTTCTTGCTATCTCTGTTTTATCTTCTTGAAATTTTTAAAGTTATGGGTACTGTGCTGGAGGGACTAGGGAGAGAGAGAGAGAGAGGTGGACTGTGTGTGAAGGAGGGAAAACAGAAAGTTATCATGGGTCCCACAATCCTATCCTTACCACCTCTTTTATCCATAGATATCACACTAGACCTTACTACAGGTGCACGTGTCACATCCAATCACATAATAATACAA
Organism: Adenophora triphylla var. japonica; assembly: GCA_022495995.1. Lineage (NCBI taxonomy): Eukaryota > Viridiplantae > Streptophyta > Magnoliopsida > Asterales > Campanulaceae > Adenophora > Adenophora triphylla. The sequence continues at coordinate 542,275 of JAFEMH010000304.1, read as the reverse complement.
GCAATCACACTCTGGCACACACGATTCTTCACCCCCACCCCCCTCGAAACTGTCACTAAATAAAAGATACAACCATGCGAATATAAGAAGCCTGGCTTCAACAAGAAATTGCTAGCTACAAAATGATGATAAAAAATGAATCAACTTTCTACTTTTTATTGCATTGAGTGACTGTTCAAAAATGGGTTAACTACATCAAAAGAGTTAGTTATTGCAACATCAGGACAAATACAGAATCATCCCCGCCCGCCTCTCCACAGTTTGGTCATCTTCTCCCGTGCCTCAATAGACTAGACAGTCTTGTCATCGATCAACCCTTTTCATGCTGGCATCCCAATTCCTCATTTACATGTATATATTGCCTCTGATATAACTATTTTCGGGGTGTGCACAACCACCAACGCCAGCACCACCATTCATGGCTGCAGGCAACACAACATCTTTTTCAAGCTTCTACGAGTAGGAAACTCAATCTGCCAGCCACTCCAGAGCTCGGGTTGCTTTCTACAAGATACTGATTACAACTACTACTATGTTGAATCTAGCTATCAGATAACAAGAAAGCTACTATTAACATGCGGTGATTCCATCTGACATAAGCAGTCCGGCAAAGGGTTCACATAGAATGCTTCTTCTGACCGAAACCTATCCGTTCCTTTTGTTCCTGTTATTGGGCCTTTCCTTTTACGAGGCGATCCTTGCCTGCTCATCACCCAAAACAACAAAAATAGAAAACTCTGGTTTAAAAAAATATAAATATAAAATCTTCTTCTGACAAGTTGATAATGCTTTGCATAAGACAACTACGTTCTTGGGTTGCCCATAACAAGCAAAGATCACGATTATTGATTAGGGAGGAGTAAATAAAGAAATCACACACCGTCTTTTATGGATCTCAATGATTTGATTTGACAGTTTTTTGCCTTCTTTCATTCGGCCAAGCTCAATCTTGTCAAAGAGATGGACAAGGGATTTCCTGATGGATAAGAGGAAAATAAAAACAGAGACAACATCAAGAACTGGATGGCTAATAGAATTACGTTGATAAAAATTGAGATGCATAATGGAGGAAGGAAAAAAAAGAAGAAGAGAAGTTGCCTGTCCGGAGAAATGGTCTTCCTGTGTCCCAGAAAACGACGATGACCCTCTACTGCCCTTGCCATGTTCCCTGAGTATGAAGGGATAAATATGTCACTCTCCACCGATACAATGTAATCCAATGCAGCCATTTGAGATGCATGATTGGTGAAAGGTTCAAGCTCCTCAACTGATGCCAATTTTTCCTGCAAAAGAGGGGACGAAATATGTGAATTACTTGCAGCAATTAGCATAAAAATATGCAGTAAAGTTTGTCACTTTTGGTTTCTTGTAAACAGTAATGACTAAAATATCTCCTGAATTTTGCAACTAGTTCAGGTCAACCAACAGTTCCATCTTCTATCAAGTCCAATAACATGTCTTATTTCCAACCCCTTCCCACAATATAATATTGATAACAATTGTTACAACCAAGTTAAGTTTCACAAAAATCCATATTTCACCAAAAGAGAAAGGTTAAAGCTACTGGTGACAGTAGCTATGACACAACAAGGTTCAAGAGCTAGTCAACAACCTACCTTTCTTCAACATTTGAGTTGCCATGATTGAGGGAACGTGGGATACCCCTGCAGTTACCTCGAAAAGGAAGAATCTTCCACCACTTCTCATATGAGATTAACTTCCCTTCTTGCACGAATCCTTAGCTAAACTGTTTCGTAATCCTAATTGGTCACCACAATCCCGCCATTCAGTCTCATTTGACCCAAGGGTAACAATTTTTACGCTCAGGTGCGAAGTTTGAGAAGGAAAATGACCAAGCCCCACTATTGAATAGTCAGTCTGGTCTAGTAAAGCGATGCAAACATATCAATACTCAGATACACTACCATCATCGTTAAGATGGTGTCAAGAAGGCCTTTCTTGCAGACTGATCATCTGCCAAGTTCCCTTCCTTCATAGTTTTCTCGAAGCCATTTCAATATAAAACAAAAATCAAGCCAAAGCTTCACAATTTCATAGTTTTCTCCTCTAATACAAGGATTTGGCAAATTAGGGGGCGTATCGTGTCGACACCACAACACCGACACAGGTATGGGGATCTGTGTCAGACTCTTCGGTTGAGATAATGCAAATCATGTCTCCAATGTTTATAACCTGTTTGCTTATACAAAGAGCTGTAATGTTTGTCTGGGAATGCTTTCAGACCAAAACTTTGGATTCCATGTTAACAAAGCTTTAAAACCACTTTTCATAGTTGTTACTAATTACTATCGATGGGACACCTTGTTATCTATGCTATAGGCCACAACAGTTTCCCACTCAACACCTACTCTTTGACTGGTTACTAGTCGAAATTAGGCATAGGTGTATAACTGAAGGGTCACTACCGCTTATCATGACATTAGCTTGCATATTAGCTTCGTCTTAAACCCAAACGCGATATTTATTCCAAAACTGAGCTTCCATCTATTATTGCTAACTGAGCAAGATATGCGCTTAAGGAAGTTGCCATAAACATGATCAATACTCCCAAGATTTAATCATTACCAGATCGTGAACTTAGAAAGACAAAGTTCAATCAGATCAAGATAGTTACATCTATAGCGCACATAAAGTATTTAATACCAGTTGATGACTTTTAAACAGAGTGGAAATCTACTTTCAGACAGTAAATTGGGTAGAGAATCAATTTTGTAACAAGAACCAGATATATGATGGTTTCAGATTTAGAATTTCACTCAGAAGATGAGCTGGCCAGCCCAAAAGGCAGACTATAATTCAACGGATTATGGTACCAAAGTACTCATCCAAGATGGTGCATGAAATTCTTTGTTGACCTCAAACTGGGCAAGCAAAGTTGGCTAACAAAAGGTCAAACTTCACCTAACATGTAAGTAATTTCATCAACACAAAACTACTGGCATACGCTTGCTATCAGAAATAAGCTTCACAACTAAGGAACACCATACCTTGTTCATCAGTGTGGGAAAGCGATACCGAAGAGCATCCATATGGGAATCACCACCATAAATATCCCCAGCAGCAATATATATAGGTGTCTTCGATGGGAATCCAAGAGCAGTGAGGAACATCCCGACTTCCTTTGGAGTTAATGGACAATACCCTTTAGCTCTTTGTTCTGTCGAATCAATTTCTTTCACTTTCCAATAAGCAGTGTTCTCTCTGACATTTGAAAACAAGAGTAAAATACGAAGGTTAATATCAGGTGCAAAATTCACAAAAAGATTTCAATCTTGTATGTGGACATAACAAACCAGTAGTATGTAGGGGTATATCCTACCTGATTGTCCGGAGTTCCTCTGCTTCTTCAGGAGATAAATCATGTGTGCATCCACTAAAAGCAAGCATGTCTTTTTCATATCGTAAATGCAAAGCAATGTAAGGACCATAGGACCTCATCCGGTCTACCAACAACTACAAGAAAATGTCATAACCACATTAGTAACAGCCATCCACTTGCCCAAAAAAAAAAAAAAAAAAAAAAAAACTAGGGCACTTGGCCTTCTCAATTGAGCATTTGAAAATTTTACTTCTCCCATTGCTTCAATTCTTGGTGAAAATCGGAGGGCTTCATAACAAGCACGACAACGCAACTTTTGAATATCTGGAGGAAGATTATTGTTTGCTAGACGAGAATCAGACTTGGCTGCCCGAATAACCTACAACAGGTGGTGTCAAATTATTAAGTTTCACCAGGATATCATACTAGCTGACTAAAGTCACTAAACCAGTATATTTGTAACAAAGCATGCAGATAGTAGGCACACTGATAATCTTCCCACATGCTTGCAATCTCTTGCTCATAGTAGTCTATGCTGGACCAGCTTCTAAAGTGCTTAACTGCTCTAGTAGCATTTGCCAGTTCTTTAGGAAGCTTTTTAATTATCTTTACATCGTCAGCCAAAGAACTAATGAAATGGTCTAGATCAAAGACGTCAGAGAAATTGCTGCAGTTGAAAATATAAAACTAACTTAAGTATCAAGCATGCAAGGTTGAATAGTAGGCACATGATTAAAATAAAAAAGGAGGGGAGGGGGACCCAGTCCTCAAAATTAGGAATGGCACCTTGTATCCTGCCAAAACGAGCGTTTATCGAGTTACGGAACTACGAGAGTAGCATTTATGATACGGGCTACAGCTACCATATCACATATCTGTAAATGAACAATGAGTTTGGTTTTCAGTCCAAAATGGTAATACATCAATAATTAATCATAAGAAGGTCTAAGACATACTGTGTGAAAAGGATGGCTTTTTTATTACTTGCTTTTATTTATCCCATAATGGGTATAGATGATAACTGAAGCAGGTAACATTATGCTCTCGAGCAGATAATCAGGATAAGTGGTAAACAAACAATATTCAATTGCAACTGTGTCAATATTTCATCTTCTGACAACTAAACAAGACGTTTACAAAAATGTCAAACCTTATAACTTTAGCACAAGCGGAAATTCTATTCCAAGATACAATATCTAGTTAAAACTTGCAACACTTAATTTCTTTATTGACCTACATGGCTACAAACATGAATCTTTTCTTATTGATTAATCCAAATTAAAAGTAAATGTTCCCAGGAAGGTTTAATTTCTCATACTGAAAGCTATGGAACAACTCCAAACGACCACAAAAAAAGAAAACATTTCCAAAACCTAATTGATTAACAATGGGTAGGAGAGATTTTGGATAGTTTTGTGGTAGGCTAGGCTTTTTAGTTGAGTATACTTCTCGTGTACAAAGAATGTGTCACCTGCTTTGACGCTCTTTGTTTATATACTAGTAAAAGCCCGTGTCCAAGAACACGTGTTTTTTTTTTTTTTAATTTAAAAAAAAAAAAATTTAAAGGGCAAAATGGGAAAGGAACAACTTAGTGAGGGCAAAATGGGAAATTTGGCACTTGGTACTGTTCATTGTACTGTAGCAAGGAGGGGTGCCATTTATTCTATAGATACCTCTTTACCTATCAATTTTTTTTAACAATAAGGAGAGAAATTCTAATAAATACAAAACAACCCTTTCATCTATATTTCATTCATTGATGAAAAGGCATTCATTTTTTAGTGCTTGATTAGAAATGATATAGCGAACAAAACACTCTAATTTGGCAAGACTCAGAGCCTAGAGGGCAGGATGATATTCGTAATACTCCAACTACTTGATTGTCTTATTGGAATTATACAATTTCTCTTCTTTTGCACTATCCAGTAATCCCCAACTTCCTTGATAAGACAACTGTTTTCAAATACACATGTGGCAGCTACAAAACCAACGAAATCCCTAAGAAATTCAGTCCAGAATAGTTGCTATTCTATTCCAAGTCTATTTCTTCTCCATGACTGAACCAGTATTTAAAAAAAGAAGTGATCCCAGCACACATATAGAGAGTGTGTTCAAAATAGATGGCATTCTAAAACTGATCAGGTTAGACCATAAAGAGAGAGGGAGAGAAGGGGAAACAGACCCCAGCACGCATCTGATTAAGCCCGCCATTGGTATGAACAAGCAAGTAACCTCGAGTTTCTCCTGGAGCTAAAATATGGCAGTATTGTCAGAAAGGGAAATGAAAAAGAACAAAGGAATAAAAATAGAAGAAAATAAAATTAGATATTCCAAATTTGAACCTCAGGAGTCCTGACCTGTATATGATGGTGCTCGATTGACGCAGGGCACATAGTTTTTGTTTGGGGGCGGCTTCCACAACTTGTCGAAATCCAATGACCCATTTGCAACCTCCAACTGTCAAGTCTAAAGGAGTGAAAACATGAAAGATGCATGACTACTTTGCATTAATATATACTCATCTAACTCTACAACTCGCCCGATTTTACTAAATCAACAATCTTGGCAGCACTGGCTAAAGAGCATAAAAATCAGATTTAAAATGATGAGGAAGCACAGAACCTTGAGAGCCGTGAAAGGAGATTTGGATGAATGCGGAGGTGCAAATTCTTGCGACCAGCTTCCCTCTCTGCTCAACTTTTGGTATCCAGTTTCATGTTGCTACAGAAGTGAAGCTATTCCAGATCAGAGACAATCTCATATCACAATCCTTAAACCCTAAATAAAGGGAAAAGGCAGAAAATGAAAGGGATTTTTTTTTTCAACAAACCCAATAGATAAAAGTAACAGACTCCACAACCAGATTTCCTTTTCTTTTGGGGGAATCAAATAAATAATTTCAAGAAAATGTCCAAAATTATACTAATGATGAAATAAAATGCCAAACGAGTTACTCAAGCAAAGTATAAATCGAGAACAATATTAAAGATGAAATAAAGTGAATCAAAATATAAAAATTAACACAAAAAAAGAACCCTAATTAACAAGGAATTAAAGAAGAAGAAATCACCGTAGGGAGCTTGTAAGGATCAGGAAGCGTGGAGACTTGTGAAGGAGGAAAGAAGATGTGTACATGGGCAGACATCAAAGCCACCGTCCCTATTGCCCCAATAGCGCCCATTAGCATCCTCCTAAGAATTCCCAACTTCCTCCATCTCTTCTTCTGCATCTCTCCTATAGAAAAAACACACACACGCACACAAACTAAACACCAAATCAAGAACTGATTTTCAACCACATAACAGAAAACCCACTTCAAAAAAACACCCAGACAAGCTCTAATGGAATTGTGTGTGTACTGTGTGAGAGAGAAAGTTGCAAGGAAGAAAAGAAAGGAGGTAGTCTAATGTGAATTGATTCGCTTTCCTTTCTTCGTACTGCTCTGCAAATTTGGCAATAGACTGTTATTTTTTAGGTAATTTTCCCTTTTTTATTCTGATTAAATTTAATAAATGCTCTCTGGTTCTTACTTTGAGTTTGCTCTCGGAAGTTTACTGAGTAATAATTCTGTGAATTTGTTGGGGAATGAGGAAAGAGAAACTTCTTCTGGCCAATTGGAAGGAATTCAATTTTTATAAGGTTTCATCCCCAAAGATTACCTCAATCTAACGGGGCCAAATTTGCAATTTGGTTTAGCTTGTTTGTGTAAGTGTTGCAATTTGATTTTCAGAATTGAAAAAATTGCAATCTAATTACTAATATTAATATTTTGTTATTATCTGGTGTAAAAATTAATGAAATATTATTTTTTTGACAAAATATAAGTCATTCGTCATATACTTGAATTTTTAAGAGTCATATAATAATGGTCATTTCATATTCATTTCAATTCCAACAGGCCAACACCATCGACCACTACCACTATTAGCACCATAGTCAACACCACTCACTAATTTACATGTTTTTTAATTAATTTATATTTTTGAATTCTTTTTTTTTTTTCATTAACCAAGTGTTATAAATCTACATCATTTTGATGTTAATAGTAATTTATTCATTTTTCCACTGCGAAATGATTAGCATGCCCCTTACAAAATTATTTACATGTCAAATGACTTTAATTGCGTCAAAAAATTAACAATTTGTTAGTTTTTATATCAATTTGCAACAAAATGTCAATTTTAGAAATCGATTTGTAACTTTTTCAATATTGGAAACTGTATTGCCAAAGTGATACAAACATAGGTATTCGAATTGCAATTTGCCCATCTGGATTTTCTCAAATTTTCCCCCAATTTCAGATTTTTCTAATTTTACAAAAGAATTTTGCTATTTAGTATTTACACGTAAAATATCTAAGTGCCCAAGCATTTCAAAATAAGTATATAAATTTTTTTAATGAGCACACCATATTGATTCTTGAGTTCGAGAGTGAATTGATATTTATTATACGATGATGAAAGAGGATTTAGTATCTTTTTCAAAAATTATATACTTTTTTCGTTACGGTTTAATGTTTTGAGAAAGAAAGTGAGTACAGAGTTTTTGATGTAAAAATGACAAGCAGGTCAAATTGTTCATTTTAGGTAATAAATCAACTAAAAACCTTAAAATGTGACAGACTAAAAAGGAAAGTAACAACCTTAAACTGATATAAAGAAAATATTTACTTTGAAACAAAATTTTAAAAATTTGAACATTTATTTATTTATCGAGAGTGTTGTTTAACACTATAAACATGAACACGGATGCACTAAGAAATTTTGGTAACACTCTACAAAATTAAGAAATCATCTTTACCCATTCTATTTTTCGCGATATAGGTTTAACAGTGGGCTTGTTTGAGTTGTGCACCGATATTAGATGAGAAGAATGCCTAAAGTTTTGATTTTATTCGTTTTTATGGGTCTATTATTCAAATAGATGGAGATTAAATAAATATGTAGCTCAAAGGATTAAAACGGGTTAATTAAAGGGAAAGAGTGTCACATAATTTTTATACGATCTTAGTATATCTCGTAGATTAAGGAAAATTTTGATCGTACGACAATCAGGCATGCACTTATGTGTGACATTGAGTGTTAAGTTGTGAAATTGTGTCACGTTCATAGTTCATAAGATAAATGTGGCCAATATGCGTATGCTACGATAGATGTGTGGGCAAACAATGATCATGACAAATGTAGGAGTTGCGCCTATTGAAGTTAAGACGAGGAAATAATCGTCTCAGGTGATTTGGTCATTTGAGATGAAGACCAAGCACCGGTTAGGATACCCGAAGAGTCGAGAAGTGAAAAGATGTTAAGAGATGGAGGAAGAACCAAGAAAACACAGATAACTGTAATTGTAAATGATATGAGTTTACTTGAATTGTATGAAAAATTAGGCGTTAAAGAGAGCGAGATGGAGGACAAAGATTTATGTGGGATAATGATATTTATTTTCCTCTCTTTTTTCCACTAATATCTTTTTCTCTTTTTACAAAATTTTCTTCTGACTTATTTCTTTTTTAAAATTTCTTTGTAACTTTCGTGAACGGAATAAAAGTGACGGGCTATGCCCAACGAGCAAGCCTAGTTATTCGAATATTATTGCCACCACAATCTTAGTGGGCCGGCCCAAATATTATCAGGCCCATCGCCAGTAAACTAGTCGACCTAGCTCATCGTCCAACCTAAACGGTCCCGACCTAGCTTTGTCTGACAGGCGATCCACTTCTTATATGGGTTCTATCCAACGGGTTCATTCAGTCAGGTCGACCTAGATCCCAGGCAGACGACCTCGACCTACAAGGAGTACGTCGACCTACAGAGTATTACTACGACTACAACTATTTCCATAACAGACTCCCTACAAATCAGGAGTTATATATGGACACGATCTCTTATACAAATCTGATCAGTGATTCAAGGGATTTGATACAATCCTACTACAATTATACCACTTATCAAGGCCTATAAATACTTCACATTTTCAACGGTTTTGAGGTAATTGCTATTTGATATTCTGAATACATTGTTCATTATATTTTATAAGCTCTCCGCACACCATACTTACTCTCACGCCCGAGGGTCTTCGCCGGAGACCATTCCGACTAGTCATGGGTTCTGTGTTTCAGGTCAAAAGCCAGGTGATTAATCTTGCGGCTGGATGGAGATTAATTACAACACGATTCCTGCAGCATCATTTCTTCATTTCGTATTTTAAATCTTTTAGTTACTTTCTTTTTCATTACTCATTTTTTCTTTCCTTTTATTATTTTTGTTTCTAATTTTCTCTCCTTTTTTTTTTAAATGTTCTTCCCACCTATTTCTTTATTTAAATACTTCTTAGCAATTTTCTCCCGTAAAATCTAGGGAGAAACGCGTTTCTCCATAAGTTATGGAGAAACGGGTTATGGGTATCCAGAACCTTTTGAAAGGATATCCAGAAACTTTTTGTATTGGTCATGACCTTGTCCCATGGTTACTTCTGGATATCAGTCTCAAAGGTTCTGAATATCCAGAACCCTTTGAAAGGATATCCAGAAGCTTATGAAAATGATATCCAGAAACCTTCAAAATGATATCCAGAAACTTTCAAAATGTTTCCGGATATTCATTTGATGGTTTCTGGATATACATTTGAAGGTTTCTGGATATCCAGAAACCTTCAAAATGAATATCTAGAAACTTTTCAAAATGTTTCTGGATATTCATTTGATGGTTTCTGGATATACATTTGAAGGTTTCTGGATATCCAGAAACCTTCAATAAGCAATTTCTGGTCTTGGCCTTGGATTTGACTTCAAATCTATTTTTTCTGGATATCCGCCCAAAGGCTTCTGGATATCCGTTCCAAAGCTTCTGGATATCCAGAACCCTTTGAGACTGATATCCAGAAATTTTCTTCTGGTTATCAAACGTATAGCTTCTGGCTATTAAAAACGCGTTTCTCCATAGTTATGGAGAAACGCGTTTCTCAGCAGACCTACTCATTTTCTCCCACATCTTTTTTTCATTTTGACGATTACACATAACATATAACGATTTATGTTAGCAATCCTATATCATTTTGAATCTAATGCTTTGTTGTTATTGTTATAATGTATTTAGAACGCATTTAAAAAAATGACAATTATTTTAAATAAATCATAAATGCCATTTTTAAAATACTTTTAGTTCAAAATATATGTTTATATATTTTTGGTTTAAATATATTTTAAAAATGATATTTATTTTAAGATAAACCAAAAACAAAGCACAATACTTAATATGAGAATTATCTTTTTTGAACACAACACTTATTAGGATTAATTTCCCAAAAGTCCTCTAAACAAAACAAAATTCTTAAAGAGAACAAACAATTTAATTTATTTCTTTAAGCCTATGGGAACATTTACTTTCATATGGTCCCTATTTTTTTAATGAAATAGTGAAAACCTGAAATTTTTCTCCCCACCCAACCCTAAATACGCAAAACCACAGTTCCTCACTACGCGCCCTCCCACTTTCTCTCTCTATCTGTTTCCTCTCCCCTCTTTACTTATCTCCTTAACGTCAACCATCACATTCTCCGGTACTTTCTTAAATCGCTAACGCTTTCATCATAAAGTACTACAACCCTCTAATGCCCCATCATCAACGTAGGAACATATCTCTCTCCTTCGGCCAAGAACACTTCGGCTCCCCAGATCTTAACAACCTTTGTCCCCTATCTCCTTCGCCGACTAACAGAAAAATTAACAACATTCCCCTTCTCCGGCCACACCGAAGGTTTCGACTAGACTGTGCATATTTACTCATTGATGCACCTTTGATCATTTCAAGCACTCTGCTGCCATAGCAACTCCAGTCGCATGTTCCTTCACAAAAATCTGCACAGTCCCATCACCGATCTAAGCTCCGTTCTGGTAAAGCTATCTCCCACACCCTCTTATGCTGCGATGGAGTGTGTATATATTTCGGTTAATTCCAGTTCATTTGAGGGAGAATTATTATGTTTTTTGTACCTTTGTATTGTTCTTTCTTGTTGATTTATTTGAGGATATTGTTTAGAACCCGAATTTTTCTGATGTAAGTGTAACTATAGTTCCAATTGTGATTTGAATTATATAAATTCAAGCATTATTGGCTTTGATTTTATTTTTTGGTTCTTTGGGGCTAGAATTAAAGTTGAGAGTTATGCATCAAGGCTAAAAATTGGCTTGAGAGATAATTCTTAGAGTTATTTTTTTATCCAAATCGCTGATACTTGTGTATCAGATTTTTTTTTCAGCTCTGATCATAATGTATTTTTTTTTTTTTGCTTTGACTGATGTCTGTTGAAGTTATTTTGCTCCAATAGTTGGCCATTAAAGCTTTTTTTGGCTATAATAAATGTGTCTATCAAAGTTTTTTTTACCATGATAATTATTTATCGAGAAAATATAGAAATATACCCCTATACTTATGTAAAGGATGCAGATATGCTCTTATACAAGTTAATTGCCATATTAACCCCTGTATTTAAAAAAATATGCAGAGATTAAGCCTCCGTCATTTTATCGTCCATTATTCCGTTAAATCTACTTATGTGGCATGATGATGTCACTATGTTAGCTTACGTGGAACCATTAATTGAGAATAATGCTGATATGAAAGTTTTGGGGCATACAAGTGAGTGACGTTAGAAATGAAGGGGTTAGAATGAAAATATCAAAAACCCTAATACTCCTATCAGCCCCACTTCAAAGAAAATCAAACATTTTATTAATATCTATTTCTTCATCTCCTCCTCCATTCACATCAGCCGCCCCTCTTTCCTCCCACCCGCCCACCACGATCCAAACCCCTACCACCATCTTCCCTGACTCCTTTCCTCCCTTTTTTTCTGCTATCCCCTTATACCCAATAACTGTTGTCAATGCTACTCACCTTTTACTTTCTTTTCCGTTTCCATCCCTTTTCTTTTTTCCAGCACAACCGTCGTCACCGCCGTCGTTTCTTCACCCTTTCCATCACCGCCTTCTTTTACCCCAAAAGCTGCCGCCGTCGCTCCTCACTCGCCCTTTTTTTCTCCCTAATTTCCGCTGCTCCATTTGTCTTTCAAGCACCACCCCCATTTTTGTATCCTCTAAAGATGTACATCTAGATCTGGATCTAGTTAAGAAACCCCTATAAAACCCGTTTATGTTGTTACTGAAATTGGAGAGAGAACAAATGTACGAGGTTGAATTTCTGATGAGGTAAAAAATTTGTATGAAGGTGAGTATTTACGGCTTGTATACCTATATTGGGTGGAGAAGGGTGGAATGGAGGATGAAGGTGCCCAATTAATGTTGGTTTATTTTCGGGAATACAACAACCCATTTGAGGTTTTTTTTTTTGTTGTTAATTTGTTCTTGCTTGTTTGATTTTTTTTTTTTTTTGGCTTTTTTTTTTTTTTGGTAAGATGGTGTTGGTGGTAAACTGGTGGTAAGATGGTGGTGTGGCATTGATAATGGTTGCCATGAGATTATCATAACACTTTAAAATTAATTTAAAAAAATCAAATAACAAAATTATATAGTAATTACTTCAATTTGAATGAGAGTAGTACTTAATAAGAAATAAACAAGTTTTATTTTATTTTTCTATAAGAGTTTTATTTCATTTTAATACACAATGTTGAAATAAAATGAAATAAAAATATTTGTATGATAATATCTGTTTTTATTTTTTTTTATCCTTTCAGTTTTATAATTATTTCATTTTGAAGAAAAAATATTAGGCAAGTTAATTAAAATTTGAAGAAAAAAATGAAAAAAGATATTGAAGCAAAAAATAAAAAATCACACTTTGACCCCCCTTGTTGATATGAATTTCACATAAATAGCTTAGTTATCAAAGATTAGTGCCATGTCAGACGCCTAGTCAACAATTTCGTTAGAATTTGAACGAAAAGATAACGATTTCCTAATCTCCACACATTTTTCTTAAGTACAGGGGTTAATATGACAATTAACTTTTATAAAGACATATCTGCATACTTACCTAATTACATGGGCATATTTATATATTCTCCCATTATTTATCTAAGCATACTGTCATTTTTGTCTGGGAGCGCACGAAAGGCGAGTAACGCTCATAAATGAGGCTGCCAATAGTATTTTTGTCTTTGGGAACTTAGATGAATAAACAAAAATATATGTATTCTTTAAAATAAATATTTGTTTAAAGGGCTTTTGAGCAATTGCCCCTATAAACAAATAATAATAGATCTTATCACAATAATGACCCTTTTTTACTATGTTAAAGTTGAATGGTAATTATCTTGATAAAAGACTCCCACCATAATAAATATCACTTTTTTTTTTGTTATTTCCAGAAATAAATATTACATTTACAAATAAGAAAATATTGTTAGTGCAAATATATGGCAGTAGTATAAGTAATATAAAAATAAGTAAAATACATTTTTTTAAATATTCAATAATACTATCATATAATAAATCACTCATAATTCTACAATTTTAAATTATTAGAGCTAATGTATAATGCTGTTAAGCCTATATATTGTATGTGATAAAAAAAAAACTACTCCTTTCGTCCTAAAATAAAAATTATTAGTTTTTCATAATTTATGAAAAATAAATTATGAAAATAGCAATACGAATACGATTTTTTTTTTTTAAATTCGTCAAAACCGACCAAATTAATCTTTCCAAGGAAGGCACACGTTCACAGTTGACATATGCATTATTGCATTTGAAGAAATTCTAAAGACATTGTAAACTTGGGTTGACTAATTAGCCTAATGCATGCATGTAAGCACTTGATTGATTGACAATTTAAGGTTATGCAAGAAATCAATGAATATATAGTGTGGATCTCAAGATGGGAATTTGGTAGTACTCCCTCCTTCCGCCCGAAAGGGCATTTTTGTGTCCTTGCACGAGAATTAAGAAAAGTGATATAAAAAAGAGAAAAAGTGTATAATGAAATAAATGTTGTGAATGAAAGGTGATGTAGGAAAGAGAAAGTGGGGTAGGGAATAGTTAGTGGATATTTATTGTGAGAGTATGACAAGTGGGTCCCACAAATAAAAAAGTAATAAAAAACTTTCCATTTTTGGGTTGTGCCCTTTCAAATGAGACGTCCAAAAAGAAAATTATGCCCTTTCGAACGGGACGGAGGGAGTACAAATTAAGAGTAGAAGGGGGTGTGTTTTGCAATGAATATGGATAGCTCAAAATATCATTTTTTTTATTTAATAATAGAAATAGCAATAGCAATAGCAAATCTAAATTCACTGTTGATATATTGATAGTAGCTTATTTAGTAATTTAAGCTAAATTTCACACTATGTTTTGTACTATGACTCAAGTTTACAAACAGAGTATATAAGCTATTGTTAATATCAAATTTACAAAAACACTATTGACAAAAAATAATTCAAGTTGATAATGTCAAAAAGTCGAATCAGCCCAAATTCGAGCAGTCGGTTGTACTCCGGCGATTAAATAGCCTGAAATAAGACAGAAAACGTAATGATAGAGAAAACTAAGGTTATATGAGAATGAGAGGAATGACTGAACGGAATATTAGACAACAAGACGGGATTTAAACCCTCTAATAATTTGCTCACAGCAACATTATTGTTCATAAAATTCAATATCAAAGTCTGTCCAAAACCTTAGCCTAACAATGCTTAAATACTAATCTAAAGATTATTCTAGAACCCTACCCGAAATAAACCTAATTAAAATCAATCAACATATTAGTAAAATAACAATCCGAAAATACCAGCTAATGACAAAAAGGAAACAATCAATATTTGAATAAGGAAACAATCAACGCTCCACAAGCTTGATGCGGCCGCCTTGAAGTTCTTGCTTGGGTACTGTGCGCCCGCCCGGGCCGCTTGAGGCGCCCGCCTCACTTCCGTGGACTCGCCTCCTCGCTTCTCGCCCATTGCTTCCTTCGCCTCGTACTGTATCATCTCTCCTTCTTAGAAAAATTCGACCTCGAATTTGAGTCGTTGCTCTTGGAAATTCATCAAGAATTTTACGCTTCAATTGTCGACGAACTTTATACTTTAGAAAACTTGTCATTACATCCATCCAATCACCCAATGAACTTGGGTACGTGCTATTCTTCTTGCCTCAAATCCTAACAACCACCCGTCACTTGAAAAATAAGACCTAAGTTGATTGCCACCGCCGCAGCCTCTTGTTCCGATGTTGCCTCATGCACGGCAATGGTTTCGCCGGGTCAAAACCCTCATAATCTTCTTCATAATTATCGTCATCAAAGATTGGTGATTTTGACCAATCAATGACAACGTCTAACCCGTCGAATCAACAAAGCAATCCACGGTAATGTGAGTCAATCTGGCCACAAAACTCGTCAAGAGTCGAGGATCGGCCTCTCTTGCACTCAAGTTCGTAATCACGATCGAAAGGATAGATATCCTCATCATCATCGCACCACGTATCCGACTCCGAGCCCTCTTCATCGACGATACGTTCGAATCCGAGTCCTCCAACCGCGCTAGTTGTCGCTGGATTCGTCGACCCTCCACCCGATCAAAGTATCTTTGGAGTTCTCGAATCTCTAACGCAACAAACGGAGTTTGAGATCTTGAATCTTTCTTCAGCTTCGTCCTTCTTGATTTCATATAGGTCACGTTCGTGATGGGGATCGTATGCCTGGGGCTTCGCTTCACGAACCCTTCTACGAACACCATGAACACCATGACCACGCCTTCGTTCAGTCATCAATTCAACCAGGAAACTGATACCAAATGATAGAGAAAACTAAGGTTATATGAGAATGAGAGGAATGACTGAACGGAATATTAGACAACAAGACGGGATTTAAACCCTCTAATAATTTGCTCACAGCAACATTATTGTTCATAAAATTCAATATCAAAGTCTGTCCAAAACCTTAGCCTAACAATGCTTAAATACTAATCTAAAGATTATTCTAGAACCCTACCCGAAATAAACCTAATTAAAATCAATCAACATATTAGTAAAATAACAATCCGAAAATACCAGCTAATGACAAAAAGGAAACAATCAATATTTGAATAAGGAAACAATCAACGCTCCAACCCAAGCTTGATGCGGCTGCTGAAGTTCTTGCTTGGGTACCAGGCGCCCGCCTGGGCTGCTTGAGGCGCCCGCCTCACTTCCAGGGACTGCCTCCTCGGTTTCTGCCCATTGCTTCCTTCTGCCTCGTACCTGTATCACGTAAACTAAGCCGGGGCTTTTCCGGCGAAGGCCCTCCGGCGTGAGAGTAAGTTCACGATTTGTATATTGAGAAATCAAATTGACAGAGTTTCGGAATCAAAGAGATAACCTACCAAAATATGGAAATAATGGCTTGTATTTATAGTGATGGATAGGTAGAATCCATGTTAAACTTGAATTGTAAAAAGATAAGATATAATCCTAGGATGATTATATCTTAAGGAGTCCTTGTTTGACTTGAATTGATATAGGAGGGTACAATCCTGATTGGATTATAACTGCTTAATCCTTGTTGAAATAGGATTACAAGGTATGCTCTGCCGGAAAGTCGAGGTGCATAAATTCCTTATCTCGTCATACGCTGATATGCCGAGGAACGAATGTTTCTCTCCTCGTCATGCATGGCCATCTCGGCTCATGATGAGCCGGGGAAGGAATAAGAGCTGAAGAGCTTGATGGGATAGCCGAGGAGGCCTCCTCGTCGTCAAAGGAGGTCACCTCGTCCTCGGAGGGAGGTCTCCTCGTCGTCAAGGGAGCTCACCTCGTCCTCCGAGGGAGTTCTCCTCGTCGTCATGGGAGTTTCCTCGTATTTGGAGGGAGGTCACCTCGTACTTGGATGGAGGTCATCTCGTCGTCAAGGGAGCTCACCTTGTATTTGGAGGGAGATCACCTCGTCGTCAAGGGAGCTCACCTCGTACTTGGAGGGAGGTCTCCTCGTACTTGGAGGGAGGTCACCTTGTCGCCAAGGAAGCTCATCTCGTACTTGGAGGGAGGTCACCTCGTCGTCAAGGGAGCTCACCTCGTACTTGGAGGGAGGTCTCCTCGTACTTGAGACTTAGTCATTTCGCCTACTAAGTCTAGGTCGACCTAGGGGAATGACGAGAAAGCTTGGTTCGAGGAAGGTAGAGAAGCCCTTTCCCCTCCTCGTATAACATACTTAGGATTATGTTTAGGGCCCAATTCACTTGGGCCTTGCCCGGACTAGTCCAAGTTCGTATCTTCAGTTTATACCGTTCAGTGGCCCTCGACTTCCTAGTTCGGCATAAGGCTATGCAGAGGAGGAAGTGAGCTCTAGCTCAGTTTACGAGAATACGAACAGGCGTCACGTGGCAGGTGTCGCTTCAGTTGTCCGCTGGCTGATAATGCAATGATGGATTGTGGAGCACGATGTTTGACGTCTTAGAAACCCACCAGGGTATTAAATGATGGTCGTCCTGCTTGAATCCCTCCTCCCGTCAATCATCAAAATATCAACACCATCCCGGATCGTGCAGCCGACCAGGAGGACCTTTTTAGACCTTGATTAGATTTTAACTCTTCATGTAATAGACTAGGGCCAATGTAATCCAATTTGTTATCAATGAAATGTCTTTTCTCAATTCCATGTCTTCATTTATTGCTTTAGTATAAACTGCTTTGCTTACTTGATCTGCCTTGCTTGAATGCCAGTACAAACTTGGGGAAGCCGAGGAAGATCATCTCGTACCTTTGATATTGTAGAACGAGGAGGCTAGCTCGGTTCTAGATGTTTGGCAAATTTTCTTGTTACAAGTCATTAGGCCGAGGAGGATTCCTTGGTCTTGACCGATGTGCCGCTTTAGTCATTTAGAGCCGAGGGGTCTCCTCCTCCAGACGTTGGGCTTTTTTCTTTTTCATCTCTCTATGTCGAGGAAAGATGACTCGTACATGGATCGTAGACGGTTT
Source organism: Adenophora triphylla var. japonica (assembly GCA_022495995.1). Classification (NCBI taxonomy): domain Eukaryota; kingdom Viridiplantae; phylum Streptophyta; class Magnoliopsida; order Asterales; family Campanulaceae; genus Adenophora; species Adenophora triphylla. The sequence continues at coordinate 524,033 of JAFEMH010000304.1, read as the reverse complement.
TGCCGCGTTAGTCGGTAGGCCGAGGGGTTTCCTCATCATGACGTTGGGTGCTCTTCTTTTTCATCTCTCTATGCCGAGGAAAGATGACTCGTACATAGGTCGTAGACGGTTCACCGCGTTAGTCGTTAGGCCGAGGGGTTTCCTCGTCGTGACGTTGAGCGCTCTTCTTTTTCATCTCTCTATGCCGAGGAAAGATGACTCGTACATAGGTCGTAGACGGTTTTGCCGCGTTAGTCGTTAGGCCGAGGGGTTTCCTCATCGTGACGTTGGGCTCTCTTCTTTTTCATCTCTCTATGACGAGGAAGTTGACTCTTACATAGGTCGCGGATGGTTTTGCCGCGTTAGCCGTTAAAGAGGCATTGAGCTTTCTTCTTTTTTATCTCTCTATGACGAGGAAGATGACTCGTACATAGGTCGTAGATGGCTTTGCCGCGTTAGCCGTTAAAGAGGCATTGGGCTTTCTTCTTTTTCATCTCTCTATGACGAGGAAGACGACTCGTACATAGGTCGTAGATGGCTTTTCCGCGTTAGCTGTTAAAGAGGCGTTGGGCTTTCTTCTTTTTCATCTCTCTATGACGAGGAAGATGACTCATACATAGGTCGTAGATGGCTTTGCCGCGTTAGCCGTTAAAGAGGCGTTGGGCTTTCTTCTTTTTCATCTCTCTATGACGAGGAAGATGACTCGTACATAGGTCGTAGATGGCTTTGCCGCGTTAGCCATTAAAGAGGCGTTGAGCTTTCTTCTTTTTCATTTCTCTATGACGAGGAAGATGACTCGTACATAGGTCATAGATGCTTTTGGCCTCTCCCATCCTTGACGAGGAGAAAACTCGCTTGGTAGTTGACTTGCACGTTGAAGAAGTAAATTTCATAAATTGAAAAGATTACATTAGATTGCAACCCTACCTTGCTAGAAAAGTAAAAACTAACAACGATAAACTAAAAAACTAAAACTAGAATTAATTAAAGTATTCAGCTCTTGCTATGATTTGAATTTGATTTCATTTTCTTCTTTGACCATCTAGTATCTCATTTTCAACTGGTTTGTCTACGTCCTGTAGCACTCCTTGTCTCAAGTCATACCTGGCCCCCGAGTTCTGTCCGTTTGACGAGATGAGGGGCTATATCTAGGACGGACAGAACTTGTGTTAAGGAGATTCTAATGGAGTTTGGCCATAGGAGGCCTGTCTTCTTCTTCATCAGTATCTTTATCTTCGCTGGCTTCTTGCCTTTTCCGCTTGCCATCCTTCTTCAAGACGTAACGATCAAGCTTGCCTTCATCAACCCATTTTTGGATCATCTTCTTGAGGGAGAAACAGTTCTCAGTGTCGTGACCATAGTCTTTGTGGAAATTATAGTGCTTGGATGGGTCACGTGGGTACTTTGGTTGGTCACTGAGTGGACGGGGGTTCAGAAGATTCACCAAATGCATAATTTCAGTGATTGGCTTGGTGAGGGGAGTGAAGATCTCAGTCTTTTCAGTTCTCCGTGTCCTGTTTTTGCCCTTGTAACCGTTTCCGTTGGAGGAGGTGTGGTTTGCATTCTCTTCAGTCTCTGTCTTGTCAGACTTTTTCTTGCTTTTCTCTTCCGCCATGGCGATGGCATATGCCACATTGAATAAGTCTGACTTAGACTTGGGCTCTCCGGCGGAGAGTTCATATATCAATTGTCGATCTAAGTCCAGGAGTTGAAGCCGACGATCACCTCCCCGTCGCCGGGCTTTCTTCTACTTGATCTGCCATAGCTCTGAACCTATTGTAATAGTTCAGAGTAGTTTCATTCTTCCCTTGCTCGATGTTAGCAAGGTCAGTCAATCTCTTTTTCCTCCCCCCCTGCCGTGGCAAAGTGGTGTAGGAACATCCTCCTCATGCCTCTCCATCTATCGATGCAACCTTTTTTAAGCTCACGAAACCAGGTCAGGGCTGTTCCGGAGAAGGTGCTCGCTAAAGCTTTGCAGAGCATGTCATCAGCCTTAGTGAGGAGGGCCATAGTAGACTCAAAACTTTGCACGTGGTCCCGTGCGTCAGTGGTTTCGGCATATTTTTCAAAATTCGGGACCTTAAAGAGAGGGTTAGGTGGTAAATCTGTTATTCTCTGAGAGAAGGGACGAGTGGACCAGTTGTCATCATCTTCTTCGTCCTTATTCCCCATTTCCATGTCGTCGATTCTCTTTTTCAAGAGTTGCCATTCTTTAGCCTCAATCCCCTTCTCAGTGCTAGGATGAGTGCTTCAGTGAGAACTCCGGTGGGAACTGCGATGAGACCTTTCTGTTGGGTGACCATTCACCCTACTGTGTTGTCCTTCATCACCTCGATGATTGTTTATTCGTCTGGAAGGTGTCTTGTCCTTCCTCGGTTCCAACTCTTGGTGGCCGAGGAACATCCTGTATGGTTGAGGACTCCTCGACCTTGCATGATTTCTGGGATGAGGGGACTTATGCCGAGGGGGATGACTGTGACGAGGTGATTGGTTAAGACGAGGAGGGGATAAACATCGTGCCAGACTGAGCCTTGCTCTCAAGTCGGCAGAATTTACCTCCTGCTCCTTCAAATTTGTGTGGCTTCTGAGGTCTACCACGGTCTTCTCGTTCTCATGATTGTTAGGCCGAGGACGAGGGGAATCTCGGAGGTTCTGCTTAGGTGGTACAACAGGCTCACGGGGAGGAGGATCTCGGCCACGAGGAGGACTCCTCTGGCTATCTCGTCCATCACCCTGAGTTTCCCTTCCACGAGAGTTGCCCGACCTAGAAGGCCTAATGAACTCGGCCATTGAGTTTTCTGGATCCAATTGCAATAAAGCAGCCTGAGTCTCGTAAATTCTCTGCAAAGTCTCCATTTGTCGATGCAACAAGGTACGTCGGTCAACGGGCTGGGGGTTCTCAGCTCGTCCAACGTCGGCGTTCCTTGTCATCTTCTTGCTTGTATTTCGTCTCCCTCGTGGACGAGTATGACGAGGAAGGTTGGTACCTGCCTCCTCGGCAGCTAGCTGTCCTATAGAGCGGAGAGTCATGCCGAGGGGGTGGTATCCCATCATTCAGAGGTGGAGGAGGAGGCATCATCTCGTCGGTGGGAGGGATTTCGTCTCCCTGACCTCGGTTCTCCTCGTTAGTAACACTTATAGTATTCCCATCATCCATTGAAATTATGATGGTGGAGCAGAATTTTTATCAAAAATCCAAACAGAATTTTCTCCGGCCCAAATTTCTAGGCGAACAAGGAAAATAATTTTTTTTTCGGTATGAACAATACTTCCGGCTGTGATGTACCCGATTTTTTTTTGAAAATCAAACGGAGTCGCCACGCCATTTTAATTTTGAAGGCCAAAACTTTGAAAAAAGCCTGAGATCAGAAATTTGGGTTCGGAGGTCACGTTACGTGCCGGGAAGGACGTTAGTGTGCACCCGGAACGCCTCGTAAAAACGAGTCTTCCAAACATTCAAAATCCTTTGTTGTGTGTGTGTGTGTGTGTGTGTGTGTTTTGGCCAAAATAAGTTGAAACTGAGGTAAGTAAAAATTGGGAGCTCTTTTTAAGGCTTTAAACTGATCCCATGATTTTTTGGGTGATTTTTGGGTTGAGATTTGGCACTCAAAAGATTTTCGGAAGTTGAAAACCATTTCTGCCAGAATGAAAAAGGCAGTTGACCCTTGACTTTGAAATGGACTTTAGGGCTTGAAAACTCCAGAACCTGGGAAAAGTCCGGGAATTAAAAATGTTCAAAACACCTTAAAAAAGGTTTCTGTAAAAGAACTTTTCATTTTGGAGATGATTTGAGGGGTCAAAACCTTCTGGAAATCTCAGATCTGAAATCTGGATTTCCAGAAGCTGATGAACTGACCTCTAAAAGAAAAATTGAAAAAGGAGTTTTACTCACGCAAAAAATAAATTAAAAATATGTATGGAAAGCTCTGGATGTTGGCTACAAAAAGTATTTTGTAGTCAACACCCAATTCCAAGTTTTACTGGGTCCAAAAAATAGGAAAATGGACTGAGTTCTCAGAACAATGCTACTGGACAGCAAGATGTTCTTGAGGAGAAATGTGATTTTTGGGGGGTTTGCATCTATGTTCACCCCATTTTCATCCCTAGACTTGATTCCACTACCTTGTGCCAAGTGGTTATCATACTCAAGTCATCCTTGGGGAATTTATGGGGTTTAAACATATCCTTTGCAAAGGGAGAGGGGATCTTTGTAAAGATGAATTTAAAGAGAAAAATCAATTTAGAGATTTAAAATGTAAACCATTTGAGATGGTCATTCATGAAGATGAACTTCAAGATGACCATCTTAGGTCAAAACTTAAGTTAAACAAGACATCAAGTAGATCCAAGTGAGAAGAACAAGATGAACAAGAAGTTAAAAGAGGATTTTAGGGTTTTGAGAAGGAGGGCTTTACCAATGGTGACACCCTATCTTCCTAGGCTTGGAATTTGACTTGAGGAATATCAAGATTTGGTGTTTGGCTTGAGGAGTATCAAGGTTTGGTGTGTTTGGTATTTGATTGGGAAAGATTCAAGAGAAAAAGGTGGCAATCAAGGGATTCCCACCGTTTTCTCTCTATATTTCGCCGTAACTTCGTTGTTTGTGATCAAATTCCTCCCTTAAACCGAGAGAGGAGGGTTCAATTTATAGGACCTTTGGAAATGTCATACATGTCCGCGCGGAGGGTTCCCGTAGGCGTGCACCTGTTCATCTCGAGGCCGAGTGCTTTGGACAGGAGGAATAAAATTCAAAATATCGCCAGAAATTGTTTTTCAACTTGTTTGTTTCGGGATTTTCTTAATTCTTTTGCTTTTGGATTTTTTTTTTGGTTTAACTTTAAATGGCAAACCCTAACCTACTCTTGCTTGGTTAGGAAGGTTAGAGATTGTTAGAAATGTTAGAAATGTTAAAACTTTCGTTAACTTTCTAACGAAAAACTACCAACTCAAATTGGAGCACTTACAAGTAGCCCCTCGGCGACGGTGTTTTGAAGGAAGCGGGGTCGTCGATAAGAGTAAGGCTCCATATTTGATAGGATGATCAAGTGATCGAGTGGCTGAACCTATTCAATAGGCTACCTACGTATCCCGAATGGGAATCAAGCTGCCGTAGTTCGGGTCTTTGACCCTGGGAATGATTGTTTTTAAGGTATCAACCTGGAGATGATGGCGTTTTAGGCGCCTCGGACCTTGAAGATGATGGCGTTTTAGGTGCCTCGAACCTTGATGGTGGGGATAGATGGTCCTCTGGTGGACTTTGCTTGAAAGGATCGGTCTTACGTCTGCTGCCGAAGGAAAGGATGACCATTTTGGTCGAGTGGCTGGACCTAATGATAGGCTACCTACGTATCCCGAGTGGGAATCAAGCCGGCCGTAGTTCAAAATTTACTCGAGATTTCGTTGGCTTTGCTGGGGAAAATCAGACGTATTCGTTGGGGAAATCGGTCTTACGTTTTACTGTCGGGGATGATTTTGATGAAAGATACGGGATTCCGTTATCTTTCTCGGGGAGATCGGTCTTACGTTTTACTGTCGGGGACGATTTTGATGAAAGAAACGGGATTCCGTTATCTTTCTCGGGGCACTCGGTCTTACGTTTAACTGCCGGGAATTTCTTTTGAGAGGGTATGAACCTAAATGGGAACTTAGTTCAGGAGTATGAACCTAAGTTGAGGTTCGGTTCAGGAGTATGAACTTAAATGGAGACTTAGTTCAGGAGTATGAACCTAAGTTGAGATTTGGTTCAGGAGTATGAACCTAAATGGGAACTTAGTTCAGGAGTATGAACCTAAGTTGAGGTTCGGTTCAGGAGTATGAACTTAAATGGAGACTTAGTTCAGGAGTATGAACCTAAGTTGAGATTTGGTTCAGGAGTATGAACCTAAATGGGAACTTAGTTCAGGAGTATGAACCTAAGTTGAGGTTCGGTTCAGGAGTATGAACCTAAATGGAGACTTAGTTCAGGAGTATGAACCTAAGTTGAGATTTGGTTCAGGAGTATGAACCTAAATGGGAACTTAGTTCAGGAGTATGAACCTAAGTTGAGGTTCGGTTCAGGAGTATGAACCTAAATGGAGACTTAGTTCAGGAGTATGAACCTAAGTTGAGATTTGGTTCAGGAGTATGAACCTAAATGGGAACTTAGTTCAGGAGTATGAACCTAAGTTGAGGTCTTGTTCAGGAGTATGAACCTAAATGGGAACTTAGTTCAGGAGTATGAACCTAAGTTGAGGTTCGGTACCTGATGGAGGCTATTTGAAGGTGTTCTTGCTGGGGAAGACTCGGGCTTACGAGAACCATCGGGAAGAAAGGTGATCAATGTCAGTGGATGGACCAAGGATTGATATCGGGGTCACCCGAGGATTGACTATTTTAGGGAAGTCGCCTTATGATCTGACTATTTTTGGGAAGTCGCCCTATGATCTGACTATTTTTGGGAAGTCGCCCTGTGGTTTGACTATTTTTGGGAAGTCGCCCTATGGTTTGACTATTTTTGGGAAGTCGCCCTATGGTTTGACTGTTTTGGGGAAGTCGCCCTATGGTTTGACTGTTTTGGGGAAGTCGCCCTATGGTTTGACTATTTTTGGGAAGTCACCCTATGATCTGACTATTTTTGGGAAGTCGCCCTGTGGTTTGACTATTTTTGGGAAGTCGCCCTATGGTTTGACTGTTTTTGGGAAGTCGCCCTATGGTTTGACTGTTTTTGGGAAGTCGCCCTATGGTTTGACTATTTTTGGGAAGTCACCCTATGATCTGACTATTTTTGGGAAGTCGCCCTGTGGTTTGACTATTTTTGGGAAGTCACCCTATGATCTGACTATTTTTGGGAAGTCGCCCTGTGGTTTGACTATTTTTGGGAAGTCGCCCTAAGGTTTTGACTGTTTTGGGGAAGTCGCCCTATGATCTGATGATAATGTTCTTTTAGAAAAGTAGTTGACTAAGATATGCTTTCATACCTGTGCTGTGCTTACCTGTAGTTGCCGGAAGGACTGAGGCTACGGCTGATGTTGATGAAGAGTTGTTAAGTTGCTGTTCGTGGGACGGTTTCGCCGACGATTTCTGTCTTTGGAAGCATTTTGACTGAAGGAGGAGTTTGGTTGAGCCCGCATCTTCTGGTGATCGTCAACCTTGTAGAGGTGGTTGAGCTTGTATTCACATCGGGACTTCTTGCTTTTGAGAACTTGGTGTCTCTGACCGCATTGTATTGGAGAGCTTGGCGTCTCTGACTTCTTGCCTTGGAGAAACTGGCGTCTCTGACCGATTTGTATGTGAGAACTTGGCGTCTCTGACCGACTGGCATTTGATTTGCATTTGAGAACTCGGCGTCCCCGACCGAACCGTATTTGAGAACTTGGCGTCTCGACCGAATTGTATTTGAGAACTTGGCGTCTCGACCAACCGGCATTTGATTTGCATCGAGAACTTGGCGTCCCCGACCGATTTGCATTTTGAGAACTCGGCGTCCCCGACCGACTTGTATTCGAGAACTTGGCGTCTACGACCGATTGGCATTTGATTTGCATTTTGAGAGCTTGGCGTCCCCGACCGACTTGTATTCGAGAACTTGGCGTCTCCGACCGATGGCATTTGATTTGCATTTGAGAACTTGGCGTCCCCGACCGATTTGCATTTTGAGAACTTGGCGTCACGACCGACTTGTATTCGAGAACTTGGCGTCTCGACCGAATTGTAGACTGGAGGTGGTCTTCATTGGGGCATTTTCATCCATTTGTGGACATTGGAGGTCGTCTTTAGCAAGTTGCGACGCCGGAGCTTGTCTTTGCCAAGCTGTAGATGTTGGAGGGCGTCTTCATTCATTGGAGGTCGTCTTTGGTGAAGATCATCCTTGCCGAAAAAAGGGGATTTGATTTCACGTTTGAATTCACATTCGTTAGTGAAGAGGAAGATGCATATATGGCGGTCATGATGACGGATGCATGCATGGAATCAAAAATGATTATGGGATGATGCATTTACTTGCTTTCGAAGATGCACTTAGCCTAAGCTTACGGCGGGAAAATTATGATTTATGATCTTCGATGATTTAGGATTATTCCTATTGACTCAAGTTTTGTGCATGCTACATGAGCCCTGGGGAGCGTTTTGTGGGGATGCATGGTGATGAGAGGGGATGTATGTGTCTGGAGACTGTTTGGAACAGATTTTGAGCAAGTGGGGGGTGAAAGCCCTCGATCGTGGTTTAAACGGCGGTTGTTGATGAGGTTTTGTTATCAATATCACATGGACCTCAATTTTGATGAGATTGGATTCGGACCCGGGTCTCGGTTGACGCTTTCCCTCTCAATCTTGGTCATTTGAAGGCGATGCTTGACGGAGCTCAGGGCACGTCGATATGAGCGACGCTTCTTTCATTTGGGTGAGCTGTGACTTTGGCCGAAACCTTGTTCGGAGAATGATTTGATGGAATTGCTAATGCGGGAGAAACCACGATCTTGAATTCCGATGTTACGGGAAGGCTGCCGTGTACCAAGTTACGAAGCCGAAATTCTTTCTTGATAAAATTCGGGTCCAAAAGACCATCTTGACAAAGCCCCCGGATCCTGAGTAGGCAAAGTCCAGATCTTGAAGAAGCGATTTGGCGAGTCTATCTCGTGGTGAAGAACCCAACGTGGACCCAAAGATGACTATATAAGCCCCAGCTTGAAGAGCCGCTACGGGAGAACACAGGAGAACCGCTTAGCAAGCCCCGGCATGAAGAAATTCGAGTAGTCTTACGAGAGGGGGAACCCATCTTTTCGGACCTTAGTCAACCGATTCTTGGACAAGACTCGAAATGTTTACGTGCAGGGGCATATCTTTTGAAAGATGGGACTGTCTCCCGAATTTGTGTATGACACTCTCGCTCTTGGTTTGACTCTTTTGAGAGAGTATAAGCATCACAAGGTGTGGAAAAGTGTATGGAAGCCCCTGCAGACAGAAAGACAGTGTTTGGCTCTATTTCCCTATGATGGAGAGAGAGAAGACTTGTCGAGACACTTGAAAACTTGTCTTATTCATGATGATCACAATTTGCTTAAAACCTTTTGTTAATGTTCGGGTTATTCAATCCCTAAATCTGATATGAACAAATATTTTGATTAATCACAAGGAGAAAACCAACTGATATCGAAAATCAAGCTCGGAATGGCGGAAAGTGTATATGGACGATCCTTGATGAGACCGGATTTTTTTTTTTTTGAGATTTGTTTGTGTTTTCGACCGGACCATTTCTGGTTGCCTACGTTCCCTCCATTATGAAGAGCTCAGGTCGCCGTAGTTCGGGTCTATCCCGAATGAAAAGAGAATGAATGTTGAAATTCGAGGGTCTGAAGACCTTTGGGGATTTTGAGGATTGAATAACATATCCCCTTAGAGTGTCCATGAAAGACACGGATGCGAAGCCCCAGTGGGACATCCACGGCAAGTGTTTGTGAGGAGAAATGAAATATGCTCACATGAAGGGAAGGGTTGAATTTGCACAATCTTTGATTGGTAATTTTGGACCAAGATGGATTAGATTCCAATTTTAAGCAAGCAATGAAGCATTAATTTGATCCTGACATCGAGGATATTAGAATGAAACTGCTATCCGATAGGGACTGTAGTTGGGTTCAGGGCTTCGATCGGCCATCGGGTGATTTTGGGAAATTTTGACCTCTTAAGATGAGAGGTCGGCTGGGCCTTTCTTGTTGAACCTCTAATGATGAGAGGTTGGCTTGTAGGGACGTGTTTGGGAAATCTATGGCGGGAAGATTGATTGCCTCTAAGAATGAGAGGTCAAATTTTGACTTTGGCCAAAGGCGAGGGTAATGGGAGTATCCTCTAAAATAGAGAGGATGGCTTGGGATTGATTTAAGGTAATGGTGAGAGGAAGTCCAAGCTATCGACAACTTTTGCGATCTTGCGAGAATTCAGGCTCCTTTTTGATCATTGAGAAGTCGGGGACTTTTGAGGACCGACAGTTCTTTTTTTTTTTCTTTTTGTTTTTTTTTTTTTTTTTTTTTGTTTTTTTTTTTTTTGTTTTTTTTTTTTTTTTTTTTTTTTGACTTGGAAAGCCTCTGAGGAGTTGAAGATTATCTTTGTCCTTCCTTCGTGGCTTGAGATATTTTGCGCATCGCCGACTCTCGAAGCTAAACTCTTGGGCTCGCTTGGACTTTCTCTCAGTATGGAGCAAAAATGATGGCTAAACCGGGTTTCAAAACACGCCGATCTTGAAATGAAAGGGTAGTGTTTAGTGAGGGTGAGGTAATGGCTTTCCTATGGGTGAAAGGTTTCAACCGCAAGCCCTCTTGGATGATCTAAACGAGATTTAAGTCTTCATTGCTTGCTTAAACTTTATATGAGAAAAGATCCATGCAAATTCATCGAGCAACGAGATGATGATGATGAAAGGGATGTGAGCATATGAGATGCAAGATGGGGAGTTGGTAAGCCCCCATTTGAGAAGGATATCAATTGGTTTTCTCACTCCGATTAGTTTAAATATTAATCATTTTCGAAGAATTAGTGGTTGAAACGGCACAAGTGATCATTTTGGATAAAACCATTTCAATTAAGTGTAACGTGGGTGCGCAAGTGATGTCTCGAGTCTAGCAAGAAGAGAAAAAAGACTTATATTAAAAGTTAGGCATTTAACCACTATGTCCAAAATGGACTACAACGACAAATGTCCGGGAAGGACTTAGGTGAAAGAAAAGTACTAGAACCTACGAAGGTTGACTCAAAAGACTATTTTAAAGATAGGTATCCCCCAATCTAGCCGCTCTTTCTTTGTTGAACCATGCATCTATTCTTCGACGCCGGGAGACGGGAGCTATTGCAGACCTTTCCATCGGGATTTCCTTGGCAATCTCTTTCTTAATCCAACCACTTTCATCGCCTGCGATGGCTGATTCACCGACCTCACAAAGGGGCGAGTCAAATTCCATTATGCCCACAAGTCTTGGATCACCAAACTCGACCATGTTGACACTCATGTTGTTAGGGAGCGGGTTATTGATGGTATTAGGCCCTTCGGCATCTCTAACCTCCCTTGCTCAATCAAATTTTGGATTGCCTTCTTCAGGGGACGCAATCATGTCGGGTGCCCATGAGTGCGATGAAAGGCACAATGCTTGGAGGTATCCAAAGGAGCGTTGGGGTTTCTTGGGCGATAATTATCCAAGGCCGGAGCAAATCTTCTTTTACCAATCCTCTGAAGATATCGCTTAAAGGCATTCCAAGGTTTCTCAAGTCTTGGAGCCGGGATGCGGATGCATCGGGCTTCTTGGGAACAAAGGAAGTGGCATTGTTACGGTCTGTCCCGCGTAGCCGATCGCCTCTTTGCCTTTAGCGAAAGCGAGAGTAGTGTTGGAGGGAGGAGTCCGATATCCGTGGCGGAGTGCGACGGTCGGGCTGCTGATTGTAAGCCTTTTCAAACTTAGCCCGGAATTAACCATTGCACGCAAGTCGGCGTAGGGGAAGTGGGCGAGGAAGCTCTCAAATGCGGCTTCAAGCATGAGCGAAAGATGTCTAAGCGCTCCTCGTCGAGAGGAGGAATGGCCATTTCATTGAGCTTTAAGTTCCACCTCTTATAGAAATCCCCAATATTCTCATTAGGGCGCTGCATCGTTGTTTGCGGAGTCAACTCTGTTTGTCTCCCCATTCCAAGTTGGCTTTGTACTTATACGTGAAAATCTTGGTAATCTGTTCCCAAGTAGCCCTAGCTTGTGCAATCGGAAAAACCATTTCAAAGCCCACGACTTCAAGAGAGACTAAAGTAATCGGCCAATTCTTTGGTTTGTGCATCCCTTAGCCTTCATTGCCAAAGTATAGGTGTCCAAGTGAGTTTTAGGGCATGCACTCCCGTCAAACAATTCCAGAGTGGGCATCACAAACTTGTGAGGCGGGGGACAATCGAGTCGGGATACGTAGGCCGAAGAGCGGTGTTCTTTTTGGCGGTCAATTCGGCAATACGTGCTTTCATTTCCTTGTGTTGCTCCATAAACCAAGCCAATTGGGGATCCAAAGGTGGAGCCATAGCGTTCAAACCAGTGACTGAGCTGAAGAGAGGAGTTACCACTGGCGGCACACTGGTGGAAGGGATACCATATTCTGGGGCATAAGTGAAAACCTGTCCTTGGTCCAAATTACCCTGGGGAGTGTAGGTAGGAGCTTGGGCAAAAGGATAAAACCCGGCGGCTTCTTTGTTGGCTTTCCATTGGCAGAGGAAGGCGAGGCGACTGAGGTAGCCGGATAGCTCGGATTTCCGGAGTGAGGCCCATAAGTAGGCTTGAGTGTGGGCTGCTGTCTGGATTGTTGAATTGCATGGGCACTGTGGCGAAGGTGTGTAACCGGGGGATACTGCGGTCTGGTGATTCGGATGACACCGGGATGGAGGCTTGATAACCCATAGAAGTGCGAGTGAGAAATGGATTTGTGAGAGCTGTGTGAGGAGCGGTGAGCTAGTACCATTACGAGGTGGGACTCACGATTGTTGCCCCGAACCAAAGCGGGGTGGTATCCCAAGCTATTCTTGTGAAGGTCCGGATTGATTGGTCCCGAGCGAGGTGGGATCCCCATTTCTTTGTGGCATTTGGGTAGCCCCAAGCATGAGAAGATATTCCGTGCGATTTTGTCCCAGCTGAGGGGTGGGAATTGGCTCGTCTCGTCGGCTGCAGGGATCCAGTGGTCCGCATTTGGGGGAGCCGGGCCGACCCGAGAGGCCGAGAAGCATGGATTACGGTGGTAGTACCGTGGGAGGCCGGTGGTGGCATCCTGGAGTAGTCGGGCGACCAAGAGTGGGGTTGAGGTCTTCCTCTTCTTCCACGGTGAAGGTGCCATCAGGTTGAGGCGGCGGCCGGACCATGGCTCTTAATAGCCTCGATAAGGCTATTCATTGTGCTTCTGTCGCACTCTCATACGTTACGCTAGCCGATTCCATTGCTGTTGCATGCGAGGAGTCCCGGGAGGCGGAGTGACGTTGTCCCCATCGTTACCGAGTGATGCGGACATTACGAAACCCGGAGTTGAAACAAACAGACGAAGGCGACGATGCGCTTGACTCTTCCCAGCGATCAAACGGTGACCCGGTGCCCGAAACCAAGCTTTGTGCGGAGGCTGCGGGGGAAAGACACGAGGGTTCGGATGGCGGGAATTGAAGGTGGGTAGGTGTTTGGGCTCAAGGCTCGTGCAACATGCAATTATCTGTTCATGTTTACTTAAAACACATTTTATTAACCTAATCGGTTGGAAAAGATTGCTCTTCTTTTTTTTTTTTGTAAACTACTCGATTCTGGATCGGTGGGCCCCGTCACTACGTCTATAAGCCCCTCGTATTCCACCTGTATTTCGACCTCCCGGGGTGGACGGCCCGGGCGAGGGTCCTATAGGGCAAGCGGGTCCCACCGACCGAAAGAAAACGATCCTAGAAGTCTGGCGGGTAATCGAGTCTTAACGCGCATTCGATGTAAATTACGGACAAAGATGACGTTAAAGTCAAGATCGTGTCAGGGCTCGGCGAAAAGTCGGCATGATTTGGGCGATAAATGTCCGCTATTGATCTTGACTTGTCGTCGGTTAAGCCGTAATTAGGCATGGAATAACCGTTAATCCTTGATGACTCGGTGTCATCTTTGGGAGTCGGTGTATAATTTGTGCCGATCGGGCGAAGTCAAGGCGCCGGTCAATATCTTGGTCAAAGTCTGCGGCGGAAAGCCGGCATGACTTCGGCGATTAGGGACCCGAAAGATATTGAGTCGGTATGCCGACAAAGGCTTGAAAGGAAAGGTCTATACACGGGCGGGGGCATGACACGGACCAGACTAAAGACCAACCGGGTCTCGGACAAAGTGTGTCACGGACAAGTGCGTAGTCGACACGAGGCTCCATGGGATGTTTGGGTAGTCACATGTGCTCATCCGAGAGGCGTAATAAGACCAAACGGACCGCGACAAGGATTTCCCGGGTTAAGGGCGTAGTGTGCGGTGTACGGTCAACGTGCGCGTAGTGTGCAAGCGATCTATCTTCTTTTACGAGTAAAATAGAATTTTTTTTTTTATGTGTCTTAAAAGGCATGATGCATGATTTTTTTGAAAATTTTCTTTTGAAAAATCTTTTTTTTTTGAAAATCTTCTTTTTTTTTTTGAAAATTAATGAACACATAAGCACATAAGCACAAAAATTCCGACAGTTAGGGACATTATTCCGACAGTCAAAATTTTGACTTTCTCCGAGGCGGCCAAAACAACATGAAAACTGTGCAAAAATCAACACACACACAAAACAAAGGATTCCAAATGTCGGGACGGAAGCTTGACCCTCAAAAGCTTTTTTTTTTTTTGAAAACGATGATACCGGTACGTGGGATTGTTAGACCACAATTTATCCCCGACTCGTGTTAGGAGGCGATAACGGGAAATTTAGTGGTTTCCACCAATATACCAAATACCATTTTTTTTAAAAGCTTAATCCCCAGCGGAGTCGCCACTGTGATGTACCCGATTTTTTTTTGAAAATCAAACGGAGTCGCCACGCCATTTTAATTTTGAAGGCCAAAACTTTGAAAAAAGCCCGAGATCAGAAATTTGGGTTCGGAGGTCACGTTACGTGCCGGGAAGGACGTTAGTGTGCACCCGGAACGCCTCGTAAAAACGAGTCTTCCAAACATTCAAAATCCTTTGTTGTATGTGTGTGTGGGTGTGTGTGTTTTGGCCAAAATAAGTTGAAACTGAGGTAAGTAAAAATTGGGAGCTCTTTTTAAGGCTTTAAACTGATCCCATGATTTTTGGGTGATTTTTGGGTTGAGATTTGGCACTCAAAAGATTTTCGGAAGTTGAAAACCATTTCTGCCAGAATGAAAAAGGCAGTTGACCCTTGACTTTGAAATGGACTTTAGGGCTTGAAAACTCCAGAATCTGGGAAAAGTCCGGGAATGAAAAATGTTCAAAACACCTTAAAAAAGGTTTCTGTAAAAGAACTTTTCATTTTGGAGATGATTTGAGGGGTCAAAACCTTCTGGAAATCTCAGATCTGAAATCTGGATTTCCAGAAGCTGATGAACTGGCCTCTAAAAGAAAAATTGAAAAAAGGAGTTTTACTCACGCAAAAAATAAATTAAAAATATGTATGGAAAGCTCTGGATGTTGGCTACAAAAAGTATTTTGTAGTCAACACCCAATTCCAAGTTTTACTGGGTCCAAAAAATAGGAAAATGGACTGAGTTCTCAGAACAATGCTACTGGACAGCAAGATGTTCTTGAGGAGAAATGTGATTTTTGGGGGGTTTGCATCTATGTTCACCCCATTTTCATCCCTAGACTTGATTCCACTACCTTGTGCCAAGTGGTTATCATACTCAAGTCATCCTTGGGGAATTTATGGGGTTTAAACATATCCTTTGCAAAGGGAGAGGGGATCTTTGTAAAGATGAATTTAAAGAGAAAAATCAATTTAGAGATTTAAAATGTAAACCATTTGAGATGGTCATTCATGAAGATGAACTTCAAGATGACCATATTAGGTCAAAACTTAAGTTAAACAAGACATCAAGTAGATCCAAGTGAGAAGAACAAGATGAACAAGAAGTTAAAAGAGGATTTTAGGGTTTTGAGAAGGAGGGCTTTACCAATGGTGACACCCTATCTTCCTAGGCTTGGAATTTGACTTGAGGAATATCAAGATTTGGTGTTTGGCTTGAGGAGTATCAAGGTTTGGTGTGTTTGGTATTTGATTGGGAAAGATTCAAGAGAAAAAGGTGGCAATCAAGGGATTCCCACTGTTTTCTCTCTATATTTCGCCAGAACTTCGTTGCTGTGATCAAATTCCTCCCTTAAACTGAGAGAGGAGGGTTCAATTTATAGGACACTGGAAATGTCATACATGTCCGCGCGGAGGGTTCCCGTAGGCGTGCACTGTTCATCTCGAGGCTGCAGGCTTTGGACAGGAGGAATAAAATTCAAAATATCAGCAGAAATTGTTTTTCAACTTGCTGTTTCGGGATTTTCTTAATTCTTTTGCTTTTTTGGATTCTTTTTTTTGGTTTAACTTTAAATGGCAAACCCTAACCTACTCTTGCTTGGTTAGGAAGGTTAGAGATTGTTAGAAATGTTAGAAATGTTAAAACTTTCGTTAACTTTCTAACGAAAAAACTACCAACTCAAATTGGAGCACTTACACCGGCGTGAATAGTGCTTTCAGGCGTGAACATTATTTTTTCGGTCAAATTTCCAGGCGAACAGCAAGCAACACAGTGAACAAATTTTTCCCCGGAGTGAATAGTATTCGGGCGTAAACAGTAATTCCGACAGTGAACAGTATTTTCCGGCCACCTCGTACTTTGAGGGAGGTCTCCTCGTACTTGAGACTTAGTCATTTCGCCTACTAAGTCTAAGTCGACCTAGGGGAATGATGAGAAAGCTTGGTTCGAGGAAAGTAGAGAAGCCCTTTCCCTTCCTCGTATATCATACTTAGGATTATGTTTAGGGCCCAATCCAGTTGGGCTTTGCCCGGACTAGTCCAAGTTCGTATCTTCGGTTTATACCGTTCACAAGTCAATATTGATATATTGATAGTAGCATATTTAGTTTAAGTTGAATTCTCCTTATAATTACTCCCTTTCTCCTATAAAAAGACATTATATTAAATTTATATTTTTTCAAAAGGATGTGTTTTCATTGATTGGCCGCGGGACAAAAGTTATTTTCACGCTTCCCATTAAACTCGACTCTCTAAACAACTTAAAATTAATATTTAAAAAAAAAATTGCTCTTTACAAATGAAAATGAAATAATTAACAACCTATATAACGTACTACACTTGCGATAAAAAGAACTCTGAGGGGCCGGAGCCTAGGGATCCAGGATTAATACGACGTAAGTTGGGAACCTGGGTATCAAAAAAAAAAAAACTTTCAAATGAAAAGCATAAATTGACATGCATATGAGTTAATTTATATATTATGAATATTTTGGAATTCTTATAATAATTCAACATTTTTTAGTTTTTTAACAAACAAATATAACTATCTTATGTCAGCTAATAAGCATTTCAAAACAACCAAAACAAACAGTATACAATCCATCGGTTATCAGTCATCATCCATAAGATATCAACTATCAACAATTAGCTGCGACAAACAGACCGAGATCTGCATAAAGTTGTTGCAGCGATGATGCTAAGAGTTGCGATTTACCCTTTTTTTTTTTACTTTTTGAAGTAATCGGTGATTCTCCATATTAATAATATCGTTCTACTTCTTCTCGTGAACGTATCCAAGTCGATATGTTTGGTAAGTTCGGTACATATTTTGGTATGTTTGGTATAAATTTCGTTACGTTCGATACAGATTCGGTGCAGATTTTGGTACGTTCAGTACATATTACGGTATGTTCGGTACATATTTGGTGCAAATTTCGGTACAACGGTGCAGATTTCGGTACATATCAGATTTCGTGCATAATTCGTGTGGTGCAGAATATAAGCTTATGGGGTATTATCATGCCTGATAGAAGGGTGGATTCAGACATAGAAACAACGATCGACAAGTTTAATGGGAGGAACAGTTTCAATTTATGGCAAATTGGGTCAACTGCAACTATGACAAATAACGAGTTGGAGGACTATGCTTTAATGTTCAAAGAAGACAAAGGCATGGAAGATGCATTGATTCTTGATTTTAAGGCGTATTATCACATGTCTTTTAAGCAAAGAATGGTTTGCAATGTACGAGCAAATGGAAGGTGGCGATATTTATATTGTTAATGGTTCTGATTGCAAGGTGGTTGACATGGATTCCATAAGGGTGCGAACTTCTAGTAGTAAATTTTATATGTTGAACGAGGTTAGGCATGTTCCTGAAGTAGCAAAGAATCTGATATCGCTTGGTTTACTAGATAAGATGGGGTACAATTTCAAAGGTGAAGGTGAAGCAGTAATCGTCTGCAAGGGTTCGAACGTAATTCCGAAAAGGGTAAAATGAGGTGCCTTATACATCCTCCAAGGATCTACGTTTTTTTGGATCGAGTGTCGAGTGTCGTACTACAAAAGGTATGATAAAGACACATGGAGAAAGCATGTTGTGAGGCTTCTTGTGGGGTGGTTGACAAACAGGTGGAACACCGAGTTACTCTAGATGGAGTTGAAGTGGGCATACGGCATGCCACAGATAGCAAGTCGACACACATAGTTTGGTTTTGGAGAGGAGAAAAGGGGATGGGCCGAGTATCCTATGCTAGAGCAGCACTAGCACATTTGAAAAGCGAGGAAGGAATCGAAGAAAAGGTACGTACTATTAGGGATTCCACTGATATGGTCGCTTCACCTGTTTTTGTTGGCCAGATCCGATGCGCGCTGGATTTGCCTAACTGCCAATGGGGGCAATTCTGAGTCTTACTGCAGTGACACGTTTTTGGGTGTCTTGAAGATACATCTGTATGCTCCGCGAAGCACAGTTTGGGTGTCCAGTGGGATACATTTGAGTGTCTAGAAGACACGTTTATTTGCTTGTTGAACGGGTCTGATCAACTGTTGAAGCAAGTGCTTTGGTGTTCGACGTAACACATTTGTGTATCTAGGAATATACAATTTTGGGTGTTCGGTGTAACACAACTGAGGCAGAGGTGGAGAAGTTATATCTATATTGATTTGGGAGCTCAAAGTCGAGGTGAAAATTTGTTGGGTTTGATGCCGTTGAGGATTGGGGACGCCTTTATCATGGGTCAAGACAAACAAATTATGTGATTTCGGGATTTTTGGCAGTGGCACGACCGTGCCAGACATAAGGCACGACCGTGCTAGGCATAAGGCACGACCGTGCAGGACGATGAACATCGACACGACCCTGCAGATTAAAGAGCACGACCGTGCCGACGTGGCTTGGGCCTGGGCCGGCCAGATTTCAGCGCATGATTTAAAAAAACCTGCAGGGTTAGGAATAGGGTTGTATAGATACTCCTCTCCCCCTACCATTTTTTGTGATCTCTAGTGTGATAGGCAATCAATAATTATAGGATCCCAAACTAGTAATTTCTTTGGGCTTCATAGATTTCCTAGTTTGTTTGGTGAAGTTCAATTTTCTCATCAGGATGTTATAGATCTAGGGTTTGCACAATCAGAAATTTTGTTACCAAAATTCGTGCATTAGATTAGAACTTGTAATTGGTGATTCTCCATATTAATAATATTGTTCTCCCTCTGCCCGTAAATGTAGCCAAGTTGGTGAACCACGTAAATACCTGTGTTCGTGTGCGTTTGTATGATATGATTATCCATCTTCTCTAATGCTTGTTATACAGCATCCTCATTACTGTATACTGCCGCCAGTACCGCCGCTCGTCGTCGCCGGTCACAAGAATTCGATTATCGATCGTCAAAATCCGATCAGAATTCGGTTATCGATTGCCAAAATTCGGTCGCCAGAATCTAATCGTCGGTCGCTGGCGCCACATGTCATCCACAATTGTCAATCCCGTACCGGCAAGCGCACAATTTTCTCACTGGAACAGTACATACCGATATCGGAATATAACGGTGTGCCGTATCGGGTTTATCGTACTTTTTATTTTAATCATTTATAATATATTGACACATTTTACAGTTATTTAACATATTTTTTCCATAATCAAATAAAAAATAACTTTCATATAAATTTAATAAATTAAAATCTATGATTATAGTCAAAATTTGTAATATATATTAAAAGAATCTTTTAAAATTTTAAGAATTTTTTTTTTCGTTTCGCTGAACCGGTGTGTACGCGGTACAGACCGATTCAGGGCGGTACGGACCGATACAGTCCGATTCAGACCGGTGCATAAAACGGGACGATTAATTACATACTCCCTCCGTCCCACCTCACTTGACACTTATTTTCATTTTGGGCCGTCCCAGCTCACTTGACACTTCCCAAAATAGTCTACTTTTTATAATTTTATATTCACTCTACCCCACCACTCATTATCTCTCTTCATTTTCCACCACTCAATTTATTCAACCAACACTACTATTTACCCCACTCATTCTCTCTCTTCATTTTCTACCACACATTTATTTTATTTTATTCTTTTTTCTTAGTTCTCGTGCCCACCTCAAGGGTGTCAAGTGAGGTGGGACGGATGGAGTATTTCGCACCGGTTTTTGACCGGAACGGTACGTACCGGTACGGAATGAGATTGACAACTATGATGTAATCATCAATGTTGTATTATATGAGTATTCAGTGTTATTCATTATCACTAGATTGACTCCCGTGCGATGCATGGGACATTACTATATATTCAAAAGACAAAAATTGAACTAAAATAAATCAAGAACTCAATTCGTTTATACATTATGTAATACTTTCTTAAAAACTACATTGCTAGTACATAAAAATTAGAAAATAATAAAATAGAAATAAAATAAAAATTATAAGGAATATGCATTTCTCTATATACAATTCTGTAGTATTTTATCATTTAAAAAAGTTAAATAAAACACACGAACATATTTATCAAATACGAAATAAGTTATTGAAATCAGTTTAAAAAAGGTGAAGATTGGAAATATAATTAAAAGAAAGGTGATATTTTATTTCTTTTTGATAAAGAGAATTTTTTAAATAAAAACAAAAGCTTTGATCATACCAAAAGGATAGTACAGTTATCTAATAAAAATTAATATAATTCTTTTTCAAATGGAAACTTTCAATTAACTCATGCTCATACATCTAAAAAATTATGTCATAATTATTTACATTAACTCATTATGAACATAGTTATGATATTTATTTTCAATTTAACTTATTTAATTTTTAGAAGAAAAATAAAAATACTAACTATTTCGTTAAATGAAAAAAAAATTCCCCAAACCCCCCACTTCCTCATCAAACCCAACCCACTTCTTCATATCCCTCTTTTAAAATACCAATTTATACTATCTTTATTTCTTATAATATTGACATACAGTTCAATCAAAATTTTAAAAACGATGGCCATTTTTTCCGATATTCGTCTTTATAAATAAACAATATTTTGAGACGAACAGAAAATTCGACAAATTTATTAATCCTTTATTTACTATGCTTCAAATATTATTTTTTTAAAAAAATTAAGTAAATTGTTTGATATATCAAACTATTACAAAATAAAAATGAAAATAACACAGGGTTGCTTACATATTTGGCCCACCTTTCCCTCATATTATTATCCTAATCATATAAAAGAAGTCTCTATTTAAAGAGAAAAAAAATTATGAATTTTGATGTAAAAAAAAATTAAAATAATAAATTAAAAAAAGAGAAATTTTTTTAGTGTCATTTATAATTAAAAAATTTTAAAAATTACTTCACACTTAATTAATTTTAACTAAAAAGAAATTGAAAAATTAGTAAAGGATAATTAACAAATTTATATTTAAAACAGAGGATTTTTTTTCTTTGTCGAAATCAAATGAAATAAATCTCTATTTAAAGAGAATTTTTTTTTATGAATTTTGGTGTAATAAAAAAAACAAAATTTATTTATGTTAAATTAATTTGGCCCATCTTTCCCTCATATTATTACCCTAATCACATAAAAGAAGTCTCTATTTAAAGAGAAAAAAAATTATCAATTTTGGTGTAACAAAAAATTTAAAATAATAAATTAAAAAAAGAGATATTTTTTTATTATCATTTATAATTAAAAAATTAAAAAAATTACTTCACACTTAATTAATTTTCACTAAAAAGAAATTGAAAAAATAGTAAAGAATAATTAACAAATTAATATTTTAAAAAGAGGATTTTTTCTTTGTCGAAATCAAATGAAATAAGTCTATTTAAAGAGATTTTTTTTATGAATTTTGGTGTAATAAAAAAATTAATTTATATTAAATTAATTTTTTTTATCTTGACACATGACGTCGGCCTGCCAAGGCCAAGCTGACCATTGATAATGCCACGAACGAATCATGCATGCTTGGCTTAGCTTCATCCTAATTATATAACCAAGGTAACTCATCTTACTTTGATTTTTTCCCCATGTGGGATAAAGGCCAAGGCCAAGGCCGGCCAAGGCAAGGCCAAGGCCATGGCCGACCGAGCAGAGGCAAGGCCAAGGCAAAGGCAGATTTCCCACATTGAAAGAAAACGAATCAAAAATAGCCTTGGCCTTGTTATACAATGAGGCTTCAAGTTCAAGGTATGTGTAATTATATTTATATACATATATAATTATTAATATTAAATATACATATATAATTTTAAATATAAAATATACATATATAATTATTAATATTAAATATATTTTCAACACCATTCCAATTCCAAGTCATTATTCTATACCCCACCACTTTTATTTTCTTTTATATTCTTTATTTTATGATTATTAAAAATATTATGATTATTATTATTATTATTATTATTATTATTATTATCATTTATAAATAAAAATAAATAATTCATAATTATTTAATTTTTTACTAAAAATACCATGAAATATAAAACTAAAATTAACAAAAAAAAAAAAAAACTAATGCATTCATGCGCCTCTTTAGGCCCGTGTAATTTACGGCTCTCATAATTTAAATCAATAAAAAATAAGAAACAAAATAATTCATTTACTATCCACTTTATTTGGGTAATTGTTAATAAAAGTAATTTATTTTATTTCATACAAAATGAGATTATAACTCATTTTCAGTAATCTTTTTGCCCTTCATAGATTTTAATCCCTAACCAAACAACTACAAATGTGCCCTTGTATATTTTAAAACTTATGCAAGTCTTTTTATAGAGAGAGATAGCGATTTATAACTAATTATTTTATGCTCATTTCAAAAAATATATTATATTCACTTCTAATATAAGTTTTAAATTAATGAAAAAATTAAACCAAGAAACTAATCTAATTTTGGACTTAAATTTTATTATAATAATTTTCTCATTTCTCAAATAAATGTCCAAAAATTAATTCAACAAATACCTACTTTCCAAACGAAATAATATTAAATATACAAAAATTGTTTATACCTATATCAATATATGTTTCAAATGAAAGTACAAAACGATGTTCATTTTTTTCATTAATCATCTCCACATAAACACAAATGTAAGATCAATCATAACAATATTATGAAAATCAATTATTACCAAAAAAAAAAAATGAAAAAAACATAGGGTAGCTTACATTTTTGGCCCATCTTTTCCTCATATTATTACCCTAATTACATAAAAGAAGTCTCTATTTAAAGAGAAAAAAAAATTAAGAATTTTGGTGAAAAAATAAAATTAAAAAATTATAAATTTAAAAAATACAATTTTTTTTATTATCATTTATAATAAAAAAAAAATTACTTCACACTTAATTACTTTTCACTAAAAAGAAATTGAAAAATTAGTAAAGGATAATTAACAAATTTATATTTTTTAAAAAATGATTTTTTTTCTTTGTCCAAATCAAATGAAAGAAGTCTCTATTTAAAGAGAATTTTTTTTTATGAAATTTGATGTAAAAAAAAAAGGAATTTAATATATAATAATTGAGGTCAAAGAAATGGGATAATATATATTTTTTGAAATCCATCCAGCCAATGGTGTGTTGCCAGGTGTCACAAAAAAAACAAGAAAGAAAACAATGCTGATATAACGCTCCATTGTCGGCGCATGGTATACACGCGCCATGGAAAGTTCTAAACTGCCCCTCCCCAGCCTGCCGACACGTGTCCAAAGTGGTTAAAAAAAAAAAAAATTCCACCGAATCTCAGATTGCCTGTTGGCTTTTAGGACTTGTTTATTGCATTTTTGCCACCATGTGAAATGACAAAATTATACCTCAATGGAAAAAAATTTACCACAACCTTGTTATTATATATAGATAGAGTATGCCACGGGGTGAAATGACTAAATTGCCCTTCACACTTATTTAATTTTTATATTATTTTATATTCTATATTTTTATGATCAGTAAAATAATAATTATTATTATTATTATTATCATTTATAATTAAAAATAAATACTTCACACTTATTTAATTTTTATTAAAAAGATATTGAAAAAAAATGAAAATTAACAAAAGATAATTAATAAATTTATATTTAAAAAAGAGAATTTTTTTCTCTCTGTCCAAATCAAATGGAAAAAGTATCTATTTAAAGAGAAACAAAAATTATTAATTTTGGTGTTAAAAAAATTAAAAAGAATTAATTTATTATAAAATAATTGAGGGTTAAGAGAAATGTCGTAATTGCTCTTCCACAGACAGACGACACGTGTTCAATGTTTACAAAAAAAAAAATACCCTAATACATTCACGCGCCTATTTAGTCCCGTGTAATTAACGGCTATCATAATTTTAACCAATAAAAAAATAAGAAACAAAATAAATAATTTACTATCCACTTTATTTGGGTAATTGTTCATAAAAGTAATTTACTTCATTTCAAAAAAATTGAGATTATAACTCATTTAGTTACTTGATATTTTGTTCTAAAATGCCCTTCACTGAACGGGAGACATGTGTCCAAATAAAAAAAAATAAAAAAATTCGCCTGGTATAGACGCGCCGTAGTCAACCCAATCACAGCTTGCCATGTGGCTTCAAGGACGAATTATTTGCAGTTTTGCCACGGTGTGATACGCATATCGTGAAAGCCTGGGACCAAACCCAGAAGCTGTAAAGTGTCTGCTGCACCCAGTGCAATGTATTAATGATGATGGACATCTTTCCCAATATTCGTCTTTATAAATACACAATTTGTTGAGACATATAGAAAAATCGACACTTTTATAATACTTTATTTACAATGCTTCAAAGATGTTTTTTTTTTAAATAAATAAATAAATTATTCTATGTATCGAACTAAAATTAACTCAATAATCATATTACTCTATCCCACTTATTAAATAGAAACTCAAACTCACTTTCATCACACTCCGGCCTACATATATATAGATATAGATTATTATTATAGTAAATAACCTTATATACTTTATATATACACAATGATTTTGTTTATACATATTCAACACCATTCCAACTTATCATTCTATATTCTATCACTTTTATTTTATTTTATATTATTTATTTTTTTATTAGTAAAATTATTATTATTATTTTATAGTAAATAACCATATACAGTATACTTTATATATACACAATGATTTTGTTTATACATATTCAACACCATTTCAACTTATCATCCTATACCCCATCACTTTTATTTTATATTATATTCTTTATTTTTTTAATAGTAAAATAATTATTATTATTATTATTATCATTTATAATAAAAAAATATTTCACACTTAATTAATTTTCAATAAAAAGAAATAGAAAACTTAGTAAAGGATAATAAAGAAATTTATATTTAAAAAAGAGGAATTTTTTTTCTATATCCAAATAAAATGAAAGAAGTCTCTATTTAAAGAGAAAAAAAAATTACGAATTTTGGTGTAATTTTTTTTTTTTTAAATTTAATATATAATAATTGAGGTTAAAGAAAGAGGATTAATTTTTTTTTTGAAAACCAGCTACCAATAGTATTTCGCCAAGTTGTCCAAAACAAAAAAAAAAAAAAAAAAAAAAAAAGGAAAAGGTTGGATTAACGCCGGGTTGTCGGCGCGTGCAACACACGCGCCATGGAAAAGATGCAATTACCCTTGCTTAAACGGACAACACGTGTCCAATTTGGTTTAAAAAAATTTTTTTTTCGGGCTATTCGTAGACTTTCACGTGTATTTTTCAGTTTGTTTATTTCACTTTTACCACAACGTGAAAAGACTAAATTGCCTCTCAATGTCAAATGATTTACCAAAACCTTGTTATTATATATTGATAGATGTGTGCAATATTATTACGTAATAATACAACATGAAAATGAATTTATGGGGAATTATGAATTTTTTTTAAAATTTACGAGACATTCTCTCCTTATTCTAAAACGTAGTGAGTACTTCCTTTTTTGTCCGAAAGAGAGTCTCATTTTTATTTTTATAATCAACTTAATTAAAATTTAATCATTATTTAAATGAAAATTTTGAAAAACAAACAAAAAAAACTTAAATCTAAATGGACAAAAAAAAAAATTGTTTTTGAATCTTGACATCCTTGTTAAATGATCATGTATCAAATAAAAGTCCAAGTTATAGTCGTTCCTTGTGAATTGTGATGACCCTTTTTAGTCTTTTAGTAAATCTCAAGTCTCTTTCAACCTTACAAAAGTGGTCATAAAGAACACTAATTTGAACATGCTCAACTTTTATTGTTCCTTTCTTGATACCATAATTACTTAGGCACCGACTTCTGGAAGGGTGATATCGTCCTTTTTCTCTTTATACCACTAATCGAATGGTTGTATATAGAGTACAAAGTGTTTTTTTTTTTTTTTTTTTAAACAAACAAAAACATTTCATTAAGAACAAAAACAAATGTTTAGGAATCGTATATTGACAAACGATGCAAGCTCGATCCAAATAGTGAGACTAACATTTTCAAAAGCTGCCGTACAGAAAACATCAAACAAGTTATGGATGAAAAAAAAAAGATATCAACCATTATCGAAATCATTCAAGAACACATTTTTACGCAACTTTCAAATGGATGACATTCGATTGCACGTAAGCCCGAATATGGTCAGATTATCAGTTGACAACCTTCCTTTCAAACACAAATTTGATTGTTGTTTTTTTTTGAAAAAAGATGCAATCAATTTGACAATTAATTTTCATACTCGCCATGTAATAGATTGAGATTAGCCAACAACGATGAAAACAAATCCCTCAACAAAAGAGGGAAATTATAAGCCCTCAACAAAGAAAGGAAAGCATAGGCTCTCAAATATTGAGAGAAAATCAAACGAAAAACTAGAAAAACATCCATATTTAACATAAAATACTAGTTAGAACAAGATTTAAATTAGATATAAACACTATATTCCCTAATTTAACATTTATTAATTAATAATATGACAATTAATAAATGTGAAATTTGAGAATTTTACAAACAATTTAACTCGAAATGATGAACTTTATTCTCTTTGTTTCAATGAAGAAGGTTGAAGATGGATGTACTATTAAAAATATAAGTTTGTCAATTAAAATTGTGATATTTATCTTAAAATAATATGTCAAATTTTCGCTTTAATAGTAAGATTACTAAACACTATGTTTGTGGGAGAGTCTGATGCCCCTTTTTTCGCTAAAACATAGTCACTGTAATAGGCGAAAGACAGGCGGATTTAAGGTTAGTGAAACCTCTCACTTGCTTCCCAACATTGTAATGATAAAAAATACTCCCTCCGTCCCAAAATGTTTGTCCCATTTGACTTTTTTGTTGAACTTTGACCACAAATTTATGAGAGATTAATCATGTTCATGAAATTTTAAAAGTTGTTGTTGATAATATTATTAATGGTGAATCAATAGGAATTTTTAGAATTTCATGAACATAATTAAATTGTCATATATTTGTGGTCAAAGTTCAATAAAAAAGTCAAATGGGACAAACATTTTGGGACGGAGGAAGTAATTTATATTATGTATAAATAAAATTTCATTATTTAAATAAAATTTCATTTTATGCAATAGGTCCAAGTTCAATATTTAGCTATAATTTTAATTTTGAAGTATTATATTTTAATTTGTACATCTACTGTAACTTTTTTTCTAGATTCGCCACTAAATGATATGAAAGTGAGCAAAAAGAGCTTGCCAATCCCGAACGGTCCTCAAAGTCAAAGATGAGAAGGTGCTCCCATCTATAGTATAAATTAAACCCCTCCGTGAACAGTTTTATGAACAGTTTCGGAGGGGTTTTTCCCTATTTTACCCTCACTATTTAATCTGTTTTCTATTTTGCCCTTAATTTGTGCTAAGACTTTGAGATTGGGCTAAGACTTTGGATTTGGGCTAAGAGTGGGCTTTAGGAGGGTTTACTTAAATTAATTAAGTAACTGATTTTTTTATTTTTTTTTTAATTAAAAAAAAAAATTAATTTGAAAAAAAAAAAAAAAAAAAAACACACCCGTGTCCTTGGACAAGGGCATATGTACTAGTGTTCCTATATAAAACCTAATATTCTTTAGATAAATAAAATAATAATAATTAAATATACATTTTCAAAACAAAATCAAAATTACAGTATCAAATATAAACCTGAAACATTATGGATTAATTGGAGAGAAGCATGTTTGACAGTGTCCTAAGATAGAAATTCATTTCCGATTGTACTACTGTCTCAGATGGATACAACTCTTCGAAACAAATTTTCGCACAAGAAATTGTTCCTGGCGAATTTGCTGTATACTGTACTTTATAAGAAACAGAAGAGAGGCGGAAGTTGAGAAACTTTTGTGTTTTGAACATAATCTGATGTAGTGATTATATAGGGGAGTCATTTGAATCCAACCAATCACAACTCTTCAAATTTGATTTTTGAAAGTCATAACTTTTCGGATATAACTATTAAACAGTTAAAATTGTCTGAATAATTTTTATTGGTAATATTCAAATGAATAATAATTATAAATAATATTATTAATAATAATAATATTATTATTAATTTACAATAAATAAATAATAATATTAATTTAAAAAAATTAATTTTGATCAATAGACCCCAAGAGCCCCAAGGCCCAAGTCTTTCACTAATATAAATACCTTTTGTTTTTCATCTTTCATCAATCGTGACATAAATATCACACATGTTTCAATAATTTATCATACTAACCCTTTATAATCATAATATCACAACTGACCCCCTCGATTTTTTAATTGACTATCTCATAAGTGCGTGTATATAATAAAAACTTAAAGATGTGAGAGAATAAACCACTCTCTTAATTTAATGTTTCCATTTATTTAAATCTCTTACACACGCGGTAGAAATTAGATTAAGAAACCTTTTATTATTTTGAAATCTATACTATAGTATATTAAAGTAGGCCAAACTCCATTAGGTGTTGCCACATAAGACTCAAAATGTGATTCTTGCATTCTCATGCTTCCAACTCATCCAACCTTTGATTTCTATGTGATGATTCGTATCCGCCCTAATAGCTAATAATATTCATAGTCCTTAAAAGGTATGTGAATGGGTACTATATTAAGGTGATTAGTAATAGTTAATTTAAAGAAGTCTAATATTTCTAATGTGTTAATACTAAGTAAAAGTGATTAGTTAAAAGTAATAGATATTAACTTTAAATATTTGAATGTTTACATATTACTAGGAAGAAGTATGATGATTTTCATTTGATGATCACTACATATGAAAAGAAGAAGTATATAACATAGATAGAGATAATATATATACTAGAGGTTGACACTAGATAAGGCTCACAATTAAATTCAATATTTACTACAAATCATCAAGATAGTCTTTAGGGATTCATGAACGGAAGATTGTTGATATATTCAATATTTGGTATACTACAAACGTTAAGAATATGTAGAATCATTACATTAGTTCATCATTATGTTCATTAGTAACATGCATATGAAAATTCAAAAGACACACCAAAGTAAATTCACTCTTGCTAGCAATTACTAATTTAAGTTAAAATATTAAAAACCTTCAAGAAACCCCTCCCCCTCAAACTTGATCCCCTCAAACTTGATCAAGGTAAGATTTTCCAAATTATAAGAATTTTCAACTTTATTTGTAGTAGTCGATCTCGTTTGTTGATTAGAATTTTTGATAATCTTTATCAAATGAGTTTAGTTTGTATTTTGTATGCATATAACAGTTTCATGGAATTGAACTTGAGGCAAGTTACTACATAATCTAGCATTTCGTACGTGTTTTCAAGGTAAGTTCTTCTCATTTTCTACTTTTTATATATATATATATATAACATTACATGTTTATGCTTTCATTTTTCTACTTTTTTATATATCATGAAATGTTTATGTTTTTATACATGTTGTGAGGATGGTGTTTGAAGGTGTGATTGCAAAAATCAAGTGAATTATTATGATATTAAAATAAACTGCATAATTAATGTTGGCTTGATGGTAATGATTTTTCATATAGCATACTTATATTATTGACAGTCAACCAGAGAGACAACAAACAAAACTGATTGGGAAAAGTACATTTGTTTTGATGAATCTTCTTGGATCAAGA
The DNA here is from genome assembly GCA_022495995.1 of Adenophora triphylla var. japonica. Classification (NCBI taxonomy): domain Eukaryota; kingdom Viridiplantae; phylum Streptophyta; class Magnoliopsida; order Asterales; family Campanulaceae; genus Adenophora; species Adenophora triphylla. The sequence goes on along the minus strand of JAFEMH010000304.1, from coordinate 493,994 downwards.
ATCAAGCTGCAAATTTTTAATTTATTTATTTATCTTCTTCATTCATTAATTATTTGTTTAGGTTCCCCCTCTTATCCTAATTCCTCTCTCCATGTTTATGATTTTTATACGTATACTCTTAGAGAATATTAAAAACGTTGTTAATTTGGTAATTGGAGGTGATATGAAAGATGGAAAAAGAAAGCATACAATTGAGCATCTTAGCGGATCAATAGTTGGTCACGCTACTGAAATTTTGAGATTTATACCATGGAACATTAGGTAAGTATTCATTTCTTATTATTGTATTTTTCATATTGTCATTTTTTTTGTTTTTTTACTCATTCCAACCCATAAAACAATATTCACATTTATTTAGAAATAAATTTGATTAAACTTTGAGCAATATTTTAAGTTAATTTATTTTATGGTACTCCCTTTGTCCCAAAAAAGTTCATTTTTTTTCAAATTTACTCTTGATCAATTATAAGTAAAATTGAAAGTTGTTTAGACATTTATATTGGGACAAAGAAAATAATACTTTCAATGGGTGTATCAATAATAAGTTTTAAAATTTCATTTCAGTCATTAGTTTTTCTTTAATTAAAGTTTAATCAAATCGAACACATAAGAAGGGTGTTTGTTTTACGTAGGCAGAGAATGTATGTTGTTAATTTTGGATTGGCTATTAATATTAATTATTGTATAAATTCTTTAATCTTGAATGATGTTTTCATTTTTTTTTTGGATGTGTGTAGAAATTATGTTATTCTTTGCTTATGATTAATTTGTGCACTTTTATTTCATTAATGTTATTGTTTTCTTTACTCTCAATGCAGTGTATATATTTTGAGCTTTGTAATCCTTCATTGTCAAAGCAACTTCAATGTAAAAATAATCGTTCGTTGCAGCGAAAGCTAGAAGGCAGTAGAGGAAGAATAATAATAAAGACTCAGTATGAGACATAATAAAGTGTATATGTGTATATAAATATTTCTACCATTGCAAATATAATATTTTTTTTCTATTTAATTGAATCGAATTTTTTTATTAAATTTTTTGTATTTCTTTGATTTTATTTTTATTTATTTATTGTAATGATTATATTACGTACACTTTAATATCTTCTATGTATTCAGTGTTGCAGATTTTGCATCAAGAATGTCACAATATTTCATCATCAAACTTTAGCAATCTCAAAATAATCCCCAACGACATTGACCTAGCAAAAATGAAGAAGAGAAAGGTGGAAAAAAAAAGTAGATAAGGGAAAAACGTTTAGATGGAACGTATATGATTGTCCCTTAATGGAGTATTTGTTATTGCATTGTAATTTTATTTCTTAAATTTTTAAATTAATTACTTTCATTAACTACTTTTACAATTGTATAGACAATTTACAATACTTAGTGAAATAATAAAAGTTAAATATAATTGACATATATTGAAACTCAAGTGTGTAGCACCATCTTCATATTAAATACTTGCGTGATTTATACAATTGATATTCGATCACAATTCTAAAGTATAATTGGTATTAAAAGATAATGATTTCTTAGTAATAGGGACACTAAATATATTTTGGGATAAAATTAATCTTCTACAATAACAATCATTAAGAGACATAGTAATAAATAATATCTATATATTCAAACTTTGAGTCGTTTTTCATTTGAGAAATGTTTTAAAGGTTGACTCGTTAGAAAATGCATAAATATATTGCTATCCATTTTCAAACTTTTAGCTTTGCAATTATATAATAAAATATGAAAAAATGAAAAAGAAAATATTGGTATATTGTTTTTTTATTAATTCACTTTGAAACACAATTTCACTAAAATCATCATTTATTTTGAAATAAAGAAGTACTAATCAATTTACAATAATAGATGGTAGAATAGGAAAGATTGGGCAAGTTCATAGCCATTAATTTGATGCATGCATACATCTAATTAATGAGAATAAATTTACGTAACATAATGCTTATAATTTAGATGGAGTTACAGAATTTGAATGTTTGTGTTTGATTTAAAGAATGTAATGTTCATTGAATCACATTCATTATTGTTTAACCTCACTAATGATGACTAGATTCAAAATAGTTTAATTTTCAAAGATATTAAAAACAAAATTTCAATACCAATATTTAATAATGAAATACATTTTCATAGATTTTAGTTTCATAATAATATTAAAAAAAAAGATGTTTATTTCTTTTGTTGAAATAATTTGCTTCATTATTTAACAATAAAATTTCATAAAAATTAATATTTATGATTTGATATTTTGCGTATTTTTTATCGAATTGTACTGTTTTACGTAACTAATATCTAATATCATTATAAGTTGTTTTGAAAATATGAAGAGTTTAAGTCATATTTCATTTATAGATGATAAATGTGCTAATCACTTGCAATCATATTTTATATGCATTAGTCTATTTAATTAGCTAATTAATAAGCATTCATGCGTATCCCGCGGCGGAGCACGGCATCACCCTAGTCATTTTGAACTTTACAAATCTCAAACGACGATTTAGGAGGAGCTATTTTCACAACAATAATTATTCATTCAATACATTAACTAATTTTTTACAATTGCCCTTATGGAATGAAGTGATTATATATACTACAAAATATGCTTATCCACTATATCCATTTATATTCATTAAAATTATTTTTATTAAGATTTTATTTATTTATCGTTTTCCAAAATAATTCAATGCAATCACGTTAAGATAAATAGATCATTTATATGCAAGAAACATAAATTCATGTTAAAATTTGCTAATATGATCGAAATTTGTTACACTAGTACTGACACTTTGTTATACATATCATGACACTTTTTACACCGGCACTTTTGTTACACTAGTACGGCACTTTGTTAAACCGACAACGGCACTTTGTTATACATGCACGACACTTGTTTTACATGCACCGACATTTTTGTTACACTAACACTTTGTTAAACCGACACTCGACATTTTTTACACCTCGGCACTTTGTTACACATGCACCAAGACTTTGTTACACCTAAGCACCGACATTAATCTGAAAAAACAAAACACGTTTTTCCTAAGTGCCAGAAAAAGCGTGTTTTTCCTGAGATTTTGGCTACTTCCTCAGGCTTTTACTTTCCTTTTTGGTATATATCAAAATAATTTTTTTAGTTATTTTATTATTTAAAATGAAAAATGGGACTCACTTGTCATTATCACAACAAATATTTCCTACCCGTGTTCTCTTTTTTAATTTACTTTTCATACTCACAATATATATATTTTCTTAATTTTCGTGTAAAATTAAATCAAAAACCTTATTACGGGAGGGATGGAGTAATTATTTATGATGTATTTTATGTTTACATTTGTATGTAGTCACCCAATTAATATCTTGGACAAAAACTTACGTGAGAACAGTGGATACCCGCTTCATCTCATGAAGGTCATTCCGAACCGGCCCGTTCCGCCCTTGCCCGTCTCGTGTAAGTATACACGCAGACACACTCGCATGAACTCACACGGTGATGTCCGGCTTCGGGTCATTCCAACCCGTCTTATTCATGAGACTCGACATAGCCGGTTTCCTATGGGAGACCAAACAAATCTTGACCAAAGTGAGCCGGAATTGGTTGAGGGGGCAAGATTACGGGGGTTCTAAGCGCGCCTCGAAAATTTTTTCGGGCCGACAAGTAAAATGGGGCCGGATCCATGAAATACAATGTATTTTAGTTAACAAAAATGATAAAAGTAAATAATTCAAAAGTTAACGGTTGAAATAATGTTGAAGTATTTAACGCAAAACAATTTATTAAAATATATTACTCGTACAAAAAGAAATTCAAATTTGCTAATTTAAACTTGAAATGTGAGGAAATTAGAGAAAGTTATAAACAAAACTCGCAAGAGTTCACAAAGCAGCATTTAAGCATAAAAATTAATTGAAAATGAGGTAGCAAGCGTTTGAACATGGATTTGGAAGAACACCAAAAGGTTAACTTCACCCTTCTAACAACCACACCAATTACCAGTGTTAATCTGCTAATTATATATATACATATATAACAAAAATACTACGGAAAAAAATTTCCACTGAGATTCGGGCCAGCGGAGGGGGAGGGGGCGAGTGCCCCCCACCGCTCTCGATCCGCCCATCTTGACCCCAATTCAAATCCCGGCTACGCCCCGGATTGAAATTTTCTTATATATAGGCTTTGAAGATGAATTCAACCAAAAATCTTGATAGAAAATAAAAATACGTGAATTCTAAGACAAATCAACCGAAAAAATAAAAACAAAGTAAAATCATTAATGAAATCTTATCACATCTTATTTAAATAGAGATCCACATAGTTAAAAAGAAATCTCATGTTCCTTCAATTTATTAGCGATACAATAGAGTGTAGAATTGAGATCTAATCGTATCAACAATTTATCGAAAAGCTAATTGAGAATTGATACACCTCTATAATTTTCAATAAATTGTTGAACGATCAGAGTTCATCTCTAATATTCGACACTAATTGATGATATCTCCCTATTCCTTCAAATCACCATCGATACAATCTTGTAGAATTGAGATCCAATCGTATCAACAATTCATCGAAAAGCTAATTGAGAATTGATATATCTTTCTATAATTTTTCGATAGATTGCCTAACGATCGTAGTTCATCTCTAAAATTCGACATTAAATGATGAAATCTTGTAGAATTGAGATCCAATCGTATCAACAATTCATCGAAAAGCTAATTGAGAATTGATATATCTCTATAATTTTTTGATGGATTGTTGAACGCATCGAGCTTCATCTCTAATATTCGACATTAAATGATGAAAATACTATGGAAAGTACATCGGTGAAGATCAATTGAAAGAATGCCAACTGCAAAGAAGGCAGAGGCACAATAGAAATATACTTCGGAATTTTCCTAAGGCTTATGACTTATTTATAGGGTCAGGAATTCTCATTCAAGGGTTTTCCTGCTACTTAATAAGTATGAATAAATTCTAACGGCCTCGATGAACATTCTTTACAACGGCGAAGATCTGCTTATGGAAACCCAAAGCCAAATCTAGACTTGTAATAGCGCCGCATCATAATAGAAATTTCCGTTAACCCTAATCGCTATACATGTAAATTTCTTTTTACGAATTTCTATCCAGCTTTCTGCTATAAATTATTTAAAAAATTCAACTGCTGAGCAACTTTTCAATGTCTAATATATGCTTGAAAAGGACATTATTAGACATTTGCTTAGATAAATGATCATCTGAGTGTTACGCGTGGAAAAGTAAGCCCGGTGAATAGGAGGTGCAACAAGCTCGAAGAGGAGGTGCAACAGGCTCCTCAGCACAAGGCATAACAATTTCAAATGGCCTCCCTTTTGTAATTTTGTACTTTTAGCCTTTAGATTTTCTTTTTTGAGCAATATTTTATTATCCCCTAAAAATACAGTTGACCCCTCATAAATAAAATGAATTCTTAGAATTAAAATAGGGTTAATGATACTTGCGCCTCGTAAGATAAAAATAAGACTCACATCGTGTGGTACGAAGTCTCAAAACTATCAATTTGAGCCCGACCATAAATTTTGATTTGACTTGGGGCTTTAACGGAAAACGTTAAAAAACCGTTAAGTGACCATGTGCGAGACATGTGACATTCTCATGTAGGGCATTTTGGTCATTTCGTGAGACTTCAGCCCTAAATTGACAATATTCTATAAATAATAAATAATAAATATTTAGTTTTTTTTAAACAAAAAATAATTAGTATATTTTAAAATATTGATTTAAAAACATTAAATAAAAATAATATTATTTTCTAATTTTACAATTTATAATTCTTATAATTTCCGATTTAAAAATAAAACCAAAAAAATCAACATGATTAAAACATTCTGAAACACCCGTTCCCCAATTTCCCCCAATCTCGCCATCACTCACCAACACTACCAATAAATCCACCATCCACCACCCATCACCACCAAAAATCATCACCACAATTGATCAAACCGGCCACTCCCACTCTTTGATCTCTCCGATCCCAATTTCAAGAAACAATTGAAACTTCAATTTCACCGTCTACCATGGCGTCTTCCCCGCTCCCACCGGTGGCACGCTCCAATCTACATAAAGCAATGTCGCAACCCCTGTGTCTTCTTCTCCATCGTCGCACTACCACCGCTACTCCCCTCTCAACTAATCCCCACCACCACCACCAATAAATCAAAAAATCAAATCCTCCCTCAACAACGCTCTACCCGGGGCCCCTCCGCCTCAAACGACTTCACTTCATAGCCACCCTCCTCCACCTTTCCCTCACCCGTTTCTATCCTCACCCCCAATCTACCCTTTTCGCTATCCAAGATTCCACCCTTTCAAATCTTTCACTCGCCGCCGTCTGCAAGAACTACTCATACCATACTTGCCCGCCAGGTATTCGATGAATGACCCGTTGAAGAAACCAAGCACGCTTGTTTACCGACCCATGTTCCTTCCAAGAACTGCCATCACGAAGAGAGGGGAAGGCCTGACGAGAGCCATTAATGTTTTTGGATTAATCGTAGAGATAAATATATATATATATATATATATATATATATATATATATATATATATATATATATAGAGAGAGAGAGAGAGAGAGAGAGAGAGAGAGAGAGAGAGAGAGAGAGAGAGAGAGAGAGAGAGAGAGAGAGAGAGAGAGAGAGAGAGAGAGAGAGAGAGAGAGAGAGAGAGAGAGAGAGAGAGAGAGAGAGAGAGAATTGTCAATTTGGAGGGCCCGTGGACCGAACGCGAAATGACCAAATCGCTCACGAATGTTACATGTCTCATAAATGGTCACTTAACGGGTTTTTTTAACGTTTCATTGTGCCCTGGCAAATTGATCAAAATTTGTAAAGTCTGGGCCCCAAATTGATAGCTTTGAGACTTCAGCCCCAATGTGGTACCGCCCCTATACTACAGCCCTAAATTGTCATTAACCCATTAAAATATTGTGGAGTTTTAGGACTTAATTTTATAAAACGCTTACTTGTAACAAAAATATTTATATATTATACTCCATCCGTTTCATTTTATTCAAAATGGGTGTCACTTTGCAAACTTCAGCTTTTATACAATGACAAAAGTTTATAATTATAATTATTATTATTATATATATCTCATCATTATCATATTCACACATTTAAATTATTAGTCCTAATTATAAATGTCATTCGTTTATTTCAATTATAACCTCTTTCCCATTCATAATATTTTTTAATATAAATAATGCTTTCTTAGGTTTTATACGCACAACAAATGGTGAAGCTACAGATGACGAAATATATTTTGTGTATACTTTTTAAATAATAAGGACCCAATTTCAAATTTAACACAATACCCCTATAATTATTGAAATGCGTGAAAGCTTGCAGCAATATGTAAGTTTATTAATTTGAACACATGCAATAACAAGAAAAATAAATAGAAAAAATTGAATGTATTTCATCCAAACTACAAGAGGCTATGTCCACTGGTGAAGTCAGGTTAAAGTCAAGGGTCACTTGACCCCTTCAAGTTTGAAAGTTATCAATTTCTGCATTTTAATTTTTTTAAATGATAATTTATCCCTAAAATTAGTATTTTTATTCATTTTAAACCCCTTAATCTCCGATAAAATTTACACAAAATAATTTTTTTACCCCCTTCAAGTTTGAAAATTATCAACAACTTTTATTGTAATATCATGGAATACTAAAAATCTATTCCCTACAACAATACCAGTACAAGAATTGGGCGAGATTTGAAAGACAAGTCCGTCTCAATAATTATAGAAAACTTGTGCTAAATTTGAATATGTGGCCCTTAAGATATATATAAATAATACAATACACAATATACATACATACATACATACATATATACATATATACATATATATATACATATATACATATATATATATACATATATATATATATATATATATATATACATATATATACATATATATATATATATATATATATATATATATATATATATATATATTGGTGTATGCGCCCAAAGCTCATGGATTGGCAAAGCCCGAAGATGAGTCTATTTAGCTGGCTTTAATTTAAAAGTTCCCAACATACGGTATTTACGGCTCAAATTATCTGACTTTAGCGGGCTTTAAGCGGGCATTTAGCGGGCTCGGGGCTTGACGGACCCAAATTTAAATTATAAATTTCAACTTCTCAAGATCAAAAGAATTGCCATAAAGTTAAATTGGACAACATTAATTCAAAATGCTTATGTTTTCGCTCCCGAAAAATAGCTTAAATGGCAAAATGTTTGCTATCGTTAAGTTGCTTATGCATTTCCGTGTTTTGAGAAGTTTTGCAATTAATGATGAACTAAAATCACGGTATTATGTATTAAAATCCAGTACACATTTCCCATACATTATCGATTTGTTCAAGCCTTATCTTTTGAGTAATGACAGGATTGCTTGGGATGGTGGGCATTTTTTGAAGCTCTCTTTACCGATAAGCTATTAATTGTTGTTTGAAGAGAGGAGCTTGGCTCCGGCTGGAAGTAAAGAGACTAAGAGGGCTGTGGGGATTGGGTGCCCCCAAGGTCCTATTTCGATGATTTTCGGCCTTCAAAGATCAAACTCGGTATCCTCTACTCCTTTTGCATTGCCTAGTTCTTTTTCGTGGCGAACTACAATTGTCTCGCTTTAATGCTTTCCTCGATGTATTCTTGCATTGCTATCTCATGTACTTTCCGATTAAATTTATCTCAACACCTTGTAATTATCATGCGCATATCTCTATGCATAATTGGGATTAAATCGACAGGACTAATCGATCAAGTAAATTAAACCGGGGGCAAACGGCTAAACGCATAATCGGGATTTTACGCCTGGGGCCGTGGTCGGGGCCGCTTCCACGGGCCGAAACTACAAAAGCCCGATCTCGCCCAAATCTCGCGGCTTTAAGCAGTCAAGCCCACAGGTTGAAACCTTGCGCACCTAAGCCATGTACGGCTCAAGGAACGGCTGGCTTCTCAAGGGCCGACGGGCGGGTTTGCACACCCCTATATATATATATATATATATATATATATATATATATATATATATATATATATATATATATATATATATATATATATATATATATATATATATATATATATATATATATATATATATTTCATATATATATATATATATATATATATTGTTTGCCAGGGGTATTTTTTCAAGTGACATCATCTCTTCGCCTGCTCCCCGCATGTCAAGATGTTATTCCGCCGTAAGTATTGTTTAATATTTACTTATTTGATTTTTCTTAATATCTTTATTATTATTTTCCAAGAATAAGAGAGAAGAATACGTGGATATTTTCCAAGCACGTTCAACACATCTTCAACCAAGAAGATGACTTGATCTCACTGACGCTGAGAAGATAAGATTGATCCCGAGATTGTAGGAACAACTTTTACCCGTTCATACTTACTTATATTTAAGGGGAGATGGAGACGAAAAACACATGCTCATTCTCACACACACTACGCACATCTTCTTGTAATCCTCTCCATCATCTTCCGCAGCTTGTAACTCAATTATTATAGTGAAACTTTTAAGGTTGGAGACCTAACTCCCGGGTTTTTTCCAAAGAGGTTATCACCTCTAAGGTTTTTCTCGTTAACAAATCGTGGTGTCATTCTTTCTTTTCATGTCTTTGTTCCATTTAGTCGAATTCCATAGTCCTCCTTGTTGTTTAAATCCATACACTTGTCAAAGTTAAGATTCAAAGACTATTGTTTTTTCTACCAAAACAATTTGGCGCCCACCGAGGGGCCTCGTGGTTTATCGGTTATTTCGGATCATTTCCTAAGCGAATTCATTATGTTCCGCACCTCCCAATGTGTCCGCCGCCGGCAAGGGTCCCGCCGTCACTCCATCATCGTGAGGTAGAACCAGCCTTGTCGCGCCACCTCCTCGCACCGGACCTCAAAGAAACTCAACCTACAAAGACTCCACAAAAGGAAGCAACCTCTTCCAACGTAGATGCCGACATCTCGGAGTATCCCGACTGTGTCAATCGTAGGTCGGACCAAAGAAGACAAAGAACTCGAAGGTGCCGCCAATTCCATGATTAAGATGCGTAAAGATCAACAGCTCATCGCATCTCTACTTGACAACATATCACTATCAAGCAAGTGCAAGGAACCTCAACTTCGACAACACCGAAGGATCTACGCTTCGTAGCGAATTTATCCCAACGGGTAGTCCGCCTCAAACTCATCGCCCGACATCCTTAACGATGTCAACATCTTTGCCTGGGACACCCCAACGACGCCACCTTCCGCAGATTCACCCAGCTTCATCCCATTCATTGACAACACCACCGTCACAACTACCACTACAACTCGGTTTGCTAAATAATCTTTTCAATAATAATAATTTCAATCGTATTCCTAATGGCCGACCCTTTCTATAGAAAACCCACTAGCCAAACAGATGCAGTGATCTCGTGAGCCGATAATGAACGTGCTGCATAACTCCTCCAATCCAACCAAAGGACTCGTAATCGCTACAATCAATCCCGCTTGTCCCAAAGAATTGCAAATGTCGACATCCCGAAGCGTTTCAATGTACCATCTACGAAGTTGTATGACGGCACCATTGCACTCCAGAGGAGCATGTTGCTCACTATCAAGAAAAGATGGACATAATCCATATTCCGCTTCAATTCCGGGAGGCCTCCTTATGCAGGGATTTGGATCGACTCGCTGGACCACTCTCAAATGGCCGATCGTAGCAACCCCTAGGGATCAATTGGTTCATACGCACAACTTATCAACATGTTCTATAACCAATTCTCGTAGCAACGACAATTTGAGAAACCGACAAGTGACCTCTACAATGTGACCCAAAGAAATTAACGAGACTCTAAAAGAATATGTCCACCTGGCTCAATAAGGAAGTGCTTGAAATTCCCAATCTTGACATGTCGATGTACTACGTAAGCATTCAAAATGGGACTCAAGAAAGATTCACAAAGATTATCAAGATTTGGTGATGACTCCTCGTAGAGCGGTTGGAAGAAGTCAGAGCAAGGGCATCGAGATTCATAAGATTGGAGGAAGATGAGCCGCGAAGATCAAAGTCCTCGCCCAAGTTGCCGACATACGACCACCCCGACAGAAGACCGAATCATCCCATCGCAGAACAACCGTTCCAACCCTTATCCGAGAATCGATACTAGCAAAATTAATTCAATAGACTGGGTGAGGATGAAGATAGTGATAATGTGCCTAACATTTCTCGATTATTGTTTTTCCGTTGACATTTCAGTACTGTACTCTACGCAACGGGCAACCCGGGGGGACAAAGCCGATGACCAAAGAAGATGGATAAGACCACCGGACGGCGTGACAAATCAAAATGGTGCGCTTACCATGAAGACTTTGGGCATGTTACCGAAGATTGCATCGCACTAAGAAAGCGAGATCAGCTTACTTGCTCGAAGCGGACATCTTAAGGAGTTGCCGAGATCCGTAAAGAAGAAGGCCGAAAGTGCGGAAGCTCCTCATGAAGTCGAAAGACCAGCCCTCCCCAAAGATCAACAAAGGTGATCAATTTCATTAGTGGAGGTTCAAATATGTGGCACATCCTATTCTCGCCGCAAAGCGACATGCTAAGGAGTCAAAAGAGGAGAAGCCGAAAGACAACCAAGATGTCGACACCCGCCAGATCCAATCACCTTTGATGAGAGCGATCGAGATAACTTGCCGGAACCCCATCACGACGGCCTAGTTATTTCCTTGCAGACGCTAATTGTACAATCCGCGCATCCCGGGATGGGGTAGCTTTGTCAATCTCATTATGTTGAGTACCCTCAAGGAAATGAACATCCTAATCGGAGATCATCAAGAAATCCTCGCATTGGTAGGCTTCAAGGGTGAAGTCAAAGAAACTATGGGGGAAATAAAGCTTCCAATCTACTCAAAGCGGCCTCAACACCACGGGAGCGGTTCTGTAATTGATTGCGGCAACATCCTACAATGTCATTCTTGAAGACCGCGGATTCATGGGATGAAGGATGTACTCATCCACTTACCATCAAGGCGTGAAGTTCCCTACACACTTGGGGTGTCGCCAAAATATACAAAGGATCGCAGTGGCCAAGGAATGTTATAAGACTTCAACGAAGGCGTCGACATCTCCGAAACAAGCATAGCAATTACGTAGGAAAGTACGTGAAGTCCTGGAGGCTAGAGAGAACGATGTGCAAGAAGTATTACTAGATCCTTCCAATCCGACATCAAGGTACTTATCAAGCAGTGACATCCCATCGATATAGAAGAAAAGCTTGTGGACCTATTAAGAAGCGTAAGAAAGAGTTTTGCTTGGAGACATGATGACATGACCGGCATCAAGCAAAGATGTCATCACTCACAAACCTAACATAGATCCTAGTTTTAAACCCGTGCACCAGAAACGTAGGAAGTTTGCAGAAACAAGAAATCAGATCATCAAGGAAGAAGTAGAGCGCTTACTCAAAGCCAACATGATCCGAGAGGTAGATTATCCAAGATGGTTAGCAAACGTGGTTGTGGCCGAGAAGAAGAATGGGAAATGGCGAAGTCCGCGCTGACTTCACCGACTTAAATAAAGCCCGTCCAAAAGATCCTTTCCCTTTGCCTCACATAGATTCGTTAGTTGATGCCACCTCCGGACATGAGCTCCTCACCTTCATGGACACATCCTCAGGATTCCAACAAATCCAGATGGAACCATCTGACCAAGAGGACACCGCCTTCATAACGCCCACAAGTATTTATTGTTATATTGCTATGCCTTTTGACTAAAAATGCAGTGTGCAACATATCGTAGGCTCGTCAACAAAATGTTCAAAGATCATTGGGGACACAATGGAAGTATATATTGACGACATGGTAGTAAAATCCAAGAAAGCCGAAGATCACATAAGCAACCTATCTCAAGCCTTCGACATCTTAGATTGTTTCAATATGAAACTTAATCCAAACTAAATGCAACTTTGGAATGAAGGCAAGGGAAGTTTTTGGGTTATATGGTTACTAAAAGAGGCATTGAAGCCGCCCTGCAACGTATACGTGCTATTATCAACCCGTCGTCACCTCAATTTGTCAAGGACGTCCAAAGATTGACAGAAAGATTGCCGCACTCACCAGTTCATTTCAAAATCCCTGATCGATGCAAACCTTTCTATGACATCCTAAGGAAGAACAAGAAGTTCCAAAGGGGAGAACCAACATGAAGAAGCATTTCAGATCTCAAAACTTACCCGTCGACACCTCCATTATTGGCCAAGCCTCAAGAGGAGGAACATCTTTACATCTACCTAGCAAGATCGTAAGGCGCCTCGTAAGTGCAGCCTTGGTGACGTAACGAGATGGTAGTCGCAACCCATCTACTATATAAGTAAGACACTTTTAGATGCAGAGACCGTGTATTCACATTTACAAGTTAATTTTAGCTTTGATAACCGCTTTCTATTAAATTAAGGCACTATTTTGAAACACATACTATAATTGTACGCACTAACTATCCTATTAAGAATGTTATGAGAAAACCGTAGATGTCAGTCGAATGGCAAATTGGTCCGTACAATTAAGCACATACGACATTAAATATGAGGCCTGCACTGAAGAATAAAATCTCAAGCTCTAGCCGATTTTGTGGCCGACTTTAGTCCAACCATGCAACAAGAGGTGGAATCGGAGGTTCAAAGAATCTTCAAGATGATGACATCCTCAAGATCTCGGACTCTCACACGTATGGTGCTTCTAACATGAGAGGTACAAGTCTTGGAGTTGTACTAAAATCGCCACAAGGGGACATAATACCACAATCCATCGGGCCGCCTGCGCTTTCAAGGCCACTAATAATGAAGCGTAATATGAGGCATTAATTGCATGTTTAACAGCGGCCCATGACCTAGATGTCAAGCATATCCGGGTGTTTATGGATTCTTTGCTAAATGTTAACCATTACAACGGATCCTACATAGCAAAAAATGTAAAGATGACGACATATTTGGATGTTGTTAAAATTCTCGCGTCCAAATTCAAAACATTTACTTTGGAGCAGCATTCCACGTGAGGAAAATTCTCGCGTATGCCTGCAAACTTAGGTTCAAATTTTCAAAAGCATTTCACGTACAAGTATCCCAATTGTACATGTTGACTTCCCAAAGAATTGACCGTCTTGAGCCGTTCATTCTAGATGTCGACATACCTTCCTCCAAGAAGAATCCTCGGGATGCCTCCTATTATCAAGTATCTCTTAGATGATACGATCCTGTACCGAGGAGAAAAATGCTAGAGCCTTCGTGGTAAAGAGTATCTAAGTATTTACTTATTGATAACCTTTTTGTTTTGAAAATCAGTCAGCAGTCACTACTTAAGATGTCTAGAAGTAGACTGAGCCCATCAGGTTCTCAAGGAGCTGCATGAAGGACAGTGTGGAAATCATACTGGGGGCAGAAGTCTACATACCAAGGCTCTTAGGATGGGCTATTTTTGGCCCACAATGAGAAGAGACGCCGCAGACTATGCAAAGAAATGTGACTCCTGTCAACGACATGGGGACATCCCACGCACCACCACCTGAATCCATCGCATCCTATCCTGTCGCCACGGCCATTTATGGCTGGGGAATGGACATCGTAGGAAAATTACCCAGCGGCACTGTGAGGAAGAGTATTTCTACTAGCCATGATAGACTATTTTTCTAAATGGGTAGTAAGCCGAGGCATACGTACAAGTTCGTGACAGAGAAGTTATCTCTTTCATCAAAAGAAATATATTCAAATTTCGATCAGATACCTTCAGAGATAATTTGTGATAATGGCTTCCAATTCATTAGTAGGAAAACCCAAGATTTCTTGAAGAATTGGGGAGTCAAGATGGTGACATCTTCACCTGTTCACCCTCAAGCCAATGAACAGGCAGAATCCAAAGAACAAAATAATCATAAGCAACTTAAAAAGAGACTCAACCGTAAAAGGACGATGGGCGTAAGAGTTACCAATGGTTCTATGGGCCGACAGACGACATCTAAGAACGCTACCGGTCGACCCCTATTCACTTGTATTTGGAACATAATCAGCTATTCCAGCCGAAGTACTCAGACTACGGCGGGATACTGTTGACATCTGAACATAATAAAGACATTTTGACATATGACTTGGATACCGTAGACGAACTAAGGGACATGGCCAAAGTTCGGATGGCAGCATATCAACAAAGGGTAGCCAGATCTTACAACAAAAACGTAAGGGTTAGAAGGTTTCAAGTAGGAGACTTAGTTTTACGAAAGGCATTCCAAAATACAAAGGAGCTCAATGCAGGCAAGCTCGCCCCAAAGTGGGAAGGACCCTACCTAATAGATGCACATGACAGGAAAGGAGCATATCGTCTGTCAACCTTGGATGGCCAAATGATACCACGGAGTTGGAACGCCATTCACCTTAAAAGGTATTACATCTAAACAATGCCCCCTTAAACTCATCTCATCCCAGGTATGGACAATCCTTTATTTATTTGTAACCTTTCATTTCCCTATTTACTGTTTTCTTACTTCTTTACAAATCAAGATGTCGCTAACACAACTTGTGGAGGGGCGCCAACATAGTTGACGTCCATTTTTAACATGTCTCTGTCTTATGAGGTGTTGACATACGTAAATGGGGACATGTCCAAAGTACGCAAAGTCAGAAGGACAACGAATTCTCCTCCGTCAGAGACTGGCCATCTCTTCTCAAGTAAAGGTACACAATCCCTTCTAAGGTTTAAAGAGTTAATTACCTCTTTCTTAAGATGTTAGGTTACCACACCTTCGCCTGGAGCGCAAGTTATCTCTTTAATTGAGGTGTGGGGTGGGCCTATATGGGTAAACTCATATAGCTTACCCATTCCCACTCAGTTAAATGATTGATCTCATATTTTATTCTTATGGTTATGACATGTACGTGTCATCTTAAGTATCTACTGCTTTGACATACTATCATGTCACCTTACGAGCATAACAAATGGCCATCCAAAGAAAAATTTCATCCAAAATAAAACAAGCCTTGACATGATTGAAAATTACTAAACCATAACTAAACTAAAGTTACCATAAGAACATCCCTAAAAAGTTAAACCAACATCCAAACTGCCAAAGTTAAAACGCAAAAGTGTTGGACCAACCCAACACATAAAAGAAATTGTCTTCGGTCCTTATGAACCTATTACATAACCAAACAAAATTAAAATTGTCTTTGGGATTCCACCCTAGTAATACCAGCAAAAAACCAGAACAAACTTATTTTACCTTTTTCAGATGGCATCCGCCTCAGGTGTTGCTTTGGGAGTAACTTCTCCAACTTCTGCTGTTCCTTCTTCAGCATCCCACTCTTTGTGCTTCCCATCCTGAAAGTCATTCCGTGTTGCTGTCATGGGCATCATCAACCTGTTCAAGGTCCTTGGAGGCCTCATTCACCTTTTCATCATGGACCCGCTGTAAGGCTGTTTTTTCGTCATTCAAATCCCAGTTCACATGCTTACCTGTAGACATAATGACGGAGGTCGATGCTTTTTGATCTTTCGGAACAACCAGAGGTGATTCCAGTAGTCCCCTAGGAGATCGCTTGTCCAAGGGAAGCCTGAAAAATTCATCAACTTTTGCTAAGGTGTCTTCAGCCGGTGGGAATAATTCTCCCCAATCAATATCTTAAAAAAGGTAAGAGCAATTACGATTTCAGTTTATTTCAAGAACAGAAAATCACAAAGTTAGGAATTCAAGTACCTCCCTTGTTCCACTCGCTTGAAACCTCATTCCCTTCTCCAATGGATGCCCTATCAACAAAGAAAAACCTATTTTTCCATCCCCTATCACTAGAAAATGTGGTGCTCATTAAGGAGTTCCTACCTGACCTTTTTCTAAAAAGATATTTTTTTGAACCGAAAGGTTGAAGATCGTACGAATAGGCTATCTCATGAAGCCCTAGGTTTAACTCATTCTCCCTGTTCACTTTGATAATAAAAGCAAAAATTCTCCAAGCCATGGGCATCAGTTGAGGATAAGCGAGTTGGGTCTTTTGAAAGAATTCAAAAACCAACGATGGGAAGGGGTAGCTAAACCCTAGAAGAAAGGGATACTCAAGAAAGAAAATTCATTTGGCGGAAACAAAGTCAGACCTAAGATTTACAGAAAAAGGGTAAAAAATTGCACCTTTAGGGAAGTAGCATTGTTGCTTTAATGATTCGATTTGGGTATCACTGAACAAACAAGTCTCCTCATCCGGTTTCGCAAGGAGATTTTCACAAATAAAATCATCAAGACTAATCCCTATGGGACCTTGTGGGGATGGGGCACTCTTAGTTTTGGACGAACTCCACCTAGTCCTACCCATGGTTGACAAACAAAAGAGAGAAGTAAAACAATGGATGAAAGTAAGAAACGGAGGAATTTTTACCTTGCAGAAAGAACAGCGCCGTAGCAAGCAGGAGTGAAATGGAAGGTTTGAGAAGCTTATTAAGGAGCCTTTCAAGCGGTTATTTAAATTAAAAAGAACTCTATTTCCAAAAAAACCACTTTTTTCTAAGCATTACTCCCCAACCGTCCATTGCCTCCACGTATTTATACCCGTCCCATCATGCAAGCTGACAGTTGAGCATTTATTGGGAGAAAAACATTTGCCTCTTCAGTTGCCAAGATAGCCAAATGTTTTGGGGACAAATTGTTGTGGGTATTTTTCAGCATGGTGACATCTTCAGTTGCTCCCGCATGTCAAGATGTTATTCCGCTGTAAGTATTGTTTAATATTTACTTATTTGATTTTTCTTAATATCTTTATTATTATTTTCCAGTAAATAAGAGAGAAGAATACGGGATATTTTCCAAGCACGTTCAACACATCTTCAACGGCAAAGATGACTTGGTCTCAAGGACGTTGAGAAGATAAGATTGGATTCCGAGATTGTAGGAACAACTTTTACCCGTTCATACTTACTTATATTTAAGGGAAGATGGAGACGAAAAAACACATGCTCATTCTCACACACACTACGCACATCTCTTTTGTAATCCTCTCCATCATCTTCCGCAGTTGTAACTCAATTATTATAGTGAAACTTTTAAAGTTGGAGACCTAACTCCCGGGGTTTTTTTCAAAGAGGTTATCACCTCTAAGGTTTTCCTCGTTAACAAATCGTGGTGTCATTCTTTCTTTTCATGTCTTTGTTCCATTTAGTCGAATTCCATAGTCCCCTCCTTGTTGTTTAAATCCATACACTTGTCAAAGTTAAGATTCGACACTATTGTTTTTTCTATCAAAACATATATATATATATATATATATATATATATATATATATATATATATATATATATATATATATATATATATATATATATAGAATTTTTTTCTCAAATAATCCTTTTTACTTTTTATTTACCAAAATGACTCACTGTCAAACTATTGCCCGTAATGTCCATTTTTTGAAAATCGCTACACCGTGTAGCGAGTTTGACTGATCTGTCAAAACTCGCTACACCGTGTAGCGTAGTTTAGGTACTTAAATTTAGCCGTTTGGAAATTAATTAGGGCATTTAATTAACCTAAACTCGCTACACCGCGTAGCGAGTTTGGCCAAATCCCAATTAAACTCGCCACACGGTGTAGCGAGTTTGATTTGGGGTCCGAAATCCCTTATTTTATTTAATTCTTCTCTTCTCTTCTTCTTTCTTTCTATATATATATATATATATATAAATATATATTATTTATATATATATATATAAATAATAAATAAGAAAGAGGAAGTTTCTTTAAAGTCCTTCACTAAGAGAGGTCCCAAAAGAACTTGAAAAACAATGAAGATGAATCATCTATTTATAGTAGAAGAAAGATTTGAAAATGTAGATACATCTATGTGGGAAACACAAAACATTTGAATTTAGAGATGGTGGAAAACAAAATTTCATTTGCCTCAAAAATTTCATTTTTCAAATATTCACATGGATCATTCAAGCAACATCTTCACCATTAAATGCATCACACTCAATGGTCCAAATTCATTCCATAAAAACAAACACACTTTCATTT
Source organism: Adenophora triphylla var. japonica (assembly GCA_022495995.1). Taxonomy (NCBI): domain Eukaryota; kingdom Viridiplantae; phylum Streptophyta; class Magnoliopsida; order Asterales; family Campanulaceae; genus Adenophora; species Adenophora triphylla. Next base: position 474,891 of record JAFEMH010000304.1, on the reverse strand, counting down.
GATTGGCCCTTTAATATTCACATGGATTATCAATAAATCAATCTTAACCATTAATCTCACTTCAATGGTCCTAATTCATCATTATATATATATATATATATATTTCTTTTAATATTATATACTATTAAAAGAAATATATATATATATATAATGATGAATTAGGACCATTGAATTTGAGTGAGATTAATGGTATAGATTGATTTATTGATAATCCATGTGAATATTAAAGGCCAATCAAATGAAAGTGTGTTTTTATTTTTATGGGATGAATTTGGACCATCGATGTGATGCATTTAATGGTGAAGATGTTGCTTGGATAATGATCCATGTGAATATTTGAAAATGAAATTTTTGTTTTTCCCACCATCTCTAAATTTAAATATTTTTTGTGTTTCCCACATAGATGTATCTACATTTTTCAAATCTTTCTTCCACTATAAATAGTTGATTCATCTTCATTATTTTTCAAGTTCCTTTGGGCCCTCTCTTAGTGAGAGGACTTTTAAAGGGACTTCCTCTTTCTTATTTATTATTTTATATATATATATAAATAATATATATATATATATATATATATATATATATATATATATATATATATAATATAGAAAGAAAGAAGGAAGAGAAGAGTTAAGAAAAAAAGGGATTTCTAAAGTCAAACTCGCTACACCTGTAGCGAGTTTGATTAGTGGTTTGTCAAAACTCGCTACACGGTGTAGCGAGTTTATATTAATTAAATGCCCTAATTAATTTCCAAACGGCTAAATTTAATTACCTAAACTCGCTACACCTGGCAGTAGCGAGTTTTGACTGATCCAAGTCAAACTCGCTACACCTGTAGCGATTTTCAAAAATGGACATTCGGGGCAATAATTTGAACAAAGTGAGTTATTTTGGTAAATAAAAGTAAAAAAGGATTATTTGAGAAAAATTCTATATATATATATATAACTTTTTTAGTATTTTGTTCTTATTGGTAATAGGAAAAACTTCGTTTATTTCTATCGTTCTTTAGCACGTGTTTCACTTTTACTATCGAACTTTATTTTTTTTTCATTTTTATCATCGTAATACAAATAATGGTGTCATTTTATACCCAAATTTGGTGTTCATATCCATATTTATTTCATTTTTGCCATCGTACTATAAACAATATTGTTATTTTATACTCAAATTTGGTCTAAAATGACACTATCATTTGAATTACGATGATAAAAAAAAAAAAAAAAGTTCGATGATAAAAGTGAAATGCATCTCTCAAATTACGATGGATAAAAATAAAGTTTTTCCTTGGTAATATTCCCACCCTTCATCCCAAGTAACACAATATTTTGGGGGAAACTAGTTTCTCCCTAAATTATAAAAAGTCCTGTTTTTTTAAACTGTTCCTATATTCGTCAAATACTTGCAAGTTGAAAAAAATTGGACTTTTTATAATTTATGAAGAAACTGATTTCTTCCAAAACTTGCTCCCCAAGTAAATATATTTAGATTCAGTTTTAGTTGGAAAAAAATATGCATTGAATTCCTCTGTGGAGATTTGATCCCCGCAACTCAGGTATTTATAAAGAAAGTTATTCAACCAAGGCAGCAGTATTACTTTCTATGGTACTAAATCCAAATTTATATATTTAGTACTAGCATTTTTGAGATTGGTTTTAGAAGTGAAGAAAAATATGAGTCCCAATAAAATTATGAATCCTATGTAATTGGGCTCATTGCACACCCTCAAAATCGATCCTGTTTGTTAAAAGGTAGAGCTTCTTCGAAATGCCACCGAATAGTTAATTGTTTGGTTGGGACTTGGGAAGGAGGGGGTTGGAGAAGAGATGGGAGGGATGGAAGATGTTTTTGGAGAAAAGATGGGAGGGATGGAAGATGTTTTTCTTAACTCCTGCATTTTATGTATTAACAAAAGATATATTTTAGTTTACCCTTAGCTTTATACATAAAACCTTCAATGATATGTTTATGACTAATTGATAGTGGATGTCATCTATATGTATATATATAAACAAAATAGTTTCTAAATGAAGAAAGACACAATTTTTCCTTCAAAATATTGCTAAAAATAGAATTTTAAATATAAGTATTTCTTTATGGTACATTTAATAAAAAATTAAAAGTAATAATGATAAGGAAATGAAAAGTTGCTTTAAAAGCCTTACCCTTTGGGATTCCATGCTATGTAAACTTTATTTGATTAAAAAACGTATTATACCCAGAATATAAGAATGACAATCACTTAGTTCCACTATTAAAGAAGTTTTCATTCGAATTTTATTTGATGTTCTTTTTTAAGCAAATATAAATTAAAAGTTTTATTGGTTACATGATCCATTTGGGACAAATGAGTAGAAAACTAAGCATAAAAATATTCTTATCATAAATCTCAATAATTTCTAAAAAAAAAATTAGAATGACACATAAATAAATAAAAAACATTTATTTGGATATTCGTGTAATTTGTTATACGTTCCACTATTTAAAAATAACTAAAATTTGATGTAATAATGACATTTTAAGGAAAATTTTTGAGATTGCTATTTTAAAATAACTGAAATTTGATGTAATAATGACATTTTAAGAAAAATTTTTGAGATTCCTATTTTAAGATAACTGAAATTTAATGTAATAATGACTTTTTAAGAAATGTCAAAACCTTGCTATAATGACTTTATAAAAAATTTTGTGCTTATTTATTCAATTAGTCTCACATGTTATACTTAAAACAATTATTTACTAACTATTTTATACCTCATTTTATCCCACTATTTACATTTAATAAAAATATTTCTCTCCTTATAAAAAAAATCAAAATATATTGAACGATACAATGAATAACTGACATAATAATAGAGCCTGCTAATTATGTTAACTAATAGATTAATTTGTTGTTGTTTTTTATTTTTACTATTACGACTTCAAATTAAAATGAATGTTTTTAGGATAAAAATAAAAATAAATATTTATTTTGGGGCAAAATAAATTTGTTTTAGTTTTTATATAATCACTCACACACACACACACACACACACACACACACACACACACACACACACACATATATATATATATATATATATATATATATATATATATATATATATATATATATATATATATGGGCTTATCAGGGTTTTTTTGAGATGTTTCCAGAAAGAAATATCCCAGAGAGTTTAAAATTTGAACTTTCTTTGTGGATTCGTTTGGGAATGTTTGTATGTGCCACAGATTGTCAAGTAAACATTGCTGTCTTTCTGTGAGGTTCATTCCGGAAATGGGTCTGAACTTTTATTTTCATTTGTGCAAACCGGTAAAGTGTTTGTTCCAAAAGTGAGGGTTTTTGTTTGGGCTTGGGCTCTGGGTATAAAATTTTTATCCACCCGGAATTTTGTCGAGCTAGGCCCAGCTTGCTGTGATCCAACTTTTCTGTCTAGGGGGTTTCGAATTACCTCCCAGGATGGCCTCCTGTAATGTGAATAGTCTGTTTTTTCTGTCTTAATGCTTTCACTATCAGATGTGTCCAACGCTTTGACCTTTTCTGTCTGTGGATGCAGCACCATCTTCTTTTTACCGTTATTATCCATTTGTTGTTCGAAATAACCTGTTAAGATTTTTTGACAAAATGTCAGCAATCATATTATTGTTTCCTTTTATGTGTTCAAAATTAACACTATATCCACTACCCTGTATTATATTTTGTAAATTTATCCATCTTGTTCTGTTTACTTTTCTACTTTGGTCATTTTTTATAAATTTTACTATTGCTTCACAATCTGTTCTTACTGTGAATTCTTTATTTAGAAATATTTTAAATTTTTCTAACGCATTGATTAATGCCTGTATTTCATAATCTAAACTTGTCCAGTTTATTCCTGTTTTGTTAAATTTTTCACTGGCATAAGAGCATATTTTTCAGTGTCTTTAGGAGTATATTTATTAGGTTTACTAAGAAGGACTGCTCCCCATCCTTCTTTACATCCATTTGTTTCTATAATTATATAATCTGTTACTAAGGATAATTCTAATGATTTTATCTTTTTTACCCTGTCTTTTATTTCTTTCACAAGTTTTATGTCTTCTTTATTAAAATTTCTCTGACCATTTTTTGTAGTTTTACTGTAGAGTGGTCCTACTAATTTTGATAAATTTGGGATAAATTTTCTTGCATAGTTAACTAAACCTAAGAAGGCTTGTATTTGTTTTAAATTTTCGAATTTTTCCGGGAAAACAATAATTTTTGTTGAGATGTGAGGTTGTAATTCTATTTTCCCGTTTCCTATTTCTAATCCTAAAAAGGATATTTTTCTTTTAAATAATTTCATTTTTCTTTTTGATACTACTATCCCATGTATTTTTATTTCATTAAAAACTTGTTTCAAATGATTTTCATGTTCCTGTAAAGTTTCACTTGCCACTAAAATATCATCTATATAAACCATGCAAAAATCATATTTTAGAAATATACTGTCCATAAATCTTTGAAATATTGAGGGCGCGTTCTTAAGACCAAAACTTAAAACGTTCCATTCAAATTGTCCCTCAGAACATGTGAATGCTGTCCATGGTTTAAAATTTTCCTCTAACTTTAATTGATTGTATCCTGATTTTAAATCAAATTTAGAGAATATCTTTTTCTTTTGTATTAAGTTTACCAAGAAATCTTTATTTGGTATGTTATATCCATCATCTTCTGTATTGTCATTAAGTCTTTTATAATTGTATATTATTCTAGCTTTTCCTCTTTTTATTTTACTATGGTTTCTAACTAGAAAAGCTGCTGATTTATGTGGGCTTTTTGATTTCCTAATTATATATATATATATATATATATATATATATATATATATATATATATATATATATATATATATATATATATATATTAAATATGCTGTAAATTTAAAATGAAATGTTTTTTTTAATGAGAATATATAAATAAAATTATATTATCGTGTAACGCACGAGTTCAATACTAGTTAGTTATAATGACCACAAAAAAAAAAGAAAAAAAAAGAAAAAAAAGAAAGAAAAAGAAGAAAGGAATAGTTGAATGTGTTGAGTACAAAAAATGTTGGTTGAGCGACCAAACTTGCTGGAATCTAAAAGTTGAGGGGTTCTCCCCCCCATTTTTGAATTAAATATCGCTTTGGCCGTCTGCCCCAAGTATTACGCTTTATAAATGAAGAATTTTTAAAATGGAGCTTATTTTTGGACGCTATAATTTTGAGCGACCAAAATATCCCCAACTTTTTAAAATTCAACGGTCTAAAGCTCTCGACTAATACGCTTAATAAAAAAAAAGCTTAGTTTTTTAATCTCCGTTTTAACAAAAACGCTCGACAAGACATGGCCTAAAATGTACATTTAAGGTGTTTTATAACCTACCTACTCTTAAATAGTTATGTTGGTTTGGTTAGATGTCAATTTGAAAAGAGAGCATAGTAGAAAACAATTTTGTAGCTCACTAAATTATCAAGTTTGAGCCCATCAAACAAATAAACAAGCTAATACCTTTCGGTTTGGTTCAAACTAACCGAAATATGAAATAGTTCAAATTGAACTGAACCAAACTGCTATTAATTGGTTCGGGTTTGGTTCAAATCACAATTCAGTTATGTGATCCATACCGGATTATTGTTTAGACTATATTTCTAACTATGATTCAGACCGTAACACATTATCAGATTTGTTTAAAAAAATTCGTGATCTTGTAAAAAGAGCGAGGAATGAGAGAGTTGAAAAGGAAAGTCAGAGAAAGAGAGGCCGAAGGAATAAAACACAATACAATATTGATCGTGTAGATAACTTAGTTAGTTATGTGTCTCAATAAAGATAACGTACACTGATAAAATTAATATTGAATAAGATGCAAAACGATGGTTAGGATTAGTCTAATTTAATATAGTTTTCTTTATTTATTTAACGGTAAATATTACTGAATATATAATTTTATGGTTAATATAAGACGGTGGTTGATCCGGTAGTTTGTGGATTGTTCGGAGGCGGTTCAATTTGATGGTTCTATCTCGCGATCGCAAGGTTTAGTTTGATTTGATTGAGTCTGAGAGGGTCAACGAAGCAAACCGAAGTATGCGGTTTGCCCATTTTTTTTTTAGAAACCAAACCAAACCAATTGTATTTAAATCAAATTGTGTATTGTTTGATTTAATTCGATCTCAAACCACGATTTACATCGAACCGCTTACTGATACCGATACCATTGGGATTGGGCATAACAATTCCTCAAGCTCCGATAGGAATGTCGACCAGCTTCTACACATTTTCAACCTAAATACAAACCTTAAACATTCCACTTGACTCAGCTGGCTCAAATCAGCAGTTTCAAAATCGTTCACGTCGTCGCGCTTTTCTTTCTGTCGAAATTAAATTATAAAATGTGGATCCCACTCAGACATCAGTTGATATCTGCATTAATATCAACCAAATTTAACCACAGAAAAAATTCAAATGATTACTTAACAAACAAAAAAAAAATACACGTACAAGTAAACAAATACAGTTACCAGTTCAAGTAAACAATACATGTTGGAATTGAGTTATTTTTGTGTGGTTTGAGATAACAGGCAACATCACAAAACCACAACAAATCCCAGAATATCAGTAGAATTAAATTACACAGTGAACCCCCACAGCAACTTGCTACTACAAGAGCTCCCACTATGCGTAGGGGTTCAGGAAAGAGCCAGGTCCACATGAGATTAGTAGACGGTCTTCCCTTGCATCTAAAAATTTAATGAACTAAAATTACAACAAAAACTCTGATAATCTTACAACAAACCCGGGGAGTTGGCATCAGGGAGGGTAAATGAAAAAAAAATCAAAAAGAAGTTCCTTCTGAATTCAAATGTTGCATTTTATCAATCACTGAAGATCTGGCCTTTAACCAAGCCCAGCGACGGAAACCATATCTCCGTATACAATGCTGGAGCAGATTGACTTAATTTAATCCTTCATAAGGAGAGCAAAAACTACAGAGAGTCGTCATCTTCCAATGCACTGTAAATCATCCTGCAATATATTAAAAAAAAAACAAAATAAATTAAAAGTGGCAAAACTTTGAAGTTTGGTTGTACACTTTATAAGCTTAGATCCTGAAGTGTACCAAAATAAGGATATACATAGAAGAAACATAAGGTAGCCGAGTTTGAAAAGCCGTTTCTTCTTCTCCCAACTGAGCAAGTTAAAGATCTCTGTTACATCCACAAGGTGCTCTTTACGTGTGTACCTAAGCCAAGTAAGGCAAAACTCAGACTAGTGGCTCATGAATTATATTAAATTAAATTCATCCAATCAGAAACAATTTTAGCATATGAAAACACCTATCAAAATAAATCATGACCCAGATGTAAGAGTTATCTAGTGTGAAGTTACCCTAATTTAGCATGCTATGGAAAAGTAAACGTAGAGAGCAGCTTGGTGAATGCAGCTCAGTTGTAGAGCACTGGTTCTGGTATAGGAATGATGACTGACAAATCAAATACATAAAGGAAAATGCTCCACAAATGTTCAGAAGTGGAAGGTATTAATTAATTTTAGTGGGGCTGTCAAAACACAAGGTTAGGTTAGAGGCAATAATTTAAGACTATGGCAGGATTCTTTTCCTACTTCTTACCAACTCACTCTGTAAACAATAAACTACGGATTCAAACAAGTGATCAACCCCCTCACCCCACCCCACCCCACCCCACCCAACGAACGGCAACACAAACTAAACAAATAAAAGCTTTGTCTCAATTGCATACATAACAAACATGCATAATCTTGATCCAGATATGTTGCACAAGTACTATATTCATAATCTTGATAGTGAATTCACCATGAAGTCAATACTAAAAGTATTTCGAACAAAGGCTAGTTGAATAGTAAATTCCCCATACACATGAAATATATTCAAAGCTCTTTCAGAGTTTTAAAAATCCAGTACCTTGGCACTGGCTTGCAAAGCTATAGCTAATATAAGTCCATTTCACCAATTCACTCCAAAATACAAATTAACTGTGTGAAAAGATCATAATGAATATATGATCTTTAGGAATTGGTTCTCTTTCGTGTGTCCTACAAGGCTTCCATTTTCTTTGTTTCATATATTGGTTGGAATTGGGGAGGAATGACATTGAGGGGGGGGGAGGGGAGATGGAGGAGTAATGAGGTTTTCTTTTCCAATAAGATTTGCACGCATTATAAAGGTCTAAAGGTTATTGTTCTAAAATGATAATGAACATTACAGACACCGTGAAGGTAATCCCGAAACGGAAAGTATATGAAACTAAAAAGATACGGAATTCACATTTTAAATAGATAATGCATATTAGGAGTCATCTTGCAAGTAAATGTGTCTATGTGAATGCTAAGATTGGCCAGATAAGACCATCTTAGGCTCAAAACAAAGGAACTCACAATCTCACGTTGTAGTACAAGTATGGAGCAGCAAGCAGCGACATTACCCAATGCCCTGTCAAAAGATAGAGCAAGCATAGAACTCCATGCGTGATAAACTCAGGTAACATCATTCTGTTTATCCGAGATGCAGAGTCATAAGGGTTAATGTAATCAAACTCTAGATCCGCCAGGCACATAAGCTGAAACAAAATCAACAACAGTTAGATCACGCTAAAACCAAGAGCAAAAGTTGGTTTCAATTTTCACCGTTTGTGATCACCCTAAGTTCGTGAGTTATCGGTTTGTCAATTTTTTGCATAACTCAATCTGATTTTTTGGGCAAGTTACTTTGGGTGTAAGAGGGTTTAGGGTTTAAGAGTGATTGTGAGCCACAATATTGTATTTGATTCTCATTCAATATAACAATTGTGTTCTATCTATACCGTTTTGTGATCAAGTCAAGTTTGTGAGCTATTGATTTGTCTTTGCGACAACTCAATTTATTCTTTCGTTACACGCGTCAGGTGTAACATGGGTCTTGGGTTTGAGGGTATTTGTGAATCACAATAGTGCGCTTAACCTCTGGCTTATATAGTGAGTTCCTTTAATGCCTTGGTCTATGGACACAGGAAATTCTAAAAACCACTTATATTTTTTGTATCCTTTATTTTCACATTCTTTACTGTTTATTGATTTGTCCTATTTGATCTGTTTGGTACTGCAATTTGTGACATCTGCCCTATAACAGCAAAAACCCGAGCTTTATATTGAAGCTGGGTTGATTATGGATCCGATTTAACATCTTCCTATTTCTGAGATATCCTTGACGTTAGATATATACTCTATGCAAATGCCAAGAAGACTGTTTATATTAATTCTTGTACATCAGTTGAGTTAAAATGAAGCATGGATGAGATATATAAAGCCTGGATGGTACTATTCATTTCATTGACAAACAAATGCTGTGATGCTCAGACTCGGCATTTTACCCCAGAGTACCCATGTCGACACGACATGGGAGCCGACTCAGGATATGCGTCGGACTCGCTAGGGTGAAAAAGGACTCGCCACTTTTCATAAGAATTTGATTGAAGATCAATTTTTTTCATTCTTCCCACTTAATCTAATGTGTTTAGCAGATCAAACAAAGGAGGAAAAAAACCTGAAATTAGAAAACTTCTTTTCCGTCGATATAGAATGACGTCGAAGAAAGAGGCGGCAGTCGGAAATGAGGCGTGGCTGAAGCAGTGGAGCGAAATCCACTGGAATGAGGGATCGCAAGTGGTGAACGGAGTTGAATCCGCTAGTAATTTCTCTCAGGGACATCGAATTGGAAGAAAATGAAGAAGAAAGGTTTCCTATAATCTCGGTCATGGGAAGGGTTCTTCTTGGGTTTGGGTTGGAATCAAATGTGGAATACAACTGTATATTGAAGACTAACTTTTTTTTTTCTTTTTTGGTCAAATGATAGTATTAGATTTTTTGTGGGTCACACTTTTTTTTTTGTTCTTTTTGGTCATGATCTCATTTACAAACTTGGTCAAATGAGTCACCGTTTAATTAGTGATTTTTGCGCTTCCCAATTGAACTATGATTCTTTATTCCTTTTAAAACCTAAACTCCACCATTATACAAAGATCCCCAATTCAATTAAAATATAACAACTCCGTCAATAACTCAATATATTCCCGAATTCTCACCCCGCATATTCTCACACCACAAAGGCATCCCTACGTTTCACTATGTACGTTCTCTTAGTTCCATGTTTTAGTGGCTTCATCAAATTCCTCAATCAACCTAAGAGGCCAAATGCAACACAATCTACATCATTTGATGACAAGCCACTATGGAACCACTTTTCTGTTATCAAACTCCCTACCAATTGTGGTAATCGAGTTTGGACGTGTAACTATTGTGAACGAAATTGGAGTTCTTTCTCGCAAATTCAAAGTATCAAGAGAAACAAATTAACTTCAAATAGAACTGAAGTCATGATTTTTGACAATGGAGAAGAACAAGAAGGAGAAGGGAGTACTTGAAGAGAGTTTAAGAAGTGTTTTAGGATTTTAATAAGTTGCTAGAATTTTAAACAGTTGGATGTTTTTATTTTCATTCGGTCACTTGTGAGTTATTCTATTTAGTTAGATTGTTTTTCTAACATGAAAATTTAGTAGTTGGATTATTTTTTAGATTTGAAATTTAGTAGTTGGATTATTTTGTTGAATATGAAATTTATTAGTCTTTATCATATCATATACGTTGTGATATGCCGAGTCCAAATTCAAAATTCAGATTCTTCTAAACCGTGTCCTCGAGCCCTTATTTTGAGTTTTCCAGTACCCGACACTCGAATCCGTACCCGTGTGGGACACTCGTACCGGAGTCTGAGCATCATAAAACAAATAGGTCTAACTAATACCAAAGACTCAAATCTCTTTCTTGAGGATTTATTTCTTGATCTTAGTTTAAAAAGATTCACGTGTCCATATATCATTCTTTTGTCTTGATATGGGTATGTAGAAACCTCATATGGATCTAAGGTGGCTATTCAAGTAGTATGGTGTTGAGGAAGGCTGTGATGACGTCGGCATTTTACCTCAGAGTACCTGTGTCAACACGACACAACACGGGAGCCGACTCTGGATATGCATCGGACTTTATAGGGTGAAAACGGACTCACAAATTTTTATAAGAATTAAGATCAATTTCTCATTATTCCGAGGAAAAAGAAAAACCTGAAACACTGTTTTGGCCGAAATTCAACGATGTCGACGAACCAGGTGGAGGTCGGAAATGAGGCGTGGACGAAGCGGCGGAGAGGAATCTACTGGAATGACGAATCGAAGTGATGGACGTCGTCAACGAAGTGAATCGAATGGAATGAGGTGGAGCTTTCTCAGAGACATCGAATTGGAAAAAAAAAAGAAGGGTTTCGTAAGAGTTATTTCGGCGTCGGGGGGTTCTTTTTGGGTGGGTTGGAATCAAATGTGGGATAATGGGATACAACTGTATGTATATGTGGGACAAAAAACATGTTACTTACTCCACAGTAGGGGGTGTAAACGAATCGAATCGAATATCATCGTATTCGATTCGTATTCGTGAAAATATTCGAATATTCGTATTCGTTTGTATTCGAATATAAAAATTGATTTGTATTCGATTCGAAATTGATATTCGAATTATTCGATTAGATTCGGTATTCGATTCGAGTATTCGATTCGTATTAATATATATATATATATTAATATATATATATATATATTAAATATATATATTAATATATATATTAATATACTCCCTCCGTCCCATTACAATTCGGACAGTTACTGTTCACGCGTAGATTAAGGAAAAAAATAATGATATAAATGTTGTGAGTATAAAAGTAAAATAGGAGAGAGAATGAGTGGAGGGAATAGTAAATTATAATGGTGATGTGAGCATTAAAATAATGTAGGAGAGAGAATGAGTGGAGGGAATAGTGATAAAAACTTTCCATTTTAGGAAGTGTATGATTTGTAGTGGGATGCCCAAAAAGGAAAGTGTGTGATTTGTAATGGGACGGAGGGAGTATATATATATATATATATATATATATATATATATATATATATATATATATATATATATTATTCGAATAATATTCGCGAATACTCGAATCGAATATCGTAAGATATTATTCGAATTCGAATACTTATCGAATCAAAATAAAAATTTGAATTTGAATTCGAATTTTTCGAATACGAATACCGAATATCGAATTCGAATCGAATAAAAAAAGATTCGATTCGTTTACAACCTTACTCCACAGTATGCTATCTTTGACTTTTCCTTTACTTTCTACATTTATTTATTTTATTTTTTCTGTTCTTTTAAACTTGTTTATTATTCACATTCCATATTAGCTTGCAAGTTAAACACGATTTTTTGCAAAAAAGAAAAAAAAAAAGAATAAACAGGTTTCATTCTAAAAAAAAAGTTATACTTGTTCAGTTGATCTCAAAATAAATATTTATTTATTTAAAAACCATTCAACATTAGAGAAAAATTAATTGTGGGCATAGGTAAATATTCTTCTTATGCTATTCAGTTGAATGTTGTTTTAATATAAAATTTAGTAGTGGGATTATTGTTTATATGTATCATATGTATTAATGATATGCCGAGTCCAAATTTGAAATTCAGACCCTTCTCAACAGGATCCCCGAGTCCTTGATTTTGAGATTTGTAGTATCCGACACTCGTATCCGTACCCTTGTCGAACACTCGTACCAGAGTCCGAGCATCATAGGAGGAAGGTGGTACTGGCGATGACTAGAGATTTATGGGTATGCGTTGATGGTGAGATTGAATATGGGAAAGGGTGATAATTGTGGGTCAAGAGGTAATCAAACTCTGTACTATATATTCAGAAAAGACTAAATACGTCAATAAAAGAATTAAATACACAACAACCACCTCAAAGTATTAAAATGCGCCCAACAGATGTACTCATGACTCTATTGTAATACAACCTTCAGGTTTGGGCTTTAAGTTCTCTTCTTTTGGATCTTTTTTTTTCTTTGTCTCTGTGTGTCGAGGGTGGGAGAGTGTCTCTGGCTGCTTTGCCTGATTCCATGGGATATGGGGTGTCCACGTGGTAATAAGGTATTAAAGCAGATCAGTCCTAAAGCAGATCAGTCCCAAAGGTTGGTCCAATAGGTGGGTCCAAGGAGCCACATTATGTTTTTCATTCCCGCCACAAGTTGAAATGGTAGTGAAATAATGTTATTCTCAACAGTGTACTGTCAACATACTAAGCAGCACATCCTTTCATATTGTCCGGACAAAATACTATCCATGTAGATGCTACAAGAACATAGGTTCAAGTTGATTGAAAAAGAAAAATCAACAACAATTAACAGGAAACCAAAAAAAAAAATCATCAAAATAATGAAGTGGATGCAAAACATGTCCCATAAATAAGCAAGATTGTAGATCACTGACACAACTGAACCTTGCCTAATGTATTAGATGATAACACTTATCATTTTTATCAGCTCTTAACAAAGTGAAGTTCAATCCTTGGACACCGCATTACAGACAAGTAGGTACACATCAAAGATTTTATTTAACATTTAAAAGCTATGATGCTCGGACTCGGTTACGAGTGTCCAACACGGGTACGGATCCGAGTTCTGGGTACTGCAAATCTCAAAATCAAGGAATCGGGGACACGGTTTAGAAGGATCCGAAATTTCGAATTTGGACTCGGCATATCACAACACATATGATATGATAAAGACTAATACATTTCATATTTAGAAAAAATATTCCAACTACTAAATTTCAAATCTAAAAAATAATCTGACTACTAAAATTTCATATTATAAAAAACATCCAACTAAATAGAATAACTCATAATTGACTAATGAAAAATAAAAACATCCAACTGTTTAAAATTCTAGCAAAAACTCAAACTTTTTAAAATCCTAAAAAACTTCTTAAACTCTCTTCAAGTATTCCCTTCTCCTCCTTGTTCTTCTCCATTGTCAAAAATCACGTCTTTAGTTCTATTTGAAGTTAATTTGTTTCTCTTGATATTATGAATTTGTGGGAAAGAACTCCAATTTCATTCACAACAGTTACATGTCCAAACTCGATTACCACCACTGGTAAGGAGATTGATAACGGTAATGTGGTTCCATAGTGGCTTGTCATCAAATGGTGTAGATTGTGTTACATTTGGCCTCCTAGGTTGAGATAGGTTGATTGAGGAATTTGGGGGAGCCGAGAGAACAAAGTGAAATGTAGGGATGCCTTTGTGGTGTGAGAATTCGGGAATATATTGACGGAGTTGTTATATGTAAATTGAATTGGGGATTCATATGATCTCTATATAAAGGTGCAGTTTAGGTTTTAAAAGGAATGAAGAATCATAGTTCAATTGGGAAGCGCAAAAATCACTAACTAAACGGTGACCCATTTGACCAAGTTTCTTAATGAGACCGTGACCCATTTGACCAAAAAACAAAAATGAAAAAAAAACGTGACCCACAAAAAGTCTAGTGCTATCATTTGACCAAAAAAGAAAAAAGAAAAAAAAGTTAGTTTTCAATATACAGTTGTATCTCACATTTGATTACAACCCAAACCCAAGAAGAACCTTTCCCAAGACCGAAATTATAGGAAACCATTCTTCTTCATTTTCTTCCAATTCGATGTCTCTGAGAGAAATTACCAGCACATTCAACTTCGTCCACCACTTACGATCCTTCATTCCAGTGGATTTCGCTCCGCTGCTTCATCTACGCCTCATTTCCAACCTCCGCCTCTTTCGTCGACGTAAGGCTATATCGGCAGAAACAAAGTTTTCTAATTTCAGGTTTTTTCCCTCCTCCTTTGTTTGATCTGCTAAACACATTAGATTAAGTGGGAAGAATGAAAAAAATTGATCTTCGATCAAATTCTTATGAAAAGTGGCGAGTCCTTTTTCACCCTAGCGAGTCAGACGCATATCCCGAGTCGGCTCCCATGTCGTGTCGTGTCGGCACGGGTACTCCGAGGTAAAATGCCGAGTCTGAGCATCACAGTTTAAAAGCCTCAAAAAGGTACAGGAATTTAGACACGAAATAACCATCAATGCCTATCATAGATAATATCAAAGATCCAATTTTCTAATCCCTTGAGATTATAAAGGTTCATGGCCTTCAGCATACTATAGTCTTGGCGGCTAAACTTAAATTTCAGAAATCAACAATGTCAAACCATAAGCTTCTATAACTATAATAGCTCTACTCTTTCAATTTATTTTGGTGTGAGTGAATATTGCATAAAAGAAAAAGATAAAATAAAAATGCTGCTTGAACTTTGAAGTATCCCCATATCTCTTGCAACACTATACAAACATGGGATCTTCATCAGGTGAAAAGATACTAAAAGCTTTTTCTTGCCAACAAAATCCTTTCTTTTCTATGATCCTTCTTTCTCCCACAATTCCCCCCTAATCCTCCCCTTCTCTATACATTGCTTCTGATAAGCTAATAGAGAATAAAATCAAATTCTCGAGAACTCCGAACAGAAGTAATCGAGAATTTGACTTGGCAGATCATTAACTCAGAGGCACTATATTGCCTGTCTCGAACAAAAGAGTTGGACATCACACATGTAACTTCTCTAATGATCAGATTATAAGGAATGCAAGCTATTATGCCTTATTTAGAAAATTATTTTTAACCAGTCTATAACATTAATTCCTAATCGCTCGTACTGGATAAATTCAATATCATACTGAACCAACCAGCCTATTCCTATCCGAATTTCAATAAGTTCCATCAACCAAAACCCTAAATTTGCAATTCGCATGTTTGCACAAAGCAACAAGAACAACAATTACACGAAATAAAATGACAAAATTAATCGACAACAAATTGACTAAAAAACTGACTAGGGTTTTGCAAAATTCACCTGGTAAACGACGATGACGACCAAAGCAATAAGGATGAAGAAGAAAAGCAACCATGCAAATATATCCATCATTTTGATTCTCCCTCTCCCTTATGTCAGAAAATTGAGCAATTTGTAGGGATTTTGACCAAATCCGCAAAGATTCAACTGTTTTAGCTAACCCCCTTCCGTATTGGGGGGAGGGGGTTGGTCTAAGTCAACGATCGGAGTTTGGAGGAGAGAAGGTGGTGGAGAAAGGAACTGACGGCGGTCGAATCTTACGAGATTGTGCGTGAGAGTAAGGTTTTATGGTGCAGTTGGAAATTCCGAATTCGGTTGGATTTGGTTCATATTATTGGTGGGAAATCTGTGTCATGTGTATGTGAGGAAGATTTTGCCGAAAAAAATTAAAATTCAATTAATTTAATAAAATTTTAAAATTTATTATTAATACAAAAAATATATAATATTTTTAGAATTTTATTTAAATAATTAATAATTATAATTTTTGGTTAAAATATAATAAAATGATCATTAATATCAAAGTGAGACTAAATAAAAATTTGGCAAATTGCAATTTAGAATCTGAACTCGAGGGGTGTTCTCGAAACGGGACACCATATCTAAATTTTGTCAAATCAGGACTCAGTATCTAAATTTTTTGTCAGTTAAGTGCTTTTTGACTATTTTCGTTAAAAATACGGTTAAATAGCATGTGCCACTCATGTGATTAATTAATTTGGTTAGTTTGCATTAATATTTAAATTTAAGGAGCTAAGTGAAATAAATTAAAAGTGGGGGTGAATAAATCAGCAAGCAATTTCAAACCCATTTCCTAGATCAGTAAATACAACAACGAGCCCTAGCCCCTTCCTTGCGATTTCAATGTTGTGCCGGTCACCACGCCTCCCACTCCAGTCATCGTCCTCATCTGCAAATTCCGGCATACCCTTAGAGGCATCCTAGAAAAAAAAAAGATATGGACAACCCTCAGAGGACTCCTCAAAATCGTCACCCGTCCCATCCCAGTTTGGTTAGATTTCATTGTCTTTAGGTCCTAAACACTGTCGATCTCTTTGACCTTGTTGTCGGCCTCCGGCGACCACCTCCTCTGTTGTTGTTTGAGACGAACTTGCATTTTCTGATTTTGAAATCCGACATCTTCTCCGGTATCCATCCCACGTTCTCCGACGACATTTGTGTTTGATAAGGTAAAATTAATGTGGGTGTTTTGATTTGAATATGGGTTTAATGAAAAATGAAGTGCTGTTAGTGGAGATGGTGGTGGGTTGATGATGGAGATGAAGGTTGATGGTGGTGAAAATGTTTAATTTATGAAAATAATTTCTTATTGAAAATACTTAATAAAGAATTAATTGAAAAATATAATGTAAATAAAAAGTATTTTACATTAAAGAAAAATTTAATAAATTTTATTCATTCAAAAAAATGTAATAAAATGCAATTAATAAAGACTTTAAATGATAATTTTATATTTTTTTTATTATCTAATTCTAATTCAATGATTTTAATTATTTTCTAATTTTTTGTTTTATTTTATAAATTTTAACATTTATTTTTTATATATTTTAATTAGTTAAATTGTTTTTCATTAAAAAAAACTTGATTAAGAAAAAAAATATAAATTGGGTAAGCATATTTTTTCTAAATATTTATTTTATTTAATCTATTTTTATTTATATATTTATAAATTATTCAATCTAAAATAATTAGTAATTTTGTTGAAGCAAAATAATTAGTAATTTAAATTATTAGAAAAAAGGATAATAGTTAATATCTTAAATTATTTTAAATCATATTAACTATTATCTTTATTTTTTTCAATATTTTAAAATTAATAATTATTTTTTGTTAAAATAAAAACTAAATATTTCAATTAATTTTATTTTAAAAATACTGTTTTCTTTAAAAATACAATTTTTTATATTTATAACATTTATTTTACAAGATTTACGTTAAAAATTAATTATTTTTTTTTTTTTTAAAAAAATACTATTTTCTTTAAAAATACAATTTTTTTATATTTATAACATTTATTTTAACATATTTTAAAAATTATAAAAAAATTACAGCTTTTCAAAATATATTATATTTTCAAAAAATATTATTTTTTTAAAAATATTTTGTAATGGTCATCAATTTTTTAAAATTTACATTTCACTCCTTAATAACTAATTTGCATTTCAATTTAGTCCAACTTGTCCAGCACATGTGTGATACATGTCACATAACTGAGTTTTCTAACAAAATTCGTCAAAAAGTCCTTAATTGACGAAAAAATTAGATATTAAGCCCTGATTTGATAAAATTTAGATATTTTGCCCCGTTTCGAGAACATCCCATTGAGTTCAGGCCCTAAATTGCAATTTGCCCATAAAAAATTGAGTAAAAATTTACCTAGTTGAATTACGGGTAATTATGAAAGAGTTGGTCTCCTGTGAGAACAACAATACCCGTCTCATGGGTGAGACGGGTCGGAATAACCCATGATCCATGACCCATGACCCAGACTATTTCCACTCTTGTAAATCAAAGAAGCAAAAGGTCACGTCCCAGTGCCCCAACTCTTACTATGCGTACTTTCTCTTTCTAGTTTTTTATTATTTCTTTTCTTTTTGCTTTTTTTTATTATTTTTTTTATTTTCATTATTTTTTTTTATTATTTTTTTTCTTTTTGCTTTTTTTATTTATTTTTTCTTTTGCTTTTTTTATTATTTTTTTTATTATGTACTATTATTTGAATATTTTTTTCTTAATGTAATGACTGTTGTGTTGGGTTAGAATATTTTTTTTTTTTTTAGTTTTTATATTATTTTTTCGGCTTTTCAGTGGTTTAGAAAAAGTAATAGTTACCATCTCTTAATGTAATGACTGTATACATATAAAGTAACATTGTTCATAAGTAAACGTAATACCATTTTGCAATATCAACTATTACTTAAACAAATGAGAAGTATTACTCAAAATGAAAACAGTTCCTAAAACTATTATTAGTTAAAAAAATAATAATAACACTATTACTTCACAAGTGTAGTACTATTACTTATAGCAATACCAACTATTACTTAAACAAATGAGAAGTATTACTCAAAATGAAAACAGTTCCTAAAACTATTATTAGTTAAAAAAAATAACACTATTACTTCACAAGTGTAGTACTATTACTTATAGCAATACCAACTATTACTTAAACAAATGAGAAGTATTACTCAAAATGAAAACAGTTCCTAAAACTATTATTAGTTAAAAAAAAATAACACTATTACTTCACAAGTGTAGTACTATTACTTATAGCAATACCAACTATTACTTAAACAAATGAGAAGTATTACTCAAAATGAAAACAGTTCCTAAAACTATTATTAGTTAAAAAAAATAATAACACTATTACTTCACAAGTGTAGTACTATTACTTATAGCAATACCAACTATTACTTAAACAAATGAGAAGTATTACTCAAAATGAAAACAGTTCATAAAACTATTACAGTTAAAAAAATAACACTATTACTTCACAAGTGTAGTACTATTACTTATAGCAATACAAACTATTACTTAAACAAATGAGAAGTATTACTCAAAATTAAAACAGTTCCTAACACTATTACTCCATCAAACCAAATATACCAGCAAGCATCAACATAAAATTGATGCCTCACTATGAAAACTGAAGCTAGCAACTCAGTAAGTTGATCTATACCCATCTCCCTAAGCAGACTAAACACAAAACATTTGGGATTTCAAGCATTATCAGCAGTGACAGAACACCCAAATCCATAACCCAAAAGCTAGACCGACAAATGCCTGCAAATTGATCAAGAATATTGAGGGACTAATATAAGAAGAGATGAGAGAAGACCTTAGGAGGACAATGCGGTTTGGGCGTAGGTCTCGACCATCTCTTTCATCGGAAGGACGGGGATCCTTAGGGAAATCCATGGTGATGAGCCGGTGATTGTAATCGCATCCATCGAACAGTATGTCATACGGATTAATCGTTTCGATTCGAAGTTTCTAGGCGACCGCGACGAGAGCAATGTCATCGACGATTTAAACCCCTCGGCTGAACAAATGGAACCCCCGGGGTTAGGGCTTTGAGGAGCTACGGCGGCGGGAAAGACATTGAGCCGGTGACGGGAATGAAATTAGGGAAGAGATGGATTTTTGGGTCGCCGGTGTGTAGGTTGAAGGTAGGATTTGCCGGAGAAGACGATTGGGAGGGATCCCTGTTATTATTGCGTATAGAGAGAGAGTGATGAGAGAGAGAGAGTGGTGCATGGGTATTATTTGACGGGTCATGGTTATGGATCCGACCCGTCTCATGGATGAGACGGGTTTCTCTGTTCTCACATGAGTATGAAATAGGGTCCAAACTATAATGCAGTACCAGTTTAGGGTTGTATATTTATATTTTGATGATTTATGGCTTCAAATGTCTATTATCTATTATTGCGCAAATCAGTGCTTTAAAAGCCCAAAATTGATAAAATTTCATGGATTTTATTTTTTATTTTGCAATTGTATGAAAATGGTTGAGTTCCAAATTAAAAAAAAAAAAAAAACATGGAAAACATAAAAAGCCATTTTTTGATTAAAATTTGTCAATAGATTCTAAATCATCAAAATTTGGGAGTGAAATCTTAATTAATATCGCTTCGTGAAGTTTAAGCCATACTGTATTTATAATTTATCAATGGGAGATGCTATTGTGTACTCTCTCTGTCTAATGATCAAAAATTTTCATTTTTTTTTTTTTTGCTTTTCATTAAGAATAAATTGAAAAAAAAAATCGGTTATTCATTTTGGGATATAAGTAGTATATTTTCATCTTTTTTAGGGACACTTAAAAAAATATACATTCATTTTGCTAGATTTTTTTATTTTTTTTGTTGAAATTCTTACAATATGAATGTTTCACCATAGTTTTGGATTGGTTTCTTATGATTTTTTAACCTCATTTAATTTTGACTAAACTACAATTATATCGTTTTTAATGAATAATTTATCATCCATCTTCAAAAGTGCTCCTCAAGATGCTTAAAAATTTACCCCCTTACTGAAAGCTAAAAAAATATATTTTTAGTTCTTACAGTATGTTTGGCAACTCGATTCCAATCCATTGAATTGAAATTGAAAGGGTTAAATTAGTTCCACGAAATTTATTTTGTTCTTTCAATTTCAAATTCAAGTATTGGAATTGAGGTTACCAAACATACCCTTAGCGTATTCTTTACTAATGTGGTTTTAGTGTGTTTTTTTTTTTTTTTTGAAAATAAATGTAGTTTACTAGGAAAGATATTTAGTGTATTTTTGTATTGAAAATTTACCTTTCAATGATACCTTAAATAATATAAGTACTAAAATAAAAAAGGATACCATATTTATATTTTCATTAATAAATAGATGACAATCATAAAGGGTATTATGAGCAATTCATTGTATTCTTATATTTGGCAGGTTATTTGAGGACAATTTTGTCCAAATCAGTAGTTATTCTTCTATAGTTATTGATGATGTAGTGGATTAGGAAAATATGTAGTGATATTAGTGTTATGTAGTGATATTAGTGTTAGATTTATCATTTGATTAAAAAGTTTAAGATGTTAGATTGTGACTTAACAATGTATATTAAGCTTTCACACTCCTTCTCACGTGTGATTCGATCGCACAAGTGGACAGATTACAAGCATGTCACATTATCGGGCATGCAACATTTTCGGGCATACAAATATAGTACAATTTTTTACATACTTAAATCCGGATAATGTTGGAAATGGGTTTTAGAAACAAGGTTTGACCAAGTTTTGACCCAATTTTCAAATAGGTATCATTTATTGATTAATGAAATAAGTTACAAAATTATAATCTACATTTGTTGTAGATTAAGAAAATGCATTTATTTACTCAAAACCATTTCCGGGTGAATGAGAAATTAATGGCTAAAGATTGTAACTTGAAATGGGAAAATGAAGAGTTTATGGGATATAAAGAAGTTTTCCCACATTGCTTAGAGATAGAAAGTAAAGCAAGTTTATAAGTGGATGCAAACAAGGAGGAGGCATCGTTGTTCCTCCTCACAACCTAGGTGGACCATTGGACCAACATGGCGTGCAGCCCCACCGTGCGCGCTTATACTACCAATTTGGACCACACCTGAAGCGCGCGAAGGGCGGAATGGGCGGTTTAGGGCCGCACTTTGCACTTCGCCCGTCAGGGCCTAGGCCCGCACGGATTGGCCGGGGCGGGTTCAGTCCTGGGCCTGACTGATCCGTCTGTGCCAAAGGGTGCAAGCCGATTGGATAAACCAGTGTCAAGGGGTTGGAATGGTTCATGGAACCGCTCAAAGAGGTATGGCAGATCCATCGATCCGAGCCCTTCACCAAGTCTGATCTGACGGCCCAGAATCCACCAGTTACCAATAGTGCCTATTCCCAAAAGGCACCCCAACTCTTCATTATCTATAAATAGTCCCCTGCAGTTTGTCAATCATTCATTCCATCATTCAGTGAGTTAGCATTCAATAGCAATTAGAGAGAAAGCATATTGAAGCATAAATATTCCTTTCAAGTCCAGAAGTTCCAAACAATTAGTTTGTTCGCCGAAGTCGTTAGTTTGAAGTGCTTCTACTAACGATTGTAAAGTCGTTGCATTTTACGAGGAGATTTTCAATACCGTCAAGACCAATGCGGGCAATACTTCTTACGGAGATTGTGTCAAACACAAGCCTCGACTTAATTTTCAGTTTGTTATTCTGTCGGTTAGTTTTTCCGTTATCTTTTAAGAAGCCGTTACCTTTTCTGTTAAATTTCCTAACAAATAATACTGCAAGCGTTCAGAATTGAAAACAGGACTTTGCGCGCGCTCTGATGCCATGTTAAAATTACCACTTAATTTAAAAGTTTAATTTTTTAGATTAAGCGGTAATTCTAACAATAATAAGCCTCTCCCTTTATCAATTAATTTAAACACATTAAAATTGGGTTAACAACAGAGGGTTGACTAAGTCAATGCTAAACAAAAGTTGAATTTAGATACAGACGAGCTGAAGTAAGTTGTAAAACGTAAGTAAAGAAAAGAAACAAAAGCGAAATTCATTGCTCAAACTCATGCAGGCTAACCAACTTCAATATTCGAATGAGTTAGTAAAAGTTGACTTTTATTTCTTTCTTTAAATTTCTGCGTTCCTTATTCCCCAAGAAAAAGAAAGGAAAACGAAATTGCTCCATTTAAGTGTGTACGTCATTAAAGCAAGATGAAATTGCATGTGAAAACGATGTAGAATTCGCACCGCTCTAGCAAGTTGTTGCATGTAGGAATATTTTGCTCCAGCTGTCCATTTTCGTACTTGAATGCGAAATGGTTTTTGTGTCGAATGGGATTCATTATTATTAAAACGATCTCAATCGCACGACGAGGGAGAATTAAGGGACGGCGTGATCGAGATTGCACGAAACACGAAACTCGGCACGAGCAGTGTTAGTTCCAATACAATATGTTTCACGTAATAGGAGTATACGGGGTGAGAGAAGTTTCGTGGACGTGTCATAGCCAAAGGGCAAGATCGGAAGGCATGAATGAGAACACTTTTTTCCCTCTTCTATTATTATTATTCGCTTCAATTACAATTTTTCAGCTACCCTTTTAAAGATATCAAATTTTTCATAAAATTTGGGGAGAAACGCGTTTCTTCGTAACTTATGGAGTAGACGGCGTTGACGCGCGACAATGCAGCACTAATGCTTGGATATCCGTAGGCATGAGTGATATCAGAAACCTTCAAAATGATATGAGAAACTTTCAAAATGTTCGGATATTCATTTGATGGTTTACGGATATACATTTGAGGTTTTCGGATATCCGTAAACCATCAAATGAATATCCGTAAACTTTCAAATGTTTCTGGATATTCATTCGATGGTTTCTGACATACATTGAAGGTTTCTGAGATATCGAGAACCTTCAATAAAGCAATTTTGGTCTTTGCTGGATTTGACTTCAAATATATTTTTCACGGATATCCGCCAAAGGCTTCGGATATCCGTTCAAGCTTCTGGATATCCGTAACCCTTTGAGACGATATCCAAAAAAATTTCCGTTATCAAATGCATAGTTACATTTATTAAAAACACGTTTCTCCATAATTATGAAGAAACGCGTTTCTCAGCAGAGCAGACGTACTCCAAATTTTTTCCTACTTGTTACTATACTTTAAATCTTTTTAATGCGATATGCCTCAACTATTATTGGACTTGCTCCATTCTAGGTCACATCAAGTTGTTAAGAGATTTGAAATATTTACAAAATATTCATCAAAGAAGTTACTAAATATGTACATTAGAAAGTCCCCAACACCGAGCAAGTCTCTCAATTAATTTTCATCAAAGAAACACTTAAAGCTTCCAGCCTCACAGTTGCAGGCGAGAGATGTATATATATATACTCCCTCCGTTACGTTCGAAAGCGCTGATGTGATTGTGAAATATGAATTTGATCCTGAATAATAAGTTAAGCCCAACGGGACGAAATGGACCAAGTGGGCCAAAGAAATAAAGTGGGTATTGTACGTAAACCCATAAGTGTGAAGCGACATTCAAGTGAGGCGAAAAGAATAGTAGCGACATGAGTTGATCTAAGCGTGAGAGTAAGCGGTAAGCGAGAAGTAAACGTACGCAGTTTGCGACATGATTGGTGGAGCTAGCAGGCGACAAGTATAGGGCGGTTAGAAGATGGGAACGGCGACAATATGAGTATTGCCCCCTTTCTTAGGATTGTCGCATGGGCGACAATCATGACTGGTGACGTTAAGTGACTGATGTGCTGCCACGTAGGTACCCACTACAACTGTCAAAATAGTATGATTTGACAATGTGAACAGTGATTTCCCACTAACTTGGGGTGGTTGACTCATTGCCTTGGATGATTGACACGTGTCCGTCATGTGCAAGGCACATGATTGCATGGGAGTATATAAACCTTAGAGAAAATTTCATTTGTAAGTCTCTCACACTCTCTCTCTCTCTCTCTCTCTCTCTCTCTCTAAGTTCCATTGTTATCCACCTTGCTATCAGTCACTTACTCTCACGCCGGAGGGGTTTTGCCGGAGCCACCCCCGGCTTAGTTCACGTTCTTGCTTGTGTGTAGGTGACGCGTTTGACCATTCGAAGAAGGACCAGCCGGAGTATCCATCGTTGGAGGTTTAGCTCAGATCTTGTGTAACACATTTGATTGTGTAGCATCAGTTGGTTCCGTTGTCGGGACCTGACCGTTTTTCTTTGTTTGGTCCGGTGGAGTTGGGTGGTTGTTGGTGGTTGGTTTGAAGATGGTGCACTGTTCGTGTTCTTGTTCAGAAAGCTAGGAGATCCCGTTTGTCAGTGGCTGTCAGTGTTGTGTTTCTGGTGGTGTAAGTTTGTTTGGTCTCTATTGCAATTTGTGGTTGATTTATAGTTAGTGTAAAGGTGGTCATTGTCAGAAGCCTTGTTTAGTGGCTGTCAGTCCGTGTTGGTTGGTAAAAGTTTGGTTTTGTTTGGATATTTGCTTGTAAACTCAGAAAGTTGTTAAAATGGGTCAAGATAAAGCAACCCATTCGAAGGCTGCCCAAAATTTGATGTTGGCGACCCCAAATCCCAAAGAGGTTCGCAGAGGCGGGGGGTCTGAAAGGGAGGGTGAGGTGCATACTTCTCAGACGGACTCTAGCATCAGGAAGGCTAGAGGGCGGGAAGCTGGGGCGAAAACTGATAAGGCCAAGGCAGTGGCTGAAGGGCAAATTCCCGCCCCATCCAAGAACGACGAGGCTAGGGTGAAGGCAGATAGGTTGAGGGCGGATAATGAATTGTTGCTGCGAGTTATCGCAAATAATCAGAAGTTGAGGGAAATGGATACGGAGCCTTCCCAAATTCTGCAGGAATTGTTGGATGATGTGGCCGGAAAGGGCCCAGCCGGAGGGCGAGAGGCCAGTCAGAGTGTGACCAAGGAGCCAAGGCAAGCGAGGGATATGCCGCCTCCTAAAGAAAAGACTAGAGAGCATAGGCGGGATCAAGCGAAGGCGAGATCAGAAGGGGCTGTTGCTAAGAGGAAGGCTGAGGATTTGGAAGCGGGAAGAAGGAAGAAGAAAATATACCACAAGTCTGGCAATTCAAGGGAGCAATCTTATTACTATGAATATGAAAGCGATGAGTCGAGCAGTGGTTCGACGTTCGATAAGGATTATGTGCCCAGTCGATCCAAGCATTCTAAGAAAAGGTCGCATCAGTCGCGACATTCTGAAAGACATCATCGAGATGAGGAGTTGCCGCAGGAGAGGGATCGTAGGCAACAAGAAAGGAGAGATAGGGAATATGAAAGGGAGCGAGAAAGGAGAGATGCCAAGGCGGAGAAAGCGGCAGAGGCCGAGAAAATTGCCGAAGCCTTGAATGTCGCGGAGTTGGCTAAGGCTGCCGAGGTTGAGAAAGCAAAGAAGGAGGAGGAGGAGAAATGGAAGAATGAGATGGCGGAAATGGCCAAAAAGATTAAAGAGTTAGAGGCGGGAACTAAGAAGGTGGAAGAGAAGAGTTCTTTTCTGGCCCCATTTGCGAAATGTATTAAGAGTGTTGCCCTGGATCCAAATTTCCGTATGCCTAATCTGTCGAGTTACTCTGGGGATTCTAGGGCGAGAACCCATGTAGGCGGGTTTGAGGCGACAATGTCTTTGTTGACTGAAAATGAGGCGGTGTTGTGTAGAGCTTTGGTAAGCACATTGGCGGATCATGCCTTGGAGTGGTTTTTGGCTCAGCCCCCGGAGTCGATAAATGGGTACCAGGATTTTAAAAGGAATTTCTTGGCGAGATTCAGTCCTTCTGGGGCACAGCCAGTGCGGAAGCAAGAGTTGTGCAGTCTTAAGCAGAAAGACGGAGAGGGGATTGCAAGCTTTACGGACAGGTTCATGAGCATTGCAAACCAGATTTCTGATATTGACCAGGGACAGATAATTATGTTATACAATGCCAGTTTGCTGCCATGTCCTTTTAAGCAAGAGTTGGGCATGAGATTGCCGGAGACCGCTGGGAAATTGTATGAGAGGGTCAGATGATTTTGTGGTGGTGCAAAGGATCATGATGTGAAAGGGACTCATGCGGCAAGTTCAGCGGCTAAGAAGGTTGTGAAGGATAGAGTTGAGGTGGTGCGAGATGATAGGAGGGGATCTGGCAGCAACTGGGGCGGTGGTCAGGCAGGAGGTAGTGGGGGCCGTGGTGGAGGCCGCGGATGTGGCCGTGATGGTGGCCAAAGTGATCAGCCAAGGAGAATTATCAAGTATAATAGATTGAATACCCCTATCAGCGAGATCTTGAAGAGAGTAAATTTGCCTGCGCCGTACCCCATCAAGGAAGGAACAACGGGAGCTAGGGACAAAAACAGTTATTATGATTATCACAGAGATAGAGGGCATCTAACTGATGATTGTTACAACTTGAGGCGAGTGATTCAGATGCAGATTGACAGGGGCGATTTGAAGGAGTATTTGGAGGAGAACGTTGAGCGAGATGATCAAAGAAGGAAGAAGCGAAATATGGTGGATGTGATTCATGACCCCTTGCCCAGTATGGCCCAGTTGAATAACCAAATTATGACTTTGTCGCACACTTTTGATGTTCCCCAGTATCCCACAAGCGAAGATAGGGTGATCAGCTTTTCCCGGCGAGAATTGGCTGTCACTAAGAGTCACGGGAATCAGCCTATAATTATCACGATGTATCCAGGCACCAACATAGTGCAGCAAGTCATGGTGGATTCGGGGGCGAGCAGGAATGTTTTATACTATGATGCTTTTAAAAGGATGAACTATACGGAGGCCAATTTGGTGCCCTACAAGGGATATTTGGAGGGATTTACCAACCATTCTATCAAGGTGAAGTGAATGATCATGTTAGATGTTGAGATTGGCGAGGGAAGGTTGGCGAGATCTGAAAACATTGAATTCATGGTGATTGACCTTGTTTCCCCTTACAATGCTATAGTGGGAATCCCGTTCATGTTAAGTTTTGAAATGGTTTTGTTGATTCCCCACAAGAGGGTGAAATATCCTACTCCCAATGGGATAGGTTGTTTGAAGAGCGAAGTAATCACTGTGATAAGGAAGAAGAAGGAGATGCAGAAAGCCAAAGCGGAAAGCACGAGCTCCATGACTACCAAGTCTGCTTCTAGCCAACTGAGGATAAATGTGGTTGAAATTGTGGAGGTTGTAGATGATGAGGTTGATTGGATAGTGACAGATAGCATGATGGATGGCACAACTATGGTAGTTGCAGTGGCAAGGGAGATTCCGAAAGTGGTGACAGTTGAAGTTGAGGAGGTGCGGGAAGTTGAAGTGGTGAATGTGCGAGAATCTGGTATGGCTGTTGTGCGAGAATTTGGAAATGAAGTGATTGAGGTGCGAGAACCTGAGGACAATGCTCCTGAACAGGAAATTGATGTGGCAGAAAGGCGAGAACCCGAGCCTGAGGTGGCTGAGCGGGATGTTGATGGCGAGAACAGTTTTGCAATGGAAGTTGTGAATGTGGCCCAGAATTTGAGTTATGCAAGGGTTGTGAGGTTGGTGCATGTGGCAGAGCCGAGGATTGAGGAAATTGTTGAAGAAATTGTTGATGAGTCTGATGAGGATTGTGAGACCGTTGAGGTGGAGGATGCAGAGGGGCGGCTTACTGGGAACGTTTTTGCTGATCCCATTAAGGCGATTGTCGCCAAGGGAAAGAAAAGGAAAAGAATGGAGGTTGAAACTCTACAAGTGCGGCATGAGCCTGATATTCAGGCGGGAGAAGAGTTGGAGGAAATAGAGGTCAACAGTTATTTTCCAAAGCAGAAAATAAAGATTGGTAAACAATTGTCGCGCGATGAGCGGGTGTACTTGATTGAGTTTTTAAGGAGAATTTGGATGTGTTTGCTTGGAGGCCGGAGGATATGAGGGGTATTGACGAGAATGTAGCTATGCACTATTTAAACGCTGATTCTAATATAGAGCCGTTCAAGCAGAAAGTTAGGCATTTGTCACCTGAGAAGGAGATTGCAGTTTTGGAGGAGGTTGACAAGCTATTGAAGGCGGGAATAATTGAGAAGATACAATATCCTATTTGGTTGGCCTATCCGGTGATGGTTTTGAAGTCAAATAAGAAGTGGAGAATGTGTATAGATTTTACTGATTTGAATACTGCATGTCCCAAGGATTGTTACCCTTTGCCCAAGATTGACAAGTTGGTTGACTCTATTGCCGGCCACAAGGTCTTCAGTTTCATTGATGCTTATTCTGGGTACCGTCAGATTAAAATGGCTGATGAAGACAGGGCGAAAACGGCCTTTATAACGCCTAAAGGGAATTTTTCTATAAGATGATGCCATTTGGGCTGAAGAATGCTGGAGCGACTTATCAACGAATGGTGAACGAGGTGTTTAAGTCGCATATTGGGCGGAATATTGAAGCGTATATTGATGACATTGTGATTAAGACAAAGGAGAATAATCATTTGCTAGATCTTGCAGAGACTTTTGAGAATTTGAGGAGAAATTCCATGAAGCTGAATCCTAGTAATTAGTGTACTTTTGGAGTCACGGGGGGAATTTTTTTTGGGGGTTTTGGTGAATAGGCGCGGGGTTGAGGCTAACCCAGAGAAAATTCAGGCTTTGCTGGACATGTCGCCTCCAACGTCTATTCGCGAGATCCAATGGTTGAATGGAAGGATAATTGCATTGGGGCGGTTTATCTCTAGGTCTGCGGAAAGATGTTTACCCTTTTTTAAGGTGTTGAAAGGCGGGAAAAAGTTTGAATGGGATGAAGAATGCGGAATGGCATTTGAAGAAATGAAGGTGTACTTGGGGAAGCCACCTTTGTTATGTAGTCCAGTTGAAGGGGAAGAGCTTTTTGTATATTTGGCGGCTTTAGATTATGCAATTGCAGCAGTTTTGATGAGATAGGATGGAGGCATTCAGAGGCCATTTTATTATGTTTCGAAGGCTCTGAGCGAGACTGAATCGAGATATTTTAATGCCGAGAAGTTGGCTTACGCTCTGGTGGTGGCGGCGAGAAAGTTGAGGGCTTATTTTGTCGCCCACTCTTTTATTGTTTTGTCTGACGCCCCATTAAGAAAGATTTTGCAGCAGCCTGACTCAGCGGGAAGATTGTTGAAATGGTCAATTGAGCCGACAGAGTTTGATATAAGGTATGAATCCCGCCGAGCGACAAAGGCGCAGGCGTTGGTTGATTTTATTGTCGAAACTTCATTCACCAAATCTCAGGCAGAATTGGTTGAGGAGACAGGGAAGAGAAAGGCGGCAAAGCGAGCGGTGCCTAGTTTGATTGAGGAGAAGGAGAGGCCGGCATATTGTTGGGTTTTGCATGTAAATGGCTCATCGGCTAAGGATAGGGGAGGTGCGGGAATAATTTTGGTATCACCTGATGAAGAGTGTAAATATGAGTAGGCATTTAGATTCAAGTTTTCGGTGTCAAACAACCAGGCAGAATATGAAGCTTTGATTGCGGAAATTGAGTTGGCAAGGGACATTGGGGTGAAAAGGATTGTTGTTCATTCTGATTCTCAGTTGATTGTGAATCAAGTCCGAGGCGAGTATGGGGTGGTGAACTCAGTTTTGATAAAATACTGTAATTTGGCGAGAAGCATTTTGAGCGGGTTTAAATTTTGGGAGCTGGTGCAAATTGATAGGGCCGAGAATTCCCAGGCAGATGCTTTGAGCAGGGCGACCGGAGGTGAAATGAATGAGGCGGCTAGTGAGCCAATGATTGAATATGTTGACATGCCGGCAATCAATAGGCCCGTAGTGATGGAGATTGAGGAGGCTGAAAGAAATTGGGTGACGGAAATGAAAGATTTTCTGGATAAGGGGGAATTGCCACCTGATCAGGAAAGGGCTAAGTTGGTAAAGGTGACCTCACCGCGGTTTACTGTGCAGGATGGTATTTTATATAGAAAATCATTTTCGAAGCCGCTGATGAGATGTATAGAGCCAAGCCTGGTGCCAAAAGTTTTGTTTGAAATTCATGAAGGCGTGTGTGGAGGCCATCAGGGGGCGAGATCTTTGGCGGAAAGAGTTTTGTTTCATGGGTATTACTGGCCCAATTTGAGGAAGGATGCTGAGGATTATGTGAAAAAATGCGAGAAGTGTCAGAGATTTGGCAATATTCCAAGGCAGCCCACAAGTGAGCAAACCCCAATCATAGCAACATGGCCTTTCGACATGTGGGGAATAGACTTGATTGGGCCGTTCCCAAAGGCCAAGGGAGGATGTCAGCATGTGGTTGTCGCCATTGATTATTTTACAAAGTGGACTGAAGCAAAGGCATTGGCGATAATCAACGAAGATAATGTGATCAGATTTATTCAGGAAAATATTTGGTGTAGATATGGGCTGCCCAGAGCTATCATTTCTGATCATGGAACACAGTTTGGGAAGAAGTTTTTCACGGAATGTGTGAGAATGAATGTAAAGCACTGGATGTCGGCGGTGTATAGGCTATAATGTAATAGGCAGGCTGAGGCAGCAAATAAGCAAATTATTGCCGCCCTTTACAAGAATTTTGAAGGAAGAGGCGTGACTGGTTGGAAGAATTGCTGACGGCGTTGTGGTATGTCAGAACCACCATAAAGGGCTCAACTGGAGAGACAGCGTTCGCGTTGACTTATGGATCTGAAGCCATGGCACCAGCTGAGATGGCTTTGTCGACATATCGAGTGACTTATTATGATGAGGTGCGAAATGACCAGCTGCGTTGTAACGATCTTGATTTGAGTGACAAGAGGCTGCAAGCGAGAATGAGGATGATAAACTATAAGCAGAAGATGAAGGCCCAGCACGACAAGCGAGTTAACAAGAGATCCTTTAATGTCGGTGATTGGGTTCTTAGAAGTGCGGAGGCCACGGGACCAAAGCCTGGATTTACTAAGCTAAACGAAAAGTGGGAAGGGCCGTTTCAGGTGATCAAGGTTGTTCGTGAAGGAACTTACAAGCTGAAGAAGCAAGATGGTGAAGAGCTGAAAAACACATGGAATGTTGATCACTTGAAGCATTTTTATCAGTGAAGTTGTCGCGCCTTTTTTGTGATTCAACCTTTTGATTGTCATCCTAGATAGCGAAAGTTATATAACTTTTCTTGTAATTTAAACATTATGATTGTCGCACATAGAGGGAAAAGTTATGTAAAATTTGTCATTCAAGAAAGATGTAACTTGTACATATGATGGAAAAGATGGCAGGAATCTTTCAGTGACATGTTTGAATCGGGTTCATCAATACTTGTAACATTCTAACAAGGTTAATTTTGTGTTTCATGGATCGATGGATGGATGGACGAAGACGAGGATCGAGAATTGAGCATAGGAATGACGAAATGGGAACAAAAATTGTGGTCAAGGAATATCTTGTCGCAGAGGCGATAAGCATCAAGTGTGTATCTTGTCGCAGAGGCGATAAGGATCAAGTGTGTGAATTGTGGCCAAGTTTGTAATATGTTTTATTATGCGTTGTATCTAAAATCACCACAAAGTTTAGTAAAACTGAGTGTCGAGAATCATGACTAGGGAGTGAGGCTGCCTAAAGACAAGCCTCACTTTTTCGAAGGGAGTAGTATGTATATAGAGATAAGGTGATTAGATTCAATCTTTGATAAACTATCAAAGCAAAACTTAGAATTTAAAGCAAGTGGGAATTTTAAAGCAGGTTATAGAAAGCAAAGAAAGAAACATTCACAAAGGCGAAAATCAAATGATAAGCAGCAAAAACATAAGATAAAATGTCGCAACAAAATGACAAAAGTGATTACAAATTGTTTGGGCATGAAGGCCCACCATCGAGATTAAAAGTAGATTGTTTGCGACAAATTACGATTGCAAAACACGAAAGGAAAAAGTAAAAAGAGAGAAAATAAATTGTTTGATACAGACCCAAGTTAAAAAGTTAAATTGTTTGCGGCAATTACAATCATAAAGAAGATCAATGGCCTTCATAAGAGGCATTGAGAGCATCTTTGTTCTTCTGAGAGAGATCAACCCATGCGGGAATTACATTGTTGGCGCGGATAGCAGGAACAGGCCAGGGGGCTTTGCCGAGAACTGCATCTTCCTCCGCCAGTTGGGTCAGCTCATCTTCACTGTAAGGAACAAGGCTATGTCCCTTATGGCTATGATCGCTAAAAATTATTTTCGAGCCCCATTTGTCTAGCATGGCGGAGGTGACGGCAGGAAGTTGGTCAGCATCTGCGGCAATAGATCTCAGCGTGTGTAGGATCGCATTGATGTATGCGTCCACCGTTTCAGCAACAGCTTTTGTTTTGGCCTCCGCGAGATCGTTTTTCAGTTTGGTGACTTGATTAGCCTTGACAAAGTTGTCAGCTCTAATCCGCGCATTTTCTTCGACAAGATTCGCGAGCTTGTCTTCAGCATCTTTGTACTTTTTGTCCATCTCTTCCCGATAGACATCCCTCGCCTTAATCTCCGCTTCCAGAGCAGTATCTGCCTTAGTTTTCTGTTCCTTCAAATATTTGATCGTGGTATCCCGCCTGGATACCCGCCTCTTGAAGATGTCCCTATCATTCTCAGTTTGAGTAAGGTTTTGTTCCAAGGTATCACATTTCTTACTCAGGCCTAAAACAGTGCTACTGATCTGCATGAGAAAGGTGATAATAAAGTGTTCATTAGAAATCTAAGGAATTAAATGAAAGCGAAAAGAAGAAAAGTTTCTTACCAATGAAAGTTGGATTCCCGCATGATAAGCGGAGTGCGCGGGATCTTCCCCTTCAACATAAGTGACTTGTTCAGCATCGCTGGATCGTTTTAGGGCTGTAGAGCCCAGCAAGCAAGCCACCAATTCCATCATTTCAACGATGAGTCTCTTGAGAACGGGAATGTTGTTGGCTTCTTGGCACAAAGTCTTCATGCCCTCTTCATCCGCGGGAATCTCGAAACCTTCCTCTAGCCAGCTTACACGGCGTCGGGGAGTGGAGCGAGAAGAGTGTTGTTGGGTAGAAGAAGGAGGGGCGTTAGCGGGATCATCTGTAGAAGGGGGAGGCAGAATCTCACTTCCCGTGGGATTTTCAGAGTGAATCTCCTCCACTTCCACTTCTTGATCATCCTCATGACTATCAGCATCATCATCACCTTGATTCTTATCATTGTCTTCTACATCCACCAAGTTGAAAGCCTCAGGCTGGCTCCCTTGACATTGGGCAGAAGCAACTGGGCGTGGACGTTTTGTGTGGCGGGGAGTGGTTGAGGAGGTTCTCTTGCGAGAACTTTCATTAACAATCTTGTCATCAATGCCAGTTGGCGAGATGGGAATAGCGAGATCATCCGGATGAACCATCAGGCTGGCTTTCCTATCCATGGCCAACCGTTTAGCTTGTTGTTCAGAGTTGCTTTGTGCCAAGCTTTTCTGGTTCATATACATGGTTATGTGTACTGCGAAAAAAAAAAGAGTTAATGTTAGTAACAATTAAAAGTTAACTCGTAAACAAAAGAAAGAAATGGCGGGAATCGTACGTTGTGCTCTCTTCATTGTGAGACACATGTCCTGACCATTCCCGCAGACGGTGCATTCAGAGCTGAATTTGTTATCTGTATGGATCTCCCATCCAGGCCAAGAAGCGGTATGCACAGAGACACGCGGAGGAGCAGGCGGGAAAGTGTAGGAAAGCCCTATTTGGCTTAGAAGGGAGTGTCCATAATTATCTTTTGGCATGAAATTAAGTCGGGGGGAGGATCAGTGGTGCCAGAGGCATCTGCGAGAATTTGGAGGATTTTTCTTTTAAGACGTTTTTCGTCTTCGTCAAGGGCCCATTTCTTATCAATTTTTGGGTGGATTCCTAACATGTCTGAGGGTAGAGCCCAGCCAATGCAGGAAATAATGAATAAAGGATCATTTTGCCAGTTGTGAATTTTGGAGGGAAGAGGAGCCAGGATTTTTGGTTTTTTTATATTGCAGCGACATTCGGAGTTCATTGGTTTTCTTATCATGTTGTTGGTATCCAGTGAATAGGTCCATAAGAAGATGAGTGGTGGGTTCTCGCCTAAGGGCGCGACAAATAACAATGAAACAAGTGAGAACCCTAACGGCATTAGGGCGAACCTCAGCTATTGCCGCTTGGGCATTATAGAGGACAAGAGAAATGAAGGGATCAACAGGAATTCTAAGCCCTGCGTCAAGTTGGGACGGGAATACGACGACGTCATCCTGCCTATGTCTAATGACAGAAAGAGCCATCTCCCCATCGTAATCAGCTATTTGGTAATCTAGGTGGTCTATATTATATTTGGTATGGTAGGGAGTTATAAGAGAATTTTGGGAAGTACTTGTTCCCGCAACACCAGAAGCAGGATTATTGGTCAAGGTTGAGTTCCCGCCAGTTTGAGTTGAAGTGCTGGGGACTCCAGAGTTTGATATCTCGCCTGAATCAGAAGAAGAAAGAACTTGTTTATAATGAGTCCTACTTGCTAAAGATCTCGCCGCGGGAAAGTCAGTGTCAGAGATGTCAGAGTCTATGGGGGAGCCATAGAAGCGACAAAGATGGTCACGAAGTTCACGAGAAGTAAAAAAAAAAATTAGACACGGGGGCTGATGCATGAAGGAAGCATCTACCCCTAACTTCAACGGTGGCAATAATGGCGGGATCTACTTTATTAACAGTTAAACAACGTACTAAGTCAATTCGTGGGATTCTCGCCCAAATGCCCCTAGTCAAGTAATAGATACCCCCAAATCTCTGACACTGACCATACCTAACTTGTCTAACACAAGTATTATACCTAGCCATAGGCGACAAACAAGAATTGGAAGGAAAGCAAAGAAATTAAAGATCTAAGTGTTACCTGGAAAATAGGAGGGATCTCGAAGAAAGTTGAGTAGAGACTGAAGGTTCGCCGGAATGTTCAACGGACGGTTGAAAGGGTCGGATTCCAGGTTGAAGGAAATGGGCAAACAGGCAAATAAATGAGTATTTGTGGTCGGATTTGAAGGGAGAACAAAAATTGAGCCGTAGAGTGGACGGAAAATGATTAGTCAGGCTGAAAATGGGTTCACCGGAAAGCTAGTAGGTGGCCGGAAAATCCTTCGGGGTTTCAGAGAGCAAATAGACGAAAACGTATGAATGAGGGGGGGGGAAGGTATTTATACCAAGGGAATCTCAAGAGGTTTTTGGGCAGCAAAATTAATTAGCCCAAAAAATTTTAAATTCCCCCCATTTAATGATTTTAAATTTCAAAGCATCTCTTCGAATGTCTCATCATAGCCGTCAAATCGTCAAAAGGACCCCTCTGGACGTGACACGTGTCCACCAGGTTTCAAGGTTAGCCTACATCTCGCTATATGGATGTAAGAGGGCGGGAATTGGGGGAGTAGCTGGAATTTCTCGCCTGGAACATGAATGATCCAGGTCTCGAAATTGGGGGCTATTGATGTGATTATGAAATATGGATGTGGGCCAACTGGGCCAAAGGAATAAAGTAGGTATTGTACGTAAGCCCATAAGTGTGAAGCAACATTCAAGTGAGGCGACAATAATAGTAGCGACATGAGTAGGTCTAAGAGTGAGAGTAAGCGGTAAGCGAGAAGTACCCGTGGCAGTTTGCGACATGATTGGTAGAGCTAACAGGCGACAAGTATATAGCGATTAGAAGATGGGATTGTCGACAATATGAGTATTGCCCCCTTTCTTAGGATTGTCGCAGGGGCGACAATCATGACTGGTGACGTTAAGTGACTGATGTGCTGCCACGTAGGTACCCACTACAACCGTCAAAATAGTATGATTTGACAAGGTGAACAGTGATTTCCCACTAACTTGGGGTGGTTGGCTCGTTGCCTTTGATGATTGACACGTGTCCGTCATGTGCAAGGCACATGGTTGCATGGGAGTATATAAACCTTAGAGAAAATTTCATTTGTAAGTCTCTCACACTCTCTCACACTCTCTCTCTCTCTCTCTCTCTCTCTCTCTCTCTCTCTCTCTCTCTCTCTCTCTTTAAGTTCCATTGTTATCCACATTGCTACCAGTCACTTACTCTCACGCCGGAGGGGGTTTTGCCGGAGCCACCCCCGGCTTAGTTCACGTTCTTGCTTGTGTGTAGGTGACGCGTTTGACCATTCGAAGAAGGACCAGCCGGAGTATCCATCGTTGGAGGTTTAGCTCAAATCCTGTCCAACACATTTGGCTGTGTAGCATCAAGGGCATTTTTGTGTCCTTGCGCGGGAATTAAGAAAAATGATGTAGGAAAGAGAAAAAATGTACTCCCTCCGTCCCATTAATAACTTCACTTTTTGTCAAAACGGGTGTCCCGTTTAAAGATTCATCTTTCCTAAAATGACAAAGAATCTTTACTATTCCACCCACTCATTCTCTTTCCCATTTTACTATTACACTCACAACATTTATCAAATTTACTATTTCCTCCACTCATTCTCTCTCCTATTTTACTATTACACTCACAAAATTTATTCACTTACCATTTTTCTTAATTTGCGTGCCCATCCCAAAAAGGTGAAGCAATTACCGGGACGAAGGGAGTATAGTGAAATAAATGTTGTGAGTGAAAGGTGATGTAGGAAAGAAAAAGTGAGATAGAGAATAGTTAGTGGATATTTATTGTGAGAGTATGACAAGTGAGTCCCACAAATAAAAAAGTAATAAAAAACTTTCAATTTTTGAGTTGTGCCCTTTCAAACGAAACATCCTAAAATAAAAGAAGGAAATTTGTGCCCTTTCGGGTGAGGCGAAAGGAGTATTTATATTCAACAAATAAATTTAATCTTTAAGATCTGTCGTACAGTCCTGTTTTATACATATTCGTAATTGCTATCTGCTGTGCTGTAAAGTTCCCAAGTATACAACTAATTATCTCTACATGTACAACAAATATCAACCCCCAAAAAATTGCTATTAAAAAAAAAAAAAAAGAAAAAAGAAAGCCAACTAAGCTCTTGATAATCTTCTTCGTTTCTACGAAATCTTTGAACTGATTGAGAGTATAATCGTTGATATTAATTTCTTGAGGTACTGTCTAACTTTGAATATTAAATTCGTGTTGTCAACATGTCTCGCATAGTTCTTGAATGCATCAATAAGCCACCCTCTCCCATCATCATCCTCTTGTTATTACTTCTCGACCGAATCAACTTTGACCAAAACCCACCCTTTTTCTTCTTCTTATTCATCATCCCATTATCCCTCTCCTCAACATAAGTAGCCATGGATCGACTCTTGGTCAGCACAATCTTGTTACTTTTCAAAAATGACAACAAATACCCTTTTCCTTCTTCCAAACCACGATTATGATATCGATTTTTATCAATACGATCATGCATGGGAGAGGAATAAGAAGCAGCATTTGAAGAGCATTGGGAAGATAGAGAAGATAGAGAAGATAAAGAAGAAGAAGAAGTGGAGGCATTGGTGATTGTTGTTGCTCTTGAAGAGCTTGTTGAGGATAGTTTCGACAATTTTTCTCTCAGACATATTGAGCAAACGCCCGGAGATTGGTGGTGTTTTGGGTGTTTTTTGCAAATAGTATTAATCTTTGATTTTCTTCTTCTGGTGAGGTTTTCCATTGTTGAATTTTTATGGGTGGTGGGGGTGGGAATGTGGAATTAGAGGTGGTGGGGATTAAATAGGGGGTGGGATTAATTAGGTGTGTTTCTAAGAGGTTTCATGGGAGGTTTCGTTGAGGGGTTCATGAAAATGGCTTTCTTGACGGTTTATTGTAATTGTTTGACAAGTCGGTTTGAGGCCCTACGAGATTGACTTATTGGGTTAGTTGTAGTCAAGGGTAACCACCGAATAAGGAAAAAAAAAAACAAGTAATCCTAGGGATTAAAAAAAGTTACCGAATTTTGTTTATATCGGTGTTTATAATTAGATTATAGCGAGTTAACTATCGATTTAACCAATAAAATGTCGCTAACTTATTTTGTGAACAAAATTTTTAAACTTCCACTCTCAAAAAATAATTCTTGTACTTCAAGTAGCTAAAATTTGGATTTGGGTCAGATTAAGATTAAAATTTCCACAAATGAGTCGTTCCTAACAGTGGGAGTTAGGTTAAAAGACATTTATATCTTAAATAAATAATTAAATAATCCAAAACTGTTGTGCAGTACTCCCTCCGTCCCGGCGAAAGAGTCACAAAATTTGTTCGGCACGCAAAATAAGAAATGTGATGTAGGAAAGAGAAAAAGTTTAAATGTTGTGAGTATGAAAAATTAAATAGGAGAGAGAATGAGTGGGAGGTGATGTAAGAAAGAGAATGTTGTGAGTGTAAAAGTAAAGTAGGAGAGAGAATGAGTGGAGAGAATAGTGATTTAAGGTTTCCTTTTTGGGAAAGTGGCTTTTTAAATAGGAAGCCCAAAAAGGAAATAAATGGCTCTTTCGCTGGGACGGAGGGAGTATCTCTTAACTATTAACTAGATTTTTTTATTATTATTTATCAAGTCTATCACTCCCTACGTCCCACTACTTCAAAAAAAGTCTTAGGATAGTATTTCACGTTTTTTAAGAAAAAAATTTAAAAAATGAATAAAAAATTGCAAGTGGATAGAAGATTAGAGGAGAGAGAATGTAAAAGTTAAAACATTTATGATAAAACCTCTTTTTGATTTGTTTTTTTGTAAATATGTTAACATTATAAGGACATAATGAATGATTTTTTTTGTAAATATGTTAACATTATAAGGGCATAATGAAAGGTTTTTTTGTAAATATATTTACATTATAAGGGTATAAATGTCCGAAATACTGTTCAAAAATTGTCATTTATGAAATGAGACTTTTAATATGGAACAGACCAAAAGAAAAAATATGACGCCTTGAAGCGGGACGGAGAGAGTATTATTTATGAAAATAAACTATTGTGTGGTCCGGTCCCAGATCCCTAAAACTTATACCAATGAGTTGGTCTTATAAAAAACTAGTTTTTTCTTAAGATATGA
Organism: Adenophora triphylla var. japonica; assembly: GCA_022495995.1. Lineage (NCBI taxonomy): Eukaryota > Viridiplantae > Streptophyta > Magnoliopsida > Asterales > Campanulaceae > Adenophora > Adenophora triphylla. Next base: position 435,090 of record JAFEMH010000304.1, on the reverse strand, counting down.
AAAAACGTGTTTTCAAATTAAGCGGTGGCAATTTTGTAATTACTGGCAACCATGTTCAAAATAAACGGTGGCATTTTTGTAATTACTGATTTCCCCGTTTATGCCGGTGTACATTTATGCCCAGTGTGATAAAGTGCCAGTCCATGTATCACAAAATGCCAGTGAAAAAAGTGTCAGTACCAATTTAACAAAGTGCCAGTGTAACTGGCACTGACACTTTGTTAAACTGACACTGGCACTTTTATACGGACACTTTTATATACATGAACGGGCACTCTTCACACTGGCACTCTGTTACACTAACACTGGCACTTTGTTACACTAATATTTTTGCTGGCTCTCAAAAACACAAGCACTGGCATTCAAAAAAATATGGACTGGCATTCAAAATCACGTACACTGGCACTCAAATACACATACACTGGCACTCAAAAAACACTGATAATCATTTTTGCTGGCATTAAAAAACATTGACTGGCATTCCAAAAAACATGTACTGGCATTCACAAAAATGTGGACGGGCATTCAAAATCAATAATAATTATTGGTGCATTCAAAAAAACATTAACTGGCATTCATGAAAACGCAGTCTTGGCATTCAAAAATAAACAAACCGGCATTACTTTACACTAGACGGCACATCAAATACCAAAGCATCCTTGATTCCCAAGAACAAAACCAAAATTGCTTCTCATTCATGGCCGCACGGAGGCGGTTAAGTGCCTCTTCCAAGCCGGCGCACCCTCGACGCTTTCTCTCCTTCCAATCTCCCTGCCGGAGACTTTTCCATTGATTCCGGTCACTAGGAAGCCTTCGACCTTTGTTTGATGCTGCTGGTTCGTTCTCATTCCTGGCATCATACATCAATGAGTATCTCTAATTCTCTCTAATTGATTTGATTGAGGTCGCCGATTGATTGGGAAGCTTGATTGGGATGGAATTGGGTGAAGGTTTGGCCGGAGAAGGGAAGCTTGGTGATGGGCGATTGCCGGAGACGAAGAACGCGATCTTCCCTTTGCGTATAGAGAGAGAGAGGAGAGAGAGAGGTTACGTTGTGCGTTGTTATTAGGAAGAGGTAAAACACGTTTTTTGTTAAGTTAACAAAAAATGCGTTTTTTATAAGTTTTTGGCTATACCAATATGCTTATCTCTTAACTATTAACTAGAATTTTTTTATTATTATCTATCAAGTCTACCATTATTTATAATTGTAAAATATACTCCTTTCGTCCCAAAATGTTTGTTTCATTTGATTTTTTAGTTGAACTTTGACCACAAATATATGATAATTTAATTATGTTCATGAAATTCTAAAAATTCCTATTGATTCACCATTAATAATATTATCAACAACAACTTTTAGAATTTCATGAACATGATTAGTCTCTGATAAATTTGTGATCAAAGTTCAATAAAAAAGTCAAATAGGACAAATATTTTGAGACGGAGGGAGGAGGGAGTAGTAATTATAAAAGCAAACATTGTTTACAAAAAGTATGAGATTGATTTGCTTGTAAAATGTTTCTTGATAGGTAAGTTGCATTCGAATATTGTTAGCTCATACTCCCTCCGTTTCACGTGAATGGACACTTATTTTTTTTTTTGGGACGTACCACGTGAATGGACATCGCCCAAAATGAAAAAGAATATTCACTATTCCCTCCACTCATTCTCTCTCCTACTTCACTTTTACACTCACAACATTCTCTCTCCTTACTATTCCTCACACTCATTCTCTCTCCTATTTAATTCTTCATACTCACAAACACCTCCTCCACCTATTTCTCTCTCCTACTTTTTCTTAATTCTCACACTCAAAAAGTTGGTTCCCATTCACATGGGACGGAGGGAGTATATCTGTTTAGGAATACCTTTTTTTTTTTTTTAACAAACAACATTGGAAATAGATTTGGATTGTATATGGATTCCCGTATTATTCTTAAATATTTTATAAATATTTACCAATGTTTTATCATTATTTACTATATACCTGTAAAATAAAAGTAAGAAATTTTATATGATAGCAATATATTCATGCATTTTTATCATTAAATTTTATAAAAAGAATTTTTTATAAAATAATTTTTAAATAAAAAATAAATATTCATTTTGAGATTAATAAAATACTTCATAATTCATTTCTATTTTTATTTTTGATAATGGACAATCACATTTGAGATATAGATACATTAAATATGAATTGAATTGAACTGAACTGAATTGAATTGAGAGTGGCAGAACAATAAAATTTGCTACTTTATTTGGATTCACCTAAATATTTGTCATTGCATTATATTTTCGTCACTTTTGCCTCTGTGCTATAAGTTTTGTCGTTATTTTCTTCCTTCACCCAAACAGATGTTAGAAACTTAACAAAAATGATAAAGTTTTAACAAAATGTTATAATCATACAGAAAATGTGAAAATCTTAACAAAGACATTGAAAAAGTTAATGATTTTTTAATTAAAATTGTTTGGTAAGAATATTTAAAAAAAAAACTATTTTTAACATCACTTTTGAAATTAAAATCACGACTTCAACTATCAACGTATATTTGATGAGAAAACCAAAAAAGAGACTACTTAATGTTAAAAATAGAGACCACCCCCTTCCATGTATGGAGACTTTGAAACCAATTGATATAAATGAATTCTCATTTGTTGCTATATACAACTAAGCATTGGTTCTAAACAAAGTAAACATTCGAGTAGTTTTTTATTAATTATTTTAAAAATATATATTGAAAGAAACTAAAAAAAATATTAATTTTACCAAAATGATTTAAGACTATTTTCATAAAAAAAAATTATAAAAATTACAATAACATAATTTTAAAATATTTTTTAACATTTTCAACGTCTTTGTTAAAATTTTAACATTTTTGTTATGGTTTTAACGTTTTGTTATTTAATATTTCCGTTACTTTTTTAACATCTATTTGAGTGAAGAAAGAAAATGACGGTGATGACGCCATAAAAATCAGCCCTTCGGGGTGGCAAAGGTTACAGGAACGTTATTGCACCTCGGGCGATATCTGCAAAACAACACCGTTAGGGGTGCGGGGGGTTGCCCCGCTATAACCATCTGGCGTAAGAATCAGCATATGTTTCTTGTGTAGAAACTGTATATGGAGAGAGTATTGTAGAGAGAGAGAGAGTAGAGACTGACCTTTCACCTTGGGAGGGTTATAGTATTTATAGGAGGTAAAATGTATAGGTGTCACTTTGTGACAGTCCCATCGTATATATTTGGTATATGTATATATGAGATATATTTGACTGTATGAGATGATGTATTTGTGTATCTATAAGGGTTCATGAGACGGCAAAATTGATAATACAGTGGCAAAAAGAAAGTAGAGTAACAAATTTATAGGTGAATCCAAATATGGTAACAAATTTTATAGTTTTAGCAATTGAGAATATTGTAAATTAATTTAATAGGTATTGACAGAGAGGAAGTTTTTATGAATTTTTTCTCAAATAATACATTTTTAAAATTTTATTTACAAAAATGACTTACTGTTCAAACTTTTTCCCAAAATGTCCCATTTTTTGAAAACTCGCTACACCGTGTAGCGAGTTTATAATTTTTCAATTAAAATCGCTACACGGTGTAGCGATTTTAAATTTGCTAAATTTTATTTAATATTTATGCCTAAAAAAAAAAAAAAAAACCAAATTTGAAATCGCTACAGGGTGTAGCGATTTCAAATATTCACAAAACTAAGCCAAACATACAAAGTCCTTACTCACGTACGCTCTGTATAATATTAACTACTTCCTCCGACTCTAAATTACAAAATAATAATATAAAAATTATATATTAATAAAGAAAACTAAATAAAAATATTATTTTTTTATCTCAAATAAATATTTTAAAAAATGTACTTCTATAAAAAAAAATCATTTCAAAAATAAATATTACTTTCGACTCAAAATGAATAACCAAAAAATAATACTACATTTTTTGTCCAAATAAATGAGCATTACTTCCTTCGTCTCAATGAATATTTTATAAAATAATACTCTTCATTTGCCTCAAAAAATTAATATCATATTTTGAGACGAAAACACTAACATTACAAACATTAATTTTAGAGGCTAATGAAGTAGTATTAATTTTTAAAATATTCATTGAGATGAAGGAAGTAATGCTCATTTTTTTGGATAAAAATGTAGTATTATTTTTTGGTTATTCATTTTGAGTCAAAAGTAATATTTATTTTTGAAATAAATTTTTTTTTATAGAAATACATTTTTTAAAATATTTATTTGAGATGGAAAAAATAATATTTTTATTTAGTTTTCTTTATTAATATATAATTTTTATATTATTATTTTGTAATTTAGAGTCGGAGGAAGTAGTTATTATTATACAAAGTGTACGTAAGTAAGGACTTTGTTTGTTTGGCTTAGTTTTGTGAATATCTGAAATCGCTACACCCTGTAGCGATTTCAAATTTGGTTTTTTTTTTTTTTTTTTTTTTTTTTTTTAGGCATAAATATTAAATAAAATTTAGCAAATTTAAAATGTACTAGTGTAGCGATTTTAATTGAAAAATTATAAACTCGCTACACGGTGTAGCGAGTTTTCAAAAAATGGAACATTTTGGGAAAAAGTTTGAACAGTAAGTCACTTTTGTAAATAAAATTTTAAAAATGTATTATTTGAGAAAAAATTCAAGTTTTTATAAAGTACAATCTGTTGTACGTATTAAGAAATTTGGGATTGATTAGAAAACAAAAAAAAATGGGGCGACGTGCAATGCTGACATTAGCCTTAAATTTCGCAAGCGACGCAAAATTCCAACATCATCCCATCAATTTTAAGCGTGAAATGCACGTATTGTCTTTTTTATCATTAAATAATTATTTTTAATAATTTATTATTTATTACTATTTTCAAAAGAATTCAATTTATAGCCAACAATTACAATTAATTATGTCAAAAATATATAAAATAAAATGTATGTATTTCATCTTATCGATTAATTTCTAAAATCAATTCTCGTGATTCATTTTTCAAAAGTCGAAAGAATATATATAATAATATAAGGTATTGTAGTATGAATTAAGAAGAATATATATATATATATATATATATATATATATATATATATATATATATATATATATATATATATATATATATAATAAAAAATAAAAAAATAAGTATGAAAAGTGGGATAAAAATTGTTAGTGCAATAGAAAATACCAAGTGTATAGTTGTTATTAGTATAATAAATTGAGGTCTCACTAATTAAAAAATATAAAAAAAAACTTTTTATTTTGGGTTTATCTAATATATGAGGTACACCCAAAAATGATTTTTTTTTCTAATTTCATTTCAAGCAGCACGAAAAAGGAGTATATATTATATTTATATAGATAACCCATGTATAATATATCAATGTAAAATTGTCTCATAGTTTTCCCCATAATTTAGCTACAGTTAATTTTAAACAATTTGTATTAGAGAATTAACATTTCCTTTTAGAAGAAAAGTGATGAGCTCGGACCTTCTAGACTGGGCCCAAAACTTGATTTGATTTAAAGGCTAAGTATAATGTGGCATATCCTAAACTGTCAGAGTCAAGACCGCAGATAGATAAACCATCAGGGTCAAGACCGCGATCCTCTCAGACCGTCCCAATCGTGACCGCGGACAGCCAGATCGTCAGGAAGGTGACCGCGGAAACTGTGACCGCAATATTCGTGCTCGCGTCGATATCATTGACCTCGCCAAAGATGTTGACTGCGGTCTCATAACAGACTCCCGTTTAAAGCCAAAATTTATTGAGCAAGTTTCCTAACGTGCACTGACATAAAGAAGCCGACTTGTTTCCATCGCATTGAATGCGGCTCAGGCGCCTACTATGCCATTAATGCGCCGTGCCAACTCTCCTCTGAACACGGCTCCTGTCCACATCAGCGACATCCCCCTGCAGTGAATCTTACTTTACTGGCAGGTCCAACCAGATGCGGACACGTGTTCTTGGTCAAAGACAAAGATATCCTTAGGGCTGACGTCAACGATCAGCTCCCATTCCCTATAAATAGAAGGCCTTTGTCCCCTTGGACAAGGTAAGTGCAAAATCATATTTGTAAGTCATACTCCCTCCGTCCCACCAACATTGATACCAAAATTCAGGGCACGGGAATTAAGGAAAAGTAAGTGAGAGAAAAAGTGAAAGAAAATGTTGTGAGTATGAAGAATTAAATAGGAGAGAGAATGAGTGGGAGGAATAGTTAGGAGAGAGAATGTTGTGAGTGTAAAAGTGAAATAGGAGAGAGAATGAGTGGGGTAAATAGGGAAGATTCCTTTGTCATTTTGGGCAGTATCAGTTTTGGTGGGACGGACCAAAAAAGAAATAAGTATCAGTTTTGGTGAGACGGAGGGAGCATTGTCTAAACCCTAAACACACAAACACTCAAGACATTCAAAGTCTTATTTCCTCAGTTAGATACCTTAGAAATCTTACTCTCACACCCGAGAGCTTGAGCTGAATTAACATCTTGCTTTGACCTTAACATTGTTTATTCTCTTTGTTATATTCTAGATATCACTCAAATATCAAGTTAGATATCCTGCATTATTCAGACACCTAAAATGCGTGGCGTCGTAAAAAAAAAGAGTTTACATAAGACCATGGTTGGACAGTTTTAGTCTTTACACATCTTTTTTTAAAGTATTGGCTATTGTGTTCTTTAATTTGGTGACTTTTAAGAAAGTTGAAAACGTGGAATCTCTAATGCTTGATTGCTAGAAATGCTTCAACGAGTAATATATATATGGATAATATTCTGCTTCCATATTTCATATTTTCATTAATTCTCATTTCTTAATATTTAAATAAGAAAATGTGGTTTCTCCCTTGAGTCATTGTCATATAGTCTTTGTTTTTTTTTTCTTTTTTGCAGAGAGCTTTGGTTATTTGTTCTTGTATTTCATTTCACATTAACGAAAAAGAAAAAAAAAGGACGCTGAGAGTAAAATCATTGGTGGTCAATCTTACATTGGGTAACAACTTAAGCCCGAAGCTCAATACGTTATACATGCAGCACACAATATTTTTACTTTCTCACGTACATCTAAATGTGAATGTAGTGAATGATACTTTATCTTCTCCCCATTTCCAATGAGAGAAAGAGAAACTTAGCCTCCGTTTGTTTGTTTGGCTGTAAAACATTTTTTGAAAAATGGTTTTCGGAAAATAACTCATTTTACGTCGTTTGGTTAGCTTCCGGAAAATGTTTTTCGAAAAATAACTCGTTTTCCGCTGTTTAGTTGCCTAAGTAAAACGTTTTTCGAAAAACATTTTACGCCCTTCCCAAGTAAAACGACCTACTGACCTTGTCCTAAGTAAAACATTTTCCGAAAAATGGAGGCCTTAATGTACAACTCATATTACGCCCGATACAACATAATAATAATAATTAAAAAAAAAAAAAAATTAACTGCCCCCACCCCCCCCCCCCCCCCAAATTTTTTTTTTCTGTAACCGCCCCATCCACCCCTACCTACCCCACCCCCACCCACCCACCCACCCCCCCAAAATTATTTTTTTTTGGTAACCGCCCCACCCACCCCCTGCCTACCCCATCCCAAATTTTTTTTTTTTTGTAATCGCCCCACCCACCCTTGCTTACCCCACCCCCCCCACCACAAATTTTATTTTTTTTATTTTTTGGTAAACGGCGCACCCACCCTTCTGCCTACCCCACCCACCCCCTCACCCCCACCCCACCCCTTCAAAATTTTATTTTTTTATTTTTTAGGTAACAGTTTTCACCCACCCCATGCCTATCCCTCCCACCCCCCAAAAAAAAAAAATATTTTTTTGTAATCGCCCCCACACTCCCACCAATTTTTTTTTTTTTTTTTTTTTTGGGGCGATTAAAAAAAAAAAAAAAAAAATTGGGGGTGGGTGGAGGGGTGGGTGGGCGATTACAAATAATTTTTTTTTTTTTGGGGTGGGGGGATGGGGCGAGGGTGGGGTGGGGGCTATTACCAAAAAATAAAAAAAAATTTTTTGGGGGGTGTGGGGGTTAGGCAGGGGTGGGTGGGGCGATCAAAAAAAAAAATTTTTTTTTGGGGGGTTGGGTGGGGCGATTACAAAAAAAAAAAAAAAAAAAAATTGGGAGGGTGGGTGGGTGGGGTAGGCAGGGAGTGGGTTGGACGGTTACAAAAAAAAAAATTGGGTTGTGAAATATGAGTCGTTTTATCAAACACTCGAAAACATTTTACACCCTTCCTCCGTAAAACATTTTACGCTCTACCTCCGTAAAACATTTTACTGGAAAACATTTTTCAAAAAACGTTTTCCGAAAAATGTTTTACGTCGAAACAGAGCGTTAGCACACAGTGGTCAAGATCAATATCCAATAAATATGTAGCTTAGTCACCCCTTTCTCTTGTATCTTTTGCAATCTTTTCATAAAAACAAAGGGAATAATGCTCTTTATTATTGACCAAACTACCGGTAACAATCTTTTATGGAATATTAAGAAACCATATCCGCTTTCTTTTCATATTTTCCATGATTCTCCAACACGCTTTCTACTTTAAATCATGACTGTTATTAGTTAGCTCTCTATACCAATTTCCTATGGAATATAATACACTCCTTACTTTAAGCAAATTATCAATTAATTTAGATTCAAATAATATTAATATGCTAACAGTTGCAACATAGACGAGTCCAACATAATAAAGCAATCGTAAATGTAACGATCCGAGCTCAAAAACCCGATTCGTTATTTAAGTATCACCCACTTTCCCATTGATAACAAACAATTTTGGTTCAAATGGCTTACCTAAGGTCCACCGGTGACTATTGATATGTTTAGTCCGAACAAATATCCATTAATGTTATTGGCGCTCGAACAAATATCCATTAATGTTATTGGTGCTCAATGATAACTTTGTGAATTTATAAATATATAGAACACTAAATTTTCACACTTTAGCCGATGTGGGATGAGGTATTACAAACACCCTCACTTAAATCATTATCGTCCCCGGCAATGCCCACAAGTATTGGACCCCCGACAGTGTAGGATTCAAGAGGTGGCTCCCACTGTCTCTGCGGTGTAACACTTTGTTCCGTATAACACTTTGTTTCACACTTCCTGTCGAGATCCGCTCTAATACTATTATAATACCCCATGCCACATCAGCTAGGTGTGGAAAATTTAGTGTGTAATTTATAAACTCACAAAGTTACTTTCGAGCATCAATAACATCAATGGACTTTTGGATGAATCTTAGGTAAACCACTTGAACTCAAGTTGTTTGTACTCAGTTCCAGTGCATGGTGCTTATGTAGCGGATCAGATTTTCGAACTCACATCGTTACAAAGTGGTATCGGAGCGGAACCCGAGCCATAAGGATTGCTAGCTTGCCCCAGGATACGATCTTGATGGACCTATTGGGCCTTACCATGGATGACAAGGATTTGAGTGGGGGAGTACGTGATATCTCCTAATCCCACATCAGAAATATGTAGGAATTTAGTATGACATATAAAAGGTTCATACATTATTAATAGGAATTTAGAGACCATCTCGGCATAAAAATGAAATGATCGACAGGAATCTCGCATTGATATACTCGTATCAGCGACAACCAAGGGTTGCCGCCTAAATATGTTTGTCGCCCATGGACGACATATGCATTAAGTGGCATCATTCCACCAGTAGCTGGGAAAGTTGCGTGTGGGCCGTAAAGTCCATTATAATGATGAGTTATCCATTACGAAAAAGGTGGCGTCTCCCCTATGAATGAACATGCGCAGCTAATAAAAGAACGACACGTGGCTAAAGGAAATGATTTGCATATGATTTAGGAAGTTATATAAACAACGTCAGAAGGCAAAATTTGGTATGCTCTCTAGTTATTATTCTGGCAGATCTGAGTTTCACTTTGTATTGTCTCATTTCTAGATCTTGTACTTACTCTCACACCGGAGGGGATTTGCCAGAGATGCCCCCAGCCTAGTTTACGTGAGTTTTGTGTGTAGGGAACATCGGGGAAGACGCCGAAGTATTCACTGCTTGGCTACTCAATTCAGGCCCGTGCGGCTATTTTCTGTGGCAGCATCACACTTACTCCACTAAAAAAATCCTTAATATTTATGTCCAACTTAAATGTGTAGCTTAAAGTGGGACGAACGTATGGGTTATTTATGTTGTAAAAATATGTTGTGTGTGAAGCAAATTGTGTATTTTGTTTACATGAATCGTTTGTCATTTGACAAAGATTATTGTGGGTTCATGTCCATGTGAACATTGAAATGGTATATCTAGATATCCAATTTGAGATTGGATGAGAAATATATGATAGCTCAAAGTTGGTGGGTTGAAAGTGTAAATTTTAGAATTTAACACCACTATTGATGTCCCATGATTTCTAGATTAATAAGGGATTAATAGGGATTGAATAGAATAAAAGTGACGGACCAGGCCCAACGAATGAATCCCAACATTTCAGACGTTATAAAGACAATACCATGGAATTGACCAATCCAATTGTTACAACACCAACGGCCCAACGACAAAGATCAGTCGACCTAGCTCATTGTCCGACCATCCTTGATCCCGACCTAGATTCGTCCGACATACAATCATCTACTCGTACAATTTCTATCTGGCTTAGGCACAAAGTCAGGACGACCTCGAATACTCAGGCGACCTCGACCTACCAACACGTGCGTCCATCCACGTCGTTATTTGTAACCACCTCCTAAATCTCGTAAACAGTTACGCCAACAACATCTTCATGATTTTAGGGATTCATAATGATCCTATAACGCCACTATATATACCAGACAACTTACTACATTAAAAGGTAATATCTTCTTGACTATATTCACTAGATGATGGTAAAATATAAGTTTTTACCTTTAACGCTGCTAAAAAGTAAAATGTTGAAACTTATCTATTTAAATGAAAAGTTGGAAATTAACTTAATAAATAGGTAGTGATAAAACACAACTAAGTGTAGTTTGTGTAAAATACTATTGATTGTATATGTTGGGTATGCTTACAATAGTTGTGATTATAGAATTCTTGTTTATAAATCCATGATTCAATGTATATATATAAAACAATAATATAATGGAATCATTAATTGCTTCTTTCTTTAAGAATATGTTATCGTATAAATTAAGAGATGAGGCAAACTCATTTAAACGGATTTATGATTCAATAGAAGAAGAAAAAACTTATCGTGAGGAAATGATGAATATGGGGCATGACCTCGACATAGCAAATGATGTAGGATAAGAAAATTTTATGGCCCAGATTTTCTAACCTTCATGCTATAAAGTTAATCACAATGTTATAAAGACATTAAGCTCTTTGAAATGATCTTTATGAAAAGAGGCTATTAAAAGTGAGATTGATTCCATATTGGAAAATCACACTTGGAAAATATTATATTCACCTCATAGTAGTAAACCACTAGCATATAAGTGATTTTTCAAAAAGGAAATGAAGACTGATATAACAATCAATGAGTACAAGGCTAGACTTGTAATTGGGGAATACAAGAAAAATGAAGACCTTGATTACTTTTATACTTATTCTCTCATCACGAGAATAAATATTTGTATTTGCAATTGCTGCATATCAAAATTTGAAATACATCAAATGGATGTAAATAACCTTTCTAAATGTCGATTTAGAAGAGAAAATTTACATAGAGAAACCCGAGGGGTTTGTTGTATATGAACAAGAAACAAAGTGTACACAATGTACACCAAAATCAAATGGTGTTAATAATGAAATTGACATTATTGCTAATTTTGGGACTACCCCGAAAATGTGGGAGGTGAGTATACTTTGGAAAATAATTACCTTTTGTAAATGTTTCCCCAATAAAACAATGAGATGTCCATATTAAGTATGAAAACGTAGACCTACGTACACTTGTGAATGTGGGGTGTTTCGCAAATTAGCAAGTGCAATTAACAAAGAAATTGAATTTGGTTACTAAATGGTTGATTATGTTTCAAAAGTTATGTTTATAACAATTGTGCATATTGGTTTGTTATATATGATTCAATAAGTTTGAATATATATAAAAATAATAATAAAAAAAAAATCAATGGAAATCAAGTATTGATGTCAAATTCATGAAAGTGAATATATGATACTTTGAATGAAATAGATCAAAGTATTGAAACGGTTAAAGAAATGGAACCTAGAAGAAAATGTGCTAATTTGTAAAGTCATTGTATAACTTGAGACAAGTACAAAGATAACGACATCAAATACTTGATTGTGTGAATTTAAACAAGAGTGACTACGTCACTTTGTTAATTAAATCCAAAAAGGGTATGTTAACTAAAGAAAATTCTAGTCAATTTAATCTGTTGATTCAAATTCAAGGATAACTAATGGACTCGTTGTTAAACAAGTCATTAGGTGGATATTCTTGAAATTTTTGAAATGATCAATATGGAATAGATGGAATTTAAATGAATTTGGATTAACAATTATCAAATGTATAAAGCTTGTGTTAGCAAAATAGTATATTGCTAAAGTCAATTTATGATTGAAAAGACATATAGCAATGTGTGTAATGGTAGTCTAGACATATATGTCTAAGACATAATACTATTAGACAACTACTCTCAACTAATTTGAATATGTGAAGTCAAATGATAAACGAATCCGTTAACCGAATGATTAAATCGAGAGTTAGTTGTAAATTTGGAGAGGAATGTGACTTAAGCCTCTTAAAAGTTAAACACCGCGGAAAACCCAATCTAAATGACTGAAGATCCCAAGAACTAGATTCAATGAGACCACCTAACTGTTAAAAGACTTGTAGCGTCACTGAGGGGGAATTAACCCCAAGCTCATTCCTATTAGTGACAACCCGAAAGGAGAATGATAAGCCTATGGAGTTTAATGATTCTTACGCATCGAAAATTCAAGCGGGGTAATACGGGTTACCTTTAAGAAATCACCTATGTGAGAGAGAAGTGGGGCAGCTTCGAGGAGAATTGTGTGAGGCTCAATTCTTAGACCCTCTCACAGAACCAGGCAAAATGTTTAGGGCCATGAATGAACATAGATATGAGAATTGAACTATGTTAGAACGATACTTGTGTCAAGCATATGATCGGCTACACAAAAAGCATAACGATTCAAGAATATCGCGTCTATCGACTTGCGAGTATAGTAAATATGCTTTTATAAGCGAAGATTCAATGGGCATTCCCACACCTATCGTATGCAAGTTTTCGTATGCCAGACTCTATCACCAAACTCGTCGTCAATTTCCTTAATGTGAGGAATTGTTGAAAAAATATGTTGTGTGTGAAGGAAATTGTGTATTTTTCTTAAATGAATTGTTTGCCGTTTGACAAAGATTATTGTGGGTTCATGTTCCATGTAAACATTGAAATGATATATCTAGATATTCAATTTAAGATTGAATGAGAAAGATATGATAGCTTAAATTTGGAGGGTTGAAAGTGTAAATTTTAGAATTTAATAGCACTATTGATGTCTCATGATTTTTAGATTAATAATGGATTAATAGGGATCATTATCTGGGATTAGGGATTACAAAGTGTGAAATTAAACCCTATAAATACAAGGTAATGACTCTCATATTAATAAAATGATTAATTGAGAATTCATCACATGATTGTTGAATCTATAACTACAGAAATCCACAACAAATGAAAACAACTTTTTTTCCATAATCTTTCTCCTCCCCTTTGCAATTTGTTCATTTTCTTTCTTTGATTTTCTAGAAATTTATCCATGGTGATTTTGCCCAAGTATAGTGAAATTTGCCGGAGATTCTAGTGTAAAAGAATAGTACGGTCCGTGCGTTTTATCTTGGAGCGCGAACGTACAAAACAAGCTCAAGCACAACACGATGAGGGGACGAAATTATCCATGGTGATTTTGATCATCTTCTTTCTTTGACCTTTTAGAAATTTATCCATGTTGATTTTGTCCAAACACATATTATAATTATTTTCTATTTTTGTGCTTTGTTGTAATTTTGTATTTTTGTGATTTGTTGTAAGATTTTGTCTAGGAAAATGTTGATGATTTTCCTTGAAATGCATTATGTTGAAACAGAGGAGTCATTATTTATAGAATAAAATCTGTGTACGTAATTTGTTGGTAAGGAGAGAGAGCGGGCGGCGTGGAATACTTTGTTGGTGGAAAATTTGTTTGTAAACAATGGAAAAATGTTATCCCTTCCAACATCATCATCATAATCATCATCCTTTTCCAGTCATCAAACATTAACCCCCATTCTCTTCTCTGCAACTACTCACTCCGTCCCAAAATATTTATCCCATTTGACTTTTTTGTTGAATTTTGATCACAAATTTATGAGAGATTAATCATGTTCATGAAATTCTAAAAGTTGTTGTTGATAATATTATTAATGGTGAATCAATAGAAATTTTTAGAATTCCGTGAACATAATTAAATTGTCATATATTTGTGGTCAAAGTTCAACAAAAAAATCAAATGAGACAAATATTTTGGGACGGAGGGAGTATTAATTTGTCCTTTGTAAATTTCTCCTCATCTTCTTACCTTTTTTTCCTTTACGAAGCTACTTTTCCTTTTAGCAATTATTTTTTGTTGATTTAGTTATATCGACATCGAATCAAGCTAAAATTATTGATTAAAGTATTTTTATAAATAATAACAACAACAAAAAAGTGAAAAGATTATTTTAATACAGAAGAAAGAAGAAGTATTATTTATTCCAGGGCAGCAGGGATTATGATTTAAGAATTTTTTTAATAGTGTGATTCCTCATGTGGACCATCCTTGCTGTCGGTTAGAGTCCCTATCACAGAAGTAAATTATTTTTCAAGTTACTTTGAAAAATAATTTTACTTTAATTTAATTATCATAATAAACATTTAAAAATCATAATTAATAGTATTTATAATAGGGTATCAATAACCAATTTTAAATTTTCATTAGGATAATTAAATTAATCTAAATTTATTGCTCGAATTAACTTTACATTAACATCAAACAAAAAAAAAAAAAAAGTAGAAAAATCATTTTAAAACGGAAGGAGTATGCATAAGACTAAGATAGGGTTTTATTCTTAGACTACCCACAGTGGTTGGGTTGAATAAGGGAATGAAATGCTTTCATTCAGCCTGGGGTAGTACAATGGGGAAATGAAAGGTAATTGAATGGATTAACGGGATGAAATGTTTCATCCCGGATGAAACACTCCTTTTCCTTTTTTTTTTTTTTTTTTTAAGTTGCCACGTGTCAAGACCTTATTGGTCTTGACTTTTATCACTTTTTCACCCAATTATTTAAACTCAATTATCTCATAATAAATGATTTAAAAATAAAAAGAAAAATTCACCAAAATTCATTATTTTTTTTTCCCTACAAATTGATATAAGTTTCATTTGATTTGGACACAAAAAAAAAACACTTAGTTTTCAATTTGGGCTGAATTATTACCTAGTAAATTGATTATTTTTTTAATTTTTTTTTCGCCAAAATTCATCATTTTTTTTCCCTACAAATCGATATAAGTTTCATTTGATTTGGATACAAAAAAAAAACACTTAGTTTTCAATTTGGGCTGAATTATTACCTAGTAAATTGATTATTTTTTTAATTTTTTTTTTCGCCAAAATTCATCATTTTTTTTTCCCTACAAATCGATATAAGTTTCATTTGATTTGGATACAAAAAACACTTAGTTTTCAATTTGGGCTGAATTATTACCTAGTAAATTGATTATTTTTTAATTTTTTTTTCACCAAAATTCATCATTTTTTTTCCCTACAAATCGATATAAGTTTCATTTGATTTGGATACAAAAAAAAAAACACTTAGTTTTCAATTTGGGCTGAATTATTACCTAGTAAATTGATTATTTTTTTAATTTTTTTTTTCGCCAAAATTCATCATTTTTTTTCCCTACAAATCGATATAAGTTTCATTTGATTTGGATACAAAAAAAAAACACTTAGTTTTCAATTTGGGCTGAATTATTACCTAGTAAATTGATTATTTTTTTAATTTTTTTTTCACCAAAATTCATCATTTTTTTTTCCCAACAAATCGATATAAGTTTCATTTGATTTGGATACAAAAAAACACTTAGTTTTCAATTTGGGTTTGAATTATTACCTAGTAAATTGATTATTTTTTTAATTTTTTTTTTCACCAAAATTCATCATTTTTTTTTCCCTACAAATCGATATAAGTTTCATTTGATTTGGACATAAAAAAAAAAACACTTAGTTTTCAATTTGGGCTGAATTATTACCTAGTAAATTAATTATTTTTTTAATTTTTTTTTTCACCAAAATTCATCATTTTTTTTTCCCTACAAATCGATATAAGTTTCATTTGATTTGGACACAAAAAATAAAGAATATAAATAAAATAAAATATAAGTAGTGGGATATAGAATGATGAGTTGGAGGGAGTTGAAATTTAATTTAAGTTAGCCATTGGAGTGGGGGTAAATGAAATGGGTAGATGAAATATTAGGTGGATGAGAAAAAGTGTAAAAAGTGTTAGATGAAATGAGAGAGTGGGATGAAACCATTGTGGGTAGTCTTAGCTAACACCCAATTATTGTATGAGAATCCCCAATTACCTAAAATATTCTTCTCTAATTTGGCCATAGCAACAGCAAGATCTTAATGTAGACACAGACAAAATTAGGGTAAATATTTTCATCCGCAATCATCAAGAATTCAAAATACCTGTGAACTCACGATGTTTGGAATTTCTAAATTTTGAAAAAGGAATAATGCTTTAACTAACGAATTTGCTCTAATGATTGAATGAAGTAATGAATTAAACTGATATTCTGGGGGGGGGGGGCTATTTATAGTTTTTCAAGAGTTGTGATGCCTTTTAGGAAATAAACGCAATTCAGATTTGATGAATCTGGGCCCATCCAATATGATACTAATCAAGGCACCAGATTGAGCGGAGTGATCCATGCCCATTGCAGGAAACGCGGATCCTCCATCTGAACCGATCAATGTCCATTCGAATGGACACATCCGCCCATTGCACCTATTCGGCCCAATTCGTGGCCCGCCCCATCTGGGCATCCATGGACCAAACCGAACCGTCCCTTGGTTCGAACCATATGCATCGAAACGCATGGTTCAACCCACGATATGAACCATCTAGCTGGGTGGGTGAGCTAGACAAAACTTTAAGGCTCCTAAGGACGTTGCGAAGTGCCCTTTACGCGCTCGGATGGATCGTGTTTCGAATTTGAGATAGTCCAAAACTAAAACAATTGGACCACTATTTGTATAGCTAACCCAATATACCAATTGGTTGCATGGTAGATGAATAACACTTGATTGTTACTTTGTTGAAATGAATGAGTTTATAAATTCTCCTACTTTGTACTTTATAAGCAATGTGGGATATAACTTTCCATATTCACAAAACTCTTCACAGACTCATTATATATTGCATAGTTTGAACATTAATTTCTCATTCACCATAATTTGGTTTTGAGAAAATAAATACATCACATTAATCTACTCCAAATGTAGATTACAAATATGCAATCTATTTTCATTTACACAAAATGAAATTACATTTAATTTTTGGTCAAATATTGGTCAAACCCAATATTTGGAACCAAATTCCAACTGTCTTTACCATAAGTAATTATTTGGATGAAGAAGCAGTAGCAGTCTCTGTTGTTCTAGCTTCTGTTGCACACTGAGATACACATGGTTTCAGCTGCAAAGAATAGAGAGTAAAGTCAATTACACCTTCATGAGTGCAAAATTACATAAGGTACTTAAATAAATTGTAGGTTAGAATGTTAGATGAAATTAGAGATAAAAACTGAAAATAATAACGATAGTATGTGCCAAAAGTATCTTACAACTATGTCCCACCTGAACTCGTACATGGTCTAGTAAGGAGCAGTGGTGAAGCCACGTTAGTGAGAAGGGGGTCACTTGACCCCCTTCAATTCTATTCTGGAATGTGTCAATTATACCACTTTCGAGTTTTTTTTTTTTAAATGTCATTTTACTACTACATAAAATGATGAACTTATACATTTTGATTCTTTGAACCCTTAATTTTGGGTAAATTTTGCACTAAATTACTCCCTTCGTCCCATAATAAATGTAACAACGTCGTTTTTAAGGAAGGTGCTTCAATAGTTTGTACGTTACATGTACAATAATAAAATTGCACCATGTCACTTTCCTTAATTATAAATGCGACATTTATTTTAGGACGAACCAAAATGGAAAGTGCGACATTTATTCTGGGACACCAGAGGGAGTATATTTCGACCCCCTTACATGCTATATTTGGATACCTCAACTATAATCTTTATCCCAAAAACAATATTGATTCTTGACCCACTTCCAAAAATTCCTGGCTTAGCGAGTGCACTCAAGAATTATACACAAGTCGAAGTAGGCATACAAAAGCACCATTCTTGAAATTGTAGCAATTGTGTTCTCTATTTGAAGTCAAAACACATGTAAATCTAGGAGCCCCAATCAGAAGGGCTAGTACTACAATTTTGGCATTCCGACAAAAGCAAAAGGGAAAAAACAGAAATGAAGGTCACTACTTTTTCAAGTGTAGGGAGCAAAAGTTAGGTATTTTCCCGCTATGACTCGTATTTTCTAAGAAATGTATTGCAAGATATCACTACCAAGAGTGAAATTTCCACCTAAAAGGCAACTTGCTCACTTTCAAATATAGCTGTTTCAAACCCTGCTTGTCGGTAGACCAGGTAATATAAATATAAAAAAAATGATGGGCAAACTAAATTTTGTTATAGAATCAAAATAGAAAACAAAACTATAAGGGAAGGAAAATAAAAGGCAAGATGGATGAGGAATCCATCTACTTTGATGAGCAAAACTAACACCAAATTTGCGATTTCTCTCAAAAAAGAGAATTACAATGTATGCACCGAAAGTAAATAGCAAATAGCTTAAGAAGATCATATCCAAGAACTTTCAAAGCGCTTTTGCTCAGTGTTCGCCTAGTTGCAAACTGAACACGTGCTTTGGCGAATAGGTTAACCACACGGCAAAAAGTAGAGGTTTTTATTGTTTTTGTTTTCCCAGTTCGAATAATCAATTTGCGCAGATCAGCAAAAGGTTTACTACTGTGTCACTCTCTTGCACACACACACATGCACCCAAATATCCAGGCAATACACACAAAACAAGTTGGATTCAACTTCTCCATACCTTCAAACTATGAAGGGGCCCACCAGAAGAAGATGACAAGAGGAGTCAACGAAAAACAAGCAAAAAAAGATTCTGTAGAGAATATTCGTCATAAAACATGCCCATGTTGCGCCTAGTTTTGACCTAAGCCCCAACATTTGGCTTTAACCAAGCTAACCAAAACGGTTGGGTTTTGGTTAATGTATTTGACTGGCCTTAACTTTTGAACACTCCTATAATCAAATTAGAAGGTATGCCGGGAAATATTTTCTAAAACACCTTTGTTCCTAGATGTTTTTTAACCAATTTTTTTCTACATTTCATTAATTACTTGCAAAACGAAAAGTTTAGAAGTGGACAGCATAGATATTTTTTATATTTGCCATTAAATTTAACATTTTCAAATGTACATTCAATTTGGGACGGAGGGAGTCGCAATCTAAGGTAATGGAGGGGAACAAGAATATATTGTCCTCTGATGTTAACCAGTACAGCAGAACCGCTAGATTGGTATTATCCTCTAATTTGTAGTGCAATAAAGTCTCAGATGCCTGTAATAAACCCTATCTATTGTCCACAAGAATGCAAGCATTCACAATATTCCATCTAGAAACAGTATAAAGAAGAATACTGTGTACCTTGAAGTCTGTCAGATCAGGGACTACATAATTGGCAATTTCTCTGACACCACAACATAACCACCTGCACAAGGATGTAAAAAAGTACATAAATAACATTTATTAACTGTACAGGGAATTAAGGTGAAACTATTTGCAGAGTGATTAAATGGGTGAACATAGAAATAAACAATGATCACATGGATACGCTATATGATTGTTTTGAGCATGGGATTGGGAAGGAAGTTATGGTGTTCAAATTTAAGAAGTTAAGCCTTGTGCTTGAGCAGGGAAAATGAATAATCATAGATCAGCTCAACAGTGAGCATTTCTTTTATCTGGTCATGAACTAACCCTGTAATAAGACCTTGTGACACCTTAAATATGCATTAAATGCTTCTTTCTTTTCTTTATTTTCTCCCTATTTCTGCATTGATAAAATCTGTAAATAGAAACATCAAGGTGACAGAACCTATGTTGATGCATATTATAAAAACAAAAAATAGAAAAGGCACAACTACAAGGTTCTAATACAGCCACCAGAATAAGTGAACTATTTACTTTATTGATAATCAACTGAAACCCGCATATCAATTAAACGAGGGAAATCATAGGCGGAGGCAGCAAGAGGAAAGCAGGGGCAATTACCCCCCCCCCTCCTTACCTCTTTTTTTAAAAATAAACTTTCAATATGTACTATAAATACAACTATACTCCCTCCATCTCACTAAAAATTACACTTTTGTTTTGGACACGGGGATTAGGTGCAAATGGTGTAAGTTTTGTGAGTATGAAAAAAAGTAAGGTAAAAGAGAGAAAATGGGGTAGAGAAACGGTAAGTGGATAGTTATTGTGAGTATGAAAAGTGGGTCCCATGAATAAAGAAGGATTAAAACATTTCCATTTTAGAAAAGTGTAATTTTTAATGAGACACCCAAAAAGGTAAAGAGTGTAACTTTTTGTAGATGTTGAACAAATATATATGTTGAATCTTTTGGTACATATAATTATGTTACAAATGTTAATTTGTATGAGAGATTAAAGGAAGGATTCACATCCAAAATATAACCACTTCATTTATACTGTTGCTTTATCTCCCCTTCGGTAAAATTAGCATCATTTCCATCCCCCTTAATAGAAATCCTAGAACATGCACATCCGAAACATAACCACTTCATTTATCAAGCCAAAGCAAGGATTTGTTGGTCATTAGTTTCTAACCATCAAATGAATAGAGAAGTAAAACTGAATACCCAAACCTCCCTTGCCTATACGAAATTGTCCAGCCAGAGTTGTGCAAGAACCAAACATGTATAAAACAGGATAAAATAAATATCATCGATGCTGTCGGCTTCCCTAATTAGAATTTTCTATTCAGAAAAACAAAAGGGGGGATATAGCAACAGTAAATAGTTGTGGATATAGATGCAGAAACAAATACAGAAAAGCATTTCTGGAATCATATTGCATGGCAGAGAGGATTATCACCAGCCTCTCGTTCAGTTATTCTTACGCAAGTAAAGATAAGGATCATCACCTAATTCGACAAAAGATAGAAATCAATACAACTATATAACGAGTATATTTTAAATGCCAAGTGATATATTGGACAGATCCAAATCAGACCAAAGAATCAAAAGGAGTTTGGGTGAAGCAATACAATGGATGCTAGAATTGGTATGTTCTAGACATAGAAACAAATCATAGAAACTAACAAATGGCTAGCATTTTTCCCCCACCCCTTTTCTTTGAGGATTACATATGACAATTCATACTAGCCACCCCGAGTCATTTTGGTTTTGGGTAAGGCTTTGTTGTTGTTGTTGTTGTTGTTGTTGTTGTTCTCAACTCAACCAAATAATATGACTGCAACATAAACATCCATGCTACCAGTGGCGAAGCTACATTGTCTCCATGGGGGCCATGTATCCTAAATTTGTATACCTCAGTTATATTAATTATCCCAAAAGCAGTTTCGACCCCCTTTACAAAACTTTCTGGCCTCGCCACTGCATGCTACCTCAATCAATATCTTCGGAAATGCTCTATGTTACTAGTATATTTTATTTTTGATGTCCATTTTATAATCTATTTTTATGGTATTTTTCTACTTGAAAGAGAATGAATATGATGCCAAAAGAATTATGTTACACCCTTAATTCACACATTACTAATGTGAAAATCCGAGAAAAGCATGTTATCAGTATGTTAATCAAAGATGGCCACTGTCAATAAGTGGACCCTTCTATCATTCAAACTTGCTAACATAGTATTCCACAATCTACAATGTACACCCCAAATATAATGTCTCATGATACAAAAATTAGAATAGAGAGAATCAATCATATACAACCATGCCACTAAACTCACAAATAATCTAGAATGTAAATTAAGCATTTCAATTTCAATCGATATCAGTAACGACCAAGTTAAAGAAAAAAAAAAATGAAGAAAAATAACGGAGTGAGCAGCACCTTTACGAGTGTGAAAACCGGTTGGTTTACAATTCTTGCCCTTGTAGAAATCCCTAGGACCTCGTTTCGAAGTGAGAATGTCAAGTGAAGATGTACGCTTTCTTCTGTACATCCTTGTTAATCCAACAAGTATCCCCAATGCCATTTCGTCCCTTTTTCACTTGGCAAAATAACCTTAAACCCTACAACCAAAATCACGAAAATCCAAAAATTAAGCATCAATGGAGAGCTGAGCTAAACCGATAATGTGTGTGTGATTGTGTGTATTTAGATTTGTTGAGATTAATCAGTAAGATTATGTGTGAAAATGAAGAAAATTACTGATTGAAAGTAAGACGGATCTGAAATCGGCCAAGCTCGAAAGAGTTGCAGACGGTAAATTCTACTCCCTCTGTCCCATCCCAAAATCCACAAAATCAATCTCGCACGCAAATTAAGGAAAGTGACGTAGGAGTGAGAAAAAATTTAAATGTTGTGAGTATGAAAAATTAAATAGGAGAGAATGAGTGGGAGGAATAGTTAAGAGAGAGAATGTTGTGAGTGTAAAAATAAAGTAGGAGAGAGAATGAGTGGGTGGAATAGTAATAAAAACTTTCCTTTTTGGGACTGTGACTTTTTAAATGGGACACCCAAAAAGGAAATTTGTGTCTTTTCAGCCGGGACGGAGGGAGTATATACAAGGCATATTACATACAAGGCACCAATAATGACCAAACTACCCTTCGCGTGTCGTGTGCGAAAGGACGACAGGAAGCCTTCATGTCGGGTACTTTTACACGACAGGGACTAATTGTGTAAAATATTAGGTCGTATGAAATTATACGAAATTTAAATTTACTCTGTCATTAATGTCGTACACAATCACACGATATGATGTCATAATATCGTGTATATTCATACGACATATCAAAATGAAGGTGTTCTTCGATGATTTGCAACACGATGTTAATGATACGCATATGCTATGTTATATTATTGAATTGTGTTGTTAATTGAGCAAAATTTATACACTTATACATGACAAGGAACAAACGTCATATTGGATCATACAATATCATATAACCTATCACATTTAAGTGATACCACTTTATTTATAATCACCTAACAAATGATTATAAATAAAGTCATAGAGATGAAAAACACTTTAAATGCAATTTAGAATGTAGAAAAAAATTAAAAAAAAAATAAACGAGGTAGCCGTATACCATTCTCACAAGATCGCGACACATAAAATCCTAAAAACTCTAAATAATGTCACATATTTGTAACTTAATTTCCATTTGGATTTGGAGGAAAGTCATAGAGATGAAAAACACTTTAAATGCCATTTAGAATGTAGAAAAAAATTAAAAAAAAAATAAACGAGGTAGCCGTATACCATTCTCACAAGATCGCGACACATAAAATCCTAAAAACCCTAAATAATGGCACATATTTTAACTCAATTTCCATTTGGATTTGGAGGAAAGTCATAGAGATGAAAAACACTTTAAATGCCATTTAGAATGTAGAAAAAAATTAAAAAAAATAAACGAGGTAGCCGTATACCATTCTCACAAGATCGCGACATGAACAGCTGATACCTACAAATTGAAAATGAAATAATTAATAAAATTGATAAAATTTATGTAATTTATAAAAAATAGACAACAAACAAGAATATACCTAGGATATGAGTGACGTCATGCATAGTGATCGTCATCTCCCCCCCCCCACGGCATGTGGAAGGTATTAGTCTCGGGAGACCACCGTTCCTGGCCAGTTAGGAGCGCCATGCTAGGCCGGCGAATGGTAGCATCATGTAGGTAATGGAGGTCGGTACCCTGAACACGAGCCCACCAAGCTCTATCATCCGCCGGTAAAGAAGCATGCGAGAACCTGTTGATTCCAAACAAAACATTATAATTAATACTCCCTCTGTTTCAGAAAAACAGTCCCATTTTGATTTTTTTTTTATTTTTTTTAACAAAAAGTCAAAATGGGACTGTTTTTCTGGAACAGAGGAGGTTTAAAACAATAACAACAAATAATAAAGTTATTTAATAAACAAATCATATACTTACTTATCTAGAATTTGCTGTCTCGTTTGGCGCTTCAACACCGGCTTACAAGTGGCGTTCTCCCATATTTTACGGGCTCGATGATGACCAAGCCCGTACATGATTGGGCTATTTTATTGGATGATATTCTGGTTTTTGGGCCATTGAAAGCCCATATTCTATTGTTTGTTAATAGTCTTAAGGCCTTTTATAAGGACACCCTGGCAGTCAGTATTCATTGTTAGATCTGCAAAAATTGAAGTAAAATCCAATTATGATAGAAATTAGGCCATTACAGTCCAGGTAGTTTTTTATGTTTTTCTCCGTGGATCACTATAAATTGATATCCTAAGATAATGCTTCAAGTTAAATGTAACATTTAGGTTCGTTTGATAGGCCTTTTTAGTTTTTTTAGTGTTGGATATGATTATTAATCCAAATAAACTTGATGTTTGATAAATTAAATGAAATCGGTGTAATAATCCTAACAACCCGGATAAAACCTTTTATCACCTCTTATCGCCTTCATATTTATCCCAAAAAAAGGTGTTATAATTAATTCCTGAAATAATAATCCCCTAACTATTAATACATGCTAATTCTATCAGCCTACCAAATGAGCCCTTAATTTAAATCAAAACAAGTAGTATAATCTTAGAAAATTATATTTTTACAAATATTGCAAAAATAAATGAGATGAACGGGGAATAAGTATGTTAGTGAGTGGAATTTGGCATCAGGGGGCCTGTAAGGCGCTCGCCTTAGCCCCTGGTAATTTTAGTAAATTTAGGGCTTCTAAAATTTTTTTATATAAATAAAAGTTCACAATTTCAAACGCAATGAACATGTGGTTCAGTGGTTTAAAGAGTTGTCCAGTCTATTCCATGAAATTGGCCCAGGTTCGTTTTCTTCCAATTTCTTTAAGCTTAATTAGTTAAGTTTGGGCCTTCTCTCTTTACTTAATTCATACTCAGTAAAAGTTTGGCTTTTATTTTTGCAACATATTTTTATTGAATTATTTGCAAATATTACTATAATATTTTTTGAATCTTTAAAAATTATCACAAAAAAAATCATTGAATATTTCATTGAATTCTATGGAATCATCTCAACCAATCTTGTTATGAAGTCCAAGTCCAAACCTCAGTTTGATAAAAGACGGAAGCAAGAGGCGAAAAGATAGTGAGGAAAGTAGATATTCGAGAACACAACTATACCGTGCATTGGGGGGAAATCTTTAAGGCCTCAATCAAATAGTTTATCTTGGGTCCCCAATTTCATAGGACCAGCCATGTTTGATATAGTTAGTAGAAGACACTCAAAAATACTTTGGAAAACCGGCTGATAAAATCGAAAATCATTTAGTTAATAAGCCACTGAATTCGTTAAAAAACTAATATTTTCTTACAAAAACTAATTTGTTTAAATGTATTTTGAAATTCTATTACTCGTTTAACTATTTTCAGTTACATTAAATATTTTAAAATAAAAATAATTAAAAAAATAAATAGAAAACGTCGGAATCGTAGGACCGAAATCGAGAACCGACGGTTGGGACCCAGAACCAAAAACCAAAATTCATGGTTCGAATACATACAGTTCCCTCTTCCACCCACGGATTCAGAAACCGGTGATTCGAAACTGGTTCGAAACTGAAAATTGGGAACCGTACCCGAATAATCACGTCAAGCAGTAGTATGCAGACAAATGTCACATGATTTTGGAGGGACTGTGAGAATTAATTTTGTAAGATTGAAATCAACATAAAAAAGTTAAATTAATGTTAGTCTTTGATTAAAGTGAGTCAAAGTAACACAGTAGGGAAACCTTGGGAGAAGAATGGTAGATCATTATTGGGGAAATGGTAAATAACTCGTTGAGTTAGCACTTAAATAAAAGACAAAAACTCATGTGAGAACATGAATATCCGTCTCATTCATGAGACGGGTCGGATCCATGACCCGCGCCAAGGTGTATCGCGCGCCAAGTCCTTCCATGCCTTGGTTCGATCACCCAACAGGCCTTGTGAAAAGTAATAGTTACTATAACATAATGTAATAATTGTATGCATATAAAGTAATAGTTTGTATACATTAAAGTAATACATATATACAGAAAAGTAATACACATCTCGTGTGAGTTCACACGAGATGTGTCTCGTGTAAACTCACACGAGATGTGTCTCGTGTGAGTTTACACGAGATGTGTCCGGGCTTCGGGTCATTCCGACCCGTCTCATCCATGAGACGGGTATAACTGTTCTCATGGGAGACCAGCTCTAAATAAAATCAGAGAGGTCAATATCTCAAGAAGGTAGATGACAGAAGAAGTTAAAAGGAGGGTGGTCGGTTGTACATTCCGACAAAGATCGAGAAATCTCTATTCTTCTCGTGAAAATTGTGCTGCTGCAAAAGTCAGGAAGGTGGACCCTATTCCCTTTCCTCACTCAAATCAATTTTAGAACCCTTTTCTCATGCTAGCTTTGGTTAAACTTCATTTAATGCCCCTACACTATTATTAATCTCACTTACATACCTTTGAAACTAGGGATGGCCAAATCGGATCGGAATCGAAAAATCGGATCGAAATCGAATCGGAAAAGCTCAGAATCGCCATGAACCATCACGAAAACCGAAATCGGGGTAACCGAAACCGGTTTGGAGCCGGGCCGGTTAAGGGTCACCAAAATGGTGAACCGGACCGGAAAAAGCCCGGAACCGGACGAAAATTCATTGTTTTTCAATAGAATCGGACCGGAAAAAGCCCGAAACCGGACGAATCGGGGAGAAAACCGGAACCGGATTAACCGAAACCGTGAGCAATCCGGACCGGTTAAAGGTCATACATTTTCCGAACCGGAATCGACGGTTCCGAACTGAAAACTACTAATATTATGTATTAAAAATAAAAATTTTATACAAATGTTAACTTTTTTGCCAAAAAATAGTTGTGTACACTAATGAATGTAACCACGTCATTGTACCATTATTAAGGAAGAATTATTTGGACTCTCTATTTAATTAACTACTCTACCTTTTTTTTCTTGCAAAGAAAAAATAATTATTTAACTTTTTCATCAATTTCCTTTCATAACTAAAACTAGAGTTTGATTTTTATGCTTTACTCAATTCAATTTTAATCATAATTTAATGAAAATTATTTAGCTTTTTACGATTTTAAAAATTATTATTTGTAGTGTTTTTAATGGTGAAATTATAACAAGTTATAAAATTTTATTAAAATAAATATTTTTTATAAAATTATAACACAAACTTTCATTATTAGACTACCCACAGTGGTAGTATGAAATGGGAATGAAATCCCATTTCATTCAGCCTAGGCACTGCAATGGGGAACTGAAAGTTGGCTGTATTAATTAACGGGATGAAAACTTTCATCCCGGTTGAATGCAATTTTTTTTTTTTTTTTAAACTGCCATGTGTCATTGTCTCATTGGCCAGAAATTGGCGAGTGCGCCACACCGCCCGGGATGGCGCGTGTGGCGTTCGCCTTTCCCTTTTTTTTTTTTTTTTTTTTTTAAGCGCCAAGTGTCGGCGCCATTGGTCTGTACTTTATTATTTTTTCACCCAATTATTTAAACCCAATTATCTCATAATAAATGATTTAAAAATAAAAAGAAAAATTCACCAAAATTCATCATTTTTTTCCCCTACAAATTGATATAAGTTTCATTTGATTTGGACAAAAAAAAACACTTAGTTTTCAATTTGGGCTGAATTATTACCTAGTAAATTATTATTTTAATTTTTTTTTCACCAAAATTCATCATTTTTTTCCCTACAAATCGATATAAGTTTCATTTAATTTGGACACAAAAAAAAAAACACTTAGCTTTCAATTTGGGCCGAATTATTACCTAGTAAATTATTATTTTTTTAATTTTTTTTTCACCAAAATTCATCATTTTTTTCCCTACAAATCGATATAAGTTTCATTTGATTTGGACACAAAAAAAAAACACTTAGCTTTCAATTTGGGCTGAATTATTACCTAGTAAATTATTATTTTTTTAAATTTTTTTTTCACCAAAATTCATCATTTTTTTCCTACAAATCGATATAAGTTTCATTTGATTTGGACACAAAAAAAACACTTAGCTTTCAATTTGGGCTGAATTATTACCTAGTAAATTATTATTTTTTAATTTTTTTTTCACCAAAATTCATCATTTTTTTTCCCTACAAATCGATATAAGTTTCATTTGATTTGGACACAAAAAAAAAAACACTTAGCTTTCAATTTGGGCTGAATTATTACCTAGTAAATTATTATTTTTTTTAATTTTTTTTTTTCACCAAAATTCATCATTTTTTTCCCTACAAATCGATATAAGTTTCATTTGATTTGGACACAAAAAAAAACACTTAGCTTTCAATTTGGGCTGAATTATTACCTAGTAAATTATTATTTTTTTTTCACCAAAATTCATCATTTTTTTCCCTACAAATCGATATAAGTTTCATTTGATTTGGACACAAAAAAAAAAACACTTAGCTTTCAATTTGGGCTGAATTATTACCTAGTAAATTATTATTTTTTTTAATTTTTTTTTTCACCAAAATTCATCATTTTTTTTTCCCTACAAATCGATATAAGTTTCATTTGATTTGGACACAAAAAAAAAAACACTTAGCTTTCAATTTGGGCTGAATTATTACCTAGTAAATTATTATTTTTTTAATTTTTTTCACCAAAATTCATCATTTTTTTCCCTACAAATCGATATAAGTTTCATTTGATTTGGACACAAAAAAAAAACACTTAGCTTTCAATTTGGGCTGAATTATTACCTAGTAAATTATTATTTTTTTAAATTTTTTTTTTCACCAAAATTCATCATTTTTTTTTCCCTACAAATCGATATAAGTTTCATTTGATTTGGACACAAAAAAAAAACACTTAGTTTTCAATTGGGGCTGAATTATTACCTAGTAAATTATTATTTTTTTTAATTTTTTTTTAACCAAATTTCATCATTTTTTTCTCTATAAATTGATATAAGTTTCATTTGATTTGGACACAAAAAAAACACTCATTTCTCAATTATCCTTCTTCATTTTAGCATTTATTTTAAAAAAATCATTATATTTTTTTTACCTATAAATTGATGCAATATTTTTTTAATTAAGTGTGAAATATTTTTTTAATTATAAATAATAATAATTATTATTTTACTAATCATAAAAATAAAGAATATAAATGAAATAAAATAAAAGTAGTGGGGTATAGAATGATGAGTTGGAGGGAGTTGAAATTTAGTTTAAGTTAGCCATTGGAGTGGGGGTAAATGAAATGGGTAGATGAAATATTAGGTGGATGAGAAAAAGTGTAAAAAGTGTTAGATGAAATGGGGGAGTGAGATGAAACCACTGTGGGTAGTCTTAATTTCAAGATGATGGCACTTCATAAACTCGGAAATTCATGCTAAAGTTGACAAATTTTATGAAGACAGACAATCATTGACAAACTACCCCCTCCCAAACACACTACATTGAAAAATGCTTAACGCATCTCAAACAGTAAATTCTAACTTTAAACCAAATTTGCATTAAACGTCGTCATGACTAATAATGTTATGGGATGTCCAACATAACTTGGACACGACCTTAAGAATAACGCATTTAGGTATGCAATAAAGTTTAACCAGACATTCAACAAAATGAAACACTAACACCACACAAATGCTCTCAATACAATAATAAAGAGAAGACAAACACTCTCGACGAACGAGAGAAAACAAGTACTCTCTCCTCCTACAATAAATGTCGTAGTTGAATTATCAACGTTTGTAAAAAATGTGATTTACTAGTTTGTACATCAGCTGTACAATGATAAGATTGCATTATGTCATTTTTCTCATTTAAAAACACAACATTTATTTTGAAAAGAACCAGAATAGAATGTGATATTTATTACTACACAAATGAAGTAATATAACAAGAAGTAAATTAAGACGATTTTGTCAAAAACCTACAAAAATTATAAATCAAAAATTAACAACACAATTGTTTATAATCTCAATCGAGTTGAGATTATAAACAAGGATAAATTGCAATTTAGTTACCTAAGTTTTACACAAAGTTTCAATTGATTATCGAGTTTGTTTTTGTTACGACCCGATAAAAACCTAACAAAAAGGTTCTCACGTGACATAATTAAGACAAACCTTTTTGTTAAAATTTTAACAATAAATTTAACGAGGATGAAGATCAAAAATCACCAATTAAAAGCAAATGACAGAAATGCCCATTAACTATGTCATGTGAATGACACATGACAACCTGTATGTTAAATTTTTAACGGGCCATTCAAATTTATACCCGATTGCAACGAAAATATAATTCTAGAAATCAGGTTGTAACAAAGACAAACCCGATAATCAATTGAAACTTTGTATAAAATTCAGGTAACTAAATTGTAATTTGTCCCATAAACAATTAATTGTATTGTTGGATAACAAACTTAATTGAGTAGAGAAAGTGAAGAATTAAAAAAAGAAAAGAAAAAAAATTAGAACAAGACAAAAGGATGCCTGATCCCGGAGGACTGCATACTCCACCCACCACATGGGTATGGGTTGACGAGGAGCCTTTATGTATAAAATTTAGGAATA
Organism: Adenophora triphylla var. japonica; assembly: GCA_022495995.1. NCBI lineage: Eukaryota > Viridiplantae > Streptophyta > Magnoliopsida > Asterales > Campanulaceae > Adenophora > Adenophora triphylla. Next base: position 404,102 of record JAFEMH010000304.1, on the reverse strand, counting down.
GTGGTTTGTTTTTATGGAGCCCCTATTAATAATCTAAACAAAATTTTGCCCCTCTCTTTTTGGTTTTACATTTTTAATTAATTCGAATATTCATAAATTTCACGCTTTGTTTCACATTGTGATTTGTGAAATACTCATAAAATGTTGTTATAGAATCTAACTTTTGAAATGTGTAAAAATTTAAATGAATGTCAATCAATCGTTAGATTCGACTGAAAGATGACAATCCTTAGGCAGAGGGCACCACAAGTGCATGGAATTGACCCACACAACACACACCTTATGTCACATGGCATGTGTATCCAAAACAAGAGTAGCATGATGAACATTTCCCGCCAATTTCATCTCAAAAAATTCCGAACCCCTATTTGTTCACTACCAATATTGACAAACATCCAATCCTACGTATCTATCTAAAGGGAGGCATGGATAGGAATAGGAGCGTTGAAAATCAGTGCAATGTGCAATCCCTATTACTCAGATCTTTCATTTTCAAATCATGAATCTTATTTGTATGATTAGGTGTGAAATATCTAAAACGACATTCGATAATCTTTCACCATCCAAATTGTTAGGAAACAATGGCCTATAATTGCTATGCAAAGATGAACACAAATATGAAATAGAAATACGAAAATAATAACAAGCAATGAACACAAAGATTTACGTGGAAAACCCCTCAAAACAAGAGGAGTAAAAAAACCACGGGCGACGGAGAACAATCCACTATATCAATCAAGAGTACAAGGAGATGATCAAGGTGAAAAACAATCACACAATCTCACAATCTCTCAATGGTGAATACCTAGCTTGTTTCTATCTCTCGCTGTCCAAGGCATAAAAACGGAACAATGACAAAAGGATCTATTTATATTACAAGGGAAAAGAAAAACCAACCTAAACCCTAGATCAAGCCCAGCCCGTCAACAAGACGACACGACGCCAAAGGCTCGGCCCAGCCATCCCACACATGGGCCACCACAAGGCCCGCCAGGCCACATGCGGTCGACCGCACCACGCGGCCGACCGCAAACACAAAGCCACCCACCATGCGGCCGACCGCATCAGACCAAGAACAGCCTATCCGCCATCCTCCCTTTTGCCAACGAATATTGAGAGTCACCCAACAATTCTCCACCTCGACGATCAATCCCGAAACAAGCTATATCCAAGCAGAACATCTCTATCTCCGTCGCCACGCCCGAAGCGGCATCAATGACTAGTAACACTCACTAAGTCCAAGCAATGCTTGAACTTAGCACCGCAAAGGCTTTGTCAACATATCCGCCGGTTGTCAACCGTATCAACTTTCTTCGTAACGACCTCACCACTTCGCAATTGAAGTCCTCACAAAGTGATACTTAATATCAATGTGCTTCGTTCTCCTATGGAAAGAATTCGATTCTTCGCCAAACAGATAGCGGGCTATCACCGAAAACCTCAGGAGCACCTTGAACCATACCAAGTTCACGAACCAAGCCACCAAGCCATTTCGCTTCCTCGATGCCTCTCGTTATAGCCATATACTCACTCGCAAGTAGACAACGCCGTGACTTCCCGCACTCCGTATTTCCAACTAATAGCGGAACCACCAAGACAAAATACATACCCCGTCAGAGATTTTCTCGTCATCAAGATTACCGCCCCAATCCGAATCAACATGCCCAACAAAACCATCACGATTCTTACCATAGACAATGCATAAATCCGTGCACCACACAAGTATCTAAGAATCCACTTCACAAAGATTCCAATGCTCTTTACCAGATTCCCCATGTATCGACTTACTACGCTCACTCGCTTGAGCAATATCAAAGTCGAGTACAAACCATAGCATACATAATACACCCCACAAAGCATTCGAATACGGAACACGTGACATATACTCTTCCTCATCTTTAGACTTGGGACAATCTAAAGAAGACAACCGAAAGTGAGAAGCTAGAGGTGTACTCACGCATTTGGCATCCTTCATGTTGAACCGCTCCAAGACCCTCTCGTACATACTTTCCTTGCGACAAGTAAAGTAGTCCCTTTTTCCGATCTCGTTCAATTTCCATGCCAAGAATCTTCCTCGCAAAGACCTAGATCTTTCATCTCAAACTCCCCTTCAACATCAATTTCACTCCTGGTTGACATCATTAATATCTTTTGCAGCCTACAAGCATATCATCGACATATAACACAAGATAGATTAATGACCCATCACTACAAACTCTTCAAGTATACACAACTATCAAAATCACTCCTAGCAAAACCACGGGTTACCATAAAAGTGTCAAACCTTTTATACCATTGTCGAGGTGACTGTTTCAAACCATATAAGGATCTTTTCAACAAACAAACATGATCCTCCTTCCTCGACCACAAACCCTTCAAAGTTGGCGCATGTAGATCTCCTCCTCAAGTTCCCCATGTAAAAACGCCGTTTTCACATCTAACTCGCTCAAGCTCAAGATCCTTCATTGCCACAATGCTTAACAAGGTACGAATAGATGTGTGTCTAACAACCGGTGAAAATATCTCATCAGAGTCTATCCCTTCGACTTGAGTAAAGCCCCGAGCAACTAACCTTGCTTTATACCTTGCTTCCTCAATCCCCGAAGCTTCCTTGAACTTGTAGACCCACTTGCACCGACTAACTTCTTCTTCTGAGGCCTCACAAGTTCCCACGTTCGATTCTTCGCAAGAGATACCATCTCTTCTTCCATGCAAATGACCACTTTGCGTAATCTTCACAAGACATAGCTTCCTTGTAGGAGATTGGTTCATGCACATCAACAGCTTCAAGAATGACAGTGCATAAGCCACCATCTCCTCAAACCCATATCTAATAGGAGGTCTTTTATCCCTCTTACCCCTACCACGATCACCGGTAGTCTCCACCGCACCGTAGTCTCTTCCTCCCGAACCGAAGCATCAGCAGGAGGTGCTTCATCGACAAGTTATCTCGCATCTAAGTCAAGTTCCACCCTATCATCTCCATCTAGCTCCACCTCGCTTCGCGTCTGTTCGCGTAACCACCTTTCTCATGGAGGAGTAGAGACTCATTAAATGTGACATCTCTACTCGTCAGAACTTAGATGCAACCGGGTCCCATAACCGAAATCCCTTCACTCCAAAAGAGTATAGCCAACAAAGACACACTTTTGGCTCTGCTCCAATTTGTTTCCATTGTTGACATAAGCATACGCGGGCACCCAAAGATACGCAATCGAGTAATCTCCTGGAGAGCTGCACCACATCTCCACCGGAGTCTTCATCCCAATACTAGAATTTGGAGAACGATTAGCCAAGTAAGGCCATACTAATCGCCTCGCCCAAAATTCTTTACCCAAACCTCGCTTGTGACAACAAACACCGAGCCCTTTCTAACAAAGTGCGGTTCATTCTTTCAAAGAACACCGTTCACAGGGTTTCCCAACACAAGTTCTATGTCGACCAATACCTTCATTTTTGCAAAATTTGTAATCTCCTTTTCGACAAACTCAAGGCCATTATCTCTGTTCTCGCTTTCTTTATAGTCTACCCGTCTCGTTTCTCAACTAAGGTTTTCCACTGCTTAAGATTCAAAAGCACATCATTCTTATGTTTTAAGAAATAGACAACCACCTTTCGTGAATAATCATCAACAAAAGTCAACAAGTAACGAGAACCACCCTTAGATAATTTCCTAGCAGGACCCCACAAATCGTAATGAATATAGTCAAGAATACCTTAGACGTGTGTACTCCCCGTCCGAAGCTTGCCTTTGTTTGTTTTCCAAGCACGCAAAGTGCTCGCGTAAATCCATGTGCCCCGTCTTCTCGTCCATCCAATAAGCCGCGCTTCGAAAGTTCGGCCATTCCTTCAAGCCGATGTGACCTAATCTCATGTGCCACATGAGTAGTCTCCGCCTCGCCATAGATCCCTTTGCAAATGTATACATCCCCAACAACCGTAGACCTGCCAAGCTTCATACAATGTTCCCACCTTCTTTCCCTTCAATGCAACCAATTCATCTTTAGTAGCCAATAGTTCACCATTAGCAATGGTGCACCTATATCCAAGGCTATCCAAGGTACCTAAGGAAATCGTGTTTTTCTTCAAATCAGAACGTGCTTGACGTCAGGCAACTTTCTCGACTACCCCATCAAACATCTTAACCATAATAGTCCCAATTCCGACAACCTTGCAAGCAAGATTGTTCCCCATCAAAACCTGTTCCACCGCAATAGTTTTATAGGAATGTAACCATGTCCCGTTAGGACTAATATGATAAGAGCACCCGAGTCCAAAATCCAACTGTCACGGATTTTGGAGCCCGAATCACAAACAAGAAGAGCATCACGCCACCGTCATCACTTATGTCTTCACGCACCACTCCAGCCTTCACCTCGCCCTTAGCGGTTGTATCCTCTTCCCTTTTACCTCTCCAATTAGGGCAATACTTTCGAATGTGTCCCTTCTCCTCGCAACTATGACATATCACATTCTTTTGCCATTCACTTGAATTTGACTCGACCGTAACTTCTTGAACTCGATCCTTTCCCCGACTTCTTACCGCCTTTAGCAATTAAGCCTTCACCTTGAGATTCAGCACTTTGGGAAGTCAAGTGCGTTTCGATAACCTCACGACTTAATAAAGCAGACTTAATCTCTTCAAAATCAATCTCTTCCTTGCCATACAAAAACAGCCTCGCGAAAGTGCATGTATTCCGACGGTAGAGAACAAAGCAATTTTACCGCCAATTGTTCTTCATCAATTTTGACATCGACATTCTTCAAGTCCACGACCAAGCCATCAAACTCATCAAGATGTTCCTCCAAGGACCCACCAGCTTTGAGTTTACACTCTTCAAGTTTCTTCAATAGTAGCAACCTCGTTACTAACGCTCTTAGTCATGTACAATTGCTCAAGCTTAAGCCAAAGCCCCGCCAGCCTTTTCTTCTACAACCTCTCTCAATACCTCATCTTTGAGACTCAATTGTAAGAGAGATAAAGCCTTTTCATCCATATCATCAAATTGTTCATCCGTCAAACTTGCCGGTTTCTTCGCCTTCCCAAGCAAAGCCTTGACGCAATTTTTACCCACCAAAATTGCTCGCATCTTTACTTTCCATAGCCCAAAGTTAATCTTGCGATTAAACTTCTCAATCTCATACTTCCCTGACATCTTTAATCAATCAAGCAATATAGGACCCTTCGAACTGTGCTCGATACCAATTGTTAGGAAACAATGGCCTATAATTGCTATGCAAAGATGAACACAAATATGAAATAGAAATACGAAAATAATAACAAGCAATGAACACAAAGATTTACGTGGAAAACCCTCAAAACAAGAGGAGTAAAAAAACCACGGGCGACGGAGAACAATCCACTATATCAATCAAGAGTACAAGGAGATGATCAAGGTGAAAAACAATCACACAATCTCACAATCTCTCAATGGTGAATACCTAGCTTGTTTCTATCTCTCGCTGTCCAAGGCATAAAAACGGAACAATGACAAAAGGATCTATTTATATTACAAGGGAAAAGAAAAACCAACCTAAACCCTAGATCAAGCCCAGCCCGTCAACAAGACGACACGACGCCAAAGGCTCGGCCCAGCCATCCCACACATGCAGTCAGCCACAAGGCCCGGCCCAGCCAACCCATGCGGTCGACCGCACCATGCGGCTGACCGCAAAACACAGGCCACCCACCATGCGGTCGACCGCATCAGACCAAGAACAGCCATCCGCCATCCTCCCTTTTGTCAACGAATATTGAGAGTCACCCAACACAAATAAATGAATGATACGTGCCCCGGATTCAAGAGGCATCACTTCATTTCTTCTTCTTTTTTTTTCAAAAAGAGGATCAACATATGTTCCCATATTCCCCCCATATATTCTGTCAGGGCTCGAACACGGTACCTTCCGGAGAGAAGTCGTTTGCCCTTACCAACTGAACTGATACCCCTTGGTAGGCATCACTTCATTTGCTAAAGCTAGATGATCAATTAAGTTTTGAATTAAAGGGCAAAATCTTGGATAATGCATTGGATCCAAAGGCATAAATTTTTGAAGTGTATAAGAGGAAAAGAAAAATAGTCCATTGAACTGACCTAAAAAGTTGGAGGAGTGTTGCTCCTATCTGATTATAGATGACTATTAAAATAGCACCAAAATGTTCAAAAATTTATTCAACTCCTTAATTTCTTCATATTTCCTATCTTATTAAGAGTAATAGTAATCCGAACGACTAATTTCTTTGTTCGGGAAAATACCAACAAAGAGGTGATTGATCAATCGAAAAAATGTTGCAGGAGGACTCATCTGAACTCGTAACCAAACACTGCTCTTCCACCTTCATCAGTTGTTGTTCCTGATAACCTTTGGTTAAAACAGACCTAGAATCCAAAAACTGCAACGAAGGAAGATCGAATCTTGGCGAGGTGAAAGCTGGTGGCAAGATTAGCAAATTATCATGGATAAGATTAGTGTTATCCTCATTTAAAACTCCACTCGTATCGCTATCCGATGACCCATCTTTCAAGTCCATGAACCCTTTTGTTTGTTCAAAATTCAAGCTTTGATAGAGTTCATGATTCGTCTTGGCTGGTTCAGGTTCACCACATAGTTCAATTGGATATGAACTGTTCTGTGAACCCCAAAACAGAGCTTTTTCCTTGCTAAGAAATTCATTTGTCTCTGTTTTTTCATCTGAAAGCTTATCTTTCAGCTCTTTCAACTGCAAGAAAAAACCCAAAAAGTTTAAGGCCGTGTTTGGTCCTAATTAATTATTCAAAGCTTTAACAAGAAAACACCCACTATTAAATCACAAAATATTCTAAAAAAAACTTGCTTTTCCTAAACATTCGGAAAACCTAATTTTATGACTTTCAAAAATGTTAAATTTGCTATTAAAAAATCAATTTTACAATTAAAACTCTCATAAATGCAAATTCAGATTTGCTAAATAGTAATATTACAGAAAAACTAACAATTTTAAAGCCCTACAAAACTCAATTTCCCTATTACTTGCAAAAAACAGGATTTTTTTAAAATATAGTATATATATATAAAACTTGCACATGAATTTACCTGTATAGCTAAATTTTCTTTCTCTTGTTCCAATTTCTGGAAATTGAGCTTAAGGGTATCATAATCGTTCTTGAGAAAGTTATAATCTCTCTCCAGTTGCTTGGTTTTCCAGCGGGCCCGGCGATTTTGGAACCATATTGCAACTTGTCTAGGTTGGAGGCCTAATTCATGAGCCACTTTGATTTTTCTTTCTGGATCAAGCTTATTATCAACTTCAAAAATCTTCTCCAATGACTTAACTTGATAATTGCTTAATCTTCTTTTCTTGTCACTGCTGCTTTGACCAGTTTCTTCAATGCTGTCTTCTTCATCTAGACCGTCCAGCATTGCCTGGAATTCCCTACTATATCCACCGTTGAGCTCGTTTGGATTCATTTCCCCTGTTTTAACCAGAAAAAAAAAAAAGGTTGTTAAATTTCTTCATATTTCTTGGTTTTTCTTGCAGTCAAACAGAGATTCTAGAAAGACAGATGTTTCCCGTGGGGAAAACCTAAAAAGGGTCAAATTTACAACAAAATAATGAAAGTGAATTCAAACAGAGAGATTGTGGGAAAATGATAATGAAAATATTGAGGTTTTGAATTAATTTACCTTGAGAAGAAGGAAAGAGCAAAGTGTTGAAAGAATCATGGCGACTGAAGCGCTTCATAATTGTAATGGAGGGAGTGGCAAGAAAATCTCAACTAATGAGACCCTGTTTTTCTCTTTTGAGGTTTCAATAGATGGGAGAGAGAGAGAGAGAGAGAGAGAGAGAGAGATAGAGAGAGAGGCAACAATGGATATGGAAGAGATGAAAGCTAAAATGGGTAAAGGGAGTGGGAAAGGGGTGCAGAAAGAGTTGGTTGAATTTCTTGGACAATACCTAAATAGTGAGTGATATCATCTCTGAAATTTCACTACTTTTATACCCATAGTTAGCCCTTAAATGATGACATCGTATATGTGTAGCGAGGTTGAGGGGATTTGAAATTGCACAAAGAACATAAATTTGATGTATCATTTCAGTCATCGATGGAAGTTTTATATAATTATTTTTTTAATTAATGATCGATTGAGATGTAAAGCGATCGATTGAATTAAGGTTGACTATTTAATCAATGTTTGGTTGAAATGAAAAGCGCTAATCAGGGGTAAACAATAACTATTTGGCAAATGTTCGATTGAAAAGAAAAGCGTGGGGATAGTTTTGAAATTTTGAACCCAATTTAATCTCAACTAATGTTCCAAAAATGATACTTTGAACAAAGGCCAACACTGGTGGCATTAACGGTTCCATTCCAGGCACGGGTTGAGAAGACTGTAAATATATTTAACCGCTGGCTGACTTTTATTTCATGTTCTAATGCATATTTATAATTATTTGGTGTAATATACTCAAGGTGTCAGTTTAAAATATCTTCCTAATTCGATTGCATATAGAGGGGAAGATTGTCGCAGGTTTGGACACCAATTGAGTACATTATATAAAGAAGCGGTAGATAAGTAGGAATTAATGCAGAATAAAATATCTTCCCTAATTCAAACATATTTAATTAGTGTTATGAATACTCAAAATAATTATCATTTTTTTATAGAGCAAGTTTTAGAAGAAACTAGTTTCTCTATAAATTATAAAAAGTTTACTTTTTTTCTACTTGCAAGTAGTTAGTGAATATTTAGGAACAGTTTATAAAACAGGACTTTCTATAACTTAAGGAGAAACTAGTTTTTCCCGAAATCTTGTGTTTTTTATAAAATGTTTGGTTCAAAATAATTGTTGTTTTTTGGTTCAAAATCTTCAAATTCTTATTTTATCACCGCTTTGAAACTTGTTTTGTTTTATTAATTGGATTGTTATATGAAGTAATGTAAAAGAGATGAACATTAGATAAAAGATAATCTTGTTACTTTTATCATTAAGTTGGCGTTGAGCTAATAATTATCTTTTTTAAAATATGTAAAAAGTCAAAAAATAACCGTTATTTTGAACCGGATAGATAGAGTAGGTAATTTGCCTGATTAAATTTCACTGCCTACGAATGAAACAGAAAAAACATGGGCCTTGGTTGATTTGCTGTTATACAACCTTTCATCAATGATTTGCAACCCATCAGGCTTTGGCCTGTTGGCCAGAGCTCATGGCTTTCAACCTGAAGTTTATGGGTTCGATTCTTGCCAGAGGTTATGGGTTCAATCCTTCCCAGAAGTTAGAGGGGGCACTTCTGTCCGTGTATGTGTGACTGAGTGAGAGTAGTGAAAAAAAAAATCAATGATTTGCATTTTTTATAAAATGTTTGTTTCAAAATAATTGTTGTTTTTTGGGTCAAAATATTCAAATTCTTATTTTATCACCCCATTGAAACCTGTTTTGTTTTATTAATTTGGTTGTTGTATGAAGTAATGTAAAAGAGATGAACATTAAATAAAAGATAATCTTGGTACATTTATCATTAAGTTAGGGTTGGGCTAATAATTATCTTTTCTTAAATCCGTAAAAAGTCAAAAAATCACAGTTATTTTGAATCGGATATAGTAGGTAATTTGCCTTTTTAAATTTCATTGCCTACGAATGAAAGTGAAAAACAGAAAAACATGGGCCTTGTTTGATTTGCTGTTATACAACCTTTCATCAATTATTTTCATTTTTTTCTACTTATATTTATATATTTATTGGCATATAATAATATAAAACCTTAGGTTATTTCATCTGTCACGTTAATATAGTATACAACCCCCAATAATATTATGTGGCTTTGCCTAGCTACAACAAGCTACCTTCAATTATTAATCTGTCCACAACTAAAACTGTTTTCCTATTTTCAAATAAAATAAGGTACAATTATTATATATTCCTCCACTAAAGGGAACACCTTGCTTGGGTAGTTTGGTTACGAGCTATTAATTTCATACTGATTTTAGTACTTGTATAAAATAAAAAGATAATAATGATGAAAATATTACTTTGATTTGGGAACAACACTCCTTTTATTTTTTAAGTGATGCAGTTAACTTATCAAATTAATTAAAAAAATACTATTTTATTTAGTTGTGCATTATTTATATCATAATAAAATTTCCACTGAAATTAATTACTATTTCCGTCTTAGCTCAAGGTGCATAATTATTGTTTATTTGGTAATCTCAATTAAACTTTGATCATAATGTTATAAAAATTTACATATTTCTATGCAATTTTAAAAAGTGTTATTTTTTCACAATTGAAAATACTTTATCTAGATATTAGTAAATTATGATGAAAAATTGATTTAGTTGATCAAAAAAGTCAACTGTATACATTGAGTTGGGACGAAGAGAATGATTATTAGTTAGAAATGTGTTTGGAATTTGGTAGTTGGTACCCTAATAGTACTATATGAGCAAGAATTACACACGATAAAACAAAGATTTGTTTACACAATAATGGATTTCGTTTTGGGCACTGCCAAATCAACATTATACACTATAAATTCTCTCTGTGGTGATACAATATTTTATGTCAATACAAGAGAAAACCTAAGGAAAGTCCTATGTCTAACACGCTTCTGAAAATAACTCGAGACCGACAAAAATTTGGTGTCGCTCGCGGCCGCATGGCTTTCAGTGCATCCGTGTCCTTCTCAGATTACATATGATATGATGCGGCCCCATTTTTCCATAATGTAGTTTCGTCCGATACCAACATGTGACGCGTATTTTAGGATCACTAAAAATGAGAATGTAACATTTATTATGAAGCAATATACTAAAATTTCACTTAAATTGCTTCAAAGTTGTTTACAAATGATAATTACAAATTCGTGTATGGGCTCATGATCTCCCTGCCAAAACTATATGAAATTAAACTTTAATTTTCTTTAAAATTAAAAAATTAATTCTATTATGGACTTAAAGATATTTTTGCTCTTTCTTTTATTTTTCTTTGTTATATATATCTTGCTAGGGAATGGAAAGTGGTAGGAAGGCAAGAAATAAAAGAGAGAGTCCAGGCTGTTAGAAAGGAGTGGTTGAGAGTTGAGACCAGAGAAGGAAAGAAAGAAACACCATCTTACCTTTCCTTGCCTTCTTTCAATAAACTGAAAACTGCAACCTACCTCACATGGTGTGTTCTTCCTCTCTCTCTCTCTCTCTCTCTCTCTCTCTCTCTCTCTCTCTCTCTCTCTCCCTTTTAAAATAAATGTTTATGATTTTAATAAAAACAAAAATAAATATGCATTCCTTATAATATTTGGAAAAGAAAAATCACCCCCAAAAAGTATCCTATGTTTACGAATGCATGGCAATGGGCATATGCATGGGTGCATGCATGAAGAGGAATATCTCAGATCAATTAACAAGAAAAACATAGTGGAACTAAATTACGTACAATGAGATGACGAAAATGCATGCAATCACAAAGCCCTTAGATTATAGAATTATGCAAATCAAAATGTTATGGAGAGAAATTAAAGACACAATATTATTTGTGTTTATTAGCCATATAACTCCAAACGATCAGACCCCCTTTTTCGAGATCGATGCCTATTAAACTTAAATTGTTTCATAATTTATAAACACGATACTTATTTGGAGACAATTAAACTGAAAAAAAGTGTGACATTTATTACGGCATATTATGATAATAACAGTCTAACAATTTAGAAACATGATATTTTTTATAAAAAGAAAAAGGATGCTTTATTACTAACAAATACAAGGATTTATGGGCCGGCTTACCACGAGGCTCATCCCAAATAATAATAGCATCATACATAATGAAAATCCTAGAAACGCAATCCGTTTGCTACACATTTCACTTTAAACCACTTACATTTTAAAGCGTCCAAAGTAATATGTTGTCATAATTTTATTTCTATAACTACTTGTGTCATACGTGATTCAATGATTAATTAAGATAATATCAGTATAACAATTTAATTATAACCGTAAAATATCTAGTACAAACAATTAATTTGAACTTTTGTTTTTCTTTAGGAATATTTTTTTAGGAGTTGTCTAGTGATATTACAAATAAGACTGTAGGAAAAGAAGGCGGAAACGTTGTCCATGAAATGAATGTGGTCCCAAACAATGGCGGACATGAAAGATTCTTTTTTTCTTTCTTTCTAAAAGTTCTTTTGAAATGAAGCTCAACTGAGTCTTGACTTTAACGTGACAACTGGAGAACGCCATGCGGTCATTTATCTCTCTCTCTCTTTTTTTTTTTTTTTGTGTGTGTTTTTTTTCTTGAACAATAAGTGTAAATTTGCACATTAATCTTTATAATTCTACTTATTCAATCTTAATAAAAATTGATTTTAATAATATCTCTATGAAAAAAAATAGTATTCACCTAATATAATAATTCCTGGTTTGGCCACTACGTATAGTTATAATATACGAAATACTCATTCCGTCTCGCGTGAGTGTCAACTTATTTCTTTTTTTGTCCATCTCAAATGAGTGTGTAAACTTTTCAAAAAGACAGTTTTTATTATTTTATAATTAATAGACTCACTTGACATACTAACAAAAATAGTCAACTCATTATCTCTTCTTATTATACTAATATTTTTTAGTTATTGTACTCAAAATTTTGATTCACACTTTCGTGGGACACAAGAAAGAAGGGAGTATATTACATGTTTAAATTTTGATTTAAGTTTGAAGTAGGAAGTAGCTACTATTTTTGACCGTCAGACATTATAATCAAGCTAAAACAAAGACTCATACCAACCAGTTGAAAAATAAGAAATTGGAACAGCTAGCAGCTCCTGCTATGGGGCCCTACAAGTAAATCATGTATGGGGATTTTAATATGTCCGAGTAGCAGGTCCCCCATAAATCCAATAAAAAAAATGTGGCTTTATCCCCGATACTGTTACAACTTAATTAGTAGCAAATTCAAGATTGCAAGGGTTTTTGCTCTCACAATAAATAATCTTTCGCATTTCATTTCCAATTGCAACACAACACGTACACTCAAGTCTTTTAGCGATGAAACATTCCTTAAATTGCTCAAACTATTTCATTACCAAACATGTTAAAATGCGGTTAAGTTTTTGACTTTCTGCTATATAGCTCTTTCAATCACGATAGCCCGTTGCGTCTATCCATGTGTGTAGGCATGGCCGGTTCGGTTTAACCGCCGATTCACGGTTGAAAACCGGCGGTTTCAACCTTGGTAAAATCTCAATCGAAATCGAACCGGAGCGGTTACGGTTTGACGGTTATACGGTTTAACGGTTTTTCGGTTAATCTCCGGTTTATCCGGTTTGGATATGCTCGACCGAGTCTTTGGTGTTGCTCGGTCGAGCATACCCTTTTAGGGTTTAGGGGTTGAGGGTTGCTCGGCCGAGTCATATATACTGCTCGGTCTAGCATACCCTTCAAAAAAATGCCAACTTTCTGGTCTCATATGCTTGGTCGAGTCTATAGTAGTGTTCGGCCGAACATATCATTTTTCAACCTTGTAACAGTTAATTTTTTAATAGTTTTCGTTAACTTTGTATGTAGTATATTTACTTTTTTTTTTCAATTTTTTTTTTTGGATAAATAAGACTATTTTAGACTTAAGTTTACTACATACTTTTTTTGCAAAAAGGTTTATAAGAAAAGTTATGAATTTTGAAAGAAATAAAACTTAACAGTTTTTTGAAAAAAGTTAACTTTAATTTTTTTTCAATTTTTTTTTTTTTTTGATAAGTAAGACTATTTTAGACTTTTGTTTACTACATACAATTTTTGCAAAAAGTTATTACTTTTGAAAGAAATAAAACTTAATTTTTTTAAAAGAAATGAAAGTATATAAAAGAAAAAAGGGACGGTACCCTTAAATTTTATTAATTAAAATAAAATTACAAAGAATGGGACAACCAATCTTACCCTTTTATAAATAAGGGGGACATTTAGGAGCCTTTACCTCAACCTAACTATTACAATTAAATAAAAATAAACCTAATCTAATTAAAAAAAAATCTAAAACATCATTCATTCATCAATACTTTTCGTGGAGTTCTCGACATCTTATTGATATCTTGGATCCAATAGATCCTCATCATAAGGCATGTCTTGTTGCCTTTTTTTTTCGCTCTAACCCAATCGTCAAGTAAAAGTTGATATTCCAAGTTTTCACTTGTTAGTTGGGAACGTCTTTCATCCAAAACATTTTCACCAACGCTAAATGCCGATTCAACTGCCACCGTTGAAGCGGGAGAGGCTAATACTTCTTTAGCAACTATGGAAAGTATAGGATAAATGTCTTTCCTTCTTGACCACCATTGTAAAACATCAAATTCATTTGAATTTGGATCTTGGTTTAATTCAAAGTTTGTAGTGAAATAAGTTTCTAACTCCACGAAAAGGTTTGATGATGATGAAGATGAACCTCGAGAAGGACCATATTTTTTACTATACAAATTTGAAAAAAAAAAACTATATGGATCCCCCCTAGTAAAACTTGGTTGAGAAGTAGAGAAATCATCTTCATGTTGTTGGCTTTAAGAAGTGTTTCCATATAAGGTATTGAACTCATTAAAAAGGTTAATTAAATCATTTTTTGTGTCTTGAACAATAATTGACGAAGGTTGATTACCACCGCCACCATCAGGATATAACTTTATATAATAATAGTATTCTACAATGCACTCTAAATCATCTAATTTAACTCGGGGATCTAATAATTTTGCAACCAAGAAGAGAGACGGAATTTTATCAAAATATTTAAGCCACTTTTCTCTCATGTTAGAAATACATTCTTTTAAAATATGGCATTCTTTTAAATTGTCAAAAATAGTAAGAATTGCAACATAATGCTCTAGCACCAAAACGGAAGTTGGATAATAAACTCCTGAAAAAGCCAAAGTTGCGGTATTAAAATTTTTTAACAATTCACATAAATTAATGCATGCATTCCAATGATAAGCAAATAGATGTTCATGATAGCCAATTGACATAAAAAATTGCATTAGGAGATCTTTATAAGCAAAACCATCGATTAACATTTTATAGGTAGAATTTCACCTAGTTGGAACATCGTAAGTAAAATATTTGTCCGGCACACTTTTACTTCTTAAAAACTTTATCTATTTTTTAGTATTAGAATTTTTTTTAGAAATAAATTGAAGAGCTCGTCTAATTGGCTTAACATAAGTTTCTAATGCATCTAAACCATCTCTAACACATAAATTAATTATATGACATAAACATCTAATATGAAAAAACTTACCCCCAAGTGACGGTTGACAAACGGTAATTAAATCGGGTAAACTAGCCGTATTAGCACTTGCGTTGTCAAATGAAATAGTAAATATTTTATTTAAAATACCATACTCAAGAAAAATCTCAAGCAATTTCGCACAAATATTTTTCGCGAAATGCGATGACTCAAAATCTTTGTAAGCAATTAATCTTTTTTGAATTTTTCATGAATTATCTATCCAATGGCAAGTAACGCCCAAATAAGTATTTATTTGCCAATGATCACTCCAACCACGACACAAATTGAAACTTTATTTTCTAATTTTGATAAAACACCAATTAAATTTTTTTTTTATATTTTTGAACCACTCTAGTAATATCACGTACGTAGTACTCTCGTGGCGACGGGGTTTAAAGAAAGGCGAGCAAAATTTTCATAAAAATCACAATCCGCAAAATTAAAAGGAAGGCCTTTAACGCAAATAAATTTGGCTAGTTCATCACTATAAACCCACTTGTCAAATTTAAAAAGGACGGAAGAAGGGGAAGACGAACCTTGTGCACCTGAACCCGAACTACGTTGTTGAAATTGTAATTGAGTTTGCGTAGCGAAAATGCCAAGTTTCTCGAGATGTTTTGACGCCACATGTGTGTGTGTGTGTGTGAAACGCGCCGAATAGGAAATTTTGGTAGATATGATTTGAACATGGAGGAAAATAGCAAAACAACCTTGACATTGAAGAGCAACAATATGGCTAGATTGGGTGTCGGGTACACTCACCATCAAGACTTATTACGGGTTGCGCAATTCACGCACATGTTTTCATTAATCCGGTACCGGGTTATGTTGTTTATAAGTTGATATTCATCGTCTCTTTTTTTTTTTCGTACCTAATACATTGTGTGCGCGCCCATGCATGTGTCCCATAATATTATCTTGATGGAAAAGTGATAACTACGTATACCTTACTATGCCAAATTCTGGCATTTGTCAATGTTACAAAAGCACCAACCATCGTGACCCAAGGCAAATATCATGATTTCGGCCATGCAATGTATATACTCCCTCCGCCCCAGTCCACTTAAGAAATTTTGAAATGGCACATGAATTAAGAAATATTATTATAGTATTAGGAGATAGAATGAGTGAAAAAAGTGTTGTGAGTGTGAAAAATTAAATAGGAGAGAGAATAAGTGGAGGGAATAGTAATTATAATGGTGTTGTGAGTATTAAAATAATGTAGGAGAGAGAATGAGTGGAGAGAATATTGATTTAAGGTTTCCATTTTGGAAATTTTTAAGTGAAGTGGGACGCCCAAAATGAAAAATTTTCTTAAGTGAGGTGGGACGGAGGGAGTATGTTCTATTGCCTTTGTTTATTACTCAAACAGTAAACTACTTATTTTACCCCATAATATCATTTATGAGATAATTAAGTCTGCATAGACATTTGGTTAAATATTAATTTGGAAGCTCAAGATGACTCTTTTTTATATCAAAGAATTTTAATTCTAGTGGTATTCGATTTAGCTTGCATAGTGGAGGTAGAAAGTTCAAATCTTGTTAATAGCATGTATTAACCTATTTATAGGCATTTTTTATTAATAAATGATTTAATCTATTACAATAATGACACTTAAAAATACTATAAATTGTATGTGTTGCAGTTTGAACCTCTGACATCTTGGATGGAAAAATACATCGGATGCCGCTTAGAATATAACTCTTTGACTATTTATATGTCAATTGATGCAGGTTAAGTGATATTTTATCTATCGTTAATAAAATAAAAAATTCATTTAAAAAAATGGTAAAAAATCATTTTTGTTTGGAAAAAAGAAAAAAAAAATGAAAAGAAGTGCCCATTATGTCTGATGTGCCATAACAAAATATTTTGCCCCATAAATGTTTATCCGGCCCAAGTTCGAATATGGTCTATAGGGGGCCCTATTTTGTTAGGATCTCGTCAAAGCTTGGTTCTCGCTGATTGGTTCTCGCCAATATTATGATTGTCGCCAAAGTTATGGTTCTGGTTCTGGTTGTCGCCAATGGCTTGGTTCTCACATATTGAATGTCGCATGTCGGATGTTGGTTCCCGCATGTCGGATGTCGGTTCCCGCATGTCGGATGTTGATTCGTTGCATATTGGTTCCCGCATGTTGCATTTCGTTTCTCTCAGCATGCTGATGTCTCTAGGTGAGAGTCATGCCACATGTCAAGTTTTTAGCCTTGATCATATCTAAATGAAATTTCTTGAGAGATATCCCTCCAATGATGGCGTGACACGTGGCAAGTGAAAATGATAAGGATAATGACTTCTTTGGCCATATATATACTCCCTCCATTTCCATTTGCAAGGTATGTGAAAATTATAAGCTTTCTCTCTCCTCTCTCTCTAAAAATATTTGATATTATTTCAATATATATGTTATGAATCGGATTGATGATTCTCACACATGAGGGTTTTGAGGGAAAAGACCTCTCACTCCTAACGGTGTTTTATCTTGTAGGTCCCACATAAAATCGAATTCGGGAAGCTTTTCTTTCGAACAGGACACCGTACTATCCCCGATTAATCAACCATTTTGAAATGGCAGCATCAGCCCTTAAGGCATGGTGCATGGTACATGTTTCCCCTCATCCAAGCACAATATTCGGAAGCACAAGCACAATATTCGGAAGCACAAGTAGGAATTAATGGAAGATTGCGTAGCTTACCCGTAAAACACGTTCTTAGCTACAAATGGAAATCTTTTTGGTTCTAAACTTAGGGAGCACGGCCAGCTCCTAAATTAATCAATGTCAAATCCCTTTCTTTGATGCCTAATTAATTAAAAAATTGAGGGCGGATGGACCCCACCGCCGCAAGACTTAACTTTGTCAGTTGTCTCCTTCGAACAAGCAAGGGATGGGATTGGATTATATTACGAGCTCATTATTGATTAATACTAGCACATTCCCGTGTTCAGGCTACGTAATTTTTTTTTTTTTAAAAAAAAAAATTTGTATTTTTTTTATAAAAAAAAAATCTAGTATGTCGTACGACATACTTAGTTATGAGGGCAAAATGAGAAAAGGACAAAAAAGTGAGGGTAAAATGGAAATTTCTGCATGTATAACTGTTCATAGTACTATTCAAAAGAGGGATTTGTTTTATACTATAGATAGTACTCGGTATTCTCTTAGTCCCAATTTTTTCAGCATTATTGATAACTAAAATATACTCACTCTGCCCCATTACAGAAAGCATGGATTTTACATAAAAATTAAGATAAATGTATAATTGATTAAGTGTCATAATTATAAAAAAAATGAGGTAGGAAAGAGAAAGTAGGATAGAAAATGTTAAGTGCATAGATAATGTGACTATAATAATTGGGTCCCAAAAATAAATAATTATTAAAAACTTTCCCGTTCGAATTTGTGTCTTTTGTAATGGGACACAAAAATAAGGCTTTTGTACCTTTTATAATGGGATGGAGGGAGTATTATGTATACTCCCTTCGTCCAATTTAAATTATAACATTTTGCTATTTTGAGTGTTCCATTCAAAATAGGATAACCTCAAAATGAAAATATTTATTTAGTGAGATTCACTTTTCACTTATTATCTTCTACCATACTTTCTCTTTTATATCATATTTTTCATATTCACAACACCTAATTCACTAATGTTTTCCATAATTCGCGTGCCTATTTCATAAATCTTATTTCGATCGGTACCAAAGGAATATATATTTGCTTGTGCATTAATAAAATTACACTAAAAAATGATTAATAAAAGTATATTTTTTTCATTTAACTATAAAAACGACAGTGCAATTCTTATTTTGGCCTACTACTTTATCCCAAAATGAATGACCAAAAAAATCAATTTGCAATTAATAAAAGCAAATTTAAATTTTTTTTGATAATTTATTTTGGAACGAAGGAGTATTGTAAATCGGCAACACTAATTTTATTTTGTTAATCAATGTTATTCCATACGCTAACACTGACATTTTTTACACTAATATTTACACTCTTTTACACTGTCACTTAATAATAAATGCACTGATACTATTTTACACTAGCACTTTTTTATATTAACACTATTTTACACTGTCACTTAATAATATATGCACTGATACTCTTTTATACTGACATTTTTTACACTAACACTAACACATTTTTACACTCAAAATGACACTCTTTACACTGAACAACGCCGACCTCTTGCTCCCTCCCAAACAATGCCGACCACCACCAGCAAATTAGCCTTCATTATCGAGGTAATTTCTCTCACTTCATGAATGCGATGTTGTTTGAATATGTTGAATAAGCAGGTAATTGTTTTTCCTTAAACTTAAAAAAACACGTTTTTGTGAGAGTTTCCCATATATATATAGATATATATATATATGAGAGTGTTCGAATGAGAACTTATTTAAAATTATAACCATGACAACCAACCACAAAAACATTGGATTGATATAAATTAATGGTTTATATTAGATATACTTTTATAAAAAACAATGACATTTTTATAGTTTTTATAAAAGTTGGGAGGTAAAATGCCATTTGACCCTCACTTTACAAAAAAATGTCACGTCATCATTTAAATTTTTCTCAAATTTCAAAATTAAATATATCAAAATCTATAAATCGAAAAATAAATCCGAGAAACACGATTTTTCTCGTCTCGACGAGACGAATCAAACTACATCACTGTAGATAGAGTTTTAAAAAAAATGTTGAATAACAATTAAATTCTCAAAATACACTTGTATTCATTAGCTAATTAGCTACTGAATTCAATTGTAATGTTCAAAATATACATGAATTCATTAGCTAACTAGCTATTGAATCTAAGTAAAATGTAAAAAAATACACATAGATTCATTAGATAGCTAGTTACTGAAAGCAATGTTCAAAATACATATAAATTTAGTAGCTATTTAGCTAATGAATCCAAGTGCAATGTTTAAAAATACGCATGCATTCAGTAGCTAACTAGCTACTGAATCCAATTACAATGTTTAAAAATACACATGAATTCAGTAGCTAACTAGCTAATGAATCCATGTGTAATGTTCAAAATACAAATGGATTCAGTAGCTAAGTATCTACTTAATCCATCTTAGCTAATGAATCCATGTGCAATGATTAAAATACACATGAATTCAGTAGCTAATTAGCTATTGAATGCAAGTGTAATGTTCAAAATACACATGAATTCTGTCGCTAACTAGCTACTTAATTCAAGTAACTAAGTAGCTACTGAATAGATACTGAATTCAAGTAACTAAGTAGCTACTGAATAGCTATTGAATCCATGTGTAATGTTACACGTAACTAAGTAGTTATTGAATACATGTGCAATTATCAAAATACACATGGATTTAGTAGTTAAATAGCTACTGAATCCAAATGTATTGTTCAAAATACACATGGATTCAGTAGCTAACTAGATACTGAATACAAGTGCAATGTTCAAAAATACACATGAATTCAGTAGCTAACTAGCTGATGAATTCATGTGTAATGTTCAAAATACACAAGAATTCAGTAGCTAACTAGCTGGTGAATTCATGTGTAATGTTCAAAATATATATGGATTCAGTAGTTAACTAGCTGATGAATTCATGTGCAATGATCAAAATATACATGGATTCAATAGATAATTAGCTACTGAATCGAAGTGTAATGTTCAACATATACATGGATTAAATAGCTAACTAGTTACTGAATACAATGTTCAAAATAGATATGTATTCAGTAGCTACTGATTACAAATGAAATGTTCAAAAATACACATTGATTTAGTAGCTAACTAGTTAATGAATTCAAGTACAATGTTCTAAAATAACCATGGATTCAATAGCTAACTAGCTATTGAATTCATGTGCAATGTTCAAAATACACATGAATTCACTAGCTAACTAGTTAATGAATGCATTATTCAAAATACATACTCCCTCCGTCCCATCGATCTTAGGAATTTTTGAAATGGCACGGGGATTAAGAAAAAGGTAAATGTTGTGAGTGTAATTTAAAAATAGGAGAGAGAATGAGTGGAGGGAATAGTAAATTATAATGGTGTTGTGAGTATTAAAATAATGTAGGAGAGAGAATGAGTGGAGAGAATGTCACCGTCTTTATCCATGTGTATTTTTGAACATTATAATTAAATTCAATAGCTGGTTAGCTAATGAATTCATGTGTATTTATGAAAATTTCACTTAAATTCATTAGATACTGAATTAATATGTATATTGAACATTACACTCAATAACTAGCTAGTTATGAAATTCATGTGTATTTTGAACATTTCAAATGAATTCATTAGCTAGTTAGCTACTAAATTCATGTGTAATTTGAACATTATACTTGGATTCAGTATTTAGCTAATGAATCCTTGTGTATTTTGATCATTGCATATGAATTCAGTAGCTACTTAGTTACTGAATTCGTGTGTATTTTTTATAAATCAAAATGTAATGTTTAAAATACACTTGTATTTAGTAGCTAATTAGCTAATGAATCAAAGTGTATTTTTTAGCTACTGAATTCAAGTGTATTTTGAGAATTTCATTGTTGTTCATCATTTTTTTTTTCAAAATCATATCTTTAGGGATATAGTTTGATTCACCTCGTCGAGGAGAGAAAAACAGTGTTTTCAGATATTTTTGTCGACTTATAAATTTTGAGATATTTATATTTAATGAGACTCACTTGTTATAATAATAACAACAATCTCCTTACTATTTTTCTAACTTATTCTCTCCTATTTTACTTTTTATATTCACAACACATTCTCCACTCATTATCTCTCCTTTTATTATAATAGTATTTTTTAATTTTCGTACCGAGAGTGAAAATCTAAAGTTGGGTGGACGGAGCGAGTTTATATATATATGAAGTAGCATTATCGAAGTTGTGTTATTCTATTTGGGGAAGATTGATGTTCGCATCCCCGCCCAGCCAAAACGTATGGACCTCCATGATTACGAAAATTTAGGCTCCGTTTGTTTCGACGTAAAACGTTTTTCGGAAAATGTTTTCCGTAAAATAATTTGTTTTTCGGTGTTTGGTTGTTTTTCGAAAAACGTTTTCCCCATTTTTCGGTGTTTGGTTGTTTTTCGGAAAATGTTTTCCCCATTTTTCGGTGTTTGGTTGTTTTCCGAAAAATTGAGAAAACGTTTTTCGGAAAACATTTTACGCCCTTTCTAAGTAAAATGACTTACGGATTTTTTCTAAGTTAAACATTTTTCGAAAAATGCTGCCCTTCATGTACAACTCATATTTCACAAGGTACAACATTCTACTTCCCCATTCTATTCTCTTCCAATTTTGTTTTATTCACGAAATGATTAACACATTATATATATATATATATATATATATATATATATATATATATATATATATATATATATATATATATATATATATATATATATATATATATATATATATAAAAGAAGATGGCTCAATAAATCAAAAAAAAAAAAATTAATCATTTTAAATTTATTTTTAACAACTCCTCCCCTCACTCCCCATCCCACCACCCAAGCCCCCCCCACCCCCCACCCCCACCCCCACCCCCATTGGGTCAAACAAAAAATTAATCATTTTAAATTTATTTTTAACAACTCCCCACCTCACTCCCCACCACACCACCCCCATCCCCTAGGTTGGGTAAAAAAAAAAAATCATTTTAAATTTATTTTTAACAACTCCCCACCCTATCTCTTTTTAACTTATCTCAAATTGTGTTTTTATCGAAAAATATTTTCATTAAACACATGAAAATATTTTTCGAAAAATATTTTCCTTACCAAACAGCCGAAAACATGTTTATCTCATTTTTCGAAAAAACATCTTCATTTTTCGGAAAACATCTTCAATTTTCAGAAAGCATCTTCATTTTCGAAAAACATTTTACAAAAAATCATTTTTCAAAAAATATTTTACGTTGAAACAAACGGAACCTTATTTCACGGTCTGCCTGAGAAGTCACCACATCTAATCAACGGCAATAGAAAAAACATGGAGTATTATGTTAACATCAAAATAAATAAATGTTCATTTTTGTGTTAACAAAAAATAAAAATAAACATTAATATTGAGATCTATTATTATATGAGCAAGGGTGAGTTTGATATTAATTTTGATTATTCGTAAGTGATTTTTGATAATTGATTCTAGTAAAAGTAATTATCGAAAACTCAAATTTTTATGTGGCGTCTAGTTTTTAAAGGTGTGTTTGTATTAAAAAAGTGATTTTAAAATATGTATGTCACATATGTGCCATTGACAGACAAATATGTCCACAGAGAAACAGGCAATGTGACATGAGACGTATGAACTTGGTGTCTTATGTGATCTATATTAAAATAATACATTTCTTATATATAATTTGTAATAAATTACCATTTTGATAGCAAATATTAAAATATATATTTAAAAGTTGATTTTTAAGCTAGCTTTATCATGATTTTCGAACTTAAAAATGGCATGCTCAATGCAACCAAATAAAATAGTCTTACATGCCTCTTTTAACTTGAGTGATGAAAAGTTTAAAACCTTCAACCATTTTTCACTTCTATTTCAAGATTCATTTTTTTTTTCTTCATTATTTGAAATTTAAAAACAATACATAGTGACATGCTAGGTTACTATTTAGGAGTACAGAGTAGGGGTGTAAGCGGTTCGGTCTAAATTGCGGTTTGAGATCGAATCGAATCAAACCATGCGATTTGGTTTGGTTTTCATACCTAAATGGTTCGGTTTGGTCTTAAAATTTTCCAAACCGTGTGGTTTGGTTCGGTCTGCGGTCTGGCCCTTTCAAACCAAACTAAACCGATGTAGACCGAACCACGAGACCGGACTATCAAACCGAACCATCAAGCCAAACCATGAACTGAACTGTCGAGACTGTGTATTAACTGTCGATTTTATGTAAGGTTTCTATCTACACTTGTGATGACGCCACAGCTTTTTGGGGTCAGGAGCGGTTCAAGGATATCTGGCTAGGATATATTTGGTGGTTTTATGTACCTAGATCACAACACAAACAAGCACCGTTAAGGTCAAAGTTGGATGTTACTCCAACTCAGGCCCTCGGGTGTGAGAGTAAGAATACTGAGTAATAAGGCTTTGAATACCTTTGGAGTGTGTGTGTGGTTTAGAGAGTAAAAGAGCTTACTCAATGGTATATGGAACTTACCTTGCCCAAGGGGGTAAAGGCCTTCTATTTATAGGCAATGCCATGGTGCTTGTTGAGGTAAGCACGAGATCACCCTAGGGCACTTTGGTATTTGACCGCCTACACGTGTCCGCAGCCTAATTGGTCCCGTCGGGAGGGAACATTGATCGTCCAAGTGGACATGGCCGAAAGGGACATGAGCCGTGTAGCCGCTTATTGTATTAAATGGAATAGTAGGGCGCCGGATCGAGCCGCATTGAATGCGTGATGGGGAGCCGGCAAGTGGCTGCCCGTCGAGAGCAAGCTAACTTGCTCGCAAGGCTTCGACATTAACCTGAAGAAGCATGTGCCCGCGGTCAACGTTGTGCCCGCGGTCCAAAGATATAAGACGCGAGCACGGTTGATGCGGGCATGACTACGCGGGCACGGATCCAATGAGCGGTGGTCCCAATGGTGCTCGATGGGGACGATGCGAGGAGGGACACCTGCCTTGACCACAAGTGGCCTATTTGTCCGCGGTCTTCCCTCCAGCGGTCTAGGAAATGCCACGTCACTGGTTCCTTGGACTAGACCGAGCGCGGGCCCGGTCCAGTAGATCCGGGCTCATCAGTGGCCCCTAGCTCCAAGTGTGATTATTTATGGTCTGAGTGAGGAGCTACTAGAAGCTCTGGCCTGCTCCAATTGCTCCTCGAGCGAGCACCAGTGTTAGCGCTTTTGTTGTCTGTTGTTCGGCCCCATTGGCCAATAGGAACGTTCGGGAGGCACCAGTGAGTGACACGTGGTCCCTTGCATGTCGTGCCTCCCGGTTAATCCGTGGGCCCTCGCGTATGAAAAGACGGGTTAGTGGTACGTCGTGGGTACGTGTCACTCATCCAAGGGGGGCAATAAATGCAAAGGGTATTTAATTTTTCGAATTTTCAAACGTTGGAAACGGTTCATGGTCCGAGGTTGGATTTGTGGGCTAATTAATACGGGTTAACGGGTTAACCCGTATAGGTAGGCCTTATAAATACCAAACCCTTAAACCTCAAACCCTTTTTACCGTTTCCAAACCTTCAGAGAGCTTTTGAGAGAGAAATCTTGCTGCGAAATCCGAGCTAGTGCTTTCCGAATCCCTTTCTCAATCCTTCTCTCGTAAGTATTGGGTGTTTTTCTTCTTCATCTCCTTCTATTTTTTCTTTTCTGAGTTTTGAACGAAATGACCACTCGTGAATTTGGACCCCGCCGTCCCATAGAGTTAGGAGATGGGAGCACTCTGCATCCGCTTGCTGTTTGTAAACGGACAGGGGGATATTTAGGAAGGTAGGCCATGGGTGGCTTAGGTTATCCTCGAGTGCTTCCAAGATTTCGCGAAAATCCCAATGGGGGCCTTTTGTCCCACCCCTTGGCCATGGGAGGCCAAGGATAAAAGGGTAAAAAGGAACGGTGATGTTTTGGTGTTGGGGGATACCAAGAGGGCCGAGAAATTTTGTGATGGGGGTTTTGTGCGTTTTCCCGCGAGAGAGAGGCTCGGCTCGAACGCCGTTGAATCCAGCGAGGAGAGCGATTCGCGTCCCCGAAGTAGTTTGTGATCGGGAGAAGTGTGAGCTAATGGACCCCATCAAACCAATGCCGCGCGGGCACCGGCACGACACTGAATGACCCTTGGATGTCCCGCCCGAGGACCGTATTTCCCAACGTGGTGCCCGCGGCCCCTGGTGCTGAACCCATTGAACTGAGTAGTAGTGAGGAGCTGGAGCCTCTGAATTTTGAGACTACTGTAGGCGGGGAGGATGAGGATGGAGTGACCTCTGCCCGCGGTGATGCCACCGGTCTCTTTGGCTCGACGAGCACGGAGACCGAGGAGGATGACCGCGAGGTCGAACTTAGGAGGGCTGCGGGGACCTCTAAGAAGGTCGCTGAGACCACAAATATTGTAGATGCCTTTTCTGACCCTGACTCCGAGGAGGAGGTAGCTGAGGCCCCTGCCCGCACAAAGGCAAACGGCCACTCTGAGGCGAACCCCGGCTACGGCCGCAGTAAGAAAGCCAAGGAAGTGGCTATCCTCAACTGGGAGGAGGATATTTATGAAGTGTACAATGTTGACCGCAAGGCCTATCGTGTCCGCACCCTTGGGCACGTTCCGATAAAGGGGAAGGATAAGTTGAGGCAGGAGACAGTAGCTGATGTCCGCGAGGATAATAGGGCCTTAGTTTTTTATGGGGCTCAATTTGAGAATGGCCTCGAGGCCGCCCTGGATCCTTTCTACTATGAATTCCTCGGAGTTCAACCCGCTCCCCACGAACCCGACTCCCAATGCCATCGTGGCCATTGTTTCTTTCATAGCCGTTGCAGATTCTCGGGCTATGAACCCACCCGGCCGGCTTTATGCCTACTACCAAAACCAAATCACCGAGTATTCTGGGCTCAAGGCTAGGAATTTCTCTACCAAGACCTTCTCTCCCCTCGAACAAGTTTGACCAATGGAACCAGAAGGATATCTTGGTCATTGAGTCCAGGTTTGGATGGCCCTTTTCCAAGCCTCAGAGTCCAGTCGATGAAGGCGTCCTCTCTAGCAGTTATCCGGACCCGTCCTCTGCCGATGCATGCGTGACCGCCATAGAGAGGCATCTGGCCCTTTACTTGGATAGCGGGGAGGAGCCCGTTTATGATGTAGGCACAATTGTAGTGGATGAGCCCTTATTGATCTACTCGGGGGTGGCTCCTCGCAGGGAGGGCGCCCCACATGCCCCCAGAGTAGCAATAGAGTCGTTGCCTCGTGACCCTGATTGGAGGGTGCACGAGCACTACCAATTTGAGGCGGATTGTAAGACCTGCATGCTGGGCGCTGAGTGCGATCCTCCCGAACTTATCGGTCTCTAACTTTTTTTTTCATGTAACTGTTTGCCAATTTATTTTTATCTTTGATTTTTTGGACTGTATTCTAACCTTTTCTCTTTCCCTCCAGAGTAGATCCAGAAGAATACAATTTCTGATGGCTCCTCCTCTAAGTGCTGCTCAACTGAAGGCCAAGAACATGAAGGCCAACAAGGAAGCTGCCCTGAAGAGGCAGAATGAGATGGGAGGGGTCCCCACCAAGGATAAGACGGTGCCCGTTGTCAGCAGAAAGACGGGGGATCCCCTGAGCCTTCCCAAGACTATCCCTACTACTTGGGAATTCGCCTCCACCCCTGTGGGTCCTCCTCCATCCAGCACTAGAGGCTCCCGCTCTCCCCCTGGCCGCACCATTCCTTCCGGCCATCAAACGGATTCTCGGAAGAGAAATGAGAGGGATGGAGAGCTGGGACAGGGACAAAGGAAGCTGCAGAAGGTCGGGGATGCTCCTCCTCGGACTATGATCGCCTCGCCGTGGCTTCAGCCTTCTTCTCCCCCGTCGGGGCACACCGCTCTGGCCGCTTATCCACGCCTCCTTGACAACTCGCGAGGAGACTCTGGCGGTTAGGAAGAGGTTGTCCGAGGTGTCTCCCATCACCGGGGTGGATATCTATGCCCGGAACTCTGCCAATGCCTCCGTTGGGATCGGGCTGGCGAACCGCCTATACTCTCCGGACTTCTATAAAGGCATAGTTGTCGAGGAGAATGCCTCTGCCCTGGTGGGGGATATAGGCCTCGCTCTGACCGAGGTAGATGCTCGCTTGATCTAATCTTTTGGCTTCACCATGTTTTTCACTGTATAACTTTTGACCTTTCTGCCCGCAGGTGAGTAATAAGGTGCTGCGGCTGCGTGAAAGCTGTGACACTCTGACCGCTGAGGTGGAGAACAAAACTTCCATCTTGGCGGCCAAACTTCTGAGCCGGAGGAGGCTCAAACAAGAATTGGAACCTTGAACTCCCCGCCGGAGGACAAGGAAAGGGCCTTCACTCAGAAGGAGAACGATTTGAAGGGCTTCCAGGAGAGGGTGACCCAGCTCGAGAAGGACCTTGAGAGGATAAGGGGTCAGCGGGATGAGCTCCGCGGGCACAAGAACGAGTGGGAGCCCAGGAATAAAGAGCTCATGGCCAGGCTGGATGCTGCCAAGGCTGATCTGGAGGCTTTGGGGAAGAAGGTGGACGAGCTGTCCGATGAGCTGCTCCCCTACAAAAGGATGGAGGCAGAGGGGAAGTCCGCCCTCGACGATGTCCGCAAGGAAGCTGTGGAGGAATACAAGAACTCCCAAGCTTTCAAGGATCGGCTCGTTGCTGAAAACCCGGCTCACATGAGGCCGGGGTCCTGGACACAAATAAGGAATTTTATGGCCACGGGCAAGTTCACCGTGCAGGAGTTGGCCGTGATTGGCTCGCTTGTTGCTACGGATGATGAATGCTTGCCCGGGCATGCATTAGTTCCCTTGTCCGAGGACGAGGTCAAAGGTTTGAGCCGTCCGCCGCGGCCTCTTTCGCTCCCCGCGTGGCGTAAGTGACGGCTCTTAGCCCGATCGCCGATTTGGATGAACCGCGATTCGGGATAACCCTATATCATTGGGGGATGCCTTGGCTCAGTTCTTCCAAATGGGCCTCGCCATAGGAGATCTCTTTCCTTCGCGGGCAGCTCCAGCCCAAACTCTACCGAGCCCATCTCTCGACCCTATAACAGATTCCGATGACCCGTCTTCCTTCCCCAACTCCAATTTCGAAGCGGGCACAGATGGTGCGGCTGTGAGATCGCAGATGCAGCCAAGGACCAAGCTCCTATAGTTTAGGATTTTTACTTTTTCCCTTCTGTAATAGCTTGTAGGATCCTTGTAATAGTGTAGGAATTTGTAAATACTTTCTCAGTCATCAATAGAAGCATTTTTCTCCACTTGGCTCCTTTACTT
This sequence comes from Adenophora triphylla var. japonica, assembly GCA_022495995.1. NCBI lineage: Eukaryota > Viridiplantae > Streptophyta > Magnoliopsida > Asterales > Campanulaceae > Adenophora > Adenophora triphylla. The sequence goes on along the minus strand of JAFEMH010000304.1, from coordinate 374,888 downwards.
TTATCTTAATTGCTTGTCTCGTAGGCTATTTTGAGTAGTTTGGCAATTTTCGAGCACCTTAATACTTGCATTCTTGCCTATTACTTTTTCCAGCGTTTTTGACTTGCAATTAACTTTATATTCTTCCTTCGCGGCAAAGCAGCTTAGTAGGCCCTTTCGCCCGCATTTTTGAGTTTTCCTAACTCTTTATTCAAAACCCTTAGGTTTTTTGTGAGAGCACTCTTATTCTTCTATGATCGCGTTTGTTTAGCCTTGTGGCAAACTTTGAGGCCTTAACCTCGTTTGTCTGTTTGGCTTTGTTAAACTAGTTTGATCACTCTCATCCATTTACACTTATTCCCAGCCTTGCGAGCTGTGGTGTAAGTCAAAAGTAGCCAAGGCAAGCATACTTTCATAGGGCATGCGGAAGGTGGCCGCGAGGCTATTGTCCGCGCAATGTAAAGGTAGGAGCATATTTTAGCATAGAGGCCCTTTAACCCCTGGCATCTCGTATCCCCTTATTGGAGGTTCTCACTTATTTGACCCTTTATTCAAAACTCCCTAGGGTTTTTCGTGAGGGTCTCGTGGCGATCTGGTGAACGGGCTTATATGTAGGCCTTTGTCACATACAGGCATGCGAGTAACGGCCCTAACGAGGTCCTTCGCGCAATTAGTGGGTCCGGACTTCAGGTCATTGTCCCCACTAGAGTCCGTAGGCACGGGCATCATGGCCTTTGTACCTACGTTCATCTATATCCACTTATTTTTGGTGGTGTCACGCGAGCAGGAGAGAGTCCTCCCCGCGATCATAGTACGGATCGTAATGGATCTTTGTACATATATAGGCATGCGGATACTTAGATCTTTGCGCATCGCAAGTAGGAGCTCATATGTTGGCTCTTGAACTCACTGGCATCCGCACGCGGGCATCCACCTTAGCTTTTGAGGCTGGGGGAATTGATTTTTGCATCAAAATATGATGATAACCTCTCCCTTATATATATATAGTCTATACTCCTTCCAAAAAATTACAAAGACTTTAAAAGAAGTATCTCTTAAGGTGGTCGCTATTCCAGGCGTGCTTAAGCTCTTCTCCCTCTTTTGGTCGCAACATATAGGTACCCTCTTTGACTATCTTTGTGACCTCATATGGACCTTCCCATTTCGGGGACAAATTGTTGAAACCGGGTTGGGTCCCTTGGACCTCTACGCTTCGAGTACCCAGCCTCCAACCGAAAAACTCCTCTTATTTACTCTTTTATCATGGTGCTTCTTCGCTTCGTTTGTAGTTCACCATTTTTTCATGTGCCCGCATTCTCTTTCTTCGAGATCGTCCAGTGTCACACCTTCGTTTGCCTCGTTTTGAGACTCGTCGAAGTATGTGACTCGTACGAGGGTAGGGCTACCTCAACCGGAGCCATTGCCTTCCGACCCATACGTGAGCGAGAAGGGAGTTTCTCCCGTTGAATTTCTTATTGTGGTGCGGACAACCCATAATGCGATCCGGAGCTCGTCCAACCAACGTCCTCCTCGCCCTTCCAAATTTTTCTTTAAGGCAAGCTTAGGACTAGCTTGTTCGCGGCCTCGCCTTGACCATTTCCCGAGGATAGGCAATCGCGGACTTACGGTGTTGCACCTTCATTCTCACACATTCCGCAGTTGAATTTTGCGGAGAATTGGGTGCCATTATACTGAAATTATTGCTCGGGGAACCCCAAATCGACAATAGATGTGGTCGTGGACAAAACCGATAGTGTTATCCTCGGAAATAGTGGCCAAGCCCTTTGCTTCCGTCCACTTGGTAAAATAATCCACGGCCACCACGGCATACTTGATGCTTCCTCTAGCAGTTGGAAATGGTCCAATAAGATCTATCCCCCACGTATCAAACGGCCACGATGGTACTACCAAAGTCTCGCTTCTGTTGATGGTAGTCTAGGGATGTCCGCAAATCTCTCGGCACTTATCACATTTTTCTAACATACTCCCGCGCATCCCTTCTCATTGTGGGCCAAAAGAATCCTTGGAATTTGATCTTGTCTCGAGAGGGTGCGAGCACTGGATGTCCGCCACAAACTCCTTCATGAACCTCATAGAGTAAGTTGGTGACCATGTGAGTTTTAACACATCTTAGTAAAGGCTTGGTGAATGATCGCCGAAAAGCACCCCATCGAGGACGAGGTATTTCGCGGACACCGTTCGATGGCTCTAGCCTTTACCGGGTCCCTCGGGAGGGATTGCTTCTCGATGTAATCCTTCATTTCATCCACCTAGTCCCCTTACTTGATCCTCAATATTGTTTATCCGTATTCGATCTATAGCAGTCTCTCCGTGAATTCAATCCGGCAATTTGTCTCCAACTCACCAATTTCTTGCTCGGTTATTCTTGAGAGGAGGTCACTTCCACATTGTCCTCTCTCATGACTTGGTTCAAATTTCATAGTAAGTGAAATTTTTGATGAGGGTTTTTGCAAGGTCACAAGATCGAGTTAGTACCGGGTTGATAGTATCATACTCCCCCTAATTTGATTAACTATGAGCCGAGAGTCACTATTGATCTCAATATTCCGAACTCCCAAGTCTCTTGCCAATTCCATGCCCGCTATAATCGCTTCATATTCGCCTGATTGTTTGATGCCTCGAACTTGAATCTCAAGGCCCTCATGAATTTCTCCCGCAGGTGCAATCGAAGTATGCCCGCTCCATCGATTAACTTGCTAGCTGAGCCGTCCACATATAAAGTCCACACCTCTTCGGACGCTCCCTTGGTTGAACAATTTCGTGCTCGGGCTTTTGGGTCATCTTCTCGATTCTCGCTCGCTTTCTTTTCCGAGGTCGCCGTCCGCTAATTTGAATGATGATTCTACTACAAAATCAACTAAGGCCTGCGCTTTGATTGTCTTTCTCGGGAGTAGGTGATCTCGGAACTCGGTGAGCTCTATAGACCAAGCTAGCATTCTCCCCGAGGACTCGGTTTATGTAAAACCTTTCTAAGCGGGGCCTCGCTTAGTACAGCTTATAGGATGTGCGTAAAAGTAGGCTCTTAATTTTCGAGCGTATACAAGCAAGGCGTAAGCTAACTTTTCTATATTAAGATAACGCCCTTCTACGGCGGATGCTGCCTTACTTACATAATAAACCGGTTTTGGGAGTTATTCTCCTCCCTTACAAGAACATTGCACGCGTATCAAGAATCGCAACGGCTAAATACGTAAAGAGCTCTTCTCCCGGCACCGGCCGCCGAGTAGAGGTGGCCGCCCGAGGTATGTCTTGACTTCTTCAAAAGCCCGATGGCACTCGGTGCTCCATGTAAATTCATCATCTCTCTTCCCCCTTTGAGAGTTTTGAAGAAGGGGAGGCATCTCTCTCGTCGACCGCGAGATAAAGCGGCCAAGTGCGGTGATGCGACCGTTGAAGTTTTTGTACATCCTTCACGCAGTGTGAGGTTTCATGTCTAATAGGGCCTCGGATTTTCCGGATTAGCCTCTATCCCTCTTTGGTTGACCATGAATCCGAGGAACTTGCCCGCCTTGACCCCGAAAGCGCACTTAAGGGGGTTTAGCTTCATGCCGTTATGGCGCAAGTTTTTGAAGGTTTCCTCCACATCGAGCTCGTGGGAGTTTTCCTTAGTTTTTATGACCATGTCGTCAATGTAGGCCTCCGCATTTCGCCTAGTTGGTTTTTAAAGACCAGATTGACCATGCGCCGATATGTGGCTCCCGCATTCTTTAGCCCAAAGGGCATCATAGTGTAGCAAAGATGTCTTGCCCGCAAAGAATGAAGGCTACAGAGCGGACATCTTCGTGGAGCCATCCGGATCTCGTGGTAGCCTGAGTAGGCATCAATGAAGCTTAGAACTCGTGTCCGGCTATAGAATCCACCAACTGCCTATGCGAGGAAGAGGGAAGCAATCTTTGGGGCATGCCTTGTTGAGATCGGTGAAATCAACGCACATCCTCCATTTGCCATTGGATTTCTTAACCATGACCACATTGGCCAGCCATTTGGGGTAGGAGATCTCCTTTATTATCCCCGCTTAGCAACTTTTCCACCTCTTCCTTGATGGCAATCTCTTTCTCCTGGGAGAAATATCTCGGATTTCTCGGTGAATGTTTTTGAAGGAGGGGTCATCGTTGATTTTATGGAGGATCACGTCCTCGCCGATGCCTTGCATATCTTCCACCCTCCAAGCGAACACATCGCAATTTGCTCTAAGGAACTCAATAAGTATCCTTCTTTCCTCGCCGTGAATTTCCAGCCCAACCTTAACTGTTTGCTCGGGAAGTGGGGATTGATTACCACCTCCTCGAGCTCGTCGTTAGGTTGAAGGTCGCCGATTTCACGATTGTGCAGGAGTCAATGACAATAGTTGGGGTTGACTCGAGCTTCGGTCAGTGTTGCCATTGAATATATGATATCACGGTCAATTTCCCCTCTATTCCTCGATCAATATAACCTCCTCAACAGGGCAGCCTAACCGCTTCGATTTTCTGCTCATCTTTGAGCTCCACCTTTGTGGAATGGAAAGAAAGCATGCCAATCGGTACGGGTGGCGGCGGGAGTGCAAGAGCTTTCCCCTTTTTTGACTTGTCCTCGCCCTTTCCCTCTATCATTTTGTCCTCCCCCTCTATCTCGGGCGTGATGTCTGGCCTTTCTGTTCTTTCCTTTTTCCTCCAGTGCTCTGGAGGAATCTCCCGGCCGGTTCTTGATGGTAGCAACCCCGCCCGGGTGTTAAATTTCACCCTTTGGTGGGGGACGGACGCAACTATTCCCAATTCGGCCTGAGCAGTTACGCCGAGAATGGCATTGTATTGGGAAGGAAGATCGACCACCATGAAAGTTATCTTGGCCGTCTTCTGCATGGGTTTTTCCCCAATAGCTACGTCAAACACAATCGTCCCCTTTACCCTTACAGCGTGGTTTGTGAAGCCTTCGAGCATGCCCGCATATGGAGTGAGATGTGCTTCCGTCATTCTCATTCCAATCAAAGTATGGTAATAGAGTATGTCGCGGGCAGCTCCAAAGATCTACCAACACACGGCCTATGTTTGCCCGGTTGATTCTCATTCTGAGGGTGAGTGGCTGTGTGGAATGAAAAAGGGTGGAGGCAAGTTCACTCCTTTTGAACCCAATTTCCTGCTCTTCCTCCGGAGCCAGGGCGGGGATGGAGAAAACCTTCTCTAATGTCCGAATTTGGAGGGACAACTGCCTACTAGAGGGAGGTTCCTCCCCAATGAAGTTAATGTCATAGTCCCCAAAATCGTCATCATTATTATCTCTTTTATTTCTCTCGGTCCCCGCGTATGTCGTGCCCGCCGCCGATCATTGTTATTGGGGGCGTATTGTTTCCCTTAACCCACTTGGTTAGCTCCCCGTTATTGATTTTCTCGCTGGATTACTCGCTTCACTGGAAACAATCCTCGCCCGTGCCCGTGGTCGTTGTGAAACTCACGTAATTTAAGTCTACTCCTCTCATTTGGCTTTCGAAGCATGGGGGAGGAGCAGGAAAGTCCGAGGCTCTCATGATCACCACCCTTGGGTCGGTGAGCTCGTGTAAACCGTTTCGGCCACGGCCTTTTGAGCCTTTCTCGATCCCCTACTCCTGTTTTTGCCCCGATTATTGGTATGAGCAGTGCTCGGGTGGTCTCCCGGACTTGGCTTATCCTTTCTTTCGCAGAAGCTCGGGAGCGGGCACACTAGGCTCTTCGGCGGAGGCAATGGCCGAGGCCCTTTCATACATTTCCTCCATCGATTTAGGTTTGCCGGAGGCAAAATTCATTTTGAGGAAGGAGGAACCGAGGCCGCCCTCAAAACATAGTCCGATATCTCCTCGTCCAGGTCCACAATCTCCTCGCTCACCTTCCTGAACCGGGATATATAATCTTTTGTAGGCTCGTTTGGTGCCTGCTTGACACGGACAAGATCTGTCTTTGGTCTAGCGGGCACACCTGCTCCGGCAAAGGCATTGAGGAAGAGGACTACGAATCGATCGAATGACTGGATACACCGGGGCTTGAGGGCTAGCATCCAAGATAGGGCCTTGCCAGTGAAGGTCGCAGCCAAAGCTTTGCACATCACTGACTCATCCGCGGAGAATAAAGCCATCTGGCCCTCAAATCTTCCCATATGACTCTTGGCATTTTTGGATCCGTCATAGGTGTCCATCTGGGGGGGTTTGCCCTTCTGGATCGGTGCCCGCGCAATTTTATCGCTGAAGGCGTCCATGGTGCGGCCACACTTCTGGGCAGCCTTCTGATGGGTTTCCCACATCTTCTGCATGAATTCCACAAACTCGGGGTTCTGATCATCAACCTTTTGCTTTTTAGCTCGTGGAGCCACGGCCTTCTCCTTGGCCGGAGCCAAGGGTCTAGCTTTGGACTTCGCACGGCGATTTGACTGTGCCTCTTCCCCCATTTCCTCGCTATCATCTACATGCACCACGCTCCGTTTGGCCGGCTGTCCGCGCTCAAGGGCTGGGTCAACCCGGTTTGCCCCCACAGCTTGACTAGCAAGCGAGTTAGCGGGAGCTCGTTGGGAGAACCTTTGTGACCCTTGAGGGAACTGTAGCCCTCCATTGGCCTCTATTTCAAACATTTCCATCTCCGCGTCTTTGATGGCCATGGCCTCCGCGACCAGTTTGGACTTGGAGGCTAGGATTTCCTTCCTTCTCAGGATTTGTTCTGGGGAAAGTGGGGTGGTTAGATTGGTGTTTTTTATGTGAGCTTGGGGAGTTTTTGGGCTAGTGTTTAGTAGGGCTTGGGCTTTCTCAGCACGGGCTTCCTCGGTTAACCGGTGTAGAACTCGTTGAGCTGGGGATTTTTGAGGCTGAGAATGGGCCCCCATTCTGTTGAAAACAGAGTTGGTTTGCCTTTCCCTATTGATGTTGGAGGGTTCGGCTTGGTTCTCCTCCTCTAGGGTCAAATGACCAAAGATTTTTCAGAATTTGAGACATGTCTCAGAAAGACGAAAATAACTGAAAAGAAGTGTCTTTTGGCAGTCAGTTGTTTAGACTACAAGGTGTGTCTGAAAACAAAAGTTTTAAACGGGAAAAACTTAGTGATGTAAAAAAGAAGAGCCTTTCGGCACTGAATTTGTTTAGGACACGTGAGGTGCCTTGAAAACAAAAGATTTTTAACGAGAAAACGAAAGAAAGTCGGCTTCCCGGCAATGGAACCACTGATGACGCCACAGCTTTTTGGGGTCAGGAGCGGTTCAAGGATATCTGGCTAGGATATATTTGGTGGTTTTATGTACCTAGATCACAACACAAACAAGCACCGTTAAGGTCAAAGTTGGATGTTACTCCAACTCAGGCCCTCGGGTGTGAGAGTAAGAATACTGAGTAATAAGGCTTTGAATACCTTTGGAGTGTGTGTGTGTTTAGGTTTAGAGAGTAAAAGAGCTTACTCAATTGTATATGGAACTTACCTTGCCCAAGGGGGTAAAGGCCTTCTATTTATAGGCAATGCCATGGTGCTTGTTGAGGTAAGCAATGAGATCAGCCCTAGGGGGCACTTTGGTATTTGACCAGCTACACGTGTCCGCAGCTAATTGGTCTGTCGTGAGGGAACATTGACTGTCCAAGGGACACGGCCGAAAGGGACATGAGCCGTGTAGCCGGCTTATTGTATTAAATGGAATAGTAGGCGCGGACCGAGCCGCATTGAATGCGTGATGGGGAGCCGGCAAGTGGCTGTCAGAGAGCAAGCTAACTTGCTCAGCAAGGCTTGACATTAACCGGGAAGCAAGATGTGCCGCGGTCAACGTTGTGCCCGCGGTCAAAGATATAAGACGCGAGCACGGTTGATGCGGGCATGACTTCATGCGGGCACGGATCCAGCTGACGTGGTCCCAATGGTGCTCGATGGGGACGATGCGAGGAGGGACACGGTCTTGACCACAAGGGCCTATTTGTCCGCGGTCTTCCCTCCAGCGGTCTAGGAAATGCCACGTCACTGGTTCCTTGGACTAGACCGAGCGCGGGCCCGGTCCAGTAGATCCGGGCTCATCAACTTGGATGTTTAGAAGTGTAGGCTTTGAGGAGAAACCAAAAACATACAAAGGTTGCAACTTTCTTAAAAGAACACCATAGACTATAAGCAACTTTTAAATTTTCTATCAAGTAATGGTTGTAAATTAACTTTGTTTGATATTTTAGTTTATTTGTCTCTGAATGGTATCAGTTGATTTTTATTTGTAATTTAAGTTAAGTATGTTTGATTTATTTTTTTTTACTTTCAGGTTGTTGTTTTATACCTAGGTTGAAATTTTATACAAAAAAAAATGATAAAAGTGGTCTGAACAATAGAAAAAATATGATTCGAACCGCGATTTAAACCGTAGTTTGAACCGCGAAATCAAACCGCGGTTTAGACCGAACCAAACCGAACCATGGCGGTTCGGTTCAGTTCGGTTTGAAAATTTATACGGTTCGGATCGGTTTGAAATTTCTTCAAACGATGACTAACGGTTCGGTCTCTAAAATAGCCCAAACCGAACCAAATCGAACCATTTACACCCCTAGAACTACAGAGCAACAAGTGAAAAGTCTGGGGACTGAATTGTAAAAGTATGTCCAAATTTACTGTTAGTTGAGTTAGTATATAACTCCTCCCTCTTAGTTGAACTCTAGCTTCATCTGTTAATTGAGTTAGTATATAACTCCCTCTTGTACAGCATATTCAATAATATCATTTCCACTTTCTAATCTATCTTGCCTCTTGCTTAACAACAGTTCACTTCCTCTCCCACGGCCACCATGAAAAAATCAATAATATCATTTCCACTTTCTAATCTATCTTGCCTCTTGCTTAACAACAGTTCACTTCCTCTCCCACGGCCACCATCGCAGGTGGTGGTCCGGCCACACACAAACGGTGGTGGTCCGGCCACACACAAACAATACTCCCTCCGTTCCAAAATGCATTTTTTTTAAATGTCCAAATTTACTCTTGATCAGGAGGAGCAAATTCGATTTTTTTTAGACATTTAATTTGAGACGGAGGGAGTAATGCAAAACTATCACCTGCAAAGGATTGTATATCAGCAAAACCTACTATAAATGGTTGACTACAAATCAGAAAGATAAGAGATGGATTAGATGCTTTGAAATTTATATCACTCTTCCTTAAGTTACAACATTATGGGTAAAAATACATAAATCTAATTGGCCACAAAGTTACAATTTGCTTGTAATTTGCAAATTGTTTACAGCACAACTAATTACCAGAAAAAAAAAATGAGAAGGGCAGCATATGGAGAACAAAATATATGCTGCACCCTTTGTACAGCTGTGTATATGAAGCTTCTCTAATATCAATCGCCTTCGGCAAAAGCCTGGGAATAAATAAAACTTCTCTTTAACTCAAGAATTTTGTCTCTTGTATCTTGGAAATGTGAAGAAGATGAAGCGAAGCATGAAGATATATCGATTCCTGCAACCTCCATTGCATTGCACACCCATTCTGGAATATCTCCCTTGGGAAACTATAAACGCAATTCCACCATAATAAGGAGTTTAAGATTCATATAATTAAATTATGTTAATCGGATTTGTTTCTCTAACGATTAACATAGGATTATAATAAATGAATGGCCGGTACAAAGAGACTTCTAAATACATACCATATTCTGCAGGAAATTGCATACAAACCTGCAGAGTAGGGGGCATACACGGAGTTTGAAAGTTAAACCAACACGCTAGAAAGTCAATCTGTTATGCTCCCTCCGTCCCAAAATAAATGTCCCAAAGATTTTCAAATTTCAAGAGTAAATTTGAACATTTTTTTGGAAATTCCTTTTGGGACTTCAGATGAACACTTAAGATGGCAAAAATCAAATTAAATTTATAAAATACAAATTAATAAAAAATGTAAAAGAGAGTACCCTGGAAACCGTCCTTCAATGATTGATGTGTGAAGATTTCTGCTGAGCTGTGAAATTGAAACAGTTTGATGTTTAAACTTAAGCTAGACGAGAAGGCTCAAAGGACTAATTATTAGAAAGGGTATGTTTGGCAACCTCAATTTCAAGACTTGGATTTGGAATTGGAAGAACAAAATGAATTCCGTGAAACTAATTTAACCCTTTCAATTCCAATTCAATGGATTGAAATCGAGTTGCCAAACATACTAAAAGTTTTCTGATGTTAAGCTCCCTTAAGATGTTTAATTAGGGGTACAACAATATATAGCAAGCTTAAAACTTGTTAAACTACCTTTGCCATGTGATACAAATTATGATATGAAAGAAGCTGAGAACCCATTGCATCTTTTGTAACAAGGGAATGAATATATGCCCTCGTGTATTTTTGGCAAACCTACAATGAAAAACACAAATTAAGTTGAAACAATTTTTGAACTTCTGTTTTAGCAATAAAACCAACCGTATGTGCATAATGTGCATACCATACACTCGCAGGTAGGATCAATGGGGCGGGTATCTTCAGACATTGCTTTGTGTTTGAGCCGCAAAACTCCCTAAATCAAGAATCTTTTATTAGAGAAAACTCGAGCTGAGCGGAAAAACAAAAGTTGTTTAACTTCACTAGTAAATATGACTTGACAGATTGGGAATGAAGTACAGTATTGGATAGATGCATAAACGCCAAAAACTACTCCTTCCGCCCCTAATGAATGTCTATATTTCATTTAGGGGACATTCTGAAAATGTGCACTTTTTATACACTTAAATGGCCAAGATGAATAAATATTCTTGATATCCACTTTCTAAATATTTACTTTTTCATGTATAAATGACTAGTGAAAAAAAAAAAAAACTGGTAAAGAAACATTCGGGGACAAAGGATTTAACAAAAACAACATTCATTTGGGATAAAACTATTCTTTAAAATGGACATTCATTTAGGGACGGAGGGAGTAACACTTTTTAAGACCACCCTTGATGCGAATAGGGTAAGTGGGGAACCACTATTGACCCTCTTTTTAAGAAAAAATTTAAAAAATATTACATATACAAAAATTAATCACCTCAGGAACAAGGGCAGTCCCAAAGCGAGCAGTTCTTGTAGGATAGACACAGTCATACATGTCAGCACCCAAAGCACTGCAAACTACAATATCTAGTGGATAGCCAACTCCCTGGATAAACAGCAACAAAGACAATTACAGGAGTTATAGATTATGAATATAGGAATCATCATCTATAAGGTGGCTATAGTAGAAAAATAATGTGTACACCATAACATATCGTGGTTTGTCCTCTGGCAATGCGGCGGTGCATTGAGCAACAACACGCCAAAATGAATCTTTATCTTCACCGCCTGCAAGACCACCAATAGCATAGCTGTCACAAGTAAACTAAGCTATATTAATCCTTTGATCACTGAATTGCCTCCAGGCTAACATATCGATGTTCAAAACAAGTTCAGTATATTTTATAACTAAAAGGCTTGCAACATAAATATCCAACTCACAGCTACTCAAACTCAACTTAAAAGTGAAGAATATAATAAAAATAATTTTTTAATTTCATTTTACAATGCTTATGACATTATTAACAATGTTTTTATCTGAATATATCATGGTATTGTTATCTATAGTTTGTCATTTTCTACATAAAATCGTGAATGCACACAAGTACAGAGGCACTCTGAACCTCAGAGTTCGTTATTATGGGGAATATACACATACCCAGGCAGGCTCCGTTCCACCAACCCTTTTACACAAATATCCCTGATAAAGATGATTAGCACGTTAGGGTCATATATATATCGATGAATAATGAATAATTAAAGCAGAGAAAGGCCAACTGATACAGATCGAACAATAATTACCTTAATACTGGATCTAAACCACCCTGCACAATGCCAAATAAGTTCTGCTCCTTTGGTCTCTTATGAGCTGTCCATCCAAAGGAATTCAATATGAAAATGTAGTATAAAGAATCAGAAGAGAGATAAATAGAGAATGAGAGTAAGCTATTGATATTCCCTAATCAAAATTAGTCTTTCAATTGACAGAATGTGAATGCTACTGTTACGCTGCCATTTGATACCTACTACCTCTGTCCCAAAACAAATGTCCAAAAAAGTTCCAAAATTGCTCTTGATCAAGAGAAAATTTGAAACTTTTTTGGACATCCATTTTGGGACGGAGGGAGTAACATGTTTGTTAAACGTTCAGTGTTTCTAAATAGAATGGGTAGTACTGTCAATACTTCACCTGCTATGCATCTGTCTATCCAGCGCAAAGTGCGATACATAGCCTCTTCAATTCGTGGCCCCGTAATGGTGGTTTTCACAACATCGTCAAGTGCCATTATGATATCTGCTCCAATTCTATTCTGCAGTGTTGGCAAAAAATATTAGAGATGATGGCCCAAAAGAAAGGAGGGAAAGGGCCCATAAAATCAATGCCCCAAACATCAAATATATCAACAATCAAATTATGTTTTAGGGGCATCTCATCTCTCTTGCATATGCCACCGGTTCTTTGGCATCTATCACACATTTTGCAAAATTCTTGTGAATCCTTAAATAAGGTGGGCCAATACAACCCAGATTGGAGCACTTTCTGAGCGGTCTTTTGACCACTAAAATGCCCACCACATTAGACCTCATGACAGAACCGCAAGACACTTGCTTGCTCATGCTCCGGGACACATCTCCTTAATATCCTATCAGGGCATATTTTCCACAAGTAAGGATCATCCCAAATGTAGTGTTTCACATCAGATTTAAATTTACGTTTTTTGTCATAAGCGAAACTAGGCGGGATCATATTAGACACTTGATAATTCACAAAGTCCGCATACCACGACTCTTGGACATGTAAGGCAAAAAACTGATCATCAGGAAAATTTTCATTAACTGGAATTGCACCCTCTCTATGATATTACGATAAGAAAAGTCCTCTAGCCTAGACAAATGATCCGCCACTACATTTTCGGTCCCCTTTTTGTCCCTAATCTCTAGGTCAAATTCTTGTAATAATAGCATCCACCTCAACAACCTAGGTTTAGCATCTTTCTTATTTAACAAGTACTTAAGAGTCGCATGATCTGAGTAGATAATTACCTTAGACCAAGCAAGTAGGAACGAAACTGATGAGTGGATTTTGTACACATCATTTGACCTATGTTTCCGGATGCTTTTCATTGAGTTTTGATGCATTTAGATTGGTTTTGATGTATTTGAGTGACATTTTATAAGGTGAGGTTGTGTGAGAAAACAATGCATTTTGAGGGTAGTTTTGGCTTTTTCTTTGTAATTGGTTGTGAATTCTCATGGAGCGAAGAGTGCAAGTTAATTGTCAGTGAAAAAGGGCAACAAATTGGTCAAGGTTCAAGCTCGGGGTCAAACACGGTCAAGGGACGAAGGCCGGGTCAAAAACAAGTTAAAGATGATGATTTCTGCACAGGACACGAGTGGAGAACGACTGAAGAAGGCCATAGCACGACTTGGGCACGAATGGAATCAAGCACAAAGACAGCAAGTTACTCAGAACGAGTGGGAGTTGAGAGCACGACTCGTTCTCACGAGTGGCAGCCAAGCCACAATTCAAGCATTCATGATCAGAACGAGTTGGAGGCCTTTGCACGAGTCGTGATCACGACTGGGACTGAAGGGCACGACTCGTGCTAATTAGCACGACTCGTGCCAGGACGCGTATTGTGACGTCATTCCGGCGTGTGAAGCAGATTTTCATGGATTTTATTTATTTTGTTTCCTAATTAGCTAAGGACTAAGGAAGGGGTATATATATTCCCTTTAGAATTATTATTAGGTACCTTTTATTTTAATTTCTTGCCTAGGTTTTGGAAGCATTGAAGGATTTCAGATTTCTAAGATTTTTGCTATTTTCCTCAGGTTTGATGTATTGTTATTATTCATACTTTGTGATTGTTATCATGAGTATGAGTAGCTAAATTCCCTCTTTCATGGATTGGATGTAGTAGTTGTCGAATCTCTATGCTAGTACGATTTTAATTGATTCAAACTTTCTCGTTCATATTTGATGAAATATATATAATTTATTTATTTGGTTTAGACTGTTGCACTAGCGTGGATAGTTTATTTAAAGTTCACTATTTCATCAATTAGGTTTGCTTGTTGACCTAGCGGAATACGAGGAAACCTAGATTCATCTATTTCTAAAGTGCTTAATGAATTTCTTGAGTGTTGTTTTGACCTAGTGGAATTTACAATACAACGGAAATATTAGGGTTGCAATCCGAACATCAAACGTCCCAACCCTTAGTCTAGCGAAAGAATCTTTGAACGAGATTGTCATTTTATTTAATAAATCTTAGCATAGAGAGGAGACAATTATGAAATCCAATCCGTGAATTCCTTTGATCTGATTAAATCCGTATTTCTTGCTTCCTTGTTTTCTTAAATTCATTAGTTTAATTTCTTGCATTAGTAATTTTAGTTAATAAACCAAATCAAAAACCCCGTTTTGTTACTTTTTGCACCAACTGAATTAATTTGTTAAAGCACACGAGTCTCTGTGGTTCGACCCTTACTATTGTACATTGCTACTTCGGTGACTTGTACACTTGCAAGGTTTTTATTACACAGTGGAATTTTTTCCATCAAGTTTTTGGCGCCGTTGCCGGGGACTTGTTGTGATTTTTAACAAGTTTATTTAATCGGTGCATGTTTGGTCGCCGGTCATTGGATCCTAATTTGGTTCCTTTGAACGACGATATAGACAAAGTTGAGAGAGGCATTCCCTCTACTCAAGTGAGCGAGACTGATTCTGAAACTTCTGTCACCGAGACAGAGGTAACTTTGAGTGAATTAGAAACTTCTTCCACCGAGGGAGAAGAATTTGCATTTGATATGGCTTTGCAGGCACCTACTATGGATGCCTTCTCTAGGCCGCGGGTGGACACGTCTGTGTCATGCATTGTGTTGAATGATGCAACAAAAAGTTACGAGGTAAAAGGCCATCTGTTTAACATGATCCCTCAATTTCATGGCCTCCCTTTTGAAGATTCTTTGAATTTCTTGAGGGAATATATGATGATTGTGTCGAGTTTTCCATTGAGAGAGGGTGTGATGGATGAGCACTTAAGATTGAAATGTTTTCCCTTTGCTTTGAGGGATAATGCTAAGAAGTGGCTCATGTTGCTCCCACCTAGGAGCATTAATACGTGGGATGAATTACATGATATATTTTTGAGAAAATATTTCCCACATTCTACGTTAGCCACTTTTAGACAGAAAATTATAGGGTTCACACAGGACTCTTTTGAGGCATTTCATGAAGCATGGGACAGATTTAAGATGCTTTTGGTGCAATGTCCCACCATAATTTTCATTTGCCTTTATTGCATCAAACGTTCTATGGGGGGTGACACAAGCCGATCAGGCTATGGTTGATAACGCAGCCGGAGGCTCTTTAGGAGCCAAAACTACGAAAGAGACCCAAGATCTTTTTGAGAGATTAGCATCTAATTCGCAACAAAAGGGGTCAAGGGGCAAAACCAATAGTGTGAATGGAATAGGAATGAATGATGAGCTTGCTAAACAAATTGCACTTTTAAATCAAAGATTTGATACGTTGGCCATGAGTAGTACTTCCAATTATGCTTCCAATGTGTCATCTGTTGGTAATGTCATGCATGATAGTTGTGTAACTTGTGGATCTAACACTCATTCTTATGAAGTTTGCCCCTCCGCTAGTCCCCATTTACATAATCATGAGCAGGTACAGGCGATGCAAGCATATATGCAGAGGCTCCCGCAGAACAATCCATTTTCACAGACATACAATCCTGGGTGGGGAAAGCACCCTAATTTTTCTTGGGGAGGAAACCAACAGTCGAATAAACCTCTCCATCCCCAACCACCACCGCAGGGGCCTTATGAAAGGAAAAGAGAGCCTTGGGAAGAGGCGATGGATCGGATGAGAGCGGAGCAACTCCAAGCGAGGGCGTAATGAAGAAGCAAACAACAATCAGACTGCTGCAATGAAAAAGTTGGAGACCCAAATGGGTCAATTGGCGGAGGCATTACAGGGACGACAGCCGGGTACATTCCCTAGCCAAGGGGAGCAAGCCAAGGCCATCATCACCCTACGTGGTGGCAAACAGGTAGACAATCAGGTAGCTTCTCCTTCTTCTTCCCCTAAAACCCCTGTCATTGATTCCCCTCTGTGGAACCCCCTATTATGGAAAATGTTATTGTTGAGGATGTTGTGTCTGAGGATGAGGGTACTAATGGATTGGGGCAAAATGTGAATGTAGAAAAGTCCAACCCCAAGCCATATGTGCCCCCTGTTCCTTTCCCTGGTAGATTTTTGAGGAACAAACTTGATCACCAAATGAAAGAATTGATTGACAGGTTTTCAAAAGTTAATATAAATTTACCTTTGTTAAATGTGATCAAGAATGTTCCCGCGTATGCCAAATTCTTCAAGGAAATTAATTTCAAAAAGATTCAGTATATGGGAAAGATGATAAATTGGTATTGGGTGAGAATGCGAGCGCTGTAGTCAAACATAGTCTCCCACCGAAAATGAAAGACCCCGGGAGTTTTCTAATTTCCATTACTTTGGGGGATTCTCACACGGTGAAAGCTATGCTCGATCTTGGGGCAAGCATTAATCTGTTGCCTTATAACATGTATCTTGAGTTGGGTTTACCTGAGCTAAAACCCACTATGATGGCCCTACAACTCGCCGATCGATCCATCAAAAGACCATTGGGCATCGTAGAGGATGTTTTAGTTCAGGTCGGGTCATTGATCATTCCTGTGGATTTTGTGGTTTTAGAGATGCCTCGCGGTGGGGGTAGTCGCCGTGATTCACCCATTTTGCTTGGGAGACCATTCATGGCAACGACCAACACCGTAATCAATGTTGCTAGTGGCACTCTCTCCATGACTGTCGCAAATGAAAAAATTGAAATAAATGTTTTTGAGGTAATGAAAAATGCGGTAGGTCATGATGAGTCTTGCATGTTTGTAGATGAGTTTGATGAGGTTGATGATTGTGTGCGTGAAATGTCATGGCATGAGAGAGATTGTGAGGAGTTAGAGTCATTAATTTCAATGGGCGGTGAGAAACCTAGGGATAATGCGGATGCTCAACTGATGGCTGTGAATAAGGCCGATGAGCACCATCTTAGTGATGGCCCGTTTCACCCCTTAGGCCACTTCAATGAGAAGTTGGCGCCCTCTATTGTGATTCCCCCAGTCCTTGAGTTGAAAATTCTCCCGTCAAATTTAAAATATGCATTTTTAGGAGAGGGAGAGACGTTACCTGTCATAATTGCATCTGATTTGTCCACGGACCAAGAGGCCCAATTGATTGCTGTTTTGTGTGAATATAAAGAGGCCATTGGGTGGACATTAAAGGACATTAAGGGAATTAATCCCACGATGTGCATGCACAGAATTCATCTCTTGGATGGTGCTAAACCATCTAGGGAGAGACAAAGGAGGCTGAATCCTCACATGGAGGAAGCCGTGAGAAAAGAGGTCCTTAAATTGCTAGATGCGGGTATTATTTACCCGGTGGCTGAAAGTGAATGGGTAAGCCGGTCTGCAAGTTGTACCAAAAAGATCGGGCATCACCGTAGTTCGTAATGAGAAAGGAGAGGATGTGCCCACGAGAGAAGTGACCGGTCTTAGGATGTGTATTGACTTGAGAAAACTAAATGCCGCAACTAAGAAAGATCATTTTCCTTTACCTTTATTGATCAAATGCTAGAGAGGTTGGCCGGTCATTCTTACTATTGTTTTCTTGATGGCTTTTCGGGTATAATCGTATTGCCATAGCCCCGTAAGACCACCCAAGACCACCTTCACATGCCCTTTTGGCACATACGCATTTAGGAGGATGCCCTTCGGGCTTTGTAATGCACCTGCGACATTTCAAAGGTGTATGACCGCCATTTTTTCTGATATGATTGAAAGGTGTGTCGAGGTCTTTATGGATGATTTTTCCGTGGTAGGAGATAGTTTTGATGATTGTTTAAAGAATTTGGCATCCGTTTTGAAAAGATGTCAGAAACCAACCTCGACGTTAAGTTGGGAAAAGTGCCATTTTCTTGTAAAACATGGGATTGTTTTGGGTCACATTGTGTCAAGTAAGGGGATTGAGGTCGATAGGGCTAAAATTGATGTGATTGCTAAATTACCTCCCGAATTCCGCCAAGGGTGTGCGAAGTTTCCTAGGGCATGCGGGTTTCTATAGGCGATTTATAAAAGATTTTTCAAAAATTTGTAAGCCTTTATGTAATCTGCTTGCCAAGGATACGGAGTT
Source organism: Adenophora triphylla var. japonica (assembly GCA_022495995.1). Classification (NCBI taxonomy): domain Eukaryota; kingdom Viridiplantae; phylum Streptophyta; class Magnoliopsida; order Asterales; family Campanulaceae; genus Adenophora; species Adenophora triphylla. Next base: position 356,673 of record JAFEMH010000304.1, on the reverse strand, counting down.
CATTTTTGACCAAGAGTGTGTTGATGCTTTCAATTTGCTTAAGGAAAAGTTGACGTGGCCCCCATTCTTTCTAGTCCCAATTGGTCTCACCCTTTTGAGATCATGTGTGATGCCTCGGACTTTGCTATTGGGGCTGTTTTGGGACAAAGGGTAGACAAATTACCTTCCGTGATCCATTATGCAAGTAGAACACTTAATGATGCACAACTGAATTATACCACAACGGAAAAAGAATTTCTAGCTGTTGTGTTTGCATTGGAAAAGTTTCGTTCTTACTTGCTTGGGTCAAAGGTGATAATTTATTTTGACCATGCTGCATTGAAACATTTATTGAATAAAAAGGATGCTAAACCTCGTTTGTTGAGGTGGATGTTATTGTTACAAGAATTTGATGTTGAGATCCGAGACAAAAAGGGGAGTGAGAATGTGGTAGCGGATCATTTATCAAGGCTTGAGGACTATTCGTATCTTAATATCGAGGAGAGTGTAATTCCGGTTAATGAAAATTTTCCGGATGAACAACTTCTTGCCATACATGTCCAAGAGCCGTGGTATGCAGATTTTGTCAATTACTTGGTGTCCAATATGATCCCACCACAGTTCACCTATGACCAAAAACGTAAGTTTAGGTCCGATGTGAAACACTATATTTGGGATGATCCTTATTTGTGGAAAATTTGCCCGGACAAAATTGTGAGGAGATGTGTCCCGGACCACGAGCAAAGTAGTGTGTTGAGATTTTGTCATGAACTCCAATGTGGGGGTCATTTTAGTGGCCAAAAGACCGCTCGGAAAGTGCTTCAATCAGGTCTTTATTGGCCCACTTTGTTCAAAGATGCTCAAGTGTTTTGCATTAGGTGTGATAGATGTCAACGGTCCGGGAATATAGGAAAGAGAGATGAGATGCCTTTACAACATAATTTGATAGTTGATATTTTTGATGTTTGGGGCATTGATTTTATGGGCCCATTCCCCCCGTCCCATGGTTTTCTATATATACTTGTAGCAGTTGATTATGTTTCAAAGTGGGTGGAGGCAATTCCCGCCCGCACAAATGATGCTAATGTTATTTGCAAGTTTGTTTGTGAGAATATTTTCAGCAGGTATGGCATGCCACGAGCAATCATTAGTGATCAAGGGACGCATTTCAAGAACCGGATGTTCAATCGGTTGTTGAAAAAGTATGGGGTAGTTCACAAATTAGCCACGGCCTATCATCCTCAAACTTCGGGCCAAGTAGAGGTGAGTAATCCCCAAATCAAAGGGGTGCTTGAGAAAACAAAGGCGCCCGAATCGCAAGAATTGGTCTCCGAAATTGTGTGATGCATTGTGGGCATATCTGACGGCATACAAGACCCCTATCGTACGAGTCCGTATCGTATTGTTTATGGAAAGGAGTGCCAACTCCGGTTGAATTGGAACATGAGCTTATCGGGCCACCAAAGAGCTCAACATGGATTTGGCTCGCGGGAGAAAAGAGGTTGCTTGATTTGGATGAGCTTGAAGAACTTCGACAAGACAAGCATGAGAGTGCAAAACCGTATAAAGAGAGGACCAAACGATACCATGACAAAAATTTGAAGCCCAAGTTCATAAGACCTGTATGAAAGTCCTTCTCTTCAACTCTCGTTTAAAGCTCTTTCCGGGCAAGTTGAGTTCTAGATGGTCGGGTCCATATGAGGTAGTGCATGTGTATTCGCACTGAGCGCTTGAGCTCAAAGATTTAAAAGATGGCACATGTTTAAAGTAAATGGTCACCGAGTAAAACCGTATTATGAAGGGGTGTCCATTTTGGAGGATATCGATGTGGTCGAGTTGGTGGACCCGGAGGTGGCTACTTAATTCCTTTTGAGGCATAACGTCGAGCTTAACGACTATAACTAAAGCGCTGATTGGGAGGCAACCCAATGGAGGTAACATTTACTGTTTTTCGTATTTTCGTTTTAGTCTCTTCATCGTTGCATTTGGATTCGGTTGTGTCTTTCTTGGTTTATGCCATGAGGACATAGCATGATTTAAGTGTGGGGGTGGTGGTATTTATTTATAAAAAAAAAATCCGCTTTTATGGGTCTTTTATTTCGTAAACGTGTCGAACTATGGTGACCTGAGCCTATTTTTGTTGGGTAGTCCGCCCATAATAATGGGGACGTAGGCAACGAAAGTGCGGTCAAAATGTGTGTCAATTTCGACATGCAAATGGTCTAGCCAAAGACATTAAAAAAGGGCGGCTCACCGGGAGACAACCCGGATTTGTATTTGTATTTTTTTCATTAAACTGGTGCTACCGAAAGGTATTTCTTTTGTTTATTGATGTGCAGGAAAACGTGCGTGGAGGAGCCAAAAGTCCTGGGCCTAAAAAAAAAATGGAAATTTGAAAATTGGCCCAGGCAAGGCACGACTCGTGCTCCTGAGAACGAGTGGGAGCACGAGTGGGAACGAGTGCCATTCTTAATCAGAACGACTTGGCCATTCAGTCACGAGTCGTGGTCACGAATTGGCAAAGGGGCACGACTCGTCCCCAATAGCACGACTCGTGCCAATTTGAAATTTAAACCCATCTGTCCCAAAACCCTTTCAGTCGTGCCCTAGTTTCTTCCCAAAATCAAAACCGCCGCCCTCTTCCTCTCTCTCTCTACCTTAATTTCGAATTTCACCCTCTATATTCCTCCATTAATCCCTAAAATCTCTACCCCTAACCCACAAAATCCTCTTCCCCACCCCATTCAACTCTCCTAATTCGGAATTTCAGCCCCAAAACTCCCCCATTGTTGGTGATTTAGTGAAGCAAGTTGGTGACTTTGAAGGAAAGGTGGGTTGTTGATATTGTGGATTGTGAAGCTGATTTGGAGCAATTTTCTTTGGGGTTGGTGCTACATTGGTCTTCTCCGGAGTTCTTCGCAGTTCCGGTGAGTTTTTCGGCGACTTCTCAGGCCAGTTTTCCGGCGAACTCAAGTGTTCAAAGGTACTTTTTGTTTCAGTTTCTGCCGTTGATTTTAAGTGTGTTGGTTGTTGATTGGTGGAATTGGAGGAAGGTTGGATTGTTTGGGATTATTATTTGTTACAAATTTTTGTGTTGATTTTATTGATTGAATCATGGGGAGAACGAAAGATGTTAGTAAAGGAGGTGACGCTCCCGCTAGAAAAAAGAGAAACATTGTTATTGAGGAGCCCCCTCGAGTTCCCGACGATTTCATGGGCTTAACAAAATTAACGGAGTCTCAAAAGAATAAATGGAGAAACTTGGCAAATGGAAGGGTTGTTCAAGTAACTAGATTTTTATGTGTGGAAACATTGCAGAAGTTGGGTCTGTATGATTTGGTTGGGGGTTTGTTGAATAACATCGGATTAGGTGGATTTCTGGGCAAGAGTGCGGGGGTGTACAAGCGGGTTACGCTTGAATTTTTGGCAACCTTGGAAAGGAGGGAGGAAAATGGAGTGAGGAGTGTTCGTTTTAATATAAATGATGTCACGAGGACTTTGTCATATGCAGCAGCTAGGGAGTATTTGGGAGTGAGTGAGCCCAAGGGAGAGTGGTCTGAGAGGGATAGACTGTGGAGACGTTCTTCTTTGAGTTGACGGGCAAGTATATGCAAAAGCCCTATGTGGTGATGAAGTCTCTTTCCCATCCTGCTTGGAAACTTCTTTATCGGGGTTTATCTATGACTTTCTATGCTAATGGGGAGCCGGCACAGATGAATGCCTTACAGTTTGCGACTATGGAGTGTGCTTTGTCTTCCAATACTGTGATTCCGGATTGGATTGATTTGTTTTTCAGGAGATGTGAAGCTTTGGGAGTCAATGGGAATGGAAACAATCCGGTGTGTGGCATGGTGACTTTATTGGTGGAAAATTTTGTTCGTAATCACCCTAGATCGGTAGGAAATGCGGAGGGGCCCTTATTTTATGATCGGTTCTTTCTATACCGATATGACACCTTTGAGCGGATCACAGGGCAGAACGAAGCATTGACTTTTAATTATGGTGGTGGTAGGAATTTCCGGTGTGCGCAGGGGGTGGTCTTTCCTTATGGCCCGTATGCACGAGATTGGAGGATGCCATATGTTGCAGACATGACATTGCGTGACTTGAAGAGAGATATGGGTGATAGAGTGAGCGACGAAGAGGAGGAGCAGATGAGCAGCAGGGTGATGAGCAGCAGGCGGCGAGGACCACCGGATGAGAGACCCATTCGAGGCGGGACGAGTGGAGGCTATGTGAGCCATGGTCGTGGCCGCCGAGTACGTCAGGAGCGTTTGGTAATTGGGATGATATGAGATCTTATTTGGAGGCTCAGCGTCTGAGAGATGCGGATGAGAGGGAGAGGAGATATAGAGAGGAGTGTAAAGCCCGGGAGGCGCAGAATTTGATGTGGCGCACTCAGTTTGATTATGTGGATAGGCATTGGGAAGCTCAGGACGATAGATTGGAGGCTTTGGAGGACAGGCTGGAGACTACGAATAGAGTGGTATATCAGCAGGAACATTGGATGCAAAGCAGTCCGAGCCGAGACATTACGAGCCGGTCCCAGACGAGCACTTTCTCAAGTGGAGACGATGAGAGAGCGTATAGGCGCAGACAATGCAGCTGCCCGTGAGGCCCAGTTTCCGGACGGGGGCTTCGGCCCGAGATATTGAGGGTACCTTTTCTCATACCCTTCCCTTTTTACATTTAAACTGTCATGTTTTATTTTTGTGCACACATTGAGGACACTGTGTAGTTTAAGTGTGGGGGAAGGGCGGTGCCATATATTGTATATATAAAAAAATAATATAGATTGGCTAAGTGAAAACCCGAAAGGGCACTTAGGCAAAAGGTGAGAATTTGAGTAGAAAACATCCTTTATTCACCGGCGTGGAGACATAAGGGGGAGCTAGGAGTTCGGGTAGGAACATTTTTGGAGATGGAGGTTTGTGTTAGAGGCGTTAGGATAGAAATCCTCGTGCACCTTGGAGTAATAAGGGGGGTTGGAGAATAGCACGAGGTAAGTTTTTGTTGAGTATTCCCTTTTCTTAACATTGACTTTTGATTGAGGGTGTACATTATGTAGTGTGAGCAAGTGTGGGGGAAAATTTAGGACATTGTAGTTTCCCCCCACTATCATTGTGAGGGCCCTAGTTTGGACGATCATTTTATTATGGAGTTTGATGTCAAGCTAGGGCCATTGATTGTTCTTTGAGGAGTTTTATGGAGACGGAGTTTTGTACACTCCGTTATCACATTTTTGATCGATTTGTATTGGTGGATAGAGGAGGCTAGGTATCATTTTCTTCCACACCTCTGCTTTAGAGCAATTTTAGATTGGAGTTAGGATATTACTCAGGGACGAGTAATGGTCTAAGTGTGGGGGAATTTGATGAGTGGATTTTGTACACATCATTTGACCTATGTTTCCGGATGCTTTTCATTGAGTTTTGATGCATTTAGATTGGTTTTGATGTATTTGAGTGACATTTTGTAAGGTGAGGTTGTGTGAGAAAACAATGCATTTTGAGGGTAGTTTTGGCTTTTTCTTTGCAATTGGTTGTGAAATCTCATGGAGCGAATAGTGCAAGTTAATTGTCAGTGAAAAAGGGCAACAAATTGGTCAAGGTTCAAGCTCGGGGTCAAACACGGTCAAGGGACGAAGGCCGGGTCAAAAACAAGTTAAAGATGATGATTTCTGCACAGGGCACGAGTGGAGAACAACTGAAGAAGGCCATAGCACGACTTGGGCACGAATGGAATCAAGCACAAAGACAACAAGTTACTCAGAACGAGTGGGAGTTGAGAGCACAACTCGTTCTCACGAGTGGCAGCCAAGCCACAATTCAAGCATTCATGATCAGAACGAGTTGGAGGCCTTTGCACGAGTCGTGATCACGACTGGGACTGAAGGGCACGACTCGTGCTAATTAGCACGACTCGTGCCAGACGCGTATCGTGACGTCATTCCGGCGCGCGGCGTATTTTCATGAATTTTATTTATTTTGTTTCCTAATTAGCTAAGGACTAAGGAAGGGGTATATATATTCCCTTTAGAATTATTATTAGGTACCTTTTATTTTAATTTCTTGCCTAGGTTTTGAAAGCATTGAAGGATTTCGGATTTCTAAGGTTTTTGCTATTTTCCTCAGGTTTGATGTATTGTTATTATTCATACTTTGTGATTGTTATCATGAGTATGAGTAGCTAAATTCCCTCTTTCATGGAGTGGATGTAGTAGTTGTCGAATCTCTATGCTAGTACGATTTTAATTGATTCAAACTTTCTCGTTCATATTTGATGAAATATATATAATTTATTTATTTGGTTTAGACTGTTGCACTAGCGTGGATAGTTTTTTAAAGTTCACTATTTCATCAATTAGGTTTGCTTGTTGACCTAGCGGAATACGAGGAAACCTAGATTCATCTATTTCTAAAGTGCTTAATGAATTTCTTGAGTGTTGTTTTGACCTAGCGAAATTTACAATACAACGGAAATATTAGGGTTGCAATTCGAACATCAAACGTCCCAACCCTTAGTCTAGCGAAAGAATCTTTGAACGAGATTGTCATTTTATTTAATAAATCTTAGCATAGAGAGGAGACAATTATGAAATCCAATCCGTAAATTCCTTTGATCTGATTAAATCCGTATTTCTTGCTTCCTTGTTTTCTTAAATTCATTAGTTTAATTTCTTGCATTAGTAATTTTAGTTAATAAACCAAATCAAAAACCCCGTTTTGTTACTTTTTGCACCAATTGAATTAATTTGTTAAAGCACACGAGTCTCTGTGGTTCGACCCTTACTATTGTACATTGCTACTTCGGTGACTTGTACACTTGCAAGATTTTATTACACAGTGGAATTTTTTCCATCAGAAACTTTTCTAAAGCAAAGACAACTGCTAAAAATTCCTTTCCAGTGGTAGTATAATTAAGTTGCGCATCATTTAATGTCCTACTTGCATGTGGATGACATGGGGTAATTTGTCCACTTAGCCCCTATGGCAAAATCATAAGCATCACACATGAACTTAAAGGGTAGAGACCAATCAGGATTAGAAAGAATAGGGGCACAAGTTAACTTCTCTTTCAGCAAATCAAATGCTTTTAAGCACTCTTGGTCGAAGATGAACTCGGTATCCTTAGCTAGTAGGTTACATAACGGCTTGCAAATTTTAGAAAAATCTTTAATGAAATGCCAATAGAAACCCGCATGGCCAAGAAAATTTTGTACGCCTTTAACCGAAACAAGGGAAGACAATTTAGAAATAATATCAATTTTAGCTCTATCTACCTCAATTCCCCTATTTGACACAATGTGTCATAGAACAATATCGCGCCTCACGAGAAAATGACATTACTAAAAGTCAGGTTTGTCTCACAACATCTCTTTAACAAAGATGTCAAATTTTCAAGGCACCCATCAAAGCTATCCCCAAAGGCTGAAAAATCATCCATAAAAAGACATCCGCACACCTCTCTATCATCATGTCCGAAAAGATGGAGGTCATGCACCTTTGAAAGGTCGTCGGTGCATTGCAAAGCCCGAATGTCATCCTCATGTATGCAAATGTGCCAAAGGGCACGTGAAAGTGGTCTCAGATGCTCAGACCCTGTTAGGACGGATGTCACCCGCACAAGGAGGTAGCTCGAGCCAAAGTGGCCAGTAAGACCACAAGTTTCGTCCCCCCTATTAGTGATTGCTTGAGGTATCCCTATCTCTATCTTGTTATGTACCGTTAAATTGCATTAGGGACAATGCAATATTTTAGTTTGGGATGGGGTGGGGTACTTTGTATGATTTATCTACTTTCACTATGTTAGATTAGAATTTCCTTGTTTTAATGAAAATTTAAAAAAAAAAAAAAACTTGTTCTCTTTCTATTTTTGGGTAGTCGGCCAACGTCAATGATGATATTGAGGGATTTGGTTTACTTTGTGTTATAAAGTGTCAGTTTAAATATGAATTAGGATTGCATTGAAACATGTAAAACACAATTACACCACCATTCACTTAAAAAAAAAATCATTTTAGTTCTTGATCATGGATATCAATGTAGGTGTCCTTTATGGGATCACTTTGACATACTCGGGGTCCCTAGAACATAGTTGCATACTTGTCAATAACACCTTACTAGATTACTTGATATATATGGCTTTTATTTTCTTTCAACCATCTTTTTGTGAGCCTTTGACTTTCTCGTCATTTTATATATGTTGTCGCTAGATCCCATTTTGAGCCTTTAGAAAGAATGAAACATACAGACCACCATTCGCCTTCGATTGATACCTACTCCCTAACCCTTGCCTCTTAGAATAGAATTATCCCACCTTTATAAGAACATGGAATTAGAGAAGGTAAAAGTGGTAAAAGTGGGGGTTACAAAAGAGGATATTAGGGGAATGAGTGAGAAAGGTCAAAATTTGGGAAAGCTTGGGTATATATTGTAAAAAAAAGGGGTTAAGAATCAAAAATAGTTTATTTATGGGGGAAAAAAACTTGCCCCCTATATCAGTAAAGTATGATTGAAAAGTGACATATAACGAACGAGGGAATGCCATCAACCCCGTATGTATAAAATAAGAAAAATTCCAGTTTGGGGGTTGTGGCATTGGGGAAACACGGGTGAGCGGAGAGATTAATTTCAGGGAGGATTATCAGGTAATAGAATAATTTCTAGTTCCATATTCTTGTGTTTGTATTTCCCTTCCTTCGTTTGTAACCGTGAACCTGGCCCCACGAATTGTCGTGCAAATTAACTTGAAGCCATATCTTCTGTTCAATATTGAGTAATCGGGTTGACAAGTGCGTAACCATGAATATGAGTGTCTTTGTGATTTGAACTGTTTATTATCTTTTTGATATAGGGCATGACTTAGTGAACCTATAAACAATCCAACCTTGATGACTATGATCTCTCATTAGTCATTCATTATTCAGGCCGAGGTAGAAATTTGTGGGTTAGATGCATCAATGTAATTGTAATTGTAATTGTAATTGCATTTTCTTATTTGGCACTTGTTAAGCATACTATGTGAGGATCTGAGACTTGTTTGGCCGACAACCTAATGTATATTGAGAACATACCAAAAGCATTAATTGTTTGCTTGTTTTTATTTTTAGGAGTTAAGAGTAGTTTTATTTTTGTTTGATTCTTTTTGTTTTACTCGAGGACAGGCAAAATATAAATTTGGGGGTATTTGATTGATGTATTTCTATACATCTAAATTAGGTACTTCCGAATTTATTTTATGCTTAATCCTTGGGTTATTTAATGCTTTGATATTGTTTTCTATTGTTTGTATAAGTGCAGGAAAATAAAGAAAAAGATTGACTTTGGGATTGATTAGGGATGGAAAGGGGGCAAAAGTGGAGCAGAGCAGTCAAACGAAAGGAAAAAAAGTCAAAATCAGCAGCGGTGAAAGGGTGCGATCGCACCCCTCTTATGGTGTCCACACCGTTTGTCCTGTAACATCGCGCGACCGCACCCACCAACCCGAGCAATCGCACGCCTATTCCAGAAGATCAGCGCGCGACCGCACCCTTTGGAGGGTGCGATCGCACTCTGAGAGGTTTCACGCGCACTCAGCCGGATTGTGGGAGGATTTGAAGAGTTCTGATATTTCCTCTTTCCTTTTTAGAACCCTAGTATATATACAAAACACTTTTATTAATTTATGTTATGTTTTGTTTTGCTATCTTCAGTCTTGAAGACTCTAGAGCAAGTTTTGAAGGATTATTTATTCAATCTGCAGATTTTCAGATTTTTATGTTTTCTTATTCAATTTATGTGATGACAAACATGAGTTGGGTAGCTAAACATAATGTTCATGGATTGGATGCAACTTTTTTCGGATCTTTATGCTATTAACGTTGTAATTCTTCCAAACCCTAACCCGTTCTTGTTCAAGGAAATATTAATAAATCAGTTCTAGGTTTAATTATATGATAAGATAACTTTGGCCCTTTAATTGTATGGTGTAAACAATTTCATTCGCGTGGATTGTTTATGCGTAGACCCCTATTGCCTTGATTAGATTCAATTGATAACTTCGCGAAAATCAAACGAATCTAAGTTCACTTGTTCCCTAGAACTTAATGAATTTCTAGATCATTATATTAACTTAGCGGAAAATATAAATGGTAAGAAAATAATAGGGCTGCAATCCGTACATCAAACGTCTCAACCTTAAATCAAGTGAACGAACCTTTGAACGAGTTAGATTAATTATTTACCAAAAATATAGTATAAAGTGATGATAATTATGAAATCCAATCCGTAAATACTTTCTTAATCTAGTTAAATCTCTTATTTTTAATTGTTTTGTTAATCTTAGTGTTTATATTCTTGTTCATAGTGATTAATAAACAACAAATATCAAAAAGCCCTTTGGTTACTTCTACACTATTTAAATACACTTGTTTGCCAACGAGTCTATGTGGTTCGACCCTTGCATCTGTACGTTGCTACAACGGTAACTAGTACACTTGCTAGGTTTTATTACAAGAGGGGATTTTTATCCATCACATATCTAAAAGAGTAAGTTTTTTTCTTGAAACCATTGAGGGTATCTCTGCAACCAAGGGCGCATCATTATGATTACAGTCAATTTGTTCTTGTGGTAGAAGACTAACGACACAACAGAAGAAAATAAATGAAGAAAGAGGGGGCATCCAAATGAGTGCGGACAGCCTTTGTCAATACAAAGACTGCATCAGGCATCAATTTTAAAAAACGTCTGTGGTCCATATAAATGACAGTTCTATCAGAACAATGTCAATAGAAAAAGCATATTCAATGCACACAATAGTAACAGCATAAGCTAACAAATACGGAGTATACTTGAAGTTAGAGGTAGCTGCTTCAATAAGTTAAAATGATAAATTCATTCCAGATGCAAGCATAAAAAGCACCTACTTGGATTTGAATTGATTCTTCAGGTGTGAGGAGCATCGGCTTTCCGTCAACTGGTGACTGCATTAATCAGTAGGAAAGTTATGCTTCAGTTTCGATCATGAAAATCAGAGGTGCATTAATAATTTATTAACGTGTCAAATTAATACGAATATAATCACACGGATACAAAAACATTCTATGCAAAAGTCCATACGTATAAAAATGAAAACAGAACTGTGTCAACAATGGCTAAAGAGGCGAAGAAAGAAAAAAAAGCAAATATCGGTATCAACAGCTTAAAGGAGATAACTTTCTAGTACTTTCATGCCGCATGATTGCAGAAACCAAGCCCCATGCTTTCATTAGGTAACTCAAAGAGTCTTCAACAACAGAAAGACGAAAACAAAAGCGTTCATTAAGATAGTTAACAGGACATGATTAGTTAGCCAGGAGTTGACAGAGTGTTTTTATTTCAGTAGACCTGAAAAAGTTAAATTAGAAAAAGAAGTTATGTAATCGGCCCCAGGTACTTGGGACAAGGTCCAAGTAAAAGACGAGTGGGTCAGCAAGTAGGAAAAAGTGAAGTTTCACAAGCTCCCCGTAAAGTCCCAACAAGTTACCCCATAAAAAACCAAAGGTTGAATTTATTTTTTATCAAGTGACGCTCAGATTTGAACAAGGTTATCCAACCAACCCACCCCCCGACGAGGTAGAATTGTAATTTAAAATGTGATGTAGCCAACTTAAAGTTGCAAATATCTCTGAAATTGAAGAAACGCTAAAATTATAAACTTAAATCTAATCTAGCAGACAGCCACATGAAGATCATAAAACAAAAAGGAGAAAAAATAGAAAGAGAAGGAAACCTGAAATGTGACACCCTCTTCAGTGATATCAGCTAAATGCAATAATGAAACCTGAAACATGAGATAGTTGTGAACTGAGTTACATTTTTTTTTTCACTCAACCATCAAATTTTTTGCATACATCATCCCTTCTAAAGAAAAAAATACAAATATGAAGCCAAATTGCTCCATTAAACTTATCCAGAAGCTGTAATACAAGTACGCAAAACAAATACTCCCTCTGTTCCAAAATTATCTTCTCACTTTTTTGTTGTTACTACGAATGAACTTTGAGCAATAATTTTTAATTGATTTAATTATCCTAATGAAAATCTAAAACTTATTATTGATAGTATTGTTAATTATGTATCAATAACAAGTTTTGGATTTCCATTTGTTTAGTTAAATCAACCTAAAATTATTGGTCAAAGTTCCTTCGTAATAACGGCAAAAAAAGTGCGAAGATCATTTTGGGACGGAGGGAGCAGTATTGTCACATGCATTATCCTGAAAGATCAGATCAGGACATAAAAAACTGGGGGACAGAAATCCAGCTATGGTTACATGGATAGAACTTATTTTAGTTTTATTATTAACAAAATTTAGGTTTTCTGATGTATGCATGTATAGATTATAGACAAATATTTATAGTTATGCAATGTAATGGCAATCCCACCCAACTCCATATCATAAGCAATGAAACAAGTGTCTGATACTGTGGCAAAGACACATGGACACACTTTAAGTAAGTTGCAATTGATGCATGATACCACGGGAAAAACTTGTTAGGTTTTCATACTTGTTGCAACTCCTTACAGATCTCTCACCTAGTGATTACCTTCTTGTACCCTAAGTTTCCAGCTAAATAATTAACATATGATGGTTCAATTATACTTCCTCCGTCCTAAAAATGAATGTCCAAAAAATGTCCAAATTTACTCTTGATCAAGAGTAAATTGAAATTTTTTTGGACACATTTTGGGATGGAGGGAGTATAAACTTCAAATAATTTCATCCAACAACTTTGACTGTTTTATGCTCCAAGGGCATCAACTCAGAAAGAGCTAACTCGTCATCGTATGACCACGGAGTTTTTACTAAGAATTCTGAGGAAAAGTTGCAACATCATCCCGAGATATCTTTATATTGAGTGTATGGTATGTGTCCATGTGTGGCAGTATCTGAAACCCTTCTTTTCGTACTACTAAACACCAAGAAGATCGCATATTACCATTCTAATGGATCATCATTATCTTTCAAGACATTTGAAGTAAAGAGGATTATTATATACCATGACCACTAATCATATAAAATCCCCTGCAAAACTTAACACCAAATATATATAAATGTATGAACAGCCAATTTAAACCACTGCCTCCAATTATTCTCTGTAGATGAGCAGTTCGAATCATATAAGACAAGGAAGACGGAAGTGTATATAGCACTAAATCAAAGCATGTAACCAACCATTTGAAAGCCACCCGAATCAGTTAGCAAAGCCCTCGGCCAGTTCATAAATTTGTGGAGCCCCCCTAACTCGTCAATAAGCTCAGAAGTTGGACGAAGAGCCAAATGGTAAGTGTTGCCGAGGATTATTTGGCTGCCAATCTCCTCCAGCTGGCTAGTTGTCAAACCTTTTATTGTCCCTGCAATCACGGAAATAGTAGCGGGGCATATCAGGTAAAATGGAATATTGCTGCTTGAACTATTCCACGATTGTACATGTCTGATAACAATCTCCTGCATTATACTCCCTCCGTCACGAAATGATCTTCCTACCTTTTTTTTTTGTTAACACGAAGGTACTTTGAGCAATAATTTTAGGTTAATTTAATTATCCGAATCAACATCTAAAAATTGTTATTGATAGTATATAAAAAATAACAAGTTTAAAACTTTCATTGGCATAATTAAATTAACCTACAATTATTACTCAAAAGTACTTTCGTGTTAACAACAAAAAAGGTAGGTAGATCATTTAAGGACGGAGGGAGTATACGAACTCAAGGATTCTACACTAACAACAACAAATTTTGCAATCATTTAATGATTTTACATACTAATTCCTGCATTTATAGTTCTGTAATGAAGGAAGTTGGCCACCCAATCCGTTTTTAGTCTCAAGGGATCGGAAAGGCATGCCTATCTCAATAATAGGGAAAATGGTAACAAAAGGGGGGATTGCTTTTCTTCACACAGCTAAAGTCAGCGTAGCGACTTGAAGTGCTAAGCGGTTTAGGAAAGATGATGAGGTAGCACGACTTATACGAACAAGAGGAAAAGTACCCCGCATAGGCACGAAACTAAGATTTCTGGCTAAGCAAGTGGGGCTTCTTAGTGAAAGGTTGGGAGATCTCTACCCTGGGCTTCTAAGTAGAATGCCCTTCCTCTTAGGAGAAGAGGGCACAAAATGATTTTTGAACTTCTATTGAAACAGCAGACAATCTTTTTATATACTACCTCCGTCCCGGCATAAATGTCCCAAATTGGTCCATGCACGGGAATTAAGGAAAGTGATGTAGGAAAAAGAAAAAGTGTAAATGTTGTGAGTATGAAAAGTGATGTAGGAAAGAGAAAGTGGGGTAGGAAATAGTTAGTGGATATTTATTGTGAGTATGACAAGTGGGTCCTACAAATAAAAAAGTAATAAAAAAATTTCCTTTTTTGGGTTAGGACATTTTAAATGGGACACCCAAAAAGGAAAGTTGGGACATTTCGGCCGGGACGGAGGGAGTAGTAGATAGCTTCCTTGGTTCTTTATAGTTGAACACTTTTTGAGCAAAACGTCAGTAATGCTAATTGAAACAGATTCCTTTCTGATAAACAAATATTCCCTTCGTCCCAAAATGAATGTTCAAATCAAAAGCAAATTTGAACATTTGGACATTCATTGGGAAAGAGGGAGTATAATATAATCAAACAATGATGAAACTATATTTTGTGTGCTGAATGTTTGACTTGTTACACTTCTAACCTTGTGTTCCGACGGGCATAAATAGAGGTGTTTGACACTGGAAATGAGGAAGTGTAAGTTGAGCTGCACGGGCACGGTTGAACCTCCCAAGAATCTAATTCAACAAACACCATCCATGTTTCCCAGATTACAAAATGTCAAATAAACACAAATTTTCCAATCGTAATTCAAAAGCAGTTAGTAAAAAAAAAAATGAACATTCATTTTGGGACGGAGGGAATAGAAGAAATAAACCATTTTTAAAAATCTAAACAATAGTACAGTAAACAAGATACAACATTATCACCCAACTTGAACAATTCAACATTCTGGCAAACAATTTCTTGTCTTTCACTAAAAAGAACTCTAAAACATTACAAAATTGCCAACGAGCTCTTGCTCAAGCGGCATCAGATGTCCCTTTCAATTTGAGAGGCCAGGGAGGGGTTAGAACCTCACCAAATGCAATTTCTTGCATGCCACTTATGTAATAGATTCATCAATAAAAAAACCAATTAAAAAAAAATTACCAAATTCAATAGGAAAAGATGGTGTGAACCAAAAAATTAAAATTTTGTAAAAAAAAAAAGATAATTTAAACAATGTGAACCCAACTAAATAGAACTCTAAAACATTACCAAATTCAATAGGAAAAAATGATGTGAACCACAAATTTAAAATTTTGTAAAAAAAAAAAAAAGGATAAAATTAAACAATATGCAACCAACTTAAAAATCCTCACCTCGAACCGAAGAGCCATGTCTCAGAGTTTTTTCCTCCTGTAGCAACCTACCTATAGACAGTCTTAGAAACAAAACAAAATTCAAATAATAACTTTCAACAAATAAATATAGGCTTGTAAGATAAAGGGTTGAAATATATCATGTGGAAGCTAGAGGAAAGGGGGTGTTGAACGGAAGAGAAAAAGGATGGTACGGACTCACCGCAGTTGAGGAAAAGAATGCGGCGGCGAAGTGCTCCACCGAGGGCTTATGACAGCCCTAAATTAAGGTGTAAAGAGCGCGTAAATTTGTACGAAAGTACGCCGGCCAAACTTAACTAAGACCCGATTTGGCTAACGGTCCGACATAAGTGCTAGTCAAAGTTAACCAGAATCTCGTCTAATATTTAGTTCCCCCAAAGTACTAAGTACTAAGTTAGTTTGACTTTTTTTCAATTTAATTTAATTGAATATTGATTAAAATTTTATAAATATTTAATTATCATCACAAATTTTTTTACAATAATAATTGATTTTTAAAGTTGAATCAATGACTATTTTGGAATTTTGTGAGAATATTTGCACTTTTATTAAAGTTGGATTGAATATAAAAATTAAAAATTAGTGAACTTAAAGAACCTCTCGAGTTATAAAAACAGGGAAAAGAAAAGGAAAAATAAAATATTTAAAATAATTTTCTTTTTAAGCTTGCTCGCGAAATTTAAAAAAAAAAATTGGAGGAAAAGGAAGGATATTTTTTTTTCCTACTACACAATCCTCCCAAAAATAGGAGGAAATTGAAGGAAATCTATAGTATAAATCACACCGATACTGTCAAATTTCCCATTTTGCCCTCACTAAGTTGTTCATTTCCCATTTTGCCCTTTAAAAAAAAATTAAAAAAAAAAACACGTGTCCTCGACACGGCCTTTTACTAGTGAATTATAAAAGAAACTTTTTGATAAACATATTTTACCCCTAAAATATAAATTCTCTTTTTTTCATTAATGGTACAAATGTAATTTTATATTTTTCATTTCTCTTCCTTTCTAACTCATAACTTCAAAAAGAAATTAAATTTCTTCTCATCCCTTTTCTTCCCATCCCTTTCTTTTCTCTGGATATAAAAGAATTCCCTCCTGCTCCGTCCGATTTGCATCTTGAATAACTCTAAATGGAACAAACAACTTGTTCCACAAGTCAACCTTACATATAAAATCCTCATCTTCACCATCCTACGTCAATGTTTCAACATTGTCCAATTGACTTTCGAACCCACTTGTAAAATCCTTCTCCTCCACTTCAAACAGATTTTTCCTCGAGGCCAAATCAGAATAAAGTGGTTCTGATTTCTTTTCTCCTGGATCTGTATCTTGATGGATGTGTGTTCTACCAATCCAAATGATATACTTTTAAACTTATTTAATGCTTAACCTTGAGGGTTTTGATGGCCTTTTGGAATGTTTATGAGTACAGGAAATAGAAGGAGAATTGCATGGATAGCGGTCTTAAAAAGTACAAGAAGGAACTATCAAGAGCGGAGCGCAAAAGTAGGAAATAATGAAAATAACAGAAGTACAAGAAGGATGTGACCCTGAGGAACCAGACCAATAGATAATACTCGTTGAGATATTTCCAACAATATGTGACATGTCCCAATTGGAGTCTTTATAAAGAAGTTATAACCTCTGAAAGTTTGCTGAAAAAGGTACAAGTCAGCGAAGCATAAGGAGCGCACACACCCAAGGATTGGGAGCGCAAGCTCCAAATTTACAGAAACTATGTTATCTTCTACCCATATGTCGCACCTCCCCCTCTCCAGCGCATGTTCAGTTTCCTTGTTGGCAAAGAACTCCTTGGTTGTTTCCTAATTTCGACCCCTCTTATCCCAAGTATAAATAGAACAACTCCAGCCAGTTTTTAGGTTTATACATTTATTAAGTTTTCAAGTTAGAGACAATGATTTCAAGTGTTTTCGTTCATCTAATTCCAAGGATTAATCATGTTTTAATGTTTTTTCAATTTACTTCTTGTGTTTATCACCATGAGTATGAGTAGCTAAATCTTTTTATTAATGGATTTGATGTGATGACTATTGAATCTCTATGCTAAAAGTTTTAATTATTTCAATCAATATTGTTCTTGTTCATCACAATATTTTTAAAGTTGTTTTTAGGTTTCAATTGTATAATAAGATACCTTCGGCCTTTAAATTAATAGGGTATAAATTGTTACACTAGCGTGGATAATTAATGCATCGATCATTATTTTGATGATTAGATTTAATTGAGGATCTAGCGGAAATCAAACGAATCTAGAATTACTTGTTCTTAAGGACTTAATGAGTTTCTTGATTGACCTAGCGGCATGTATAACAGAAATAAAATATTAGGGTTGCAATTCACACACCAAATGTCACAATCCTTAATTAAGTAAACGAACCTTTAAACGAGATAATAATCCATTTATGAAAACATAGCATATACATAAAGTGAAGCTAGTTATGAAATCCAATCCGTAAATATCTCTCTTAATCATATCAAATCCCTTGATTTGAGTTGCTTATAATAATTTAGTATTTAATTTTTGTGCAGTTAGTAGTTTAATAATCAAACCAAATAAAACCTTCTTGGTTACTTTGCACTGTTTAAATCAACTTGTTTGACCCTCATGGCTCTGTGGTTTAACACCCTGCTCGTGCATACTACTACAACAGTAACTAGTACACTTGCTAAGTTATTTTATTACAAGAGGAAAATATCTTCCACCATATCTCCAACCACGGACATAAAATTATTACTAACCTCCTATAATTTGAAACCGTCATTCTTAATTTTGGTTTATGATTCATGAATCCAATTGCAACAACATCTTCTTCATTTGAATCTCAATTCATTTTGTTGGCCGACAGATCACATTGGATGTTATTGTCCACGTGTCGTACAGGTTCTCTACGAGCCCCTGCCCGTCGCCTAGGGTATACACCAGTCTGCAAAGTATGCCACACTTCTATCATCTGTTTTTCATGTTCTGCACTCTCACATTGCATCTGTTGTAAAGTCGTTTTTATGGTTGTCAGAATAGCAAATAGGTTGTCATTATTGTCCCCATTGTTACCGGTCATCTTTCAAGGATCGAACTTTTTCTTCTACCAATTGACGCGTTATAATACATCACCAAAGGAAAACCGATAAAGGAAATCATCGAAACGAATAATCTAGCGAATAGATTGCTAGAGACATTATCCCACATTGGCAATTGACAAATCTTGCCTATAATATATAAAGATCATAGGAGACTCTCCTTAGCACCAATTAGTTTTAATGCGAAACCTCAGAATTTAAAAGAGATTATCGACCTAAACCAATCAATGGTGTTAGGATTTAAAGCCAACAATGGCTTCAGAGTTTTAACCCACAAAGATGCAAGAATTTAATCTCAATATAAATTTATTTATCAAAAGTCTTCTTTACAAAAACTCTAGCAAACTATTTATAATCTAAAGAAAGTTCTAGAAACCCTAAAATCTGACAAAATAATAAAACCCTAATATCCTAGTCCTAATTATGAAATTAACACAAATTATAAAGTCAAAATAACAACCTTCAAACAAATAAAGAAATTGAAAAACAAAAAATAAAACAGGATCCGACACTTTTAATTATGTGCACGTCGGCATTGTTAGAACATGGATTAATTAATATGTATTATTTAATTTCATGTGTTATAATCATTTAATAATGTTAAAGTATAGACAAAATATGTAGAATTCCATTAGGTGTAAGTACCATTAAATGATGGACATAATGGTAACTTCACACCACCATCTTTATGAAAGGGTGTAGTCCCTAAATGAAGTGCCCCTTCTCTATCTATATAAAGGCTATCCATCAGCCATTTAGAGACACTTAACATTCACTAAATTCAGTCACAAATCTTCTCTTTATTCACCAAGAAGATCAAGTGTGGGCACTATCATTTAGAAGCACTATCTCCCTACTCTCTTCTTTCATTCAAGAACAAGTATCAAGATCATATAATGGATTCTTCAGGTACACGCTTCCGTCTTCATTTTCTTCTCATTCTTAATCTAGTTGTGAGTCGGTTCATGGTTTGATGGATCATTTTGTTCCAACAATTGGTATCAGAGCCTACTCATATTCTAGATCAAGTTTGAGTATTATGAAAAACCTTTATGTTTTGTTATGCTTTTGATTCTTCAGATTCCATGTTTATCATGTGTTCTTGAATTATTTTCATACTCTAATTCAGATTCTAGAGTATGGTGTTAAAACTTAATTATAAAATTTTAGTTTTACTCAAAAGGCTTTTCAATTCTTAATGTAAGATTATCCCATTTTGGACATAGCCACCATCATTGGATGCGTTGTGAGTTTGTTCAAATGCATAGCCACACATTTAAAAATGTGATGTGAGTATGCGGATCTACTTGCTTTGGTTGAATATTGATTCACCATTAAGTTAATAATTGATAGTCTAAATCTAGAAAATTTGACATTCAGGGTGTTGGATGTTATGGCTCGATGTCCTGGCAAAGGGCCTGGCGCCCGTATGGCTCTCTATACGTCGCGAGGCGGGCTCTGCTCGGCCGAGCACCTCCCTTGACTCGGCCGAGCACCCCATTTGTATCAGCACAACATTTGAAAAATTTTGAAAAGGCGCCATCCAACGGTCATGATGCTCGGCCGAGTCAAGGATAGTGCTCGGTCGAGCACCCATAAGGACTCGGTCGAGCACCCATAAGGACTCGGCCGAGCACCCCAAGGACTCGGTCGAGCGTGAGTGATCAGAAAGGGGTATTCTCTGAAGTGTTTTGCTCGGCCGAGCACTTTCCATGACTCGGCCGAGCACCACTTGATTTTGGCCAGATTTTCAAAATTTTCAATTTTTTGCTATTTTGATCAATTTTCATTCAATTTTTGAGTAAAGTACACATTAATTTGTGCCCAGAATTTGTGATAATTTGTTAGTAAATTATAGTATCTGGACACCAGTCGCGCTTCGGCGGTTCTTATAAGTTATCAAACTTTAAAGAATGGACGGGTAGAACAAAAGGATTACTATCTTTTATTAATAAATTTCATTAATTACCTTAAGGCCCTTTTGTTTCTGATTAATTATATTCTTAACATTTTGGACAAAATTAACATGTTTGTTTCCCAAAGGAGACCTTGTTAATTAAATTTAAACTTGTTAAATATTGATATGTGATAACATGCTTGTTTCCCAAAGGAGACCTTGTTATTGACTAAGTATTTGCATTCATGGGGTAATAATTGAATAAAACATTTGGTTATTTTAAATACTTTGTACCATCCCAAAGGAAGACGGGTGTTTAAAATAAATTGTTTGTATTCTTTGTTGTCGGGTAACAAGTACCTTAAACTTTAGGGCATTTTCTATACTTGAACCGACCCAAAGGAAGGCAAGTATTTAAAGTGTATTGTTTAAGCTATTTGTTTACCCTAAGATAAATCAAATTGTGAGTCAATTCGCAATCCAAAGATTAGTCTTGATGTCATATTGATTATCTTTTATTTTGATGGAATTCATTTGATATAATTAATCATTGTGTAGATTCTTATATATGTTTTATGTTTCATCTTGTTCTTTTCCCCCAGATTTGATTAATGCTTCATTCGTAACTACTGCTATAAACAATGTACCTTTACTTACTAGGACTAAACTTAAAACTTGGAAAAATAATATAACGATGATCTTAGGCAATATGGACATCGATCACGCATTAGGGGAATTAAATCCCGCTGCTCTCACTAAAGGAAATACCGTTATAGAACGGAAAATGTTGAGCAATGGGAACGGTCCAACCGCGTGAGTCTAATGATCATGGAAAATGCAGTTTCAAAGACATTTTTGGACAATGTCTCTGAGATCGAAAATGCTGAGTTTTTCTTTGAATTCTTGTGAAAACTTGTTTTCATACGGTACAAGGGTGACGAAAATCTTCGGGAGTACATTATTGAATTATTTCATCTTTCGATCAAACTATAGACACTTAAGTTAGAGATTTCAGAAGATTTGCTCGTGCACTTAGTTTTGATCTATCTTCCTCCTCAAGCTGGTCCTTTTGAGGTGACCTATAAATGTCAAAAGTACAAGTGGAATATTAATGGATTACTTTCACATATGACATTAGAGGAAGATAGGATGAATATCTTAAATTAGAAAGTACTCACTCAGCATTTACTTCTTCTCGTGGGATTAAGAGAAGAGGGAAGGAAATTGCGGTTGCAAGTAAGAAGCATAAGGGATCATTTAAGGGTCATAAAGTCAAGAAATGCTTCTTTTGCAAGGACCTTACTCGCATGAAGAACGACTACCATAAGTATCGCGAATGGCGAATTCAGAATGGTATGTCATTTGGTCTTGTTTGTAAGACAAATTTGGTTTCAATTCCTTAATATACATAGTGGTTGTATTTGGTGCAACAACTCACATTAGTTCATGTATGCAGGGTTGCCTGAATTACCGAATTCCCAGTGAAGATGAGAAATACATCTATATGGAAGCTGGAAATCCGGTTGAAGTTATAGGCATAGGGACTTTTAGATTAAGGATAAGTACTGGCTATTATTTTAAATAATACATTCATTGTACCATCTTTTGATGGAATTTAATATCTATCACAATTTTAGACAAGGAAGGTTACTCTTGTTCTTTTGGTAATAATAAATGTGATCTTTATTTTAAATTTCAAACTTGTCGGTACTAGTACATATATCGATAATCTTAGTTTACTTGACACAGTCAAGAAAATGAATGAGTCTCATAATAATGAAACCAAAACTAAAGGCACTAAGCAAAAGTTATCAAGTGAAAATTCTGTATTCTATGGCATAGGCATTTGGGTCATATCTCCAAAGGGAAGAATTGATAAAGCTTATGTCGGAGGGAATCCTAAAACAACTTGATACTCCGGATAAAACTTTTGCATTAAGTGCTTTAAAGAATAAATTTACAAACATTAAAGGAAATAGAATTTTGAGAGTATCAAACGTCTTGGAACTAATTCATATGGACATTTGTGGACCATTCACTAACCCTTCATGGAATGGTCAACAATATTTCATTACGTTCATGGATTATTACTCTCGTTATGGATACATTATTTTCTTCATGTAAAGTTTCAATCATTGGACGTTTTCAAGTCTTTTAAGGCATAAGAAAGACTATTAAGAACGTTAAATCTGATCATGGTAGTGAAACCTACGGACGGTATAACGTATTGGGTGAATAACGTTCGGGTCCTTTATACTCGCTATTTTGAAGAGTGTAGGATTGTCCCTCACTACACCATGCCGGGCAAACCTAGCATAGTATAGTGGAGAGATATAATAGAATTCTTAAGGATATGGTAAGAAGTATGTTTTCTTGTACTTCTTTACCTCACTCATTATGGGCGAAGCATTAAAAACCGCAGCTTATATTCTCAATAGAGCACCTTCAAAAGCTACCAACAAAACCCCTTATGAGTTATGGACAAATAAGAAACCGTCCTTAAATCATCTTCATGTATGGGGTGTCCAGCAGAAGCTAGACCTTATAGGCCTAATGAGGGCAAACTGGACTCTAATACTGTTAGTAGCTATTTTGTAGGGTATGCCGAGAAATCTAGGGAATATAAATTTTATGACCCGAAAACTAGAACATTTTTCGAGACTGGCAATGTTAGGTTCCTTGAGGATGTTGAATTTAGTGGGAGAAATAGTGATGATTTTGAATTTGAAGAGTTAGAGGAACCACTCTTTATTCTTCAAACTTTAGTTCATGTTGGAAATCAAGTAATTGTACCTGAAATTCAACAAAGAACATACAATTCAAAATAATATAGAGAATCCCGTAAATAACAGACAACATGAAAATGTTGGACATAATGAAATTCAACAACCTCAAAATAAGGATGAACCGGTGCCCTTAAGGAGATCTACTAGAGAAAGAAGAAGTGTTATTCCGGATATTTATATCTTGCGGAGAATGATGAAACCTTAGGTTTAGTGGAAGATGATCTAATCACCTTCCATGAAGCCATTAATAGTCCTAATTCTCATAAGTGGATCAATGCCATTAATAAGGAGTTAAAATCAATGAAAGACAATGATATTTGGGATCTTGTCCAATTACCTGAAGGTGTAAAACCTATTGGTTATAAATTGATATTTAAAATCAAAAGGGATTAGTAAGGTAATATGGAAAGATATAAGGCACGTCTTGTTGCTAATAGATTTACTCAAAAAGGAAGACATTGATTATAAAGAAACATTTTTTTCCGGTATCTTCTAAAAACTCCTTTATGATCATTATGGCATTAGTGGCACATTATGATCTTGAGCTTCATCAAATGGATGTTAAGACAGCTTTTCTCAATGGCGACATTGAAGAAACTATCTATATGAAGAAACCAGAAATGGTGACTAATTCGGATCAAACTAGTCAACTAGTTTGTAAACTTAAGAAATCCATTTATGGGCTTAAGCAAGCATCTCGTCAATGGTACTTAAAATTTAACCAAGTTATTCTTTCATTTGGCTTTGAAATGAATCTTGGTGAAGATTGTGTGTACCATAAGTTCAGTGAGAGTAGATTTATAATTTTGGTCTTATATGTGGATGATATTTGGATGATATTTTTCTTGCTAGTAATGATAAGGACCTTCTAAAAGAAACTAAGAAATTTCTCAAACAAATTTGAGATGAAAGATCTTGGTAAGGCATCTTTTGTATTGGGAATCCAAATTCATCGTGATCATTCACAAGGTATTTTGAGACTATCACAAAAGAGCTATATAGAGAAGGTATTACAAAGGTTTAGCATGGAAAATTGTAAACCACATGACACCCCTGTCTCTAAGGGAGATAAATTCAGTCTAAAGCAATGTCCTAAAATTAATTTTGAATCCAAGTATATGGAAAATATCCCTTATGCACCGGTAGTAGGAAGCTTAATGTATGCGCAAGTCTGTACTCGTACAAACCTTGCATTTATTATTGGGATGCTTGGTCAATACCAAAGCAATTAGGAAAAGAAGAACATTAAGTCGCATCCAAAAGAATGATGAAGTACCTATAAAACATTAATCTACATGCTTATGTATATAAAATCGGATCATTTTGAGATCATTAAGTATTCCAATTCTGTTTTACTGGATGCAAAGATGTCGAAAGACATCATATGGTTATGTCTCTTGTTGAAGAAAAATAAGTATAAAATGAACAAATAGATATACAACTTATAGGATCAAACTCCATGTTATTGGATCTATTTTATAAAGCGTAATCTCTTTTGATGTTTCACGAGCATACTGCTCATATGGGTGAAACGACTTTTGATAATGCTTAAATCAGTGGGAGTTTAAGTTGTTTTCTATTTCTTTGTGTTGCTTTTATTTATATTGATCTCATTTGGTTAAGTAGGACTAGTTGGAGAATATATATATGCATTCTTCATATATATTCATTAATATTCCATGCTACATATCTATACTTAATCTATGTCATTTAGTTGGATATATATATGTGATTAATGTGGGTTTAGTTGCGAATCAATTACAACGACTGCCCTTTAGTCCCTATACTTATAAGACTAATGGACGGGATTGTGTTGGATGACAATAAACGTGCACATAAGGGTTGTCATTCATATTATAAATGATTAAGGAATTCATTTAGTAAAAGATACATATTAATATTAATCCAAGTGGGAGATTGTTAGAACATGGATTAATTAATATGTGGTATTTAATTCCATGTGTTATAATCATTTAATAATGTTAAAGTATAGACAAAATATGTAGAATTCCATTAGGTGTAAGTACCATTAAATGATGGGCATAATGGTAACTTCACACCACCATCTTTATGAAAGGGTGTAGTCCCTAAATGAAGTGCCCCTTCTCTATCTATATAAAGGTTATCCATCAGTCATTTAGAAACACTTAACATTCACTAAATTCAGTCACAAATCTTCTCTTTATTCACCAAGAAGATCAAGTGTGGGCACTATCATTTAGAAGCACTATCTCCCTACTCTCTTCTTTCTTTCAAGAACAAGTATCAAGATCATACAATGGATTCTTCAGGTACACGCTTCCGTCTTCATCTTCTTCTCATTCTTAATCTAGTTGTGAGTCGGTTCATGGTTTGATGGATCATTTTGTTCCAACAGGCATGACCCTGCAAATCATGCTGCAAAGGCTATCACGCCTGTTTTCTTTCGCACGACTGAGGCACCATCTAAGCACGGGTATGCGAACTTCGGCCAAGATGCTTGCTTCTGTTTTCGGCCAGCTGCCTTGGGTCGGCCTTCCTTGACTCTGGTTCTGCTTCTTCTTGGTCTGGCTACACTTCTTCTGTGCTACAACCATTTGTGATTCATCAACTCATGATGATGATTTTTTTCCATTTCAAATTATAAATCGACAAGATCCTAATATGGACCCCAATTTGGGTAGGGCTCGCCCCGAGCTCAAACTAAATTTGAAAATATCTCCCTAATGTGCATCATATTTTGTTATTTCCTAAAAACAAATAAAATTACCCCATTTGAATTATTTTTTTCGAAAAAGTATAACTAGTTTTTTTAGTAATCAAGCATATATAATCAAGCTAAATAATTCAAACTTGTCCACGTCCCCACCTTCAACTTACATTTCGCATCAAATCAAGTCCAATTTTCAAACATACAAAAAATTAAAATAATTTTTTTTTTAACATCGCAATAATATGGCCACCTCCATAACCATAAACACGTATGCCTGCGACTACAACTACACCACCAATCAATTTTGGCGATTAATATGTGAGTTCCTGGAATTTCGAGTGGAATGAGTCCAAATAGGTCGCATAGATGGAAACTTGAATGTGGTGATTTTCTTATGATCGATATGTGTCTCAAAACATCAATGCTCAGTTTTGCTTGCTTCCCTTTTCCATGGTAATTTCACACGTCCAGTATTTAGTTCCCATTTCCTTAAATTCTAATTTCATTCTAAATATGGCAAATGATAAAATATGATTTGAATGAACAAGTCATTCGGTCTAACATTAAATTTTATAAATTTAAGATTTTAAATGGCCAACTGGGATAAATTTTAAGGTATTTAGTAAAAACCTTTGTCATATTTAATTATGTGCATATCACATGCTTCTTTTCTAGATGTAGCGATGCGATTTTGTTTGAATAACAGAGTCGCCACTTATTATTTATTTAGGAAAACAATAAGAAAAACCTTTTTGATTATTTAAAGAGATTTGAGGGTTCGGGGGTTAAGTTATGGAATGGAAAGGTCGAGGAGCACCCATTCCACCCAATCCGAAGATCGGTCTTGCCAATTGAGTATTATCAATCAAATTAATTTAATGATTAAATAAGAACAAGCAAACCCTAATTAATTTCTTAATTAGGAATGTCGGGTTGTATGCTTCGAGATCATCTCCATGGATTGAAGGGACTCTAGGCAAACCCTTTTGATAGGATTACAATACTCTAAAAGCCAATAGAGGGATTGAGAAGAAGAAAGTAAAAATGAAGGAGTTTACCTTGTGTTTAGGGAGTATTTGGTTTAGAACGTGATTTTAAGGTGTCTTCTCGGTCGAGAAGTGATTCGGGCAGAGTTTCGGCTTGATTTTAGGCTCGAGCCTTGAAAGTTTGTCAATCAACGTGGTTGATGGACGAATTTGGAATTTGTTTGAGGTTCAAATTTCAGATGACTATTCAAATTGGAGTTTAATAAGTATTTGTTAATTTAGGGTTTGAGAAAAATTCATCTTTTGTGGTTTGTGCCCACATTAGTTAAGTAGTACGCGACATGCACGTGACTGAGGGTTTAAATGGTTTTCACCAATTTACAGATTGAATCACTAATAATCGATTTAGAAAAATTTCAGACTAAATCGAATCACATAAAAAAAATTCGAACTAAACAATGGTGGTTTGGTTCAGACCATGGTTCAACTCTACGGTTCAGTTTGTGGTCGAGACTATGGTTGTTAAAACCATGGTTCAAACAACAACTCATAAAGAATGATTTTTTTTTTTGAATAAGATGCAAAATGAGGCTTATAATTAGTCTTATGTAATGTAGGCTTATTTAATAACTCAACGGTGGATATTACTCAAAATACAAATATGTGATTAATATACTCCCTCCGTCCCACCTCAACTTGCAAAAAAATAAATAGTTATGACACGAGAATTAAGAGTAAGTATATAACATTAAGGTGTTATAAGTGTGGGTAATAGAATGGTAAATAAAAAGTGAGGTAGAAAATAGTAAGTGGGTAGCTGTTGTTAATATCATAAGTGAGCCCACTATTTATTAAGTAATTAAAAACTTTTCATTTTCAGATTTTGCAAGTTTTAGTGGGACATATATTGAGGTAAGTTTTGCAAGTTGAGGTGGGATGAAGGGAGTGCGCGATATGGAGGTTCGGTCTCAGTCTCAAACCACAGTTCGATTTGGTTCAGATGGTTTAACCACAAACCAAACCATATTACGTAGTTTGCTAATTTTTGAAATTGAATCGAATTGAATGAACCGCTCATGCTTTAAAATCAAACCAAATCACATTGTTTGGTTCAGTTTGATCTCGAAGTACACTCTGAACCTAACCACTTATACCCCTAAGAATGATATCTTAACCGAGGTTCTTAAATTAGGTTAAATAGTCAAATTTTGGCCATTTCAAATTTTAAATTGACAAACTTTGACCATAAAATCTTATGAAAAGCGCATTTTACTTTAAGGTTAGGATAAACGTGTCTTTAAATCAAATCGGTGGCAATTTTGTAAATAACTAGTACTTTCTTAAAAATGTGCGAGGTGGCATTTTTATAAATACTAGAGGATATCAACGCGCACCGGCAATCGTTAACTCTAGCACTCACACTACTAACAGTAGCACTGACATTCATTCATACATGTGGTAGCACTCTTGAACAAATGTGTTGGCACTCATCAAAACACATGTACTAGCACTCAATAACAAACTTTACAAAAACTTCAAAAGGCATGTTTTTTAGGGCCTAAATGACGTCTTTTGAAATTTATAAACCCCATATCACGGGCCGAATGCTGGTGACTTATGTAAGTATCGAAATTTCCTTCGATTGTTATGATTTTGGTTCCTTGATTCATCCAAGTCAAAAGTTACACCAGTTTTCCTACACGCGCCCAATAATACAATCACTATTACTAGTAAAATACATATACTAACACTCCTTGTAACTAACATTGACTGTACCATTTAATTGCCAGTGTTAGTGTTTTTTAGTGCCAGTACATGCACTGACACTCCTTGTAGCTAATGATGCATGTATAAGTTTAATGCCAATGGTAGTGTTTTTTTTGTGTGATGTATATGTAATGCCGCTACCTGTAACTAATGATGGATATACAATGGCAATGCACGAATTTCCACTCATTAATAAAAATGCCACCACATATTTAAAAGCACATTTTACTCTAAGTTTAATGTAGAATGCATTTTTATACGACGCACTCAACTTTGAGTATCATATCTCGTTTTAAGAATGTCATGTACGTTTCAGACCCTATTTACTGCTTGCCTTTAAAACTACATCCACTATGTCGTACAAAATAAGTCTATTTTTAAGACAATTTGATTGTGAAATTATTACGGCCAGAATCACAAGTGATATTCAAGGTGATAACAGCACCAACGATAGCACTTGGGATATCACACACACACTTCGAAAATAAAAATAATTTTATAAAAGAGATTACAGCGGAATAATAACATCAAAATTGTTTTTCTCAAGTTATATAAATAATATAACTTGAGGATGCCTCTTATGAAAGACTTTATCACTTTATAAAAGAATTACATAAAGCCGAAATGTTCCCTAAGACTAATACAATGTATGCTCTATGGAACAAGAGATAAAGAACGGAATCCAATCCTAGCCTACACACAACTTGATACCAAGGTAATCAAGTGCGTAATTACAAGGGAGGATGGATGAAAAAAACCAATCAAAGAACTCTATCTCTCTATGCTTCGAAGGTGTGTATAAATGGTTTTTCTTGGCATATTTTCAAATGAATCCTTCCAAGCATATTTATAATCTTCAATTAATTGAAGGCTACTCAAATAAATAGCCTTGGGTCTGTATTGGACGTTGAGGGAGAGTGGGGAAGTGGTTGGTGTGTTCCTCATTCTAAGCGCCCACTTTCCTCAAAAATAGCAACCGTGTGCTTGATCTCCAAGCTCATGCTTCAACGCCTTGTACTCCCAAGTTTTCTCAATCTTGTACTTTCTTTAAATCAGCAACAATCATCTTGACTAAGTCTTCACACATTTTTAATTGTTGTTGACAAATTAACTCTTGGAAAGATTTATGCATAAAACGTCATTTATGCATAAACCATTCTTTTCTAAATTCCCCACGTTTCTAGCTCTTTCTCCAATCATATTGCAACCTGAAATATGAACATACACCATAGACTATACAGATTATATTAGCACATTAGTACATAAATTAATAATCAAGAAATGTACAACTATATAAATTCCAGCACAGGAAATCATCTGCGATATCATCTGGAATCTGGGAAATCATCTGCGATATCATCTGCAATTTACACTAACAGATTGAATCTTCGCAATAATATTTTGAATGTTATCATCCATGACATTTTGAATGGTGCATAAATTATAAATTTTAAAATTATGAGGATAATATTTTTAAATAAAATTTAATAAATTTGATTTGATTTTTATTAGAAATAAGACATTTTCCTTGGGAACGAAGGAACTAATATGTTTCATGCTTATTAGATTGAGTTTTGAAACTAGTTAATCAATCGCATTCACATGTGAAGAATAAGTGGTTCTCCACAAATGATTGAATGCTCATTCGATAAATGAAGATTATTATACAAAGCTATATGAAAACAAATGAATTCACTTCAAACACAGTCTTATTCAATTCTAACCTCAGAATCCATGACAAAACATCATAAGATCCAAACACCTCACCCTTTTCTACAAGAAGACAAACTTGGATTAAGCTGAATTGTGCCGAAACAAAACTCCACAATCATCATGAACAATATTTTGGGATGTGAAGATGCTCCTCCAAGTAGAACTTGGACATTGCCTAATTCAGGCATTCAAAAAACTCCCACCATGAAAACATCTTGCTTTTTGCACATGACTTATCAACGCATCTGGATCGGCAATAAATCGCCATCCAAACTTCTCGATCATTGCCAAGATGAACAACAAAGTAAAATTTATCAAAGCATAATCCAATATAACTGAAGAATCAAGGCTCTTAATATAAGGAGAGTAAACAAATGATCTGAACATTAGGAGAAAATGCAAGATTGGTTAGAAACCCTAAAAACAACAATTGAAAACCACAAATAAAAAAATGATTTATTGTTGAAAAACAAAAAAGGTCATCCAAATTTAAACATTAATCATTGTTGATCAAAGGAATTCGATTTCGTGTATTTCTCATTCCAATACTTAGAATATATATACAAGTGTGATGTCAATCTTCTAGGATCTCAATCCAATCTCCTTATTAGTCTAAGAGATTTACATACTAAACTTATGGGACATACATATCAATTATAATACCTAAGATTATACATATCTATATTAACATTATATCATACCTCAACAATCGAAGAGGGATGAGGCCGTATGTTGAGACTGTCTCGAAAATCTTCAAAAATGCACGGAAGCGTATTAGTAAAGATGTAAGCCAACTGGAACTGGGAAGGAACATGAAGCACACAAACCTGACCTTTCTAGACCTTCTCTCACACAAATAATATATCCAACTCAATATGCTTCTTGCGTTGGTGTTGGATTGGATTTCCTGATAGATAAATATCACTTATATTATCACAGTACACCAAGGTAGCTTTCGAAACAGGAACTCAGAGCTCAAGTAACAAATTTTTATGTCAACATGATTCGGCTACAACGTTAGCTATTCCTCTATATTCTGCCTCCACACTAGAATGAGTCAGTATGGGTTGTCTCTTAGAAGACCAAGAAATCAAGTTATTATCCAAACAAACACAATATTTGGACGTGGAACGACATGTATCTGGACAACCACCCCAGTTTGCGTCCGTATATGCCATGAGTGTATTACACGGGGACTTTGAGAGATTTAATCCAAGCTCAATAGTCCTCTTCACATAGCGTAAAATATGCTTGAGGGCTGTCATATGTTCCCGTTTGAGATCATGCATATGTAAACACACTTGCTGAACAACATAACTAATATCCGACTGTGTGAATGTAAGATACCGCAATGCAACAGCCAAACTGCGATAATGAGCCAGATCCTCATATGGTGCCCCTTTCGATTTGCCAAGCTTGGCTTTGTTGTCCACGAGAGTGAGTGAAGGCTTATAGGTGGACATGTCAGCTCGCTCTAAAATATCCTCAACACACTTAATTTGACACAAAAATAAACCCCTATCATAATGTGTCACAACAATCCCTAAAAAATCATTTAAAGCCCAAGGCCATTCATAGCAAACTCATATGCAAGAGTGGTCATAAATTGCTGATAGAGACGATATGATGAAGTGGGCCTGAACAGGAGGGAGGACATATTCTAGTCGAATCAGATTATTAGAGACATGACCAAAAGAATTTCGGCTGTCTGGAGATGGGGCTAGGCCGGTTGGGGAATGAAGCCTAGTACTTATTGGTGCTGGAGTTGGAACCAAAGATGGGCAGGATGGTTCCTAGTCCAGTGGAGATTCAGGTGGAGAAGTGGGCCGAGAAGGAGTACCATGTATCTGGGTCGGATGACTGTAGAAAGAGTGGATTAAAAGGCTGGTCCAATAAAGAGTAATCATGAAGTGTGGCATTATTGGGAGGTAGTTGAGTGTTTGCAAACGGAAATTTATGCTCACAAACACAACATGACGGGAGATTATAATTTTATGTGTAAAAAGATCATAACATTTGTACCCCCTATGGTTCGATGGGTAACCCAAAAAGATACAAGGATTTGAGCATGTGTGAAGTTTTTGAATCATAGTGGAGGGAAACACAAACATCCAAACACCCTTAAATGTGTGTAAGAAGGGTCACGACGATAAAGATTTTGGGTTGGAGAATTGAAACAAAGACCTTTTTGTAGGGCTATAATAAGTAGATATGTGGTCATAGCCAACACATGATGTCAAAATGAGGGTGACATAGAAGCATGAGCAAGAAGGGTACGAATGAGATTATTTATTGTCCGAATCTTTCACTTGGCCTTTCCATTTTGGGAAGGCGTGTGGGGATAAAATAACTGAAGACTCATACCATTTATATGAAAATATGACTTGAATTGGTCATTATCAGACTCCCGACCATTGTAACATTGAAAACACTTGACAATTCTTTCATATTGGGTGGACACAAATTTACTGAAGGAAATAAATATTTTTGGAACTTGTGATTTATTCCCAATGGAAAACGTCCACAAAAAAATTATATAGTCATCAATAAGAAGAAGATAGTATCTATGCCCTGAGGAACTCAAAATAGGGGAAGTACCCAAATCACTATACACAATATCAAAAGGTAAAATAGTGCAAGATGAAGACAGATAAAATGGTAACTTAACATGTTTACCAAAAACCCAAGAATTACAAATACCATCCAAAGTTGAGGTCTTACAAGGAAACAGGTACTCCGAGATGACCTAAACGGCCATGCCATAAACGACGACAAGAAGTTGAAAAATTTGACAGAAAAGTAGTTGAATGACTGGATGTGTTGGTGATGGGGTAGAGATATACGGTGCTATCACATCTCATTATGGTTACCCCCGTCCATATATCCTTCACAAAAAAACCCACAAGGATCAAATTCAATAGAGACATGATTAACAGTTGTGAAACGATGAACGAAAATCAATTTTTAACCAAATTTGGTGCATGAAACACATTAGAAGTTTAAGGGGTGAAGAGGGAGGGGAAAGAGTTTGTTGTCCATACCCAACAATTGGAATAACATTGCCATCACTCATAATAATATGTTTCTTATGAGTGCTCAAATTAAAATAAGGCGAGAGATTACCTGAGGACTCTGTCATATGTGAAGTGGCATCAGTGTTCAGGCTGTCATCTGGAACATTTAGTGACATAGTATGCATCGCGACCTCAATATCAGTGGGCATATACGAGGAGGAACTCGACCCATGAGCATTATAAGACTAGGCTGGGCGTGCCCAATACGTCATGATGGTCAGATGTAGGTGAAGGAATCCAACCTGAAGTAGGAAAAGGGCACGATGGAGTGGCCCATTATTGTTGATTACAGCAGGTGGGATAGTTACACCACGGTGGTTGATGCTGCCATGGCCGGAACGAACCAGACTGCTGATCAGGGTTAACTCGACCACGCCCCCTGCCAGATTGACCTCGATTACCGCCATCCCGCTATCTGCCATGAGTAGAATTCCGTTGACCTTGTCCTTGCCCATTTTATCTTCTACCAAAGCCTCCCTTTTGACCATTCACTCGGTGCTGTGATTTCCATTACCCGTCAGATCCTTATTTTCATCAAAACCACCACTGCTCGCCACAAGTGTCGAATTTGCTGCAGTAGCAGCCATACTCGCTTGCTTAGCCTTGCGAGATTCTTCCATAACTAACCTCGATTTGACCTCATATAAGGTGGGAATGGGGTTACTTTATTGGATTATTGTTGCCACACTGTCATAAATTTCGTTAAACCCGACTATGACTTGAAGGACCATCCTAGAAAAATACCTTCTAGACGATCCCATGTCTTTTGTGCGATAGAGTCTGACTCTAGTATCGTCTGCAATAAATCGAGCGAGATTGTCCCATAGATCAACTGGAAAACAAGAGAGCACAGTCGTGACCATAAAGCTTTGTTGGCAGACGACTCATCCATTGTTTTTCCTTTGTTTGACTCATCCGGCTGAGGTGGGATGATATGGTCGATTACGTCGAACACATTGCAATGAATCCGAAAAAAGTTTTGCCCATGACACATATTTCCCTCTCTCTGGTTCAAGGGTGATAGGAATAAAATTCCTAATATTGGAGCGTTGTTTGGGTAACCATTGTTGACGTGAAGAAGAAAAAGAAAGAGGGAGGAATAGAGACGTGATAGGAGATGGACGGCTAGGGTAAGCCTGATACCATAAAGAAATTCAATTCCTTTCCTTTCTCATTCCAATACTCAAAATATATATACAAGTGTGATTTTTATCTTTTAGGATTTCAATCCAATCTCCTTATTTGTCTAGGAGATTTACATATTAAACTATATGAGATATACATACCAATTACAATATCTAAGATTATACATATACATATTTATATTCTATCAATGATAATTACTGATTAATGTTTAAATTAAAGATTCAAAAGAAAGAGAATAATTGCCAACTTATTAAATGTACTATATTTTCAATTTCAATAAAGGTAGTGTACTATCTAGTGACAATATAATGCAATGTACTTTCTAATTTTGTTACAAATAACTCAATTTGATTGCATTATTTTAGTCAAAATTGAAAAGTACGTTGTATGAAAATAGTACGTAAATTAAATTATTTGTAATGAATTGATAAAATACATTAAATTAACGTGTTATTAAATATTAAATTGTATTAATCGTAAAAATCGTAAAAGTAGGTTTCATGTTTTAGTCATTCAACCCAAAGGAAACAAACTAAAATCGATCGGAAGGTCACGAAGACAATGGCATAGTGAACTTCTTAATTTTTACTTCACCGTAAAGAAAGAGGTGTGTAACGGTAATCCACTTAGACTATCAACAATGGCAAGTTGAAATGGTTAGATGAAATAGATTTAAGGAGTTGAAAGCTTGCAATGGGTAGATGAAAGTAGGAGATGAAATGGGGCTAGATGAAATGTTTCATCCGGATGAAAAACAAAAAAAAAAACTGACGAAAATGTTTTTGCCTTTTTTTTTTCTTCTTAAAGTTGCCATGTGTCAATTTGTTATTGGTCCGTGTTTTATCATTATTTCACTCAATTATTTAAGCTCAATTATCTCATAATAAATGATTTAAAAATAAAAAGAAAAACTCACCAAAATTCATAATTTCTTTTTTCCTATAAATAGAATCTTATTTTATTTGATTTGAACACAAAAAAATCTCTCTTTTTTCAATAAATAAAAGTGGTGGGGTATAGAATGATGAGTAGATGTGAGATGAAATTTAGTTTTATTTAGTCCATTGTAGGGGGTTAAATAAAATGAGTAAATAAAATATTAGGTAGATGAGAAAAAATGTAAAAAATATTAGATAAAATGAAAAATGGGAATGAAACCATTGTGTGGATAGTCTTAATTGTCGCCGCACTCCTTACACCTGCAACATTATCCGAAGTAAAACATGTGAGCTAAGGACCCCTAAGGCCCACTTTCCAAACCAATATCCCATTTTAACCCGTTTGAGATTAAAATTTCAAATAAACCCAAAGGCCCATAAAGAGATAACAGCATTAATAGATGGAACGGTGTTAATTGCCTAAAATCTCGCCGTCTCCGTGATTTCTGGTACTAGAATCGTAATCCAAACCTCAATTCCGGCCAAAATCAAACACAAATCCACGCGAGGGAGGTCATCGGCGAAGAGATTGAAGATCGCCTCTGATAACATCCGATCTAGAATTGCGTTATTCCGATTTTGTAAGGTATGTTTTATTTTTTTATTTTTTTTAATTGGAATTCGTTTTTGACAGTGTTCATCAATTCATATAAGATGTTGTTGACAGTGTTCATCAATTAATAGCAATTGTTGTGTGAAAAAATTTTGTTTCGAGACACTTGGATGGTCCGATAGCAAATGGTATCGGACCTTTCAAAGGCATTTTGATTGTGTTTGTTGATGTCTTATGTGATCTGTAACAGGTATTATAACAATTGCTATAGGATCTGATCTAGGGTTTATATGATTCTGAGTTTACAGGATTCATTTAGTTTTAGATTATTTATGTGGCAGAGGACCTGTTCCAGGTCCTATATCATTTGCTATAGGACATGTTATATTGTGCATTTCATTGTTTGATTAGAAGATAATTTGATTGAGTTTGATTGTTTGATTATGTGGTATATGCCTTGTAATAGGTCCTATATCCCTTAATAAAGGATCTGTTGAAGTGTTCATATGATTTTGAGGCAAATTTCTTCATTATATTTTTTATTATTAATGTGACAAAGGACCTGTTAAAGGTCCTATAACATTTGCTATATGACCTGCTCTATTTTGCTTTTTGATTTGGATTTGACTTGATTTATATTGCATATGACCTGTTATAGTGTGCATTTGTATAGAGGAGATGATTTATGTTGCAGATGATTTCGTTACTTATTCAATCAACTTACTCGAGAAAAAGATTAAGTTTCATGTTGCAATTGTTTGGAGATGATTTATGTTGCTTATGACCTGTTATAGTGTTCATATGATTTTGAGGGACGAATAGAGGAGATGATTTATGTTGCAGATGATTTATGTTGCTATAAGACCTGGATAAGTATTGATCCAGTAACAATTGTTCCAGGTCCTATATCCTTTGTTATAGGACCTGTTATATTGTGCATTTTGTTTGTCTCATATTTAAGTTGCATATGACCTGTTCCAGGTCCTATATCCTTTGTTATATGACCTGTTCCAGGTCCTATATTCTTTTTTATAGGACCTAATATATGTTGCATATGACATGTTCCAGGTCCTATATCCTTTGTTATAGGACATGTTATAGTGTCCTATACATCTTGCTATAGGACCTGCTCTATTTTACTTTTTGATTTGAATGTACCTTGATACAGTAACAATTGTTATATAAAATGATTTATATCATTATATATGAATTGTCCTTGTTTGTGGCTTATGTTTTATTTTTTGTTTTTTTATGAAAAGGTGGAAAACTACGATGTCTGCAGATAAGAGAATGACCCGTATGCAGACAGGAAAATCAATTGAAGATGAAACAGTTAAATCAGCAGATGTTACACTGTCTCAAGATAAGAGAATCGTACGTTACTCACCAAAGAAAACGACAGAAGCAAAAAAAACAAAAGCAAAAGGAACAACTAAAAGTGCAAAGGGACTCACCTGGATCCCTTGTTTCAGATCTAACCTCCATTCTATATCATCTATCCTGACAGAGGTTGATTTAAGGGAATCTCATTTAAACAGGTTGAAGATATCACCTTTCTTCAACCTATTCAATTCTATAAACTCAAACAAAGATGTTAACTTGAGGAAGATGGACTCAACAATAGAAGATTTGATCAGATGCTACAAGCCAAAGGAAAAGAAATTTTTGCTGGGCAAAGTTTTGGTTGGGTTGAGTGCAAGTGATGTAACATCTATATTTGGTGTTGTTTCTGGAAGTGAATTGATAGATATGAAGAAAAAAAGGGATAGGCACTCACTTGGGATAGTTGAGAGGCTATTCCCAAACTGTAAAGCAAATGAAATAACCATGAAAAAAGTGAAGGAAAACTTGAGAAGGCTGGTCAGTAGTGATAGAGAAGTTGATATAGGAGACGTTGTGAGATTGCTGAATCTCATAGCATTGGGGTCTGTGTTCTTTGCTTCAAAGGGTGAGGTAATGTCTCCGGGGTTTTTATATTATGTGGATGATTTGGAAAGAATGAAGAGCTATGATTGGTCAAGCGCGATTGTAGATAACTTGCTTCAGTCTCTAGATGAGAAATATAAATCACCGATCCTCGTTATTGGATGTGTATCAATCTTACCGGTAATATCATTTTAAATTTATATCTCTAATTTTATTTTAGTTACTGTTATTTACTATGAGTAAAATTATACATGACTGATCATATTTCTCTTTATTTTGTAAGTGTAGTATTGGTTTAACGAGTACACAAAGGTGATCAATGCAACAAGAAACTTGCTTCCAAGGTGTATGAAGTGGGAAGTATCAAAGAAAATTGCCAATTTCAAGGATTTTATCAAAAACTTGAGAAGTGATCAGGTATAAAACACGTTGACGATGTTATGTAATAAATTGTTTAGTATTCTCATATCCTATACCAGTTGCTACAGGACAATTCATAGTGTTGATATCAGTTGATATAGGACCTGCTCTATTTTGCATTGAATGGTCCTATATCAACTGATATAGGACCATTCAAATTCTTATAGAATTGGTATATGATTTTTTTGAGGTCCTATATCACTTGATATATGACCATTCAATGGTTTTTTTAGCTGCGAATATGAGTTTGTTAAGTCCTATACCAGTTGATATAGGACCCTTCATAGTGTTGTCATGTCCTATACCAGTTACTATACAATTTGCTATAGGACCATTGAATGGTTTATATTATGTTCTCAGGTCCTATAGCATTTGCTATAGGACCATTCAAAGGTGTAATAGCAAATGTATGGGGTGTTAGTAGTTCTTATAATACATGTATTCATTTCTTATATCACTTGTTATCGTTAAATATATTCATTCGATATAATAATTTTATCATAGGTTCAAGTTGAAGAGCTCGCATTGACAGATGAAGAGAAGGTGTTGTTGATGGAGAACCAAATGAGGATGGAAAAGATGATGATTTTGAAATGTCAGTGGAAAAACTTGGTACTAAAAAAAGGATTGGGGGAGGGGATGAAGGAGGAGGTACGAATCTTCAAGATTTAGTAGATAATTTTGAATTAATGTTGGGGACCAATCTGACACCTACTAATAAAGGTCAGGGGAGTGGGACAAATGAATTTATTGAGTTGAGGAGTGAAAATGTAAGTTTGAAGCTGGAAAAAGCTAAGTTGCTGGGACAGATAAAGGAGTACGAATTGAAAACCAACAACGCGATTGAAGAGGGGCATGTTTTTTTGGCTGCTGAGGTTGAGATGAGGAGAACATTTGACAACGCGCTTAAAGAAAAGGACAGAGAGATTGAGAAACTTAAAAGTTTGCAAAAGGAGAGAGACAGAGAAATAAAAATTTTGGAGGAAAAATTGGCTGACAAGGATAATGACAGTTTGCAAAATAAATCAAAAGGCGATGAAGAAAAGGGTATGGACATTGTGGCTGTGGGGGATCATGACAAGAAAGTTGATACTATGGGCTCAATGGAAAGAAGAGTAAAGGAAAGAGGGGATAAGAGGAAGAGGAAGGTGGATCCTGATTACACGTACGACGGAAAGAAGAGAAGGCCACGGGTTTCAAACATAGAGGGAAAGAAGAAAAAAGAAAAAGAAGAATTGGTTGGGAGTAAAATTGTTTTAGATGTTGATGAATTGGAAGACAGAAGTGTTTTCTTACCAACATTTAATGAGAAACTTTAGTCTCACAACCAAGTCAATGGATGATGAAACAAAGAGAAGATTTACAGATTTATGCGGAAGACTCGCACGTCCGTAAGTACCACTTTTATTAAAAGTTGTTTTCATTTATTAAAAATTTTGATGATAATAGAAATGTATTTTTTTTGTGTTTCCAGTGATAGTGTATGGTACATTTCGGGATTGCATGTGGCGATGTGGCAACTGTGGGAATTGGCTCATGATATGATGACCGAAGCTGCGGTACAAACATTTTTTATCCCTGAACTATTTTGCATGAATGCTCTATTTTTGCTTTTTGATTTGGATGTGCCTTGTTTGCTTTTTGCTTATAAAATTTGCTATAGGACCTGTTCTACTGTTAATATGCTTCTGAGTTAACATGCTTCATTATGTTTGCAATTATTTATGTGGCATAGGACCTGTTCCAGGTCCTATAACATATGCTATAGGACCTGTTATAGTGTGCATTTGATTTGGAGATGATTTGATTCAGTTTGATTGTTTGATGATGTGGTATATGACTTGTAATAGGTCCTATAACCTTTGCTATAAGACCTGTTCTTTTTTGCTTTTTGATTTGGATGTGCATTTATATAGGTCCTATAACCTTTGCTATAGGACCTGGATGAGTATTGATCCAGTAACAATTGTTGTATTATTAATGGAATTTTAGGTAATGGATGCTTACCTAAATATTTTGAGGGACAAATACAAGGAACTCCCCCCTCCATCTGGTGGACGACAAAGGTCAAAAGTTAATTTTGTCTCGAGTTTTGCTACCGTAAGTCTTATTTATTGATTTAAAAGATACTTACGCCTCAAATTTTTTTGTTTATTAAAGTTAATTATCAGCTTTGTGCTTACATTTAAAATTTATTTGTTTCAAGCAATGGTTGAAGGAAAAGAACTCAGAAGAAATGCAGAGAGGAATAAACAATGTCATCAAACAATTTGCGGATGATGAAACAATTTTTATATTGTTTCCAATTCACTCTTCATGGAATGATCGTGGTGTCAGGTGTAACGATCATTGGACATTGCTAGTGCTTGACACCGAAAATGGGGAGTATAAATTTTACAACTCCATGAAGAGGACAAAAGGAAAAGACCACTACGCAACACACGGAAAACTAATGGTAATATTTTATATATGAGCTGTAATATGTTGGGTATAATGTTACAAGGACATATAGCAACTGCTATAGGACCTTTAAAATGCTTTATAGCTTTGAATATGACGGTACCAGGTCCTATAGCAAAGGCTATAGGACCATTCAAATTACTATTTTTAATTTTTTTGAATTCAGCTACCTGGTGTTTGATTGCTTTTTTCTATTTCAGTTTGATCATGTCAGGGCACTGTACAAACGAATAGAGGAGACTCAAAAGGACGTGGATACTTTCATAGAATTGAAACGCGAAGACATTCCACAACAGCGAGATGATAGTTTGGATTGTGGAATAATCGTCCTAATGGAAGCAGATGAGATGCTTGATAAAGGAGTTATTAGCAAGACATATGAAGACGATGCTGTCTCGAAGTATAGGGGGAAAATGATACATGACATTTTAGCAAGTCCACATTGTCCTCATCATTAATAAATTAAACATCTTAGTTTCTTTTTGGATTGAATGATAAAAATTGATGGTTGTTGAACAATTTAGTTTTATATTTGATATATGTTGGTTAAATATATTCCAAATATTTTTAAGGTCTCATAGTGGGTTTTCTTTATTAATTCTTTATTGAGCTATGGTGCAAGTGGGCGGTCGCCCATGAGGGGTGTGGGCGGTCGCCCATCACGACAGCAACATCTTTCTTCAGCAAACATCACACATGGGCGGTCGCCCATCTTAACATGTGCGGTCGCCCACTCCAACAGCGGTTTAAATGCTTGGTAATCTCTAGCTTGGGCGGTCGCCCACCTTGCCCTGGGCGGTCGCCCATGACGACAGTGGCTTCATGACTTTGATGCTCTCCAGATTGAACTGCATCAATTGTCCTATAGCAAATGGTATAGGACCTTTCAAAGGCATTATTGTTTGGTATATGATGTTGGGAGGACCTATAGCAATTGCTATAAGACCAATTAAAGGACTAATATCTATGTATATGATGTTGGCAGGTCATATAGAAATTGCTATAGGACCAAATAAAGGGCT
This sequence comes from Adenophora triphylla var. japonica, assembly GCA_022495995.1. NCBI lineage: Eukaryota > Viridiplantae > Streptophyta > Magnoliopsida > Asterales > Campanulaceae > Adenophora > Adenophora triphylla. The sequence continues at coordinate 314,766 of JAFEMH010000304.1, read as the reverse complement.
TATAGAGATTTGTATGCTGTTGGCATGTCCTATAACAATTGGTATAGGACATTTCAAAGGCATTATTGCTTGGTATATGATGTTGAGAGGTCCTATACCAATTGCTATAAGACCAATTAAAGTGCTAATAGCTATTTATATGATGTTGGCAGGTCCTATAGCAATTGCTATAGGACCAAATAAAGGGCTTATAGAGTTTTGTATGATGTTGGCATGTCCTATAACAATTGGTATAGGACCAATTAGAGGATTGTTACTACAGTAATAATCCTGTTACATTTCATTCATACGTAGGTAGAAAAAAAAAAACAATTAAAAACAAATATTTTAGGATATCGACAAAATCAATTAACCAAAATTTTGAAATTAAAATGATTGAATAACATTGTAATGAACACGTGTGTAATGTCAAATAGGACGTTTAAAGAATTAAATTGATAATTATTTGAATAAGAAAACAATGACTCAACTAAAAGTAATTTGCAATGGCTCCTTGCATGATCTTTTATTGTGATAACCTTCTTTTCCGCATCGACGACATTTCATCTTCCTCTTTGTACCTTCTCCTCTAGAAATGTAGCGATTTTTCCTTGGCCTACCGGGGGGGCGTTTTGTTTCAGGAGGAAGAACCATGGATTCCCCATCAACTACAGGAGGACATAATGTAGAAATAGCTGGAATTGACAGAGCATAAGATTCCCTGTAATTCCTTACCTTGAAATAATCTTGAATGAAAGAAGAAGAATTGTTCTTAAACCTGCTGAAGACGGATATGGAATGAACACACGGCCCATTCTGCTGCCACATCCCACATGAACATGTGTATTCCTGAATGTTGACAACCATAGAAGGATCTGAATGAACTTCAAATACATATTCATCGTAAGCATGAATGATCCATGACCTTCCTTTGTCTACACATTCCAAGTATACCTTCTGGATGGATGGACACAACACATTTGCCCATGAATTTGAGTCTTGTTTACGTCTGCACATTCTTGACATAATCTTCAAACGTATACTGTCTATCAACTCTACAACAGGGAGAGATTTATACTCCTTTATCATAGCATTAAATGACTCAGCCGCATTTGAGTACAATTCTCCATAACGATTACCTCCAAAATAAGCAGCTGCATAGTTTTCTTTCGGGAGATTGTTGAAAAACTCAGAAACCTTCGTACCACCCTCATTTATGATTTCGTCCAGAAGAATCTGAAAGTGCTCAGGTGTTGGAGCTTTTGAAAGCTTAGAAAATTTGTGAAGAATATTGAACCGCACCTCCTTCGATAACCCACCAAGTTTATTTCTAAGGTTGTTTTTTAAATGGAACATGCAGAATGAATAGTTTGAAAACGGCATAACCTCATGAACCGCATTAATGATACCCTGATGACGATCCGAAACAAATGTCACTCCTCGCTCAGTTATGTAAGGACAGAGATTTTGGAGAAACCACGTCCAATTTTCAGTATCCTCCGATCCAACCACAGCAAAAGCAACATGGAATAGGCCTACAACCAAAACAATTCATAAAAAATTAATTTAGCATCATAAAATATGAATAAAAATAAAAACCAATATACAAAATGTTAAAACATAAATAAGTTGTCTCATATCACATGGACTAAGACATTTGATTGGTCATATAGCAAGTGATAAAGGACCTGGAAACATCATAAACACAGCTAAAAAGACATTTGAATTGTCCTTTAGCAAATAATATAGGACCTGCTAACGTAATATACAAAACTATAAGACCTTTGAATGGTCTTATAGCAAATGGTATAGGACCTGGCACTTCATATATAAAGCTATAAGATCTTTGAATGGTCTTATAGCAATTGTTATAGGACCTGTTAACTTCATATAAAAAGCTATCAGACCATTGAATGGTCCTATATCAAGTAGTATAGGTACTCACACAATCATATACATATGTTATAAGACCTCTGAGTGAACATATATCAATTGGTATAGGACTTAACAACATCATATACAAAGCTCTTATACCACAAACTCAACTTAATTCTGATGCGACATATAAAAAAAAATTAAAAGCATTAATAATAAAATTCTCATACCATTATCTCCATCTTTCGCTGTTGCTGCAAGTAGGGTACCCCGAAACATTCCAGTCAAAAATGTTGCATCCAAAAATAACAAGGGACGACAAAACTTAAATCCCCGCAAACATCCCCCAAATGCAAAAAAGCACCGCTGGAACCGAGAAGTCACAGGATCAGACTCAAACTTCACACAACCATATGGATCCACCTCCCTAATTTTATCTGTATATGCTTTAAGCTTATTATAAGCGAACTTTGTCTCACCAAAAATAATGTTTTTCGCCTTCTCAACTGCTCTCCAAACAACCTTGTAATGAACAGTGAGGCCATACTCTGTTAGCAACAATTTAACAAGAGAAGCAGGACTAACATTTGGATCATCTCTAACTTTATCACGGATAACACTGGAAAGAACTTCACATCCCATCCTTTGCCCAAAATCACAACTAATCGCATCCTTGCATATATGATCAGGAATATATTTCCTTATGTAGAAATATCCACTGCATTTTTCAATTGAGGCATGTATCTTCCATGGACAACCTTTTGATTCTTTGTGTGAGCATACAGCCGTAATACGAGTAGGTTCATTTTTCACATAATTGAAATCAAACCCCACTTCCGTTGCAAACTTACACAATGCATTCCTAAATTCACCAGAGCCACCTTCGAATATCTGCCCAATATTTTGTATTGCGTCTGCCCATTCCGCACTTCTCATTCTCTTTTCTTTGTGATAGAAGAATTTGACATTATCATCATTTCTACTACTACTGCCTTCACATAAAGTGGAAAATGATTTCTCGAAGGAATCACTGACATTACTAACACAGATACTCAAATCATTCACATTTATTTCTAGTAGCTCAATATTCCTACGAGCAATCATAACACCCATACATATGAAATCTTGCTCACAAGACAACATGCACGACCTTTTCTCAGCTAACATATATGACATCGAGATTGTCTCCTTTTTCAAATTGTTCCATCTGTTGCAACTAAATTCAACAATAGATTCATAAGAATCAAATTGATCAAACCTAGTAACAACAAATAATCTTCCATAATTCAACATCAACATCACATTAGACTCCATTGAAGGTAAAATTATTTTATCTGTAAATAAATTCAATCAATAAATTCATCAAAACTCAAAATTCTGAAGAAAAAAAATGAAAATTAATACAAAATATAAACTGAATTCAACCAAAATCATAATTCTGATGTAATACCTTTTTTCCGGATTGATTGAATTGGATGAAAGGATTGAAGTTTCAAATTTCTCCGTCCGGATTGCAATTTCAAAATTCAAATTTCCGGAATAGCTAATCCTTAAGAAACGGCATGAATTATTGCATGGATTAAGCGATCGCAATATTCTCTGTTAACGGCGCCGTCAATTTCATCGTCCGGAATATAGCATTTTGAGATTTAAAGGGATTTTGATTTGAAATATAAAAGGGAGTTGTCTTTTTTAATTTGAGGTGAGTTTTTTTGGATTATGATTTGAGAAATGTGGGTAAAGAGGAATTTTTTCAAAACATGTCGGGATCCGGCAGATTAATACTCCGTACTGAAAAATAAACGTAACGCCGACAAGGCCCCTTTCCCCGCTGTCATTATTTAGACAACTGGGCCCCACACTTTCAAAGCCTGCAAAATTCGAAATTCAACCATCATTCATAAATGCCACCACCAGATCTCCCCTTTTTCATTCAACCCCAAACCCTAGCTTGATCTCATCTCCATTTCCCACGTTCAGGTAATTATTTCTACCATCATTGACTTTAAATTAGCGATCCGGACTCCATACTCGATTCAATTGCGTTTGAAATTACTTAATTTAACGATGAAGGTCAACTGGTTTTGAATGAGTTAGTGAACTGGTACTGTTAGTTGAAAGGAATTTGTGAACTGATTGCGGATTTTGGTTAATTTGCAGGACTGCGGCTGGTGTAGAGTGTAGTGGCGTGAATCGGTTAAAATGCAGCATGTTCCGTCAACGATCGAGGAACAGTTGATCTTGAGAGCCATTAAGGAAGAATGTCCATGGGAAAGTCTTCCCAAACGTCTTCAGGCGACTGTGAGTTCCAAGGATGAATGGCACAGACGGTTAGTTGTTTGCTTTCAGTGTTATGTAATTTATGCCTTGAAAACCTTGATCAACTGCTAGTTCAGTTCTCTGTATGTGTGTTTATGGTGTTGTGGAATTGTGGTCTATCAGAGAGCAGTACTGTCCCATATCAGTTATCGATTGCGAGAATCAACATTCATGCAATAATCATATGAAAGCAATAGAGAAAGAAATACGCGATTTGTTCACCCGGTTCATCCCTAAAAGGGACTACATCTAGGGGCACAACCAAGCCACTATATTCTCTATAAGCACAAATCTGTCATTTTACAATATGGAACATATTTTGCCTTACCAATATAATTCTACTTTATGCCTACATCCTCACACAATCACACCTAGAAATGCTTTCCGGCCATCCAAGAAATGCCCCTAAGTGCATCCCAAAGGCTGCCCCGTCCAGTCGTAGTTGATCTCATAGATTCAATATAGATATCCTAAATATTTCTCTCTAGCACACAACAATTAGGTTATCACTTGGTTTTTATAGGATGCAATCCAAAGCCCTAAATGATCTTAATTTCTCTCCAAGAAATATCCTACTTCTTGGCAAAGAAAAGAATTTCACAACTAAAAGGATTCCACGCCACAAAATGTAACAAATAAGTCTCACAAGTCTCAGCCCAGCCCAAGTCCCTTGGCCGACCGCACGGCCGTGTGCCTAGCCTAGCACGTCCGTGCCTAGCCTAGCACGTCTGTGCAACAGAGGTCGTGGCTGTTATGCCTCAATTTCGATCCTACACGATCGTGCAATTGGCTTTTGCCGTTTTCTTCTTTTCTTGTTGCGACCTCGATCCTCCATACTCGGTTTGGCTACAACTCCAACGATCTCCCTCCTGGAGACAAATCATCCGGTGTTCACCTCTGTTACGCTCCCACCCGAGAATGACATCCAACTATCGTGACTGCTACAATCAAGACTGTACCAAGTCTAATCAGACGAGTTGAAGCTAAGTGTTAGTCTTCAACATAACTGTCGCTTCATTTATGCTCCGAGTCTTCAATTCCATTGATCCTCCTTGAAAATCCCTGCTGATCCGATCTTTCCATCCAGAAATACCAGTGATCCCATACTAGATATGTTCTTGATTCCCTCATGTTCCACTAGCATTCAATCACACACTTTTATGTACCCGCTCCCATGTTGGTGCTTGTTGAAATCACACTTGCTAGTCGCGAACCAACAACTCCTTCCCAAATCCCAACATACCTTTTTATGAGATTTCTCCCACCCGCTTTTGGCCTTCGTCGTTCTCCTCTCCACTGAAACCCCCCCTTGTTTTCCCCGAGCAGAACCCGTTGTATGTGGTGTACAACGTCCTGCCCCAAGCTGCCAAGTTAGCTCCACTGGCAATCCTTCATGTCATTACCTAAGACAACCACCAATCTCTGCCATTCTAGTGCACATAAGTTCAAGTCTCTATTCTACCTCAGAATGTCCCTCCCGCATGTCGCAATAGCATCCCATGCTGCATCGCTGTTTCACATACTCTGTACTTCTGTTGCACTACACAAAATCTGCACGTGCTCAAATTCTGCACCGATGTACCGAAAATTGTACTGAAATCTGTTCCCGCACGAAGTCTGCATGAAATTTGTACTGCACGTAATCTGCGCGTATATTGCACGTCCTCAACACACCTACTGCATGCGCCCAACATTCGCCAAGCTCAGAAACTAATATCTTCTTTCTTTTCCAACTTACATAATTACATTCCAGATCCGTTGCCCAAATTCGATTCCATCAAATTTTCATGTCGAGCCATCTCCGCCCATCGCCCCTGCTCTCACAATTCTCATTAACACAAATCCTCCTAGATCCATGCAAACTCTAATCCCGCTTGGATTCTGCAATCCTACGCCTATTTGGATTTTGCAACCCTTGATCATGGATCCGATGTCATTCCATGATTATGTAACTGCAACCCCCCTTGATCACGGATCCGATGTGCTTTCATGATTATGTATCTGCAACCCTGATTTGAATCCCTTTAGTCTCAAATCCATCCAGATCTATGAAACCTTAATCTTATTTGGTCTACGTAACATAACCCATCTGAATTTCTACAACCCCTAATTCTAATCCATGTTCCTGCAACCTACATCCAATCGATTCAGACAACCCTGGTCTCTGAACCGAAGCTATGATTCCAGTTGTTGTGGAATTGTGGTCTATCAGATCAGTACTATCCCATATCAGTTACCGATCCTTGGAATAATCATACGAAAGTAATAAAGAAGAAACTCACAATTTGTTCACCCGGTTCAGCCCTAAAAGGGACTACATCTGGGGGACTAACAAGCAAGATATTGAATATAAACACAAATCTATCGTGTTACAATAGAAAACATAGTTTGCCTCACCAAAATAATTTCACTCTATACCTACACCCTCACACAATCACCCCTAGATGCTTTCCAACCATCCAAGGAAAAGGGCACCCCAAAGGCCGCTCTGCTCTGCCCCGCCCGGCCCTAGGCTCTCTTGTTGATCTCAAATATTCAATATATATATCCTAACTATTTCTCTCTAGAACACAATATTTAGGGTATCACTTGATTTTTATAGGATGCAGTCCAAAGCCCTAAAGGATCTTAATTTCTCTCCAAGAAATATCCTACTTCTTGTCCAAGAAAAGAATTCCGCAGCCGAAAGGATTCCACGCCACAAAAGGTAACAAACAAGTCCCACAAATCTCGGCCTGGCCGACCGCACGGCCGTGTGCCTAGCTTAGCACGCCCGTGCAACAGGTCGTGGCTGTTGTGCCTCAATTTTGGTCCTGCACGACCGTGCACAATTCATGGCACAACCGTGCACTGGATCCTCCGTCCTCGGTTTGGCTACAACTCCAACATGTGGGTGTGGTTAGTAGATTGCTGTTGAATTTGTATGGGTTTGTGTTATGGATCAGTGGTGGCGTTAAGATTTTTAATAAATGGGGCCAAAAATTTCATTACTTAACTACACAAACACTGCCACATTGTATGGGGGGGGGGGAAACTATATTTTAGTGTTTTTTCCCTTGAAGAAAGGAGGGCAAATATTTCCCCCATAAGGTAGCTCCGCCAGTGCTATGGATTAGAATAGTGAATATGCTGTTTGGATATACGTTTTATCGCTGATGCAATGGAGTCCTGCATTTCTTAGACTCGTGTCAGACTAGAACATAAAAGAATACCAGGTTTTTCGTTAACTTATTTTGTCTGGGAATTAGATTCACTGAATGCAATTTGGATAGTACTTGTGACTATAGCCAAGACATTTTTGGTTTGTGAGAAGCAAATTGCTGCCAGGTTTACTGCCTGCTTTTGATAGTTGCACAATATATTCATCATATGGTTAAAACTTAAAAGGGCCCATGCGTGGCAATTTTTAAAGTAAAATTGGGAGACCTGCTGTGATTAGGTGTCAAGATTGATCATACTTCCATGTAATAAATTGTTATTTCTCTCTCCCTCCCCCCCCCCCCCACAGAGGAAGTTTGAAATGAAAGACAATTCTGAACCTGACACAGTAAAAAAAACATAGTTATTTTATAGTATTTATCTTTTCGATGAAATGATCCAAACTTCGATTATAAATAGCTACAATATTAGCTTTAGAAAACCTTGAATGTCTATGAGCTTATCTGGTGTTGGTAAATACCCATATATTTATCTTTTCTTCGGAATTATTCAATGTATTCCATCATACTCATTAGGTCTGGCTGAGTTTATAAACCAATGTAATGTCATATAAGCTTAGTACATTTAAAATTTTGCTTCATTTATTAACCTCGCCATTCCAAGAAAATATTTGTGGAAGTGCCCCTGTTCATCACTTTATGACATGTTTTTATGTGGACTACGGTTTTGATTCATAGTTTCTTCTCGTACTTTTGTAGGATTTACTATGGTGATTAATAATTGCTAGTTTTTTAGTTGTCATTGTAATTTATATATATATATTGATTTTGTATTTCTATGATATCTTACTCTCATGCAGGGTAATTGAACATTGTATAAAGAAAAGACTCTTATGGGGCTCTTGTTTTGCTCGTAAAGTATGTAAAGAAGGTGAATATTATGAAGACATGATGCGTTATTTGCGAAAGAATCTGGCGGTGCGTATTAGATAGATGTTAATTGCTCTCCAGTATCAGGTTTCCAGAAAAGTTGTTCTGTGGAGACATTCTTCATTCTAGCACTTGATTTTATAGATGTCCTTATGGTCCTCGATTGCAGTCGATTACAGTTTCAATGTGCATAAACATCATAGTTTTTTTGGTAAAGTGTCATGAAGGAAAAGACATCCTGTATAGGTATATGGGAAATATTTTTATGTACTGTCTATTTTTTTTGAAACTGAGTTTGTACTAATCTTTGAGAGATTGATGTTTTGAACCGGCTTACTAGCCTGTCCTGATACACTTGAAATACCTCTATTCAAGTTTGTCATTTTATTTTTATCTATACTATAACGCTCAATACTTCTTCTCTCTAGGCATCAATTGACTGGATTATTTTTTGCTTGCAGTTATTTCCATATCACCTCGCGGAGTATGTTTGCCGTGTATTGAGGGTTTCACCTTTCAGATACTACTGCGATATGATATTTGAAGTCATGAAAAATGGTACTAGGTTGTCACATTGGATAATATGATATATGTTTTTGATTTAATAGAATAAGACAATAGAATCAGTTATTGCAAAAGTAGTTACATAATCAGAGTTAGAGAGAAATAATATTTCTAATTCACGAACTCAAAGTTACTGTTGTTTGTATGGTGCTACATCATAAAATGAGCAATGGTTAAGACCGTGTATTTGAAGGGTGATCGTTGAGCAAGTGTTTAAGTAGCTGACGCAGTTGTTGCAAATGAGTTAGTTTTATGCTCATATGGCACCAATCCATCTCCTCTTGAAAATGAATGTTAAAGCACCTGATTAGCAGTAAAAATAAGTCCATTTTTTACCGTTTTGGCAGCTAATTATTAAGGAGACGATAGGCACATTCTATCTTTTTGTGCTTTATCCTTCATCATCTGTTGTCTTTTTTCCAACTACTATATAGGGCTTAACCTTCCCACCTGAATCTACATCATCACATAATATCTGTTGGAGGTTGCTCTGAATAACTCCAAATATCCGTCAGAGACTCCCTGCTGCACTCTGTCATTACTTTTTCTTATTGGAACCATCAACCTGTTGATCAAGATACTTGCAACATAGTCATATTTTTCTGGAATGAAATTAATTGTATTAGGTCTTTTGCTGTTTTTCGTTCTCCATGTCAAAATGGCCGTTATGGATTTTTATGGCCATGGTATCCTAGCTCGTCGAGTGATCTGTTGTATACACTTGCTAATACAGCAAGTTAAGTACTCTCTCCGTTCCAAGAAAACTATCATATTTTGCATTTGGAAGATCAAATATGAGAAAACCCCGAATATTTATAACTATTATATTGAAAGTGGACTCTTTTAAGTGAAATATCACAAAATGAAATAGTGGGCTCTAACTTGGAACGGAGAAAGTACTTATCACGAGTAACCAATGAATAACTGTGATGACTTACTCCTTTTATATTTACTGGAAAATATGGCAGTAATTGTATCAGAGTAAAAAGTAGGCCCTTGTTATTTTTTGTTTTAGTATTTCTTCTTTGCCTTGTGATGAATATACTACATTTGTTTTGCTACTGTATGGTTGACTTCATTAATAAAGATCTATGTCAGTGCAATTGACAATCGTTTGCATATGTTACTTGCATACACGACTCCACTTTTGCTGGTTTCTATCATCTGGTGTTTCTGCCGTCCCTTTTCTAAAGAATAATCTTGCATTCATATTTTTTTGCAGAGCAACCTTATGATAGCATCCCAAATTTTAGTGCAGCAGATGCCTTGCGGCTCACAGGGATAGGTCGAAATGAATTTATTGACATCATGAACAAGTGTAGATCCAAGGTATAATTTTCTTATGCTCTAGGTTAACTTATTTGCTATATGCTAACTACATATGATTTACACCTCTTGTTCCACTCTAAAAGTCATTATCTGGAACGTCAAATAATAAGTGTTTTACAGCTACCCTTTAATCACTACTATACTGAACATCATTTGGTTTTTAAAAATAGGATGGTAAAACTAGAATTCCATGGAAAATGCAACTTTGTTTCCAAAATAAGACTGAGACTGAGACTTCGGAAAAGGAAAAGTAGGACTATCTGAGTGGAAAGACGGAGAATATATTGTGTATTATATGTTTGATTGGCAGATAGTAAGTGGTTTTCAAATCTATGAAGCAAACCACACATGATCAGTTTTAGAAATTTCAAACCGTATGAAACAGTTCAATGCATCTACAATTAATACCAGAATCTTACTTTGTTCGAGTGACACATAGGCTGCCACCAAAAAAGCTCCTCTGCCTCTTATATATGTGTGTGTGTGTATATGGGTACAAGATATGCGAGTGCATCTTCCAGTCTTCTTTCTCTAGGCAGTGATGCTTTGTACTAATTATAATGCTTTTGGAGCTTTCCAGAAAATTATGTGGAAGTTGAACAAGTCTATTGCAAAAGAACTATTGCCTGTGCAACCAGTGGACTTTACAATTGAACAATGGTGGGGAGTTTGTCTTGTCAACTTTACGCTGGAGGAATTCAAGGTGAGATTCTCAGATAATGTCCTTCCTAAGAATTTGCAATGTAAATTAATAGTACTTAGGTGAGTTGGCTTCTTCTAAGTTGATTGTCAGTGCAACTTCTCCGTACAGCATGCAAAATGTTCACGAGTCATGATAAGCATTTTATCATGCATGGATCTTTGTTATTGAAGGGTAGGGATAATATGTTAACTGATACTTGCATCTTTCTTTCTCATGCTCCGTTGCAGAAACTTTCAGAGGAAGAAATGGCGACAATTGATAAAATTTGTAAGGAGGAAGCAAATGCTTTCATTCTTTTTGATCCTGACATCGTTAGGGGTCTTTTTCGACGTGGATTAATCTATTTTGATGTCCCTGTCTATCCTGATGATCGTTTTAAAGGTACAGCTCTGTATTTGGATTTGTTCATATATCAAACAGTTGGTGTTTTCTCTCTAAAGGCACACACCTCTTGTGGCTTACTCATAAATGTGCTTTTGATTTTTCAAACATTCGTAAGGACTTGACTGATTTGCATCCAGTTCTGAGATAATTAATTAATTCAGTCATGCTCAGCTAAATTATGTTTCTCCCTCCGATCCAGTTTAAGTGCCAAATATCAATTTTTGGGGTGATAAAAATAAGTGTCCACTTTCCTTTTTTGGAATGCTAGAATCACTCGTGTCCACAATTTTTTGGCAGCCCCACATTAAAAGCTTTTTTATTTGCTGATTTCTTATTTTAAATGGGTCAAATGAGTTTTCTTAATCTGTGTGCCCAGTCAAAGTGAGCACTCATTTTAGATAGGAGGGAGTATATACTTTGCCTCATAGATTAGCGCCTAACAAATAAATGATTACTCATTCAGAACTGTGTGTTGCAAGGCTGGTGAAGACTGAAGAAGAGAAGGGAAAATAATTAGTTATCTGTTTTTTATGTTAGGAAAAGGAAGTGAAATTATATGTTTCACAGTATTAAAGTTTATTTGTCAATTTTTTTTTTTGTCATATTTAGTATTTCTGCTTGGGGTTTCCTTTTGCCCAATATTATGAACTGGAAATATTAAGTTTATAATGTTACAGTGTCCAGGCTAGAGGGATTTGTTTCAAACAGAGAGCAGTCCTATGAAGACCCCATCGAGGAGTAAGAGAGTGTCTAACACCATAAGTTCATGCTTTGCCATCTTGATTACTGTTAAACCTCTTAAACATTGATTCTAATGATGTTATTTACAGGGTGCTATATGCTGTTTTCGTGGTTTCAAGTGAGAACTCAACTGTTGCTGAATTGGCTGCAACATTGCAAGCTGACCTGTCTCAACTGCAGGCTGCTGCATCTTTTGCTTGTCGGTTGGGATGGGCAGTAAAATTAATTGACCCTGGATTTATTCTTCGGGAACCAACTATACCTGGTTCTCCCGGACATATTCTTAGTGATGATGAAGAAGGCTCTCTTGCTAGTGTGGGCTCTGCGAACATGTCCACTGATGGCAGTATCTTTCAGCAAGATATTTCAGGGATGGAAAATTTTGGTTCATCTTCTGGTTATGCACGTGTTGCTTTCGTCGTTGATGCTAACATAACGTCGTATCTTATGATGGGGTCTGTTTCACCAGGTATGTCTTCTCTTTATTGTTTGTTAGTTACCCCTTTGTCTTAAACTTCTGTGGTCCTCGACATTGCAGGGTTAATCAATAAAACTAGCCTCATCTGCTGTAGTTTTGCTTTATTTAGTTAAGCTATGGTGCCTGGGTAAATTTATGTTATGCCCACTTATATGACAGTAATCCTATGCCATATTTATGACATCTTCAGGGCATGTGCATCTATTGCTTGAAAACAAGATGTTGGGTTTTGGGTGGGGCATGAGGATATTAGTCACAGAGCACAGATGCTACCTCTCCTACCTTTAGGAAATAATAACTTCGATAATTGACATCAAATATAGTGCTAACCCGTGTATTCCTTTCAAGAGACTCTATTTTAGGACACTATGTTCAAAATGTGGCTCCTCTAAAATACTCCCTCCGTCCCATAGCAACTTGCACCATTTTACTCCGACACGAGACTTAAGGAGAGAATATATATATTCAAAAGCATTGCGAGTGGGAAATGGGTTTTGAGTATGATGATTTGAGAATGGGACCCACAATTTAAGTTTGTGAGTATGACACGTGGGGTAGGGTAAATAAAAGAAAAATATAAGGTGGACATTGTAGGAAATGGGACTTGGGGACACCCAAAAGGGAAATTAGTGCAAGTTGTAATGGGACGAAGGGAGGAATTAATTAAGCTTATAACTTCCACCCTCTCCGATTATTAAGTCGTATTCTCTAAAAGACAAGTTGGGGGATTTTAATGGGCGAGTTTGTCATAGATCATTTTAATAGGGGCAACAAAATATTCCTAAAACCATTTTTGGCTTGTCAAAATCAGAGTCTTCACATGGAATTGAGGGAGATTTCAGTGGTGTGCATTTATAGAAGGAAGAGGCTGTTATCACCATCAGAAGTTTACGCAGCAGCTGCAGTCGCTCTCTAACAGCCACTGGTCTACCAGACACCATTTTCCTCTTTCTTTCTACCCAGGTCCAGCTCAAGTTCACCAAATCACAGTTATCGTTGACATTTCTTTTTTTTCTTCTTTTCCAAAATAATCATCAGATTACAAAATGTTTGTCAAGGTCCAGTTTCTCTACCTACCATGGTCCATGGTCATATGACAGAGGTTCTTCAACTTCAGAATTGCTATTTCTTCAGAAAATGACTGAAGATACCCTCTCAATATGTTTTCAAGCATTACATAAGAATACAGTTTCTCGACTTTCCATGGTCAAGGTCATTTTGCAGATGTTTTCAACTTCACAAATTCTTTAAAACATAACTAATGAAAGATTCCCTTCTCCATATGCTATATTTTTGGTGTAAGGAGTCAGTGCCGACTTCTTATAATTCTTTAGTAGAGTTTTTGGATAGTTTTGTGGTTGGCTAGGTGTTTTAGTTCAGTATACTTCTGGTGTACAAAGGATGCGTCACCCGTTTTGACACTTTTTGTTTATATATACCTCTTTACCTATAAAAAAAACTAATGAAATCTCTCTCTCTCTCTCTCCCCGTCTCCCACTTGAAGTTCCAGCCACTATATACACTATGAAACAACCTTATCCATGCTTTAGGCTTCAGATCAGCATCAAGAATAACCAATCTCATCTCATGTTTTCCAATCAACTCTTCAATTGAGTGACCCTTCCGGGAAGCTGAAAAGGTAACATAAGCAGTCGCAGAACTACTCATCCGCCACGTCCCACTGCGATAACTGCTACGACCCGACACAAAGCTGGATACCCTACTATGCCTACTCCGAGCCATGCAATCAGGACTCTTAAGCTTAGCCTCTGACAAATCGTCTTTGAGTAGGTGGGAGGAGCATCGTAGGAATCAGAGTTAAGGGTTTCGAGAGTGATCGGAAGGTAAAAGAGTCTCTGATTGTGTAGCTGGAATGTGCACAACTCCTTGAGAAATGTTTCCTTCCCCTTCTGATGTAAAAAATCATTTCTCTACTTGTATCTCATATGCATAAAGATTTTTTGAGGATGATAATGTACTTGATTTGGGGTGTAGAGCGAGGGTGTTGACACAGGAGTGAACGTGATGATGGATTGTAAACTAAAAGTAAAACAAGTTTAGTCCTACGATTAATAATATGGTCCTCATCAGCTGTTGAGTTTTTGGGACATTGGGTGTGTCATTGTGCGTGTGTTTTAATCACCTTATTTTGAAGTTTGTGGTTTTCTCAATAAGCTAACGAGTACAATCGTGGAAGGGCAGGTACCTTTTATTATCAAGCAACTGACAAAGAAGTGGTTGTGTCACTGCTGTGTTGCTGAGTTCATTTCCCTTGTGAAAATTTGTTTTGCAGGCTTGAAATCTCATGCTGTAACATTATATGAAGCAGGAAAACTGGGTCATGCTAGCATTGCAGATCTTTGCAAAGATCTTAGCACATTAGAAGGAACAAAATTTGAGGGAGAACTGCAGGAATTTGCCAACCATGCATTTAGCCTCCGATGTGTTCTGGAGTGCCTAACATCTGGTGGAATTGTCCCTGATGAGGAGGATAAGAATGGTATGATATCTGCCAGCAGTGATGAGGTTATTCCTTTGGTAGCTGATATTTCATTGACCGGTGAATCAGGAATTTCCGTTGAGACAGAATCAGCACTAGATGATTCTGTGTATTCAGAAAAACCTCTGGAGGATTCTAATTTTGCTGCACCTGTTACTGGAGGCACTAATGATGACAATTCCTTATCTACTATACCTGAGGAGGGTAATTTAATAAGTGAGGACTCAGTGTCAGACCTTAGGATCCAGAATGACGAGAAAATGATGTCTACTGAAGATACTGATGTTGGAAAAGCCACGTCAAGAAAACCTACAAAATACCGTGTAGATATCTTGCGCTGTGAAAGCCTGGCTGCTCTTTCATCAGTGACATTAGATAGGCTGTTTCTTCGTGACTATGACATTGTTGTATCAATGGTTCCACTTCCTCAGTCTTCAGTACTGCCTGGGCCCAAAGGTCCAATTCATTTCGGTCCTCCCTCTCACTCATGCATGACACCATGGATGAAATTGGTATTATATTCGGCTGTGGCAAGTGGACCTCTTTCGGTTGTTCTTATGAAAGGTCAATGCTTAAGGTTGCTCCCTGCACCATTGGCTGGTTGTGAGAAAGCCCTTTTATGGTCTTGGGACGGATCCACAGTTGGAGGACTGGGAGGTAAGTTCCAAGGAAGCTTAGTTAAAGGAAGTATACTTTTACATTGTTTGAATTCACTCCTTAAATGCACCGCCGTACTAGTGCAGCCCCTAAGCAGATATGACCTTGATGGATCTGGAAGAATCAGTACACTAGATGTTCCTTTGCCATTGAGGAACTCTGACGGTTCAATTCCTAATATAGGGAAGGAACTGGGAATGGGCATGGAAGAAAGTTCAAAACTGAACACTTTGGTAAGCAATCTGGCAAATAAGTTAGACCTTTGGACTGTTGGTTATATTCGCCTTTTAAAGCTCTTCAAGGAAAGAGAGTCGGACCACTTTTCACCTGATGATGATAAATATGAGTGGGTTCCATTGAGTGTGGAATTTGGAATTCCACTATTTAGTCCAAAATTATGTAACAGTATATGTAGAAGAGTAGTTTCCTCTCAGTTACTTCAGACAAATTTGTTTATGGAGCATCATGAAGCCATGCAAGAACTAAGGAGAAGGTTACGTGATGTTTGTTCTGAGTACCAAGCAACAGGTCCAACTGCAAGACTTCTTTACCAAAGAGATCACCCAAAGGAGTCGACTCGGCAGCTTATGAACTATGCCAGTGGAAAGTGGAACCCACTGTTGGACCCTTCTTCTCCCATATCTGGAACTTTAAGTGAGCATCAGCGATTGAAACTGGCTAACCGACAACGGTGTCGGACAGAAGTTCTGAGCTTTGATGGGAACATTTTAAGGTGTGTGATCATCCCTCTCCCTTTTGCTTGCATGTAGCTGATTATATCCAACATAGCGTGGATCGGAATTTTCTGTACTTCTGCGCTCCCTCTATACTTTCTCTAATGGATGCTTTAGAGGGAATATAGAAGTACTGAAACATTTTCAGTAAATTAAATACTAACCAAAGAGAGTTGAAATTACTGAAACGTTTCTGTTTATTGTTGTGCTACAGTAATGATGAATAAGCATCGGTAATTTGCCTCATTAATATATGAGGAGGTGGCCACTCTTTTGGTCGTCCCTTAATGTTCTTTTGCAGATTTCATCACTTACACCAAGTGATGTTGTCTGCTGATGAACAAGGATTCAGGCGTGCCCAAGCCTAACCTCTCCACTGGTGTTGGGTTGTTGTGTTCAAACTTTATTTGACTATCTGATTTGAGCCTCAGTGCAGAGGTATCTAGGGATGATAATCAGTATTGAAGCTAAAACTTTTTATTTTTCTGGACACTGAATGAATCTAAGCAATATTTAAGACATGGATTCTTTGGAAAGACTTTCAGTCTTTCGCTAATGAATTCTAGAGCAATATGGGATCAAGACTGTAGGCAACATCTAGTAAATAATGTAGGACTCTTATACCATGTGCACCGTTGTCTGATAGCTAGTTCCCAGATTGTTGTAGCTTAAGAGGTGTGACTTTATGGTTTAATACCTATCCCAATATTTATATGACATATAGGCTTAAAGAGATTTGAGCAGATATAAATATAATGTCATTGAAGTATTGCTAGCAGATGTCAACTTTGTAACATGAAGTCCTGACTAGCTGATGAGAATGGTTTATGTAGAGGTAGAACTTTCAGGGAGGTTTTGGTGTTGAGAATTCAGATGGCTCAGAAAAGGCTTATTATTTTTCTGTTGTAATGCATGGATAAGGCGTTCTGGAAACTTTACCTACTTTTTCTTGGCACAATTGCTTGAGTTTGGGATTCATGTTTTGTCTAATTACTATATACCCCCTCCATCTTTTTTGAAATTGCGCACTCTGTGCCTGACACTATCTTCAAGGAAAATTGTATAATATTGGTAGTGTAGTAGGTGTTGTGAGTATGAAAAGTGGGGTAGGAATATAAATGGGTAGTTGCTGAGTATGACAAATGGCCCCCCTTGAATAGATGATATTATAAAGTTTTCAATTTTGGGGTTTGAAGTTTCTAATGGGACACCCAAAATGGCGAAAAGTGCCGCTTCAAAAAAGGTGTAGGGAGTATATAATATCTCTTAATAAGTTTCTAAGCATGTTTCTTCAATGTACATTATGGTCAAGATTAAAACAAAACTCTTGGATATACATTTACTACTGTTATACGATCAAGGACATTGTCTCATCTCATTCCAAGACAATCTAATGGAACCATTTCTTCTTCTTTATTGTTAACATACACTCTCTCCGTCCCATAATATGATAGTCCCATTTGACTATTCAAACATTTTAACAACCTATTTTCATTTTCATCACTAACCTTAATGAGTTTTACTTATTACTCTATTACTCTCTTCTTCCTTGGTTGTCTCTCATCCTCTTCTTACTTGGTTGGCATCTTACTTGGTTGGCAATTTTGGAATTTCTATGATTTTAACCAAACACTTATAGAAATGAGACTATCTTTTTGGGACAAACAAAAATGGCAAATGGGAACATCATTATGGGAAGTGGGGAGTAAATAATAGAGTAGTTATAACCTTTTTCTCCCATTAAAAAAAAACATTGGAAGAAGTTACAACATACATGAGCTGTAGTTATTGTTCTGTAAACTTCTGAAAACAACCATGATTTTGAATGAAATCTGCAGATCATATGCTCTTACTCCTGTTTATGAGGCTGCCACGAGGCCGGTTGAGGACTCCCCAATTATAAACACTGTTAAAGTTGAATCAGACGATGCAGACAGCAAAGAAGTAATTCTTCCTGGCGTTGATCTTCTCTTTGATGGATCTGAGTTGCGCCCGTTCGACATAGGAGCTTGCTTGCAGGCTCGACAACCTGTCTCACTAATAGCCGAGGCTTCAGCAGCATCAGCATCTTCTTGGACTAAGTAGTGCCCTAATTGTATAATGTGTAGATAGAAGAGATTCTCCCCGAAGTCACTGGAGACAGTTTTGTTCTCAATGCCGTTCTTCATTTTTGCTAGCTTGTGGATTCAGTTTCATATCGAGGTCTACTGATATTGAGGTAAAATTGAATTAATTTTATCACAGTAGATAATGTTTTTCTTTCGATGGTAAGTGTTACTATAATATGTAACTCGTGCTAGTATAGTATTCTCGCGTGTTACTTCCCAACTGTCCATTGGTAAGTGTTCCTCTGTCCATTACTGTAACAATTATGGAAAAATTCAGATCATTGAACAAAAGCTCATAAAATAAGAGCTGCCACACTTGCAAAATCTCCTGGTTATAAAATACAGTAATAGAGAAGAAAACATTAATTTCATGCTGAACCAGGGGTTATTTAATGAAGAGTTCCTCTTATAGTTTTGAGAATAAATAATTGTCCTTGAAAACGAACTTTAAAAATGAAAAATAACCTTTTTTTCTAGATAAACAATGTTACATTAGAGAACAAGGGAAGTTATTAGCTTAATTTTAGAAAGAGGTTTGCAGAAAGAGACTGTTAATGGGAAGGATAGATCACTGATAACAAAGGTATGAACGTCCGAGACTCTGAGGTGCTCTCATATTACTACACTACCTCTGTGGCTCTGTCCTGAATGACCAAAACTTTTTCAAATTTGGTCTTGATCAAGAGTAGATTTTTTTGGTTATTCATTTTGGGACGGGGAGGGAGTAGCAGTTAAGCATGCAGTTGTAAAAATATATATAGCTGGGTCTTTATTTTATTCTTGTTGATATGCAGGTGTTTCTTTGTTTCGCGAGGCTTGGTTCACTCAGTTGGGACACGCTGCCGCATCTCCGGTGCTCCATTCATCTCCGGTGCTTTATTGTGGTGAAAGGTATTCAAGAACAAGGAGAAATGAATACAAGTTTTGCACATATGAAAGTGGACGAAATTTATTATTTAAAAAAATATTTAGCATGCAAATAT
This sequence comes from Adenophora triphylla var. japonica, assembly GCA_022495995.1. Lineage (NCBI taxonomy): Eukaryota > Viridiplantae > Streptophyta > Magnoliopsida > Asterales > Campanulaceae > Adenophora > Adenophora triphylla. Next base: position 295,324 of record JAFEMH010000304.1, on the reverse strand, counting down.
TACACAGAAAAAAAAAGAATACCGATGCTTGAAGAATAAGCTTCTCGTCTCTACCTGCAATTACATTTTAATCTGATGTTTTACAAATATGTTGGGGACTCTAAATGGGTTGAAAGAAAGATAGTCCAGTGAAAGAACTTTCTCATATTTTACGTAAACTGTTATGGCTGTAAAACGATGAATATAATTTGTCAAGAATATTTCAATTTATTGGTTTGAAGCATTTTCTTCTTTTTCATTTCCCATGGTTTGAGTGGATGTCATAGAAGCATTTTCTTCTTTTTCCTTGAGAATATTACTAATAAACATTGCAAATTTATCTTGAATGCAAGAATCAAACTTTTCTTGAGTCATTCCTGGATTTAACAAAAGAATTTTTGATTTGATCAATTCTAATGTGTCATTTTCCTCTAAGTTCCCCATCTTTTTTTTCCCCTTGCTTTTAGCTTTTTTTTCTAGCCTCTTCTTTAACAAAAATATACACTTGGTTTATTTCTTTAAGAATTTCAATAATATCGAATTTGTTCCATCATTTATAAGAATACTAGAATAAGCCCGTGTCCGAGGACACGTTTTTTTTTTAAATTAAGCCCGTGTCCTAGGACACTTTTTTTTTTCTTTAATTTAAAAAAAAAAAATTTTTTTTAAGGGTTTAAAAAAAAAATTTTTTTTTTAAGGGCAAAATGGGAAAGGGACAAATGTATGAGGGCAAAATGGAAATTTCGGCACTTGCTACTGTTCAAACAACTGTAGCAAGGACAATCCCTCATTTATACTATAGATGTTCTAATAAGACATGGTAAATTTAGGTCATCATAATCACAACAATATGACCATGCTCAGATTCATGGAAAGTTAAATTGGGCAATGAAAAACATTTGAGATTTGGATATCAAATGAGATACTACCTCCGTCCCAAAATGTTTGTCCCATTTGACTTTTTTGTTGAACTTTGATCACAAATTTATGAGAGATTAATCATGTTCATGAAATTCTAAAAGTTGTTGTTGATAATATTATTAATGGTGAATCAATAGAAATTTTTAAAATTTCATGAACATGATTAAATTGTCATATATTTGGGGGTCAAAGTTTAACAAAAAAATCAAATGGGACAAACATTTTGGGACGGAGGGAGTATTTTTTTTTCATCCTTAAATTGAGGATGATTTGTATACATCTCGGTTTTGTGTAGGATCTTGAAAGTTTACCAGGTCTAATTTCCTGCTTTGCGTCAATGTCACATAGGTATGATAGATTCTGTCTTCTAAACTTCTATTGTCAAACACACTCAGTGAGGAAGTTGGCAGTTAGACGAAGCTCGAGGGAAGGGGGGGGGGTCGGGGTGGGAGGGCAGGGGGTGGGGGTTGTTTAAAAATTTTAAAATGATTAATTTTTTTTTGACCCGATTGGGGGGGGGGGTTGTGTGTTAAAACTAAATTTATTTTGATTCATCTCCCTATCAATATAAATATAACGGGTTGAGACGGATTGACGAGTTGACCCGCTTTAACCCGTTAAATTTAACGGGTTAAAGCGGGTAACTCGTTTCAACCCGAAATTGTTAATGAGTTGGGTCGGGTAATTAGCAAGTTGAGTTGAGCGGGTTCTTGGGTAATGGGTAAAAATTGACAGGCCTATCCATGACATTCTATTTATTTTCAAATAGAGATAAACCAAAAATTAAATTTTAAAAATAATACTATTTGATTAAAATTCAATTAAATTAATAATAAAGTAAATATATTCTCTTCGTTTTAATTGAAGGTTCTTACTTTTCTTTTTAGTCTTTTGTAGTATAAGATTTTTAGTAGTTTTATTATTTAAAATGAAAAATGAGACTCATTTGTCATTCTCACAACAAAACTCCTCACCCACTTTCTCTCTCCTAATTTACTTTACATATTTATAACCTTTATTTTTCTTAATATTTGTGTTAAGTCAAACTAAAAACAGTAAAACGGGGCGAAGTTAGGCTCCGTTTGTTTGAGGGAAAATGTTTTTCGAAAAACGTTTTCCTCATTTTTCGGTATTTGATAAGCATCGAAAAATGGAGAAAATGTTTTTCGAAAAATGTTTTCTAACACTTTTCTAAATAAAATAACTTACAAATTTTTCCTAAATAAAATAACTTTCCATACACCCCCACGTTACCCACCCACATCAACTACCCGCTACCCCATCTACTCATAAAAAAATATTTATATTAAAATTATTTTTTACAATTCTTCCCCTTTATATTTCCCCCACCACCCTATCTATCCTACCCCTACCCTACCCTATCCTACCCCACACCCACCCACCTAACCCCTACTAATCCCCACCTTCTATCCTACCACCCCACCTCCATCGCCCTACGGCCCCTACCTCACTCTATCTCTTTCAATTTATCTCAAATTGTGTTTTTATCAAAAAATATTTTCATTTTATCAAAAATATTTTCATTAAACAAATTAAAATATTTTTCAAAAAATATTTTCCTTATCAAATAGCCGAAAACATGTTTATCTCATTTTTCAAAAAATATTTTCACTTTTCGAAAAATATTTTACAGAAAATCATTTTATAAAAATCGTTTTAATCAAAACAAACAAATCTTTAGTACTTGAATCTTTGAATGGAGACTAGGAGCAAAGTAGGGATGACCAAACCGTAACCGGAACCGGCCCGAAATCGTGGAATCGGCCTGAATCGAAATCGGTCGGAACCGGAACCGTCCCGAACCGGAATCGGACGGAACCGTAACCGGCGGTTTGGCTGTCCGGTTCCGATTTCTACTTTTCGAAAATCGTAAACCGGCGGTTTCGAACCGTAAACCGTAACCGTGAACAGTAACCGTAAACCGTCATTTCGAATCGTCAGAACCGTCAGAAACTAGCCGTTATTTATCATAACTTTTTTTATAAACCTTTTTGCAAAAAATGTATGTAGTAAACTTAAGTCTAAAATAGTCTTATTTATCAAAAAAAAATTGAAAAAAAAAGAAGTTAATATACTACATACAAAGTTAACGAAAACTGTTAAAAAATTAACTGAAAAATGATATGCTCGGCCGAGCACTACTAAAGACTCGACCGAGCCTATGAAAACAGAAAGTTGGCATTTTTTTGAAGGGTATGCTCGGCCGAGCAACCCTCAACCCCTAAACCCTAAAAGGGTTGCTCGGCCGAGCAACACCAAAGATTCGACCGAGCAGAAAACCGGAAAATCGCCGGTTTCAAACCGTGAACCGACGGTTCGTAAACCGTAACCGTAAACCGTAAACCAACGGTTTGATTCCGATTTCACCTTTTCCAAAACCGAAACCGACAGTTCGAAACCGAAATCAAAACCGAAACCGAAACCGTCTTTGGTCATCCCCGGAGCAAAGGCGAGACTCCCGTGACCCGTCCGCTTCACGTGGCGGACAAAAAAGGACGTCGGCCTTCTTCTATGCCGCTCTCTTGGAACCAGAAATAAAAAAGCTGAATCCCCAAAAAGTTCAATTAGTACGTTTAACTCACTAAAGAAAATCTTCATACTAAAAGTAGAATCCCTTTCTCTCTCTCTCTCTCTTCTCTCTTCTCTCGGAACTGAATACTCCTTTGAAAATGGATTTCAATTAGTAGATGCTTTCGCCATTGTTATCAATCAAAGTCGACGATGCTCCTCCTCTCACCACCTTTCTCATATTTCTCTTCAACGGCCACCGCTAAGCTTTCTCATACCATCACCGGAAATGTCAACCCCTCTCTCCTTCCCGCATCCCGTCCTTCCACCATCACTAGGTAAAGCTCTCAAGTCTCAACACATTCTTCATTCTGCCTCATTTTTTCCTTGCTAATTATTGATTATTACGCAAATTGTTTTAGTGTAATCATTGTGCTTTTCTTCTATATCATGTTTATAATATGTGAACCAATTTAATTTCAAAATGTTTCTTGTTTCGGGACTGCTGAATTACCGATGCAAATTCGTTGCCAAATTTTGTTTATGTTACTACCTTTTTGATCTGTGTTTTTGAATTCAATTGGAGAATATTTTGTCCAAAGTCGGAACTGAAATGCGATGAAAGTAGTCTGTAACGTTGAACGGAGTTACATCACCCTGGACTCAGTGCTAGATATCAACTTTGTTCACATTTACTCTCCATGGTCTCTTCCTGACCATCAACTAAAGATCTCTACTTGATCTCTTCTGTTTACTTAAGTTATGGAAAGTTTCAGAAATTGAAGTTCATACAACAGAAGTGTTTAATTAATATCCCTGCTGCATTGCCGTGTTCCCTTATTGTGGTTGTCTCAGGCGATGGTATACACACACATATATATTTATATAAATATACATATATATACACACATATATACATATAATATCCCTACAGATTACAGAGTACTGTTATAATTTGATTATCTAGGTTCCTGTATTGTTTGAGCATTAGAAAGAAGGTCACTGAGGTGTATGATGGTTCTAGTAATTTGAGTGTGGCTAGACCTGAAGATTGAACCTTATGTTTTTGACTTTAAAACTCCTAATTTTTTTAACAGCGTGATCTGCAGTAGAAGGGCATCGAATTACTGGTCTCTATTTTCAAATAAGGTATACAACACCATCCCCCCTTTCTCACCCCACAGATATATTAATATTTGTTGATTCTGGGTTTTATCCTTGTTGATGCATTAACTTCTTTAACATTGAAGAGCTGACACAACTTTTGGCTCAGGTTAGACAACCAGGCTGTGGAAAGCATAATACCACTTACGTATATGGTCAGCGTACAGGAGAACGCATAATAGAGGTATTTGTGTTTATTATTAATGCTATGTTGTTAGACCTCACTGAAAACTTGTTGTTATTGATGGGTTGGTAACTTGACATATTCAAATATGGATGAGCTGAGCTCGCCTTGTTGTTTCTGCTTGAGCTCTTCACTCAAGTGAAAAGGCTGAAGCTATATTCATTCTCATATGATTTTTTTAGTGCAAATTCTCGCATGATTAATAAATACTTAGGATTACCCACGTAAAATATCACTAAAATTTAATGCTTGCAGTTGAGATTCTATATTTTTTACAGTGGAGGCAAAAGGAGGTGTAGGGGATTATCTTGTTTCTTTTGGTAATCAATTTCAATTGGTCCTTCTTTTGCACTCAGAAAAGAACAAATAGGAAGGACAGAAAGAAGTAACTAATCCTTTTCTTATACATGCTGATTAAAGTAAGTACTAGAAAAGAGAGGAAAGATAAAAAAAAAAAAAGAAGAGAAAGAAGAGTGAAAATGTTCACAAGCAACTTGACGTTATCAAGAGATCACTCATGGAAATTGGGGATCATGCTTCTATGCTGAGATCTTTTGACAACTCTAAAAGCTTTAATTTTGAGATGTGGCAGAAGTGTTTGAACATTTAGCATTGATGCCACTCTGGTTGCCATTCTTAGGATGTTTAAAGAGCTTCTCTCTAGTCTAAGGTATGTTGTAGATGCAATTTTGCCTGAGTATTACAGATGCTTGACAAAAGGCTGTAGTACTAACCCTCCAGCACTTGACAGAATTGTTACAGTTACATCCTTATAAGGGCTTTCTCATCTGGTAAACTGTTATTGAGGCAATATTCTCCACCTAAACATTCCGCAAGTAGTTTGAGGGGCATGTGGTGGATATTACTCCCTCCGTCCCAAAATTTTTCCCCATTTGACAAGTATACACTTTTAGGGATCATGCTCTAGTTAATTTGTTTTTAAGTAATGAGACAATTTTTATTCGCACGGAGTATTAGATAATTTGGGTTGCTGAAAATGGGTATTGCAGCCCTAGCTCCAGTTTTAATTGGATATCAAAATAGCGAATATTATTTGTTGTCAGGGTCAGAGTACACATTCTCCTGTCTTTCCTATTGTTAAATAGAATGTAGACTGAGTTCCCGAAAGGTTAAAAGCTGAGTGAGATTGCGTGCTGATTTATGATATCTTAATCTTGATAGTGTCAGGTTGAGACAGATTCCTTGGAGAATGGGATTAAAGGATCTGTTGAGAAGTGTCAAGATAAATATTTCTATGGACACTCTTAAGTACAACGGAAAAGTCTCACAGCAAATGTTTCCTATCATCTCTCTTGATGTTAGTCTGCTGCACTCTCTGCAGATGCTTCATATAGGCTTCAATTATCTTTGTGCCTGCCCTAACTCTGGGTTGTTATGTTGTACTACACTCCATCTCCTGTATCTTCTCCTTGATATCCATTGTTGCAGACCTATGAACCCACTTGCAGATTCTATCATTTGGGTGCATGATACTGTGACATTTTCAGGATTGAAAGGCCATCTTACAACTTTTGGCCTATGTAAAGTTTGATATGTTTTTTCATTTCAAACTGTCTACACAAACCTATCTCTCCTTATCATAAGCAAGACAATTAAATTTGTTAGGTTTTTCTGATCTTTCATCTACTCTTGTTCTTCTGCTGAAGACAAAAGCTCATATCTCTATGTTAGGATGCCTGGATGTTACTCCCTCTGTCCCAAAATAAATGCACATATGACTTGTCAATGATTATAAGGAATGCGTTTTATTTGTTTGTATATTACTTGTACCATACTAAAATTGCACTAAGATTAAGATTGTTTCCTTATTAAGAAATGGGACATTTATTTTGGGACGGGCTAATAAGGAAAGTGTGACATTTATTATGGGACGTAGGGAGTATTATATATGATTAAAGTAACTGGCCCAATTTTACTTGGTGATGATTTCAGGAAGAAGCCCTTGAGATGTCAGAAACTAGTCCTCCATTAACCGTTTTCCCAGGTCAGCCACATCCGCTAGGAGCAACAGAAGTTGAGAACGGAATCAACTTCGCTATCTTTTCGCAGCATGCTACTTCAGTCAAGCTTTGCTTATCACTTTCCAAGACGTAAGGATGCCCGGCCAATTCCACCGACACTTTAAACCCCATTTTGTTTTCATTATAGTAGGACATAACCCCCACCCTACTGTTTTTCTGATGTTTTTTGGTAGCCATCTCATTGAACTTGCTTGTCTTTGTCATTTGATTTCTAAACGCCTTATATCATGCACTTTAATATATATTGGAAGAGTAGGTTTAGATTATATTTTGGGTCTTCCTTTTACTGTCCAATACTTATCATGCGATCTAATAACGTCTTTTTAGGGGAAATCATAATATGCTTGTTGATGGAATGATTGAGCTGACATTGAATCCTTTTGATAATAAAACTGGAGACATATGGCACATATGTGTTAAGGTAGTCCCTTTTTTGACTTTTGCATCATGAAACTCTCATTTAGCACATGTATATCATGGCAAGATTCAGTTATTCTCTCCTTTCCTCATCTGAGCAATTTGAATTTGTTTGCCAGAAACATTTACTGTTAGACATGTTCATTCTCAATGCTAAGTTAGGTCATTTCATGGGAAACACAACTATAAGTCCTTGTTTTTTTTATTTCTTTACACATTTCATTCTCATTTTCCATCTGCATATGACATGAGTCATGTACTTGAATGCTCGATATGTTAAGGTAACTAAAACCACTGAAATTTGAATGTCATAAAACAGGGTTTAAATCTTAACTTAATCTAAATTCCTGTTGATGAGTATGTTGCCATTTCACAATGATATGACCCCTTATCTTTACCTCGTCCCACCCTTCTGTCCCATGGCTATTCATTGGCAGTTGAACTCAATGATCTGACAGGATTACCCCTGCAGGCTTAGCTCAGCGGCCTGAGCTTTAGGCCTCAAGTAAAACACAACCTTAAGGTTTGTTTTTATTTTTATTCCGAGGTATATTTCCCAGATTTGCTTGCTCCGTGGTTTATGTGTTTGGCCTTGTCATGAACCTCATGGTGGCATGTTCCCTGGTTATGAAGACAAAATAAGTTTATGAGAAATGTTACCGTAATTTTTTTTTCTCGTTATGCGTTGTTCAATGTGGTCACCGGCGCAATATATACTAGATAGATAATTGTGGCTGATCTTTTTATACTTCATCTTGCCATTTCCCACGCTCTGTGGGTTTTGGTAGTAGACATTAACAAGTCAATGCATTAATAATTGTCTAACTATTGAGATCTGGAAGGTGCCTTGCGCACCTTTTTCTGGATTTCTTAGTTTATGAGCTCGCAGCTGGCTTTGGGCAATGAGAGGCCTTTTGGTCTTTGTGCATATACAACAACAACAACAAAGCCTTAGTCCCAAAATAATTTGGGGTCGGCTAACATGAATCCTCATAAGTCATCGTGAAGAAAAAAATAAAATAAAAAATAAATAAATAAATAAATAAATAAATAAACAAATAAATAAATAAATAAAAATAATAAATAAATAAAAATAAAAAAATAAAAAAAAATCAACCCCCCGCATGGATTTTTGCCCTCCACTCCGGCCTCTTCAACACCATACTTTCATCCACTCCAAGTAAACTCATATCATTTTCAATTACTCTAATCCAAGTTTGTTTGGGTCTTCCCCTACCCCTCGCCATTTTATCATTTTTCCACTGTTCCGGCCTCCTAACCGGTGCATCACTCGGTCTCCTTCTCACATGTCCAAACCACCTTAGACGATTTTCCCTCATTTTATCCTCAATGGGCGCAACTCCTACTTTACCTCTGATCACCTCATTCCCCAATCGATCCTTTCTTGTATGACCGCACATCCATCGAAGCATACGCATCTCTGCCACATTCATCTTATGCACGTGACACTGTTTCACGGCCCAACATTCGGTGCCGTAAAGCAATGCCGGCCTAATTGCCGTGCGGTAGAATTTTCCCTTTAATCTATTGGGCATGCCGCGATCACATAGAAACCCTGTGGCACTCTTCCACTTCAACCAACCTGCTCTAATCCTATGAGCCACATCTCCATCTAATTCTCCATCCTTTTGGATAATGGATCCAAGATAGCGAAAAACTCGAAGCTTGGATAATATTTCCATCAAATGTGACCGCCCGCCTCCCTACTTCCAACTCTGCTAAACTTACACTCCAAATATTCGGTCTTGCTTCGCTTAATCGAAAACCTCGAGATTCCAAAGTGTGTCTCCACACTCCAATTTACTCTCAACACCCTCTCTTGTCTCATCAATCGGACAATATCATCTGCGAACGGCATACACTTTGGTATATCATCTTGGGTGACCTCGTCGGTTCGTCCATTATCAAAGCAAAAAGAAAGGGGCTAAGTGCGGAACCTTGATGCACTCCAATCTTTATAGGGAACTCTTCGGTCTTCCCAACACTAGTGCATACACAAGTACTAGCTCCATTATACATGTCCTTGATAATATCAATATATTTCTTTGAAACACCCTTCTTTGCTAATGCCCACCAAAGTACCTCTCTTGGCACTTTATCATACGCCTTCTCCAAATCAATGAAAACCATATGCAAATCTTTCTTTTGATCCCGATATTTCTCCATGGTTTGTCTCATAAGATATATTGCCTCCATAGTCGATCTTCCTGGCATAAACCCAAATTGGTTATCCGAAATATCCACAATTTTTCTCAGCCTTTGTGCAATCACTCTTTCCCAAAGTTTCATAGTATGGCTCATTAGTTTGATCCCCCGATAGTTGGCACAATCTTGGACATCACCTTTATTCTTTTACAAAGGGATCAGAGTACTCTTCCGCCACTCCAATGGCATCGTGTTAACTCTCCATATCTTGTTAAATAGCGTTGTTAACCAATCTACTCCCCTCTCCCCGAAACATCTCCAAACCTCAATTGGTATACCATCCGGTTCAACGGCTTTCTTCAATCTCATCTTTTTCATTGCCATTTCCACTTCACTCTTTCGAATTCTCCGCATAAAATCTCGATTAACCATACTCGAAGAGATATTTAAATCTCCAAAATCCTGCTCTTGATCGCCATTGAATAAGTTATCAAAGTACGAACTCCATCTATCTTTTATCTCTTTATCCCCGACTAAAACTCTTTGGTCTACATCCTTCACACATTTAACCGTCCCAATATCTCGTGTCCTCTTATCCCTCATACGGGCGAGTCTGTAGATGTCCTTTTCCCCTTCTTTTGTATCCAACTTATCATAAAGTTTTTGATTCACCTTTGCTCTTGCGTCTCTTACTGCTTTCTTAGCATCTCTTCTAGCTTCCTTATACTTTTCATAGTTCTCGTCGCTCCTACATTTCCCCAATAATTTGTAGCATTCTCGCTTGCCCTTTATTGCTTGTTTTACTTCCTCGTTCCACCATGATGTGTCCTTACTTGGTGGCCCATTTCCTCTAGATTCTCCAAGGACTTCTTTCGCCACCTCCTTTATGGTATGTACCATCTTAGTCCAAGTCGAATCTATATCCATATCCTCCATATTATCCGACCAAATACCGGTATCGACCATCTTAGCTACAAATTTCGGTTGATTCTCCCCTTGAAGTCTCCACCACTTGATTCTAGGGTCTACCTGTGATTTTCTCTTCCTCGAAATTCTCTTACTTCGAAAATCAAGTACCACCAGTCTATGTTGAGTTGCTGTGTTCTCACCCGGAACAACCTTGCAATCTGTATAACTCTTTCTACAAGTATTTCTTACTAAGAAGAAGTCAATCTGACTCGCTTTACCTCCACTCCTATAGGACACCAAGTGAGATTCTCTCTTCTTGAATCAAGTGTTCATTATACTCAAGTCATATGCCAATGCAAAGTCCAGGATACTATTTCCTGCTTCATTCCTCTCTCCAAAACCAAAACCTCCATGTATGCTCTCAAAGCCATGTCGACTAGACCCCACATGCCCGTTCAGATCACCACCAATCACTAATTTCTCACCACTAGGTACTCGTTGCACTACCTCCTCCAAATCTTCCCAGAACACTTGTTTAATAGATGCATCCAACCCTACTTGTGGTGCATAGGCGGAAATAATAGTTATAATCTCATCACGTATCACCAGTTTAATGCCCATAATTCGATCACAGAGGAGTACTATTATTCTCAATAACAATTTACGTGTATAGCCATAAGTATTCATCTTTCTTAGTCCTTAAATATGATATATTTGTTTCCCTTTTTCTATCAAGTGATTTCAGCAGGAACTTTTCTTACTGTAGGATCTACCCCAGAGCAATGTCCTTTACGGTTATCGTATGGATGGTCCTCAAGGTTGGCATCAAGGGCATCGCTTTGACAACAGCACTGTCCTAATTGATCCCTATGCAAAACTAATTGATGGTCGCCGGATATTTGGAGATGCCAGCAATAAGATCTCTAAGTTTTACGGAACATATGATTTCAGTAGCTTGCCATTTGATTGGGGAAGCAATTACACCCTTCCAAATATACCTGAGGTAATCTTGTTAGTTTTCAGGATCTTGTGAAATAATGTATATGTGCTGTGCTACCCTTTCCCCTCCACCCACACAGCACACTATTTGCCTTGCTTTTGTATCTTCAATGGACTATGATTAAATCAAATTTATATCTAATCCTACTCGTACAACGTGTGTGTGTGTGTGTTTGTGTATGAGCTTCTTTTTGCATTTAGCCTTATTATGTTACTATTGTTGCAGAAAGATCTTGTAATCTATGAAATGAATGTTCGCGCTTTTACAGCCGATGAGTCTAGTGGACTGGAGAGAGACAAACGTGGGAGTTACCTTGGTGTAATTGAAAAGGTAATGGCCTGCAATTCATCAAAATTTTCCCATTATTTCACAAGTTGGAAGTTCTAAAAAGCTCACATTCTTTCTAACGTTTTGGTATGAAAATAACATTGTGATTGGAGGTTAAGGTATTTTTTGGTAGAAAATAATGCTTGCCTGGACATTTGTTAATAGGTTGGTTATGAGCTTAGAACTTGCTGTTTGGAAATGTTAATCGTGCATCAGCGTTTTCTAGCACTTTCATCTGTTCATACTGAAGGATTTCATCATTATTTAACTGACATTCTGTTTCCCATGAAGATTCCACATCTTTTGGAGCTTGGTATCAATGCGGTGGAGTTGCTACCAGTATTTGAATTTGATGAGTTTGAATTCCAAAGGCATCCAAATCCCAGAGATCACATGGTAACGCCAACTTCTTATAATTTAGTCATTTTGATGAATGAAGGTGATTATCACATTGCTTGCATGTTATTTTCAGCTTTCTGTTATCATCTTTTTCTTTGCTTATTTGATTGTTTTAGGAAACAAGTTTCCTTCTCTTTCCTCCCTCTCTCTCTCTCTCTCTCTCTCTCCCCCATGCACACGCAAAAATGAATTTGCTTTATGAACCAGATGATTTTGACCTCTTATCTTATCCTCTCTCTCTCTCTCACACACACACGCCCACACATACACATGTGTGCAGTGGGAAAAGAGAAACATTCATAGAGAGTGTCTAATAATGCAATTGTATTGAGTTTACATATCTTGAGTTCACAAATAAAACATTGCAAGGTAGGAGGAAGTAAATTAGATGGTAGTCAGCGACGAAGCCAGAAATTGTAGTGGGTCAAATTACTTGGAGATAAAAGGTTATATGAAAATATTGGAATTAGCTTCAAAGGGGGTCAAAATTACTATGTAGTTTTATTTTTTTCCCTTAAATAAAGGGGGTCAAAATTGAGAAAGTATTTAAATTTAAGGGTAAAATTCATGCTCTTATAACTTTCAAGGTATTAAAACACCACATTCTTATGGTTGAAGGGGGTCAACTAACCTCTTGGAGCTTGCTTCACCTCGCCACTGATGGTAGTGATAGAGTGTAAAATATGGTTGTGGTTAGGGGCAAAATAGGGAGAGGGGCCAAAAAAAGCAAAGAGCCCAAACTCTTCCTCTCCCTAAATATGTAGTAACATGTACTCCTGTTGTCTAGGAATGGGCCGAATGGCAGGAAAGAAATACCTAATTGACAAGGTAAGATACTACATTTCACACTCTCAGAGGCTTGTGATTTCTCTCACATTAAGGTGTAGATGGTGTAACTGAAAGCGAAAGAAGGAAAATCTAAATACTCCCTCCGTCCCAAAATGATCTTCCCACTTTATTTGCCGTTACTACGAATGAACTTTGAGTAATAATTTTAGATTGATTTAAATATCCTAATGAAAATCTAAACTTGTTATTGATAGTATTGCAGATGGTGTATCAATAACAAGTTTTGGATTTTCATTTGTATAATTAATTCAATCTAAAATTATTGATCAAAGTTCCTTCGTAGTAACGGCAAAAAAATTGGGAAGATCATTTTGGGACGGAGGGAGTATAAGGGAATACTTGGAAGGTTAAATAAGATTTCCTTGGAAAGCAGAAAGTGATTCTTGAATGACCGAAAATGGAAAGAACATTGGTGCTCATAGTTTTTGACTCCCCCGTCGCTCATCCATGCAGCGAGTTTAACGGAGAGAAGTCAAACATTTTACTGATTTAAGTAAATGTTATTGAGAGTGATCATGAGAAAGAAAGTCATGTTAAAATGATTTGTTTCTTCCATGATAAAGTGAGCAAGGTCAGTATTATCGGAGCTTGTTTGCTTAATTTTGGAGCATGGACTCTCTAGATTGGACATCTTAGTAAGAAAAAACGAAGATACTCTGTGACTGGGACAGAGGGAGAAAATTATAATGTCTAAAAAAGTGTAAGGAAAAGCTGGAATTCATTTAGTGTCATAACTCTTTAATTGTAGATAGGGGTTAAGGTTAGAATGTGATGGAACTTGTGGCCTGATTTTCGAACAGGACACTTTAGATGGGGCATCTTAAGAAGAATTATAAAAGGGATTCTGTTTTGCAATTATTCATGCATTTATGTAATTCTAGGTTACTTTTATTGGTCAGAGAAGACTTAGAGTGGCTGTTTCGTTTATGGCTATTGCTGACAAGTGCCCAGGTGCTCTTGTTAACATATTTAGATATGCTTCAAATTGGTTGTTATCCCCATGAACTCGAGAAAGAAGACAATGCTAGAAGAAGACTACTAATAAATCAGGGCATACCATATTCATTACGTTTCTTTTGGCCTTGATTGTACTTGCTTTCATTTCCTCTTTGTTACATGCCATATCCAATATGTTTTTGTTGACCTTGTTTAGCAAATCACTTATTTGAAGCTTGTGGAATTATTTTTCTCAAGATAAACACATGGGGCTATTCAACAATAAACTTTTTTGCTCCTATGAGTCGCTATGCAAGTGGTGGAGGAGGACCTGTTAGCGCTGCAACGGAGTTCAAGGAAATGGTTAAAGCTTTGCACCTCGCTGGAATAGAGGTAATTGACTTAACTCAGAATGTGTTTTCCTTTCAGCTGGTATATTTCTATTATAAATTCTTTCTGCAGTAGCTCCTGTGTTTCTTGTAACAAATTTGGCAACATTTTTTTCTTTAGGTTATCTTGGATGTTGTCTACAACCATACTAATGAGGCTGATGATAAGAATCCTTATACCACCTCATTTCGTGGCATAGATAACAAGGTAAATTAATACTTTCAAATTTGTAGTTTATGTAACTTACCTTTTCAAGAGCTGAAATACAGTTGGCAACGTGATTACACAGTTTTCTATATATAGATGCATCTATGGTATATGTTAAGGGAATGCTTTATGCTTCTAATAATGAATTAGTGTTACCGTCTTGCAAAAAGCATTAGCTAATTCACATTTGTCTTTTTGTAGCCTAAAATTACTAGAAAGTAGAAAGTAGAAAGTAGTAATAAAAATTCGTTTTTACTTTTTCCACTTCTGAACTTAGAGATGAGGACTCATTTTTCAGTTTTTTATATTCTGATCCCCCAGGGACACCAATAATTGCATATTCAATCCAGCCAGTGTCTAAATTCCTCCTTTTGTTCATTCTTTTTTTTCGTATTCCTCTATCTTTGTAAAGAGAGTAGGGATCGGTTGTTTACGCTCCAATAATTCATTCTCATTGTGATCCAAAATTTACTGATGTAGGTTTATTACATGCTAGATATAAACAACAATGGGCAGTTGCTGAACTTCTCGGGGTGTGGTAATTTCATCTCTTTTCCCTTCCATATCTATATGTATCCAGTTTACTTTTATTTCTGTATATTTGTTGTTCTGATAGAAGTAGCGTACTGGTTTTTACTTTAAAATAGTGTTTCCTAATTTGGCTGAGTATAACTGTTTGCATATAAATATAGTGAGAATTCCCAATTCCCATCTATATTTGGGTCATCTATATGGCTTGTTCTGACAATAAGCTTTGCAAGATATTTCTTCCTTGTCAATTACAATTTAATACATGATTCTTCCTACAATCTTGATCCATGTGAGTTTACAAGATATTTCTTGGACCTCAAAAGTTCTCTAAGATGTTTTCTTTCTATCATTGTCCAGGAAACACATTAAACTGCAATCACCCTGTTGTCATGGAACTTATACTTGAGAGCCTGAGGCACTGGTATGTATGCTCATCCTTTAATTGCCGAAGTAGTCATTAGCTTCTTAAGAGTGGTACATCATAACTTACTTCCTGTCTTGATAATTGCATGACTCGAGAGAACACTGGCATCTTTATTTCTGATAGTTCGGCATTGATTAGTTTTTGTTTGGGCTTATTGTCCTGTCTTCATGCAATTACACATTTCGCTCGCATATGGTCAGAGAAAGAGTTGGAATAAGGTCATTGCACTAAACAAAGTTCTACCCAATCCAATAAACATGCAGATGCATGGCCCAAAAGCTGAAGACCAGTCAAGAGACACCCCCCCTCACAAACTAGTAGTAAAAAGAATAAGTATCATAATATTCACAAAACAAATAAAAGATATCCAAAAACCCCAAAAGTGGTAAATTTTAATTCCAAAGGCGTAAATGCATATAAAATCACCCCCTTGATCTGTTTAGCAACTAGACAGATCCTCATTAGCTATAACCCTGTCCTGGTTTGCAGAGATCGTCATAAAGGATTGATAAGTCATTCACGGTGATAGTCAGTTTGATCAATCTTATTAACCTGCACTCTTGTAAAAAATCTCATTGTTTCTATGCCTTGACAATATTGTATGGAAACTGCTGTTCCCCTGCGTTCAAGTGGGATTATATATTGAAGATGTTGAATGTGGAATTTGTTTTCTTTGTTTTACAACTCTTTCATACTCTTATTGATCTGCACACTGTGTTACCCGGACTTGGCATTTTTGGCGTCATACCAGTGTCGACACGACACGACGCGGACACCGGTATGAAATCCGGCGCGGGTACGGCTGTGAAACCTCGGACACCCTTTTTTTTTTTAAAGGGAATTTCGTAATTAAGGTAAGGACTTCCAAAATCGACTGATTTTGGAAAATTGATTCTAAAATCGATTAAGCCCTAAATTTCCAAAGATAAAATTGACAATTGGAGACTTACCGCAACCTGACTAGGATGAGAATCCTTCAACGACGATGGCGGCAAGCTTTGAAGCAGTCGACTACCGACTCTCTCGCGAACGACGTACTCCTCCGACTCTCGCGAACGACCTACTCCTTTATTTCGGTATATTGTTCCTTTATTTCCTCCTTATTCTAGATTCTTTTGTTTAAGAGACAATCCCTCAGTAGCCCCTCAACCTACTGTTTATTCATATTAAGGAGTCTATATTTTGTTATTTACTCTAAAGCCCCTAATAGATTTTAGATATTATTAAAGTTTTATCAAAATAATATGATTTGTAACACAGCAAGTGATAAAGGAGAATGCATATAAAAAAAAAGGAATTGAGGGATGAACCGTATCCCCGTACCCGTGTCCAAATTTAGGACGGTGTCCCGGTGTCCAAAATTATTAAGAAAATTGTATCCGACACTAGGATCCGTATCCGTGTCGGATACCGGATACCGTGTCCAGGTAACATAGTCTGCACATAGCTGATATCTTTTCAATGCATTTTTTTTATTATGGCAGTACCATGCAAATTCAGTTTTCTTTTTCATCATCTCATTTGCAATATTGTTATATTTTGTTAATTGTTTGTGATTATAGACTTCTTTTACGGATTAATCACTTTCTTACTATTAACTAATTATAGGGTTGTTGAGTATCACGTGGATGGATTCCGCTTTGATCTTGCAAGCGTCCTTTGTCGAGGAACAGATGGTTCTCCACTTAGTGCTCCTCCACTTATCAAGGTAAGCCGTGCAAACGCATGTTCGGAGGAAACACGAGAGAAAACAATATTTAATCTCTCATTTTATGCCGCGACTTAATGATATAGTTTATTTAATTGGCTTGTTCAACTGTTTCTTTGTCCTAGAACTTCCAGTTTATACAAGCGATTTTTTTTCCATTAGGCTTAACCCCAGACAAAACACGTTTATATTGGGTTGTTTATATTTTTAAAACACGTTTGCACTGGACTAGTAACTAACAAGTATCGAACTCGAGCTGGCTCGGTGCATTAAACAGCCTTAACTAGAGACAAAACATAATGGCAGTACATCCATTTCATTAGGCTCTGTAGGACATGAGTTTCATTGACACTTGTTGAAACCTAATGTATTTCAAATAGTTTTCGGAGGTATGGAATCAGGGGTAAGTGCTGTTGACTTTTCCACTGATTCGATTGGTATCTGTTTGTGTCAGAGAAAAAAGAAGAAGAATTAGTAACTGAATAGCAGAAGGCTAAGTGATAAAAGGAGGAAGTGCAAAACCTCAATAATCTTTGTTAAGAAAGTGAATCATATAGGTAGTAGCACATTGATACGAACAAAGTAGTTGATGGAGGGAGAGGCGCTAGTCTAGTTGAGTCTAGAGTTATTGTGTTAAGGACATGAAGTGGTTTGGTTGTTTAATCACCTAATTTGTTGATTCATATTTAGCTATTCAATGCAGTTTTACACACTTCAACAATACGGAATAATTACATCAATATTTGGGTGATAACCTTATTGGTTAAATTTCTTTCCACCAGAGAAGGTTTTACAAGTAAAGACATAGTGAAGCACCTTCTTACACATTTCTATGTATCCTGCCATGAGTTCACATATGGTTTTACAGTAGTGTTTTCTTGTCAGTGTCTAAAAATAACGTAATAATGGGCTGACTATGAATATGGTCAATTTTCAGTTGGCACTTAAAACAGTTTGTTGTGCAACAAAAAATATGCGAAGAACAATGTTAATCTATATCTGTACTGCAAAAATCTAATTTAGCATCATATATAAAAGAGCAATGAAAAGTTAAAAACAGACCTATTAGATAGTAGACCTTGTTTTTAATATAGTTTGTCCAAAACTCTTGCATTATGTCCAGTAGCAGGTGGTAACTATTAGGTACATTGTAGAAATTTGAAGAGAATGGATTATCCAGCTTCAAGTACTCGTCCCAGGCCTAAGTCTATCTTGAAACCTTCACAACTTAGGCTACTCAAGTAGAAAGCCTTAATCATGCCTCAAACCTCCAGCTCCAGTTGGTTTGTGCAAATCTGGAACTGTTATACAGCGCTCATTGGTGCTTGGTACATATAGCAAGTGGCATAGAATTCTGCTGTCAGGCTTTCACTCTGCACCCTGTAGTGCATCAGTGCCTGGGGAACCTCAGAGTCTTCAAAACTCATTCTTTCAAAGCCTAGAATCTGCAGAACCTTCATAACTTTTCAATTGATTCTTTGCAAGTACCACTAACTGTCCAAGTTATTCTGCAGTTCTCCAGACATAGGGACCTTCAAATCACATTCTGTTTCCAGTCAATAACAGATCTTCAGCCATTATTTTAAGTCTTGGATCATTGCATCTTCCTTCTCTTTTTAATTTAATAAGCAGATATTTTGAAAATCATGCATTTTTTTCATTCTATAGTTGGACCTTCTGGAATTTGACTAAACCTCGGTAAAGTTTTTGTTTTATCAGATGAACTTTATTTACAATATATTGGTGAATTAGTTAGAGAAGGGAATTTTAAGCGGCATTGTTTTTAATCTAAACATCTAGTTTGTTATTCTTTAATGGCACAGGCTATTGCAAAAGATAGTATCCTCTCAAGGTGCAAAATAATTGCAGAACCTTGGGATTGTGGAGGCCTCTATCTTGTTGGAAGTTTCCCGAACTGGGACAGGTAACTTCTGTTAAACTGTATTTCTTCAGGGTGTGCATCTTATTGAATAGCATTGGGCTTTTTGGTGCATTGGAGGTTGGAGCTCCTTTACTGACTCATTGATTGGAGATAATCTGTTAGCACATTCATTGAATAAGGGTAAACTAAATAGGATGATGGCAATAGCAAGAAAAATCTTTGGTTGATTGCTTATTTATTTCACAGGTGACTTTTGTTGCTATCATTAAATTATCCATAGAGTATGTATTTCTGAAAAAGAATGTTATTCACACTCACCGCTTTCCATTTTGTGTGTTTCTTTTCCATTTTCTGCTACCTTTCCAGTAAATCTTCATATGAAGCTTCATCTATACACAACATATATAGGTTTATACTACTGATTAATTCTACTGAGAAGCCTACCTTGGCAGATTGTCCTGTCACTTTAACATAAAACAATGCTTCTGAGTAGGGGTGGCATTCTTACCATGGGTTACCCATTTTTTTAATCATGCTTTGGACTATTGTACAATGTACCAAATGAGTACAGAATAAAGCATTATGTTATAATGGATAATACCCATTGAGCACCCATTGCCACCCCTACCACCGAGGAACTTCTTGCTTGTGCTTGTGATCAAGTTATAGTTTCAGTTTTCTGAAAAATTTAGTTTTCTAAGTTACCTACTCATATAAAAGTTTGGAAAAATTGCACCAAAAATCACTGAACTATTCAGTGATTGTGGTTTTTATCACTAAACTATTTTTTATTGCGTCCAACGCATCAAAATATTTTTTTGTTGCATGGCAGGTCACTCCGTCCAACTCCGTTTGATTTTTGGCGTTAAATGCTATGATGCTCGGACTCGGGTATGAGTGTCCAACACTGGTACGGATCCGAGTGTTGGATCCTCCAAAATTTTAAGATTTTACACCAAATTTAGTGTAAAATAGCCACACCCATGGCCACACCCACACCCACACCCACACCCATTTCTATCCTCTGGGCACGGGTACTTTGGCAAAAGTGAAGGGTTTGAGCATCACAGGTTAAATGAGGCATTGACTTGCACGTGCCTCTTTTTGAGGGGTGAAACTAGAAAATCTTGTGCCAGGCCTTTCCCACCATTGAAATCATGGGAAGAACAAATTTTAACCTAAATTTCCCACCACAAAAACTCTTTGATGTTCGCATGGCTGCTTTATTTGTGGCCAGAAATCGAGGTTAAAATTTGTTCTTCCGTGATTTCAATGGTGGGAAAGGCATGGCACAAGATTTTCTAGTTTTACCCCTCAAAAAGAGGCACATGCAAGTCACATGCCTCATTTAACACCAAAAATCAAACGGAGTTGGATTGAGTGACCTGCCATGCAACAAAAAAATAGTTCGATGTATTGGACGCAATAAAAAATAGTTTAGTGATAAAAACCACAATCACTAAATAGTTCAGTGATTTTTGGTGCAATTTGTCCTAAAAATTTTATCTGTTAAAGAGGGAAAGAGACCCAACTATGTATATCAAGCTTAACACTCCTCATCAATGTGCCCGTCCACACGTAAAGATAAACATACATGCCACACCAAGAGAATCACAGGGCAAATATGGTCTTAACACATGCACTCACAAGTCACAACTTTTATGGGTAACACATACAGTCCACATGGTTGAGCCCACGACCTTGATAAATCATCTCAGCTCTGTGGGGAAGGATCAATAATATTTTATTGCGACAATGTTAGTTGATCACTGACTTGTTCATGAGGAAGTAATGGAGACGTAGCTTATCTAGTTCTGCTTGTCTATAGTAGTTGTGGAGGATAAGTGAAGAGCCCCAGTTGATTCCCGTGATTTCCCCCCCTCTCTCTCTCTGCATGCACTACCTGAATGCTAATGGACATGGTAAGCTAGTTCATATATAGAATAAGTTGATGTTATTGGACATTGTCTTGATGCACAAGTATAAGAACACATAAAATGTATCGTATTTTTGTTTGTGATCCATAATTGCATTTACCACCTACTTCGTGAAGTATCTGACATGTGGGTGATTTATCTTTCACCCAGAAACCATGATTGTTGTCATAAGATTGAGAGAAGTATAGAAATGATGTTAATGAAACATAAGTTGGTTTTTTTATTTTACGGAGTATGTTGATAGTGATAGTTCACTTCTCTTCTTTGGAAATGAGCACCTCATTTTATTTTACCGCCATTACATTCCAAATTCTGTTGCGCAGGTGGGCCGAATGGAATGGGAAGTACCGAGATGACATAAGGAAATACATAAAGGTAGACGTGGAATAAACTTCTCGAGTTATGTGATTGTCTACTTTTTACTTTCCTTCATTCTTTAGTAGCTTGAAAGCAAAATTCCAACCATTTCAGTTTCGGGAAAAAGTTTTATAGAATATGTTTTGAAATGTGATGAAGCACATTTGATTCATAAAATTGAAATATCAGATATCAGTGTGCATCAAAGGAAGTAACAGATCTTGGGGTGATACTAGTGCAGTGGCTTCTGACCATGAACAGCCTCTGCTTCTGAAGTGGCTGGAGGCCTCGTGCTTGGGAAATCGCTTAGGTTCTTGCATCTAGAATGAGAACATAACTGAATCTCGAATAATTAAATTTAATTTAGATATTATAACTGGACATCTGTACTACCTAAGAAATGTGGGATGCACAAATCTTTAAAAAGCAAGTATTATGTTGCAATATAAATTTTAGGCTCTTGTACTAAAGTTAAACTTTCATGAAGCAAATGAATTTTGGCTGGATCAATTACGTATTGTGAAAGATTTGATTCAAATCATCAGCAAACTAAAATAATGAACAATATATACCTGGTATCTAGTTTCACATTGTTACTCTGCGATCTTTTGGCCTGCGTCACTTGTATGGAATGGCATGCTTATGTTGAACTCTATGTTTAGCGTCACTTTTGTCTTCCTTGTGTTGTCTGCTGGAACCATTCTTATATTTTTAGTGTTTTCCTAATCACGCCACCTGTTGTCACTCCTTTTATTTTCCTCTTCTTGACTTGCTGAAAATTTTGAAATATAGGGTGACTCTGGTATGAAGGGAAGTTTTGCAACTCGAGTTTCTGGTTCTGCTGATTTATACAATGTAAGCATTATTATTTCTGAATTTGATATTCTTACAGGATTTATAAGGTTGTTCTCGGTTAAATGAACTTCAACGTATATTTAAATTTTAAGTGCCACGTGGACATGGCTTGATCTTGATTTTCTACTCTATCTTGATCTTGTACTTTTTCATGTAGGTCAACAAGCGTAAGCCATACCATGGAGTCAATTTTGTTATAGCACATGATGGGTTTACTCTATATGACCTTGTGTCATACAATTTCAAGGTATGGCTTCTATTGCACGTCTTGGTTTCCTTGTTGATATGGACCTAGTCATATTCTTCGGGGGTTTTTTGTGTGTATTTTTTTTTTTTTAGCATAATGAAGAGAATGGAGAAGGCGGCAATGATGGAAGCAATGATAATTTTAGCTGGAATTGTGGTTGTGAAGGTAATTAATAAAATATTCTCCTTTTCTCCTTTTCCTACACTTCTCATCTTTCTCATCTTTCTGTTTTTTATTGTTAAAAGTTTTGCGTTCAAAGGTATAATTTCTAATAATAATGTTACTGGATAAGGTAGTGCCATCTATAAATTCTCTTTCAATGGTGTGGGGCAGTTGAAACTATTAGAGGTAGAATCTTTGGAGATAAATGTTCAAAATGTCTAGGTGAGGGTGGATTGGAGCTTAAACAAGAATTCACTTGCCTTTTCTTAAGCAGGTCCTGAATTTTAAAATAATGATGAAACTGTTTAATTGTTTGTCTTTGTTGCTGATGGCAGTTTTACATTAAATAAATGCTCACTCCATGTCCCTTGGGGCGTGTTCAGCTTTGCATGTACCTAGGTGGAGGAGGGTGCATTGGAGCTTAAAAGTTGGTAGTCTATAGCAGCATAAAAGTAAAAAAATTAAGAGGCTCTGACCAATACATCCTTCAGCCAATTAAATACTACCTTAAAGGACTGACATTTTCAAAACTCGCCAATAAGTCCTTAGGCTATTATTAGACCAAATTCGCCAATAAGTCCTTAGCTATTATTAGACCAACTTTATAACTTTATGATTTGACCAATAGTAATTTTACATTTATAAATACTAATTATCACATCTTTCAATTTCACAATTTTATAATTTGATTTCACAATAATTTCAAAGTTATAAAAAATGATTTCTTAGGTATTAAAACTTATTTCAAACTGATTTCTCAGTTATAAAAACTGATTTCTCAGTTATAACACTATGAACAACTGAGAAACTGATTTCTCATTTATAACACTATGAACAACTGACTGAGAAACTGATTTCTCAGTTATAACACTATGAACAACTGAGAAACTGATTTCTCAGTTATAAAAATTGATTTCTAACTGATTTCTCAGTTATAACACTATACAACTGAGAAACTGATTTCTCAGTTATAACAGTATGAACATCTAAGAAATATACTGAACATTATGGCATTATGAACAACTGAGAAAAATACTAAACATATGTAAATTGAAATTGAGTGTGAAAAGGAAAAAATGTGCAAATAGCTTTGGAGTAAACAACACCAATAGTCATAATCTTGAAATCAGAAACACACATTATTGGAAGATTACCATTGACAAAGATTACCTTCAAATCATCCTCTTCGCTAAAAGTTTTTAGAAAAGCAACCAACGACTCAGTGGACCTCCTTGCTGGATCACTCAAGCTAACACCAAACTTCTTATCATAAACTTTCAGGAAATCCTTCCAGCCCCCTTTATTCCCTTCCATTCCTTTGGGTACTGATTCATCGTCCTCAGCCGCCGCCTTGCCGGAGATACCTTCGACTGCCGCCGATTTTTCTCGATAATCGTTCTGGGTAGTCTCATCAAGCTTGTTTTTGGGGATACGAACACAGATCTTTGATCTTTTTCTTTTCTCATTAGATAATGAACATCTTGGGTCTATTTGAGTGAATTTCATATCATCGAGAGGTAAGACGGAGAGATCAGACCTGGAGAGTTCCGGTGTCGGAGATTTGTTTGAGGCGGCGGCGGCGATGAAGTCCAATTCTGTTGCCGTCGGAGATGGTTTGTAAATAGGTGAAGTCCTTGAAGTTATTGGTGAAATTGGTGTCTGATAGAGTGGGAATCGAAGAAAATTGGGGAATTTGAGGTGGAGAGATTGAGGTTGTGAGGGCGGAAGATGGAGGGTTTTGGGAGGGTGCGGAGATTGGGAATGGTGGTGAATTTGGAACAGGAATGGAGTGTTTCTGTTGGGAGGTTTCTGCCATGAAAATAGAGAGAGAAAGAGTATAATGCATCGAGAGAGAGAGAGAGTAGAGGAAGACGACGGAAAGAAAAAAAAGTTAGGGACTGCGTGAGTGTATTTTTTATAAACAGGCAAGGGACTTTTTGGCGTATTTATTGGCAAATTCCACCCTATCTCAAGGACTTGGTAAAAAACCCAAAAATGAATAAGTTTGACTTTCGAACATGGAATTTTTGCATGGAACGGATGGAGTGATAAAATATACTCCCTCTTTTCCACAAAGATGTTCCCATTTGCATTTATTTTTTTTCACAAAAAGATAGTCCCATTTCTAAAATTGTTAGGCTAATATCATTGAACTTCCGAAATTGCCAACCAAGATAGAAGAGGGAGAGAGGAGAGGATAAAAGCCAAGCAAGGAAGAAGAGGGAGTGATGGAGTAATAACTAAACCTCATGGCAATGAAAGTAGGTTCTTAATGTTGGAATAGTCAAATGAGACTATCATCATCGGACGGAGGGAGTATATTTCTTGACTGCTGTAGCAACTCTCTTTTTTTGGTCTTCTAAGATGGCAGACTATTCTAACTTGTTAGGTTCTCTAAATTTTCTATTAAAAGTATAATCTTCGACTAGTTCAATGTAGATATGAGAATCTATATACTTCACTAGCATATTAGATCCATGGTATAATTGTATAGTGGGAAGATGCGCAAAGTGCCTAGATTCAGCAAGAGGATCCATTTTACAGTGGAAAAAGAAGAGATATCAAAAAAAGAACCGAGACCGTAGAAAATGCTTCATAAATAACCATGTTCAATAAAAATCAGTATTCCTTTATCATTTCCTATTCTGGTCTTTGTTTGTGATCTGGAAATAGACCACTTCACCAGCTTCTTGCTGAAGATAGAAAGTGGCAACTGTATGATTGGAAGAACTAAGGAGACTGTAAATGTTTTTATTCTGAAGCATTTCTGCGAAGAAGACAATGTATTAGAGGATCACTACACAGAGCTTCATTGAATGCCATTGGAATATTTGTTTGCTCACTGCTTCATAATTCTCGTCTATTACCTTTAGGAAGGGGGACCAGACTAGCAAATCGAATTGATTTCTCATATTGTAGAAATACATAATGTTGGATTCTACGTTGCGTGGTAATTGTCCAGAAGTCAGGCCGGGTCTGTGCAAGCCATGAATTCTAGGATACTTGGACTCAAGATGATCCATAAATAGGACGCAGGTACTTGGACACGGCCTATGACTGTTTATTTTGAAACCATGTACTGTATTATAGCTATAATATGATGGACATGATTTGGAAATTAGTTAAATATATTAGAAAACGTTGGTCGCCAGTCTATAGCTACATATTAAAAAATGTCAGTATCTTGATTAAAAATCATGGGGTGCAGTTGCCCATATTACACCATAAAGAGTCATTGTCAAACAGGTTATACAAGTAGCATTGGAGATGTGAAGTACAAAGTTTCTCATTAATGAAGGCATCAGAAAATGATGGCATTAAGGGATGAAGAAACAACATCAACAGCAAAGCCTTAGTTCCAATAAGATTTGGGGTTGGCTAAACGTGAATGTCAAAGAAAAGAGGTTGGAAAGAAAAAACAATAAAAACTGGAAGCTAAGAAGAAATAGGTGGGAAGAAATTTTGGAGAAAAAAGAAAATAAATAAATAAATTAGTTAAATGATACAAAATATAATAAAAATATAATAAAACTTAAACTCCATCGTCAAAATGAATCTTTGTCCTCCACTGCGTTCTCTTCAACGCCATATTTTCTTTGATCCCAAGTACACATATCATTTCAATCACCCTTTAGTGTAAAAGTAGCGGGCCAAAACTTATCATTTTCTGTATTGATAGTATGTGAAATAGGAGGAGATACCATACCCCTTGCATGAAACACATGTTCCTTTTATTTCCTTTTTCATTTTGGTACATCCATGTCTTGATGTCAGAACTAGTGGCAGAACCTTTAGATAATGTAGGAATGGTTTTTCACTAATTCACTAGTTGATATTCAGCAAAGGGTGATTATTCTGCTATATATGTTTGGCAGGCGAAACTGATGATGTCAATGTTAAAGCTATTCGCTCTCGGCAAATGAAGAACTTCCATATGGCCCTAATGATATCACAGGTATATTGTTTGAACTTGCTTCCACAAAAATGAGAACAAGACTTTGCTATACAATTAAGAGTGTCACACTGTAGAAAGCTGGAGATGCTTCATATTCATGCTAAGTTTCTTGTGTCCTAATCTTGTTACTACGTCCATAACTCGAACCATTGTAGATTATCTGGGCATCCTCAATGGAACAGTTTCAATTGTGGCTTTTATTGACAATTATTTATTTTCATGGTTTAGGGAACGCCTATGATGCTAATGGGGGATGAGTATGGCCATACTCGCTTCGGGAATAATAACAGTTACGGACATGATACTTCATTAAATAATTTCCAGTGGGAACAAGTAGGTCATATATTCATTTTGTTATTTAAGTAACTTATTACAGGTCGTAACCTTCATGTAATATTCTTTGGCTGACAGTTGCAGGCAAGGAAGAGCAATTACTTCAGGTTCTTTGCGGAGATGATAAAGTTTCGCCATAAGCATCCGATTTTGAAACAAGAAAACTTTCTTGGCAATGTAAATCCTTTCTGAACTAGCTTCAGCTGCTTAATATGGATTACTGCCTGTCTTGTGTGTGATATAACTGGTGTTCCTTCTACTCAATATTCAGTTCTCGCCTATCTCCTATCTTGAAAGCATTTAGTTTAGTTTAGCAAAGTCCCAACATCACGCATATAGAATGTCAATGACAGGAATTCTAAGAAAATTCCCAGCATCTTTGAGTCTTATAGATTAGGTATTTCCTGTCTGTTGCCTCCAACCTATATACTTGCAGATTCTGATGAAGTATGATGGGGATTGTCCCTCTCTCTCGAACTTTTATTGCCTTTTACTTTGTTTTCTGTTATTATGTTTTACTAGTACCAAAATCCCTTTCTATGAGAATAATTGTTAATTAATACTCCCTCCGTCCCATAAAGACGTTCCCATTCTCTTTTTTGTTTGTTTCGAAAAGAAAGTCTCATTTTCCAAATTTGAGTGGTTAAATTGAATGAACTTTATACCACAAAAATGTTTGAATAGTCGTTTGCTACATGCATAATTTTTAATATCATTAAGATAATGATGAAAACTAGAATATATCACTAAAATGTTCGAATAGTCAAATAGGAACATCTTTATGGGACGGATAGCTTTAGAAGCATATTTATGTGTGATATGCTCATAAACATTTGACCTATGAATATGCAATAGATATGCATATTGATAGATTTAGAGTCTTTGGCTATGCTGCAGTAAGTTAGAGTTCTCATATTGCTTCAGCTGTCTACTGTTTGATTCATTGTTGGCAGTAAAAAGGAGCTCTGTGATTGCATGAGCTGTATACTATGATTCAATCTTATTCTTCTCGTATACAAGTTTTGAAATCAAGCTCATGGAACAGTCAATATTTTGCAGAATGAGGTGACGTGGCATGAGGACAACTGGGATAATTATGAAAGCAAATTCATTGCATTTACGTAAGAATTACTCTTTCACTGAGTATGATGTGCATATATGTTACTGATTGGGCTGGTCACATACTTTTGTGATTAAGTAAATTTATAGCATTGTCAATGCTATAAATAAAATACTCCATGTTTTCTTAACCATTATACTCAACCTTTCTTTTACCAGTACCCTGCTTCCGGTAAAAATATGTTCACCATGATGTATATTCATAATTGTAGGACCATGTCCGGTCCAAGGCAGGCTTGTTCTATTGGATTTTTAGTTAGTTATATATGGAAGTTAAATATAAGGTTTTTTATTTTTTAATTTTTTTTTTGCAGGCTTCATGATGGTGAAGGAGACATATACTTGGCATTCAATGCACATGATTATTTTGTTAAAGTTCCAATACCTTCTCCACCACAGAACAGACAATGGTTTCGAGTGGTAAGTTTTCTTCACTTCAGTATGTTCGTCTATAGAAGGTGCTTAAGTTATACTATATCTGCCTAAACTTTTACATTTTCATCTGTGTGATTGCAATAATTATTTATATGTTTTCTATACGGGACTTCAAGTAATGATTCTTACGGTCTATTTCTATATACCCAACAAATTTGAGGATCTCATTTTTATTATTATTGAAATGCAGGTAGACACTAACCTAGAGGCCCCCAATGATTTTGTCCCTGAAGGAGTTTCGGGCATTGAAAACACATATAATGTTGCTCCCTACTCTTCGATTCTTCTTGAAGCTAGGCCATGAAATTGAAGTCAAAATTGCTGGTAATGAATTACGAATCCTGTATTGCATGATTAATACTTCCTCCGTCCCAAATGAATGTCCAAAAAATGTCAAAATTTACTCTTGATCGTTCGTGATGCAGGTTTTCCTTTGTAATTCAAGATCTGACTCTGCCTCTCCCAAATATCCGAGTAAACTGGCTGCTAAATAAATCCATAGCCATTGTACAAAAGTTGCACTTCCCACTTATTCCCTTCTTTCGCTTGTATTATCCAGGACGCATTTACTGTAAGTGCTGATAATTGAAAATAATGGGGAGGTCATGTAAGAAAAACTTTAGGGTTTTAGCATAATAGTATCAGAACTCTTTGTATGTTTAACATTATCATAATTATAATTATAAGCTGTGCACACCAGCCTACCCTTGGTATTTATGCCACATTTTCAAAATATGATTTTGGAAACTTAGCATATGGTTTGTGACTGATTATCAAAGAAAAAAATGCAACATATATTACGGGATACAATATATATATATCCAACGAAAACTAATTAAAATAAGAATTATGAGAACCAACTACAATTATTGAATAAAAGACAAAATAAAGGGTTCAAATTAGAAATTATATGGATAGAGGTGGTGACATTTTTGTAATTAATATGATAGACAATGATAAAGCTGTAGAATGTCAATTGACCTTTCAAATTCAAAACCTGCTGCATCATCATCCTAGTTTTCCTCAAATTTCAAAATTAAATCTCAAAATCTATGACGAAAATAATTCGAGAAAAATGTTTTCTCGTCTCGATGAGACGAATCAAACTATATCCTTGAAGATAGGGTTTTGAAAAAAAATGTTGAACAACAATGAAATTCTTAAAATACAGTTGGATTCATTAGCTACTGAATCCATGTATATTTTACATTGCACTTGGATTTAGTATTATACTGAATACATATGTATTTTGAACATTACACATGAATTCAACAGCTAGTTACTGAATTCATGTGTATTTTTTAACATTGCACTAGGATTCAGTAGATACTTAGCTAATTAATTCATATGTATTTTGAACATTGCACTCAGTAACTAGTTATCTACTGAATTCATGTGTATTTTGAACATTACACATGAATTCAGTAGCTAGTTAGTTACTGAATCCATGACTATTTTTGAACATTACACATGGATTCAGTAACTAGTTAGCTACTGAATTCATGTGTATTTTTGAACATTGCACTAGAATTCAGTGGTTAATTAGATACTGAATTCATATGTATTTTGAACATTGTATTCAGTAACTAGTTAGTTACTAAATCTATGTGTATTTTGAATATTTCACATGAATTCAATAGCTAGTTAGCTACTGAATACATGTGTATTTAGAACATTACACTTAGATTAAGTTGTTACTTAGCTACTGAATTCATGTGTATTTTTGAACATTATATTTTGATTCAGTAGATAGTTAGCTACATAATTCATGTGTATTTTGAACATTACACTTGAATTCAGTAGCTAATTAGCTATCGAATCCATGTGTATTTTTGAATATTGTATTTGAATTCAGTAGATAGTTAACTACTGAATTAATGTGTATTTTGAACATTTCACATGGATTCAGTAGCTAGTTAGCTACTGAATCCATGTGTATTTGAAACATTATACTTGAATGTGTATTTTGATCATTGTACATGAATTCAGTTGATACTTAGTTACTGAATCTATGTCTATTTTTGATTAATCCAAGTGAAATGTTCAAAATACACTTAGATTAAATAGCTACCGAATGTAAGCGTATTTTAAGAATTATATTGTTGTTTAACATTTTTTCTCCAAAACCATATTTTTAAGAATGTAGTTGGATTCGTATCGTCGAGACGAGAAAAAAAATGTTCTCGAATATTTTTTTCGATTTACATATTTTGAGATATTTATTTTTAAAATTTGAAGAAAATATAAATAATGACGTGACAGATTTTGAAAAGTAATATTCAATAATTGTGGTTCTAAATAGAAAAAACCGAGCTCAATCTCTTACCCTCTGAAGTATTTAAGAAAAGAAATATAATCTCAAAGTTCTTAAAGCCAAGAAAAAATACATGCATATCCTGCATCAGTACTAGAGAATATCCTCTAGATATAAAAGACACAAATGGATTAATCGAAATTCCTCTCTTTAATAAGCAAGAAATAGATAAGAAAATCTTATCTTTAAGTAATCAAGAAGAGAGAAAGTCCATAGGATTTATCCACATCGGAACAATAAAAATAATGATAAAATCCACTTTTAATACAAGAATAGACTCTCCCTTAAAAATAGCTCTTCTTAACAGAAGAATAAGGAACCCTAGTGAAGCAATATTCGGAGGAATACAAGGAAATCTTGCTTATGGAAAGATAATGTTTACCTGTTATAAAGATTTTATCTATAGTTGTTTTTCAATTTATCCTATGTAAAGTATATTATCAATAAAATGTGTTCCTGGAAACATTTTCATCCAAATAATATAGAATATCTAGACTTTATGATAAAATATATGAAGGTTAACATTTATCTCACTGAGAAGTATGGGTTTAGTGAACAAATGACTAGATCAATCATTAAAAATTTTGAAGAATATATATCATGCGATTGCGTCTATATCCACCAAAAAAGAGAAGCTAGGAGTTTTCTTCAACAAACCCAACGATTTTATAATAAGTATTCTCAAACGGATTCAAATATTTTATGAAAAATAACAAAAACAGACTCCGAAGTGAACTTCGTATTTCCGAACAAAAGTTGTTGGTGCCGGAGATCGAGACATCTATGTCAAAATAACTAGCTCTTTGCTAGATTGGGATGAAGAAGAATATTTCCTTCCATATCATTGGATCGAGGTGGGACTATCAATAAAAGATGTAAGGTACGAAATGCCTCAAGCAAGGAAAATCACTGAAGATGTAGAAGAATTAACAAAAGCCTTAAGGCCATCAAGACTAAGGAATGTATACCTGTATTTGTTCTGCTACTTTATCCATAGTCATTATTTCGTCATTTGCTATTCTAGCCTTTATAGGACTTTTAGTTTGTACCCAAAATTCTTTTGGTATAACTAATTTATTTGCAGTGCACATACTGGCTCCTGTGTCTACATACATATCTAAGGAGTATTTTTTATATCCTCTGAAATAAAAGTATCCTTTTATATAAATACTATTTGGATTTGTTTTGCCTAAGGACATAATATTATCATTAGTATTGTCTAGAATACAATTCTTTTCTGTTTCCCAGACTGTATTGTCTTCCTCTTCTTCTTCCCAAGGGATAATTTGACTTGATAAGTTATTCTGAATCCTCTGTCTCAGATTCATCCTCTTCTGACGTGAGTTCCCAAACTTCTTCTCCTTCGGAGATTTCTTCATCACTAAATAAGGGTTCCAATTCATATTTTTGTAGTTCCTCTAGAACTTTATTATAACTATTATTACTTTTACAATCTCTGGCATAATGTCCTATTTCATTGCAAATCCAAAGAACGACATGTAGTTTTTCCCTGTGGACAAAATTTACTTTTGTCATCGATCTTTGGGTCATCTTTTGTTTGAGATTTTTGTTCAAGATCTTTCTTTTGGTACCTTGGATTCTTTTTAAAGAACTTCTTATAAGGTCTCTTATTTTTGTAAGAGTTATTCCATCTTTTTGGTTTCTTAAGTTTATATTTTCTTTTTATTTTCCTGTACTTGCTTTTATATTTGTTGGTTTTTCCATCACAACCATACATATTACTAGGATGAGGAAAGTTTGAACAACATTTATTAAATGTGCTCTTCATGGCTTTCTTTATTTTTATTTCTTCACAATGCTTTTCCATGAATTTGTTTACAAGTAATTTTGCGTATGCTAAGCTACCTTTCATTATATCATTTGCTTGTAAATATTCAGGTAGCACTTCTTTTCCTGCAAAATGTATTTTTCTTATAAAGTCCTCAACGAACTTGGCCCATTCTTCCATTGGTATTTCTAATAAATGTTTTTCGTAATCACAGTAGAAGTTTTCCAACTTGCATAAGTCACATATTTTTAGGTTAACTAACCTTTTTCTAGCTTCTTCAGCTTTTTTAATTTTCTCTTCGGTTCCTTGGGTTAAGTAGTTTTTTCCTACGAAGACCGTATATATTACATTTGTGAGGTGAGTTAGAAAATCTTCTCCTGTACCATTTGTAAAGAGAGAGACATTTAATTGTTCTAGCAAAAGCCTAACGTTTCCGGATGTTATTAATGGAACTAATTTCCTCATGGAGGACCATTTTGGACCTATTAATCCTGTTTCTTATGGTTTCTGGAACTTGTGACCTTGGTTCTGGAGCTTTAGGGGCTAACACTGGTGTTTTGATACTGGTTAAGGGTTTTGACTGAATCATTTGGCTAAATGTTTTTTGGTCATTGAGAGTCAATGTTTTTCTATAATTAAAAAAGGTTCTTTGAGCTTCTTACAGGTCATTTGAATGGTGGTGATGATTATTTGATATTAAAGGAGCAATCTTTGCCCATTCGGTATAGATACCTTGGTTAGGCCCTGAATAAAGTACATAGTATTTAGAAACTCTTTTGGTTTGGGGAGAAAAAGAAATTTCCCCTGTAGTCTTATTATCCGAAGACTGTGTCGGATGTTCTTTCGAACGAAATATACCTTCAAGAGGTGTTATTAAGCTCTTATTATGAGCCATATTAATCTCTATAGGAGACTTTGAGACTGTTGTCTCTAAGTTCTTGCTTTTGCAAGTTCCCTTACTATGGGATAAATTATCCTCGTTGCATATAGAGGATGTTACGCTGTTTGGAGTTAGGTCTCCTTCTTTCATCTTACCATATATACGTTCGAGTTTCCTCAATTGTGTTTCTTTTTCGAGGATTTCTCCTTTTAATTGTAGTATCTGGTCTTCTATGTCTTCCTTTGTGCTCATCTCGGCTTAGCCGTTTTTGGAACCTGCAAATTCTCTTGTCATAATGTCAGCGAGTACGTTTTTTGTTCCAGATATATGTTCTATTTCAAAGTCATAGTAATTTAACCATTGTTGCCATCTTACCAGTCTGGCTTGTTTGTAGTCTCCTCTAATAGTCGTTCTTATAAAATAAGATACGTTTTTATTATCAGTTCTAACCAGGAATTTATATGGGAGTAAGTACACTTTAAAGGCTTTAATGGTTTTTATTAGAGAAAGAATCTCTTTTTCATTACTATGATATCTAGTTTCAGCTGGTTTAAATGTTCCAGATGAATATCTACATATTAATTCTTGATTATTAGGAGTGAGTGCTTTTAATACTCCTCCCCAGTATAGATCAGATGCATCGCATTCAATGATGGGTTTGTCTTCAGGACTTGGATTATAAAGGTCAGGGAGAGTTTTTACCTGTCCTTTGATTTTTCTTACAGTTTCTGTATCTTGGTCAGTCCAAGACCATTTTATTTCCTTTTTTAGTTTTATTTGTAGAGGATGTCTAAGACTAGCAATTTTTGGATAATATCCTGAAATATAATTAAGTAGTCCAAGAAATCTTTCTACTGTTTTTCTATCTTGTAGTTGGTCTGGAAATTCACTAATATGGACTCCTATATGTTTTTGTAGGATGAGCTTTCCTCGGTCAATAGTGAGCCCAAGAAAGTTTATTTGGGCCTTGCATAATTGGGCCTTCTTTTTGCTTAAGACTATACCATAGTCTATACATCTTTGTAAGACATTAGTGACATGTTCTTCGTGTTGTTTTTCTGTTTCAGAAAAGACAATAATATCATCTACGTACACGGCGCAGTAATTAGAGAAGTCGTTTGAGAGACTTTCATCCATATGTCTTTGGAATATAGAGGGTGCTTGTTTTAAGCCAAATGGCATAACTATCCATTCAAAATGTCCTTGAGGGCATGTAAATGCAGTAAGTTCAATAGAGCTTTCCGTTAGTCTTACTTGCCAGAAACCTGACTTACAGTCAAAGCTGCTATAATAATTTTTTCCTCCAATTCTTTGAAGTAATTGTTCTTTATTGGGTAGAAGATATCCATCTCCTTTGGTATGGTCATTTAGCATTTTGTAGTTTACAACCATTCTCTTTTTTCCTCTTTTTTGTTCTGAGTATTTATTTACCATGAATGCTGGGGAAAAATGAGGACTCTTAGTCTTTCTTATTACTTTTAATTCTAGTAATTCATTGATTTGTTTTCTAAACTCTTCTCGGTCTTGTGGAGAGTGTTGCATGGGTTTTGTTTTTATGATTTTGTTAGAATCTAATAATTCTATGTGGGCTGTAAATTTGCTTTTATTAATTCTTTCATCTAAAGGATGTTCAGAACATACTTTGTCAAGCAGATTTTCTATGTTTTGTAGTGATTAAATTTGTTCGAGAGGGTTTCCCTCTACATCCCCTCCCACAAAAGTGGAAATATTATAATTATCAGGATCAGTGATAGGTGTAATATTTTCAGGATTAGGTGTTGGAAGTGTTGTTCCTAATTTTTTGCTTACTAAAAATCCTTCTTGCCCATGAAAATAGGCTTTATTTATTTTCTTAATGCTAATTGTTCAATAATTCTACTTATTCTCCAAGCGTCGCCCTTCTCGCGACCAATCCAAATTCCTTCTACTTAGAACCTGGAAAGAAAAATTTAGGGAGAAAGGGTGAGCGAATGAATGCTCAGTAAGTTCATACGATGTCTCTTCGGGTACTAAGAAGAGACGACCGGAATGAATACTTCAATAATAATTACGAGGATAGGTTATTTAAGTTTTATCACAGACTGCGGTACAATACAGTCAAGACACTATTTAAAATATTCTTCAAAGAAATATGGCACTACAATTCAAAGGGATTCATACAAGTTTCCGTCAATTCCAACGTACATTATAACCTCAATGCCAAAGGTACAATTTCACCTAGCTTCATCAAGCCATTAGTGTGGGTTAAAACATATATGGTACTGTCACACATATACGCTCGGGGTCTAGAATTGCCCTTGTAATCAGACAATTCCTGAGAGAAGGCATGTGATCACTCATGCAATCCCTAATAAGAACAAGTCCTTAGACAAGTTCTAACAATGCCTTTTCTAACTGGGCATGTCCATTCTAAGCAAGTAAGTGATTCCACAAACATGCTAGAACAAGAAAGCATACAAAGGTACAAGTATGCATATGACAAGTTTCAACTTCCGATATTCTATGAACAACAATATTATCATAGAATATAGATATTTTTCAAATGACGTTCAATAACGCAGATTATTCACAAATAACTATCATGCCATTTGATAGTCTAATCATATTAAAAGATATAGGAGTTTCAATGGAAAAGAATTCAAATACAGTAAAGGAACGTAATCCCTTACCTCGGTCTAACTTCTTGGACCGCTCTTCCCGTGCGTATCTACAAACACGTAAGAGTAACTTAGTATTTCGCATTTGTCGCTAACTATTCTTTACTTAGTTAAACCTTATGCGTTAACTTCTTTCTTTTCTTTATTTATTTAGTAACTTTCTAAATTTGGAAAATTTCTATTTTTGAAAACTTTCCTTATTTGGGAATTTCCTTATTCTTGGCTTTTGTCATTTCCTACTTATAATTTGATTTTTATTTAGGATTGTTCTCTCTTCATCCCTTTTAAACAATCCTTAACTTTAATGTAAACTTTCTTCTTTTAGGATTTCCACTTAGGTCCTTTTACTTTTGATTAATTACTTAAAGGTCTTCCATCTTTTAGGTAATTGCTAAATAATCCTCCAACTTTTAAATATTTGCAAATTAGTCCCTCAACTTTTAAATATTTGCAAATTGGTCCCTCAACTTTTACTTAATTGCAAACTGGTCCCTAAACTTTTAAATATTTGCAGTTTAGTCCTTCTGCAGTTTTGATCTTTTCAGTTTAGCCCTCCAGTTAATTCTCCATCTAATTTCCTGACTGTTCAGTTAGAATCTTAACGGTTCTAGCTTCAAACTATTCAACCTAGTCCTTTTTCAGTTAAAAACTTAACTGTAGTCTTTAATACTTAACCAAAAGCTTATTTAATTAAATCAAAATAATCCTAAACTTGGCCTAGGTTCCAGCCGAAATACCCAGGTTTTGCCATTTCAATGTTTTGATTTTTCTTCACTTTTTATTTTATTATTTTTATAACATTAACCTAATAATTGAATTAATTCCCTTTTTGAAACCATCATCCAATAACACTTTAATGAATTAAATCTATTTTCTTCTATTCTAATCTCAAGAATGGATTAGGGTTATGAACATAATATTGTAACACTCAAACCCTATCATTTTAATCCTCAAACAATTCATTTAACCTCAAGATTTAACATTTAAAATCTTGCAAAAATCATCTTAGAATAAAATAATTTTAAATCTTCAAAAATTCATAACTAATTCAATACTAATCCAAATTGAACGAAACGAAAGCCAGAATTTAGAGTTTTTCATTACCTTTATTTTTCGTTTAGAAGAATTGATCAAAAAAAATCAAAATCTCGGCTGAATCCCTCCTCCTTCAGTTCGGCTGCCTCCAAGAATTAGGGTTTTTTAGTTTTTTTTTTTTTTCTTTTGCTTTGGTAATTGCTGAAAATTATGAGAAATTTTTAGGAAAGTTTGGTATTTAAATGTAGGTATTAACCTCCTTGGGCTTTCTTTTGCACAAGCCCAAAACCTAGCCCACTTTCTTTAACCCATTCCATTTAACTTTTAATAGCCCATTTATTAGAAGTCAATTAATAAGAATTAATTTCATTAATTAATTTTTTTCTAATAAATTAATTAATTTAAAAGTCCAAAAATTTTGGGTTCTTACAGTGGGCCTTTTTAAAAATATATTTCATCAAAATAACCAAAATAGAACACTATTATGGATTACAACAATCATATTCCTATAAATAAAAAAAAACAAGGCCTATTTTTATTTGTTACAAAAAATGGTTGTAATTGAGCTACCATTTTGAGCTTAATAAGGGAGATAAAGCTCTCCCAACAGTGTCTTAACACTACTATATTTCCAAAGCTCGAATACGAGACCTTTGGTTAAGGTAGAACACCCCCTTAATAATAGATGATCTAGATGCTTGTTTGATCCAAAACAAGGCTTATGTTAATTAACTTCAATCATTAATTTCCATAAACACTGAACAATATTGCTTAAATCAATAATTGAAAAACTCTTCCCCATCAACTAATTACATCTACGTACAATCAAACTATATCTATCTATCTCACCATGCATGTATGCAAATATAAACAGCAAGAACAAAAAAATTCAAATCAAACTCTAACAAAAAATATACTCAGTTCTGGTCCAGTATTCCCATCCGGATTCATCATATAATAAGTCTCTGAATCCTTAGATCCCACCACCCTCTCAAAAAACGCCCTCATATACGTCAACTCCCCCTCCGGCGACTCCTCGTCTCCGGGCAAAACTCCTGCACCCATCGACATTGCATGCAACATTTGCATTACCTTCAAGTCATCATCCGTCAGCTCCCTCTTCACGGCGTACCCCGTTTTTCCGGCCATTACAATACATCCGTCAGCTCCCTCTTCACGGCGTACCCCAGTTTTCCAATCATTTTCTTACTCTTATCATTATTCCCAGCCAAAGAATATAAAATGTCTTTAACTACTCTATTGAAAGACATTAAAAAAGGAAGATCAGATTGGTTGATCAAGGTGAGATTAGCACGAAAGTGGAAAGTAAAACCTGGGAATGATATGAAGATTCCTCCATCTCTTAGGCTGCTTCTGGTGGTTGTTAAGGTTAGCTTTTCTTCTTCCCCCTACTCTTTTTTCTATTCTATTTCTATTCTGTTACGATCATTATCTGCTAACACAGAAGTAGGACATGTTCATGAAATAAAACCTCTGTGTTGTTGATATTTTTAATAACTAGATGATTAAAGATAAGTTAAGAATGTAAAGAATAACCTGTCAGTTGGACCAATTTAAGTGGTATCTGCTGGTACATAGTCGCAAGCCAGCCTCACTTCCAGCAAGCCCACGACTGAACAACGCCACTAAACTAACCACAAACATGATGACGACGTAGTTGTAGAACGTCGGCCTAGCTGTGTAAACAAAACTAGGAGCTTATTTACATGTGTATATCCACCAAAACAACAAAAATAAATATAATAGAAGAGAAGAGATGAGATGAATTTGGAACGGAAATGACTCACGTTGCAGCTTATCCCTCCACTTTGAGTAATGCACAAATAAGATGTAGACCCCCGCAAACAATAGTTCATGCAGTGTCCACAAGCCCCATTTCGGCCTATGATTGGTTTCACTATCCACGAAAAGAGGGACTCCAAAACCAAATATGAATATTGCCTGACAACATAAAGGCAAAATCAAAGCGAATTCAAGAGAATTTGATGCTCCCTCCGTTCCAAAATGAATGTCCAAAAAGCAAATTTGAATTTTATTTGGACATTCATTTTGGCAAGGAGGGAGTAGTACACTGGCTTAGAAAATGTTTCTATTATCAGAACCCCTACGCTAATACAACACACGACAACAGGTTCCAATAAACCTCCTTCCCTTGAGTGCACTAACATGTCTATTGCATCAAAAGTTAGAGTATATACCACTTCGTATCAAGATCAAAGTAGAATCAATTGCACAAAATAATAATTTATTCAGTTACATTAAGGCCTAGACAGAAACTCTGAGCAGTAAGACATTACGTCTGTAGCAGCAGCAACACCACAATACTGCAATCTCTCAAACTTCTTTTTTTTTTTTTTTTTTTTGAAAAAGAAACTTTATGTTCATTAGTTAATTCCTAGAAAAAGATTTAAAATTTCGTCTCTTATTGCAATTAAATTCTTCATGTCATCATACAGTGTACTCCAATAAAAGAAAATAAATGATAATAAAAATAAAATAAAGAATGCAAGACAACCTCTGCTGCCAAAAAGTACCTCATTTGCTCCACATTCTACGTGTAACTATTTACATATTGTTCTTCGTGCAGCAAATGATGAGGCAGCGTCTGGAGAGAAAAGAAACTAAACTCCATTTCGATGTCACAAAACTCGCATCATTGACGTTAGTTAAACAACAGTTAGTAAGTAAACTCAGTAACAACTCTTAAACAGGCCTACAACTGACTATTGCCATCAAATGGCGGTTTCCCAATTACAAGCTGATACAAAATTGCTCATAAGTCAGCCTGCAAGAACCAAATAAGTGAGATAAAGCACTTGCAGTGTAAAGCTCAAAGATGCAATCAATTTTGTATCAATATTTGAAGGCATCACCTTACTGTCATACTGTGTGGGCAGGATAATCAAAATTCGGGTAGAAATGTGATTGACCCATCTCAAAAACAAATTACCATAGTCAAGAACGTCTACCGTACAACTTCTTGAAGTGGAAGAGCTCAAATAATTGGCAATTTTGACTCATTGAAAAGCACTAAATTAGCGAACACACACACACACACACACACACCCTCTATAAGCAAATAAATTCACAAATATAGTGTATCCAAGGACAGGGGATATGAACAGGAAATACAGTACGTAAAAGTTTGCTAACCTTATTCAACCTTATTCATAAGACCTTTCTTACACTTCTTGAAAGTCGTCTTACTTACAGAGTCATGCTTCTTGAAAGCCGCCTTTCTTACAGAGTCATTGGTAATGTATGCAAGCTATTATAATTGCGCTATTACTCCAAACCTTTTTGTGTATCACAATTCATGACAGCTTTCAGTGCCTACTAACGTTTCTTTTTTTATTTTAATCAATAATAAACGGATAACATTTACTATCTGTTTTTACTTCGTAAAAGTATCGAAATTATCTTGTATAAAGCGGAGGTGAAAAGTAGAAGAACGAAAAGTAAGAGATGTAAAACAAAGAAATAAAACAAAGAATTAACAATCAGAATCTTCAAATAGCCTCCACACTCCAGTACGTATTAGAGATGGTGCATTAAAACCATAAATGAATGACTAAATAAAAATAAATCAGTATGAAAGAACGTAATATTTGTTTACAAGGTACAATCATACATGAAATTTACCAAGAAAATCAATGCCACTGCTGATGTCTTAATTTAACTATTTTCTGATTCATCTTACTCATTATTATTTAAAGACAAAATGTGGGGCAAAATCCCATCGAAGTAGTTCCCTGATCAAATTTACTCTACATAACTTCCTTAAGTTCCCTGGCATGGGTCTCATTTTCTTATATCTTAAACAACTGCAGTGATATATGACAAATACTAAAACAATAACGTTCATTTCTCTTAATTTATGTAACTATTATTATCTAAATCTGTATGAAAGTATTGTTCAGGACTATGTACATCACTGTCATTTATCATTCATATTTTACTGTGAATTATCTTATTCATTGTTTTCTATTTCTAATATTTTTCCATTGTACTCTTTTGTTCTTCGTAAGTATTGAATGAATTGGTTAACCCTACTTACTTCCGTTATTGCACAAACAACTACATTGTCAATGTTTTTCCACATGCCAGTGGGGAGTTTTATGTGAAAGTGAGTGCAAAGCATGATGTACATCGTTGATATCTAATCAATCTATGACTGCATATCTGACTTGAATATACTCCCTACTCCCTCCCCCCACACACAAAAAAAGTACTATTTGACAAGTCACACTTTCTAAGCTGTAGATTTATTTTCGCGTATCTTCTTGAATCTGCACTAAAATTAGAGGCTTATTATTAGAAATTGGACATGTTTTGGGGACAAACCTATAAGAAAATGACTATATTAGAAATTCCTGAATACTAATGGAAATTCAATATGCTTCTACACAACTATGAAAGTCAGAAACCATTATTATTTTTATTACTATCATTTGCATAACTAATTTACTATTACCATTTTTTTATATTTCATACGGGCCAAATCGGCTTATTTAGTTAAAATATGTATTTATATATCTAATTTTAAACATATTTAGAAAAAATTCAATTCCCTCAAGTTAGTATTTTAATTATCATATAAAAGTGCGAAGAAAAAAATCCCTATTAACTGGACGATTTTTTTTTCTGGAAATCTACATTTAAAAAGTTCTAATATATATGTATAATCACATACAACAACCTATAGTCAACGTCATACATCTTAAACATAACAATAATAGTGAATTAAACTACATATTAAACTATATAAATATGTTTTAAAACCGAAAATGAAAACAGTTACTATTTTTACCAGATCTGTTTATTTTCGTCAAATCTATATATAAAAAGTCAAGATATGACTATAATAACACGGTATAATCAATATATATACGACGTTATCAATCCTTTAAAGATATTTTCCATGAATCCGAGAATAAATAACATAGATAAGAACAAATTTATCATAATATAAACCGATTTTGCTAAAAAATCAAATTAATGCAGAATTTTAAGATCGAGATTTACCGATTATCAAGCGTCGAAATGGGGAATTTAATTGTGAATCGCAAAACGAGGAAGTAGATAGATCGATTGAATTTTGCAAATATACAACGAACACGCGGCGCCGTAGAGAGAGAGATACAAAGAACCGTAAAGAACCCTAGGTGGAAGTAGATAGATACCCCGTGTAGCGATAGAGGAATAGATAGAGAGAGAATTGAAATTAGTGGCTGTGAGTCTTAGGGTGTGCTCCCGAGTCTTAAAAGGGGAAGAAAAGAAAGGAAATGGAAGGAAGTGTAAATATATTTTCCTTTCCACGTTTGCTCCCGAGATTTATAAGGAAGGAAGAGAAAGGAAGTGGGAGGAAATTTTTAAAATTTTCCCTCCTCCCACCAATCCTCCCAAAGTGGGAGGCAGTGGAAGGAAGGAAAATTTCATTAAGCAATTTTTTTGAAGTGCCAACTTTATCCCTCAAATATAATTCTTTTCTTTTTTCATTAAGGGTACAAATGTAATTTAAATCTTTTTCCTTCCGTTTCCTTCCTAAACTCGGGAGCATTATAATTTATAGGAGATATTAAATTCTCTTCCTTTCTTTTCTTTTCCCTTCTCTTCTCTTCTCTCCTCTTACTTTCTCTTCTCTCCTTCTAAAACTCGGGAGCGGACCCTTAGGGCTTCTGATAGCTTTTTAGGGATTGAGTTAATTCTTTTTTTGGTTTTTGTTTTTTTTCACTACTTTCAT
Organism: Adenophora triphylla var. japonica; assembly: GCA_022495995.1. Lineage (NCBI taxonomy): Eukaryota > Viridiplantae > Streptophyta > Magnoliopsida > Asterales > Campanulaceae > Adenophora > Adenophora triphylla. Next base: position 252,521 of record JAFEMH010000304.1, on the reverse strand, counting down.
ATTCGGGTTATATTTGTATGTGGGCTGGACTACTTATTTTGGGCCGAAATAGTAGAATGACAAAAATTTGAATATTTCACTTAGATATTTCACTTGAGCAATCTTTAATAATTAAAAATATTATTAGACTTAATATAATATTTGTAGTGATTTTTTTTCAAGAAATTATTTTAATATATTAGATTTGGATAATATATTTTTTCAGTGTTTTTTTGTCAATTAATTGTCTAGAAAAACTTGATGCAGAAAATGTTACTTCTGATCTATGTTTGCCAAGACAATCTGGAATATTACAGTCTTCTTCTCAGTTTCAGCCGCTATCTGATGTATCAAACGGTATGATGTTTTTAGTAATTTTTATGTTCATACAATATATTTTGATATGATAAATTTTGATACAGGAAATGGTATTTTGAGAAGGACTACGAGGACAAATTTGCACCAATTTGACCCGTCGAGTTCAACACCATTTCATTCTAAGGTCAGGACAGAGTTACTGTCAAATTTTGTCAAAGTGCTTCTGATGAAAAGGGGAAAAATAATGTTGATGAGATACAAAATTACTTGGATTGCCGGTATGTATCACCATGTGAGGCTGCTTGGAGGTTATTGGGTTATGATATTCATTATAGGAACCCTTCTGTAGAAAGATTGTCTTTCAATCTGGAGGGTCAACATAGCATAGTTTTTAAAGATGATGTCGAGAGAATTAATGAGTACATGATTTCTCATAATCAGTCTGATGGTAAAACTTATTTGAGTGCAGACTCAATTTGCAGTTTCGAAAATAATTCTATTTTTTTTTGCTGAAATGCACTCAACAGAGTTTTTGAATAAAATAAAGTCTTCCGGTTTACCAAATCATCAGGTAAGTCTTAAAGTTGGCGTTCCAGTGATGTTATTGAGAAACATTGATCATAGTGCAGGGTTGTGCAACGGAACAAGACTAATTATTACAAGGCTCGGCCAGCATGTTGTAGAAGCAAAAATTTTGAACGGTAATAATGTTGGTGAAAAAGTTTTTGTCTCGAGAATGTCATTAACTCCATCAGATTTACGTCTACCATTCAATTTCCAAAGGCGACAATTTTCGTTGGTTGTATCATACGCAATGACAATCAATAAAAGTCAGGGTCAGTCACTCCGTCACGTTGGACTATTTCTAAAAAGACCTGTTTTTAGTCATGGTCAGTTGTATGTTGCTTTGTCTAGGGTAACCAATCGTGTCGGATTGAAGATATTAGTGGTAGATGAAGAGGGAAAGACTGTGGATGAAACCTCAAATGTCGTCTATAAGGAAATTTTTCAAAATGTGTAACTTTACTATTATTAATGCATTTATATATTTTAGATAACTTTATTTGTTTAAGAAAGATTTCTACGTTACTCTTTATAGATAGATATAGTAACTCTTATGATTTTGGATCTGTAATTTGTTGAAAAAATTTAGGCCGTGCGTTTAACGCACGGGTGTAATACTAGTTGTAATTATAACAAGTGAGTCTCACAAATAAAAAAAATATTGAAAAATGTGTCTTTGTAAATGAAACACCCAAAATAAAAATTTGTGCATTTTCAGAGGAAAGTATTCCCTCCTTCCCATAATTTTACTTAAATTTTGCAAGTTTATCAAGAAAAATAATTAAAAAAAAAAAAGGGTATACATGACACAACGTTTGAATCATGACATTGATAACACTATTGTCACTTAAATTTTGTATTAGTCCCCAATGGTCTCATTTGACGAATAAAAACTTTTTAAGGATGATTTATACATATTGATTCTAAAAAAATGGAACAAATTAATTGTAATACATGGAGTATTGACTTTTATTTGGAAAAAGTAAAGTAAAAGGTTTGACTTTGTAAACTAAAAGTAAATAAATAGTTTGACCTTTTGTTGCAAAATATATTAATCCAATAAGTGCATATTTTTCTTTCAGTAAGTCAAACGTTATGGTGACACTTGCAATCTCCATTTTGAGCTCTATATCTTATTTGCACTATCATGGTCCGTCCCAAAATGATTTTTCATTTTTCATTTTTTTTTATTTTTCTATTTTGTTTGTTGTATTTACTACTGAGAAATTTTGAGTAATAATTTTAAGTTTTACTAAATTTTCATTAGGATAATTAAATCGAATCTAAAATCATAAAATTATTGCTTAAAGTTAATTCGTATTTAACGACAAAAAAAGTGGACAGATTCATTCGTATTAACGACAAAAAAAGTGGACAGATGATTTCGGAGTATAAAAAAAGGAAAAAGATAAAAGAGTTAAAATCATGCATAAAACACAAGTGTAATTAGATTAGGGACTTGTACACTATCTTACAGAAGGTCCTCAATTCCTCACAATAATTCAAATCTTGACTTGAGCATTCCTACAAATACATTACCCTCTCAAGACAAGTATTCAGAAGCATTTTCTATGGACAACAGAAGGTCCAGATTCATCATAATCTGCCTTGGTTATGTGTTGATTTTGTGGGAACACAACCTTTGCAAGTATGGCACCTCCGACCCACGCAGAGCATGTTGTCAAGTTCTCCGGCATATATTCCGGAGCCTGCAATACAAGAAAATCCATTAATGTAACCTACAAACCTCCTTCACTGGGTGTTCACCAACAATTATCATTTCAAACATCACCCAAGTCTAGAGGATAGTAGCTATTGCTTGGTATATTGACGAGTAATACTCCCTCCGTCCAAAAATGATTTTCCTACTTTTTTTTTGTAGTTAATTCGCATGAATTTTGATTAATAATTTTAGTTTAATTTGATTATCCTAATGAACATCTAAAAATTGTTATTGATAGTATTTATAATGATGTATCAATAATAAGTTCTACATTTTCATAAAAATAATTAAATGAACTTAAATTTATTGCTCAAAGTATCTTCGTAGTAACAAAAATAAAATGGAAGATCATTTTGGGACGGAGGGAGTACTAGACATCACACCCACAACTCATGAAAATAAGTCACACTTGCCATGACACTCACGATGTCATCACGGGATTGGTGAATTTCATCTGCCCATGCTAACATGGAAGTAGTGGATATTTTTGGGAAGGGGGTTAAATTTGCTTAAGGGATATACTCCCTCCGTCTCGTATAAGAATGCACTCTTGCCATTTTGGGCTTCCCACATAAGAATGCACTTTCCTAAAATGACAAAGAATCTTTACTATTCCTCCCACTCATTCTCTCTCCTACTTTACTTTTACACTCACAACACCAATCAACTTACTATTTCCCAAGGTTCTAAAAAGCGCTAGCGCCTAGGCGGGGATTAGTCGGGACCTAGGCGGGACTTAGAACTAGGCGTTGGAGAGGGGCCTAACGCCTAGGCCAGGCGGGGTCTTTTAGAACACTGCTATTTCCTACCCCACTTTCTCTCTCCTATTTCACTTTTCATACTCACAACACTTGCACCACTTACACTTTTCCTTAATTACCGTGCAAAATTGAAGAGTGCGTTTTTATTCGGGGCGGAGGGAGTATATTATAATTACGACATCAAAATTTATGATAGAAGGAAGGGTGTCAAAAAAAGTATATGCAAACTTCACCGAAAATCGAGGGGTAATAAAATATTATTTCTAGTCGTGAAATGTCATTTTCTTAAAATTTGGTGCTAAAATTGACATTTTCCAGGTCAAGTGACCCAATGCCATTAAGTTGGCTTCGGCACTGTTCAGGTATGTCATATTTTCCTGACTCATGCACATAATGTGTATGGTTATTGTAGATTAAATCTTTGATTGGGTTGTTAATCTTATGACATATGCTCTACAATTACCTTAACTAGTGAAGGACGAATAGCAGAGGAGCATAGGCTAGCTTCTTTCTGGAATCTCTCTTCAAAACCTGCAGTATACAGTAAAAGGCATCAGAAAAAGAAGAAAATCAGTTTTTATTAACACCTGGTTAACAGTTGAATATAGCTTTATCTATGAAAATTTTCTTCACCTAAATGGCCATAGCAGTAAGAAATTCAGTCACCCCCTAAACCCTAGATTCCAAAAACCAAACATGGTAGAGTAAAGCTCCCATGCTCATTAAACCAATTGGATATATTCCCTCCATCCCGGAAAGATGGTCCCGTTTTAACTTTTCAGTGGTCAACTTAGTTGAACTTTGAAAAAAAAAAATTACATCAATTTGAATATTGTAATGAAGTTATAAAAATTGGCATTGATAGTATTTTTAAAAGTGCATCAATAACAAGTTTTATAGCATCGTTGGGAAAAAATAAACTTTCTTAAATTTTTGGAACTTTTTATCAAAGTTTATTGGAGTAACCACCAAAGTAAAAGAGGGACTATCTTTCCGGGATGGAGGGAGTACATGAAAAAATAAGTACTACTCTCTAAATCCTACCCGAGAGAACGTTTCTCCTTTCTGACAGTCCCTTTACTTAATTTTTACCTTCATTTAGCAAAAGTTATGTGAAGAGACTCATGGGAGGTTATGTTACGCAAAACTCACAAAAGATTATTAACATTACTGCTACAAATCTTGTTCTCCCTCCGATCAGTAATGAAGGTTGCACTTTCCTTTTTGGTCCTTCCCAAAATAAATGTCGTGTTTATAAATAAGGAAATAATCTTGGTGCAATTTTACCACGGTACAAGCAGTGTACAAACAAGTAGAGCAAAATTCTTAAAAAAGTTTACAAGTCAAATGCGACATTTATTATGGGGCAGAGGGAGTACTCTGCAAAAAAGAGAGCTCTTCATATGAATTGAGGGAGAAGGTTGCTCTAAAAGAATGTCTAGTTCAAATACTAGAAAAAAGGCAGCACGGAGTGGTTCTTCATATTCAAAGAAGTCAATAATGATCTATTATGTTCTTAAACATCATGAAGAAAAAGAAAAGAGATTCACCAGCCATGGAAACTGTTCCGCCACAAAGTACTGTATTCTCCAGTAGTTGTCTGTGATTTTCAGATGACACTGCTGAAATACTTCGAACAAGTTGCTCAACAATACCATGGGTCTCCAATCCCAAAATAGAAGGTTCGAATAAGGCCTCACCAACTGTAAATCTTTCTCTTCCAATCGTGATCACCTTAATAAAAGAAAAGAAAAAAAATTCAAACTTTTAGATACAGACAGGATAACATAAGGTCAATAAATATTTCCATCGAAAGAACATAGGTAAATGTAGATGCCCACGCAAAATAACAGATAGATCCATTTCTTCAAGTCGCCATTGATTACCAAATATCCATCACACCCAACCTATTTGTCCTCGAGAGATGACATATTTTCTTTTGTGATAAAAGAAAGACTATTTTACATCGAGGTAAATGTATTAAAGTGGATGAAAATTCCACTAAAAGGTCAGTGTAAAAGGAAAAAAAATTGAGGGAGAGAAGACCAGCCAAAACCCCTGATCTCCAAATATTATGAAATAGAAGAAACCCCACACCAATCCCTAGAAAGCACATTGTAAATAGAAGCCCATGAAGAAGCTACATAAACCCACCCGTCCTTCAACAAGAACAGGGCAACCTTTCATTTCAGTTCAACTCTTTCCAACTACTCCATTTTTGCTCTACATCACAGCCAAAGCCTCAACGGATAAAACCAAAGACTCCTCCGGAAACCCCTTTCCAGTTGAAGACTTAAACTCTAAAGGACCCTGAAGTTTCCAAATGATAAACACCATAGAGAAGCATAAAGCGAGTAAGTCATAAAGGATCCAAAACAAAGATCCAGGTACGGCCAATATTACAGATAAATTTAAGAATTGAGGCAAAACCACAACATCATCTAACCCCTCTAGTTTTAAATTTCAATAATGTAAAAATTCCCAGAGACATGTTACCATCATGTAAGTCAACAAAAGAAAATTCTAGGAAAGAGCACGAAGAATGGCAACCATTCTGATTAACACCAAACTAAAAAAATCATGTTGTGCCATTGGGGGAGTGGAAATAATGGAAGCACCATAACAGCACACCCCGGGAGAAATACTCTTCAAGACAAGGTTCCAGTAACCATACCATACCCATTTTACAGACTATACCAACAATATGATCCTCCTTATCCTTTCCTCATAGACCCAACCCCTTCTGATACAACAGCGTACACAATCCTCTCAACATTCTATAGCAAATGTGAAGGACCCTGAGATACTAGAAAAGCTGGCCCGAATCCTCCCAAGGAGAAGCAAGTCTTCTTCTACATATCTAATCTTTTTCCTTTTTTTTATATTACTCTGACAAAAGAAGATTTAATTAGATGAAAGGATAATATTTTCCTTTATTTCATAAATAAACAAATTGTCTTGAGGAGTGCCAAAGGGGCCCAACCTACTTAATCTATCCGATACACGCTTACCTACCAAATCCTGAAAACAAACAGACCTAGGGTTGCCTTTGATGTGCTTAAACTTCTTGGTACCCTCTCCTAATTGAGCTTCTCTCCGTCTCAGACACTCGTGCTTGGTCTTACAGGCTTTGGGCTATATTCATATCGATCATTTCATTCTATCTCATTTGGTTATGCCCCAAATCTGTCTGCATGCCCTCTTTCTTCTTTTAATAAGCTCAATACGAACAACATGCTGCAAGCTTCATGTCAATTGGCAAAGTAAGCATAATGTATCCACTGCCATTAAACTGGAATATATCCTATCTCCGTAACTTACTAGAGAGAGACAGGTGAGCAGATCTTCCAATTGACAAGACAACAGGTAGACATAAATAAAAAGATGGACCAAACAAACACAGAATGACTTTACCCACAGATAGTAACATTAGTTATTTATGATACTTAAAAAAATACTGAAGTGGATTGATGTCCCTAAATAGCTAACATCAATCATTAGTTTGAGATCTCAAGGTACAGACCTGACCATCAGGAAGGGTATGCTGCTCTTCCTGGCATGACTGATGCGTCTTCTCATAAGCAAGAGAGTCTTCAGCACAACATGCATATAGTTCTTTCAATCTTTCAACATCAGATATATCAAGCTTCATTAGCGGATTTGACTTTCCAAGCTCCTGTGCCAGCAGTTTCGTCAGTTCAGCACCCCCAATTTCTAACCTTCTTGAAGCTATGTGATGAACTGCACCTTCAATTACTGGTGCAATATCTGGTGAAATGCCAAAAAAAATCAGAACGAAAACTATCACCCAACGCAGACCGTGACTAGATTTGCCCTAGGACTACTGTGCATATTGGCCACTAAATTTAAGTGGCCCAGAAAAAAGAAACATGAGGAAAAGGAACTTTGATTTCACCAAGTAAAAGAAGATTAATCTAAAAAATAAAATTACAGAAATGAATCTATGATATAAAGTCCGCACTACAATTTTTGTTCAGGCCAGATCTACCATGCCACTATGGGCCATAGTTTACAGCAAAAACTGTATCGATAAGAGTCATAAGACGACAACTGTCTCCTAGGTGACAACTGATCAAGCACTTACGACAGAGGGAGTCTCAAGAATGTATATCAAGCCCTAAGACCCCCCCCCTTTTCATATTTGACCCCCGCTCACATCTGGAGAGATAAAACTAAGCTACATAACTAGGGGCATGTCAAACCAAAAAGAGTGCATATTTGTGCACCGGGACACTGGGTAAGCAAATGCAAGGGATGAGTCGGACCAAAAATGTTGTCAAACTGCCCAAACCACAGCTTCGACACAAGTTTAAACGACTCATTTTTAAGTTCAAGCTATAAGAGGAGGACCCAACAACATATATCAATCCTTAACAGTGTTCCAAAGAGGGGGGGTGCCTTTTTAAACCCCATCACATATTGTTGCATTTCCAGAATTCCCCCAAGAGCTGAGGAATAATTTCACACCAATAGCTACACTACCATAAATAAATTAAGAAAATATAACAATATGAAAACCCATCTTCTAAGCGCATCAGGTCACAAAACATACCTATTTTTCCGTGACCAATGTCCACAGTGCACCCGGAAATACGTCCTACTGCATAAAGAGATAATACTGCTTGTTCTGACGCATAGAAGCCTGAGATGTTAAATGTCTCAAACATCAATTGCACCAACTGTTCTCTGACAGCCTGTTAAGAAAACGCCATTCAATTTTTTAAAGTAAAATATATTCAAGTTAGTTAAGGAATGACTCTGTTCCATGTAAAGAGTCCACATTTGAAAGTCAAAACTTATTAATTTTGTACTTTTATGCCTGTATTTCTTTAAATTTATGTTAAAATATTCTACAACATGCAAGAAAACTATCATATTTTGAACATGAAACAAAAATTTTGAGAAAAAAAATAAATATTTAACTTTTTATTTATTTATTTAAGTGGACTCTTAAAATGAAACATCCAGAAAAGTAGAAGAGAACTCTTAACGTGGAACAAAGGGAGTAGAATTCATCACAAACTCGCGCACACAAAAATGGAGGACTCGAGATTGGTCATATGAGTTTTTTCTCCGAGTTGCAGTAAATTGACTGATGAAGCTTAAATAACGGGTGCACTGTATCAAAGTGTTAGTGGTAAAGCCAGCATTGATAACATGACTTAAAACTTCAGGATTGTTTTTGCCCTGCCAAAAATCTTCCATCTTTTACTGAGAAAATTTTACGGCACTCCACAGACTTTGTGCTAGTATCACAAAAAGAAATGCATCTAGATCTGTATATTCTTTGAGATTGTAATATACCAATTTACATAAAAAAAAATCACAATCTTCTTCATTTAGTAATTTATTTTTGATGGAAAGCTTACATGTTTCCCAAATTATTTTGGGACTAAGGCTTTGTTGTTGTTGTTGTTGTTGTTGTTGGAAAGCTTACATGTTACTGTACGGTGGGTTCACGCTGTTCTAATTGAACTTTATATCAGATTAGACTAGACCATGTATTAACTCACTAAAGCACCCTCATTTTGTTATCGTTGGGTAAACACTAAATACAGAGTTTTTCACATTGAAAACCTTCCTCTCTATCAAAAAAGAAAAGGAGGGGAAGAAGTTTGTAGTGAACCAACCAATAATGATCACAAGCATGCTTCTGACACCGAGATTCATTTGGCCAAATAAAAAAAAACAATTTATATGTTTCAATAAAGTTCATGAATTTGGACTAGCCCATCCAACACTTGATTTTGGATATGCCATCACACATAATTGCATGTTTGACTGGCAAGTTATAAAGTTTGATTTCAATCAAGCATTTCATAAAATGGAGAGAAGTTTAATTACCTTGGGGTTCGAAAGTGGATCAGTAAATAGAATCTGGCCTTCATTACCAATCTCCCAGCCAAGACCGCTATACAAAACATGGTGCAATAGATCTTCCATTGCATCCCAATCTTTAATAAAACCACGTACGACTGGATCAACAGTGCTTTCTCCAAGTAATGCACTGTCGCTTGATAGGCCATCCTCATGCAAGCATTTCATCTGGGTTGGTATTACCTGAAAAATGACTTAAACAGGTTACAAGGGACCCCTTTCATTTATGAAATCATATTGACAGACATCATTGTAGGAAAACAAGATGAAATGTCAATGCATCAGAGGATAAATAAATCAAATAAAATGATAATGTGATAAACAGAAAGATAAAACAGCACCGATACTTGACCTTGTTTATCATGTACTCCCTCTGTCTCTAAATGAATGTCCATTTTCAAGAAATTTTTGTCCCAAAATGAATGTCATTTTTGGAAAAAACTTTGTCCCTACATGTTTTTTACCATTTTTTTTCACTAGTCACTTTATACTTGCAAACTAAATGTTTGTAAATTGGAAAACAAGAATATTTATGCATCTTTGCCATTTAATTATACAAAAAGCAAACATTTCCGGAATGTCCCCTAAACGAAATTTGGCTGGGGTGGAGGGCAAAAATTCATGTGGGTGATGGGGGTTGATTTTTTAAAAATATATATATATATATATGTATGTATGTATGTATGTATATGTATGTATATGTATATATATGTATTATGTATGTATGTATATATATATATTATTTATTTATTTATTTATTATTATTACTACTACTATTTTCATTTTCCATATCTATTATATATTTATTTTTTTGTTATCACTATTTTTTTTTCTTCTTCTCTTCTCTTATTTTCATTTTCTAATTTTTTCCCCACCTATTTCTTCTTTTAACTTATTTTTTTCTTACATCTTTTTCTTTCACGATGACATATGAGGATTCATGTTAGCCGACCTCAAATTATTGTGGGACTAAGGCTTTGTTGTTGTTGTATTTAGGGACGGATGGAATTTAAGCCCCTTTAACTATATGTATTTCTAGGATTTTAAAATCTAAGAAAAGATCATATTGTCCTCTATTAATTAGATTAGATTTCTTCTTGTGACCTCTTTCATCTGAAAATCAAAGATATTTCATTATTTAATTTTCTATCACGCTTTACTAATAGTAGCAATGGAAAGGAAAACATGGTTACTAAGACGCTATTAATATATGTACTCCCTCCGTCCCAATAAGTGCTTCACCCTTTTGGGTGGGCATGCAAATTATGGAAATGGGAGGGAAAAAAAAATGTTGCGAGTGTAATTTGAAAATAGGAGAGAGAATTAGTGAAGGGAATAGTAAATTATAATGGTGTTGTGAGTATTAAAATAATGTAGGAGAGAGAATGAGTGGAGGAAATAGTAAAGATTCTTTGCCAAAAAAGGAAAGGTGAAGCTTCTAACGGGACGCCCTTTTGGGTAATTAGTGAAGCTTTTATTGGGACGGAGGGAGTATTAGTTTGCAAAATACATTGAGGTTATGTTTTTCAGCATTGTGGGAAAATTTTGTGATTGCTCCTCTTTAGCTGAAACATTTTTCTTTAGCATAGATGAAGCATGTTTGTGAGTTGGGACTTTTAAGATTCCTTGGTGTTTACGGAGAGAGAAGAATGCAAATAAAGTTTCAGATGCCTTTCACCTACTTTTGAAAGAGATTGATGCGTACTTAGTTTTATCTGTCCCAAGTCAGGATAAAGGGTGAGGGTTGCGGTAGGCATGTGACAGCCAGCGTAAAAATTTTGTCACATTATCATGACATGAATCTTAATATGAATATCGTTGGGGCGTTTCCTCAGCAGCGACTCGCTACACTTCAAAAACCTGGGTGTAGTGATAAGTATGCAAAGGTTGCTAGGTCGTCGCCCGGAAGCGACGCGCCATCTCTTCGCCCGGAGGTGGTGTCAAATATGCAAGGGTTCCCGCATTGCGGACGGGTGCGGGTAAAGAAGCTAGTCCATGGTAGGTGTAAGGGTAGTGGGATGCGCTTTGGAACTTGGAACATTGGATCCTTGACAGGGAGATCAGCAGAGGTGGTGGAAGTTATGAGGAGGAAGATTCACATAATGTGTCTACATGAAACTAAGTGGGTTTGAAAGAAAGCAAAAGAAATATCGCCTTGGGGTTTTAAGCTTTGGTACTCAGGAAAGGATAAGGGTAGAAATGGAGTGGGTATCATTATTGATAAGGAGTATATTAATGATGTGGTGGAAGTGTACAGGAAGAGTGATCGAATTATGGGCATTAAATTGGTGATACGTGATGAGATTATAACTATTATTTCCGCCTATGCACCACAAGTAGGGTTGGATACATCTATAAAACAAGTGTTCTGGGAAGATTTGGAGGAGGTAGTGCAACGAGTACCTAGTGGTGAGAAATTAGTGATTGGTGGTGATCTGAACGGGCATGTGGGGTCTAGTCGACATGGCTTTGAGAGCATACATGGAGGTTTTGGTTTTGGGGAGAGGAATGAAGCAGGAAATAGTATCCTGGACTTTGCGTTGGCATATGACTTGAGTATAATGAACACTTGGTTCAAGAAGAGAGAATCTCACTTGGTGTCCTATAGGTGTGGAGGTAATGCGAGTCAGATTGACTTCTTCCTAGTAAGAAATACTTGTAGAAAGAGTTATACATATTGCAAGGTTATTCCGCAACTCAACATAGACTGGTGGTACTTGATTTTCGAAGTAAGAGAATTTCGAGGAAGAGAAAACCACAGGTAGACCCTAGAATCAAGTGGTGGAGACTTCAAGGGGAGAATCAACAGAAATTTGTAGCTAAGATGGTCGATACCGGTATTTGATCGGATAATATGGAGGATATGGATATAGATTCGACTTGGAGTTGGACTAAGATGGCACATACCATAAAGGAGGTGGCGAAAGAATTCCTTGGAGAATCTAGAGGAAATGGGCCACCAAGTAAGGACACGTCATGGTGGAACGAGGAAGTAAAACATGCAATAAAGGGGAAGCGAGAATGCTACAAATTATTGGGGAAATGTAGGAGCGACGAGAACTATGAGAAGTATAAGGAAGCTAGAAGAGATGCTAAGAAAGCAGTAAGAGACGCAAGAGCAAAGGTGAATCAGAAACTTTATGATAAGTTGGATACAAAAGAAGGGGAAAAGGACATCTACAGACTCGCTCGTATGAGGGATAAGAGGACACGAGATATTGAGACGGTTAAATGTGTGAAGGATGTAGACCAAAGAGTTCTAGTCGGGGATAAAGAGATAAAAGATAGATGGAGTTCGTACTTTGATACCTTGTTCAATGGCGGTCAAGAGCAGAATATTGGAGATTTAAATATCTCTCCGAGTATGGTTAATCGAGATTTTATGCGGAAAATTCAAAAGAGTGAAGTGGAAATGGCAATGAAAAAGATGAGATTGAAGAAAGCTGTAGGACCGGATAGTATACCAATTGAGGTTTGGAGATGTTTCGGGGAGAGGGAAATAGATTGGTTAACAACGCTATTTAACAAGATATGGAGAGTTAACACAATGCCATTGGAGTGGCGGAAGAGTACTCTGATCCCTTTGTATAAGAACAAAGGTGATGTTCAAGATTGTGCCAACTATCGGGGGATCAAACTAATGAGCCATACTATGAAACTTTGGAAAAGAGTGATTGCACAAAGGCTGAGAAAAATTGTGGATTTTATGCCGGGAAGATCGACTATGGAGGCAATATATCTTATGAGACAAACCATGGAGAAATATAGGGATCAAAAGAAAGATTTGCATATGGTTTTCATTGATTTGGAGAAGGCGTATGATAAAGTGCCAAGAGAGGTACTTTGGTGGGCATTAGCAAAGAAGGGTGTTTCAAAGAAATATATTGATATTATCAAGGACATGTATAATGGAGTTAGTACTTGTGTACAAACTAGTGTTGGGAAGACGGAAGAGTTCCCTATAAAGATTGGAGTGCATCAAGGTTCCGCACTTAGCCCTTTTCTTTTTGCTTTGATAATGGACGAATTGACGAGGTCAGCCCAAGATGATATACCAAAGTGTATGTTGTTCGCAGATGATATTGTACTGATTGATGAGACAAGAGAGGGTGTTGAAAGTAAATTGGAGTTGTGGAGACACACTTTGGAATCTCGAGATTTTCGATTAAGCAGAAGCAAGACTGAATATTTGGAGTGTAAGTTTAGCAGAGTTGAAAGTAGGGAGGCAGGGGCGGTCACATTTGATGGAAATATTATCCAAGCTTCCGAGTTTTTTCGCTATCTTGGATCCATTATCCAAAAGGATGGAGAATTAGATGGAGATGTGGCTCATAGGATTAAAGCAGGTTGGTTGAAGTGGAAGAGTGCCACAGGGTTTCTATGTGATCGCGGCATGCCCAATAGATTAAAGGGAAAATTCTACCGCACGACAATTAGACCGGCATTGCTTTACGACACCGAATGTTGGGCCGTGAAACAGTGTCACGGACTCACGTGCATAAGATGAATGTGGCGGAGATGCGTATGCTTCGATAGATGTGCGATCATACAAGAAAGGATTGATTGGGAAATGAGGTGATCAGAGGTAAAGTAGGAGTTGCGCCCATTAAGGATAAAATGAGGGAAAATCGTCTAAGGTGGTTTGGACATGTGAGAAGGAGACTGAGTGATGCACTGGTTAGGAGGCCGGAACAGTGGAGAAATGATAAAATGGCGAGGGGTAGGGGGAGACCCAAACAAACTTGGATTAGAGTAATTGAAAATGATATGAGTTTACTTGGAGTGGATGAAAGTATGGCGTTGAAGAGGCCGGAGTGGAGGGCAAAAATCCTTGTGGGGGGTGGTTTTTTTTTTTTTTATTTGTATGTTTTTTTTTTATTTTTTTTGTTTTTTATTTATTTATTTATATATATATATATATATATATATATATATATATATATATTATTATTATTTTTTTTTATTTTTTTCAACAACCTTTATCACGATGACATATGAGGATTCATATTAGCCGACCCCAAATTATTTTGGGACTAAGGCTTTGTTGTTGTTGTATACAGTTCTTTTTTCAAAACATTCGAATTTTATGAATGAACAACTAGGAGCCAAGAAGATATACATCAAAACGAGAACAGGAAAAAAGTATGGAAGTAAAAGGATACAAAAGAGATAAAAAGAATATGAAGAATCACCCAATCTCTAGAAAAGTCAGAAAGTGAAACACCTCTAAAAGCCTCACAACCAAAGCCAGTACAGGGTAAAGGAACAAAACCCTCTCCTTGAGAACTTACGGATAGTGTCAGAGAATAAAATATTCTGGAAATTAGTTACATCTGCAAGCACTAAAGAGTAGTAAACATTTGGAACTACCACAAGCACATACATCACCTTTTACTAGTTACGCCTCCAATAAATGGGTTTACTTTCATATGGGCAACAATGTTAAGTCGGTAAGTGTAAAATATACTACTCCATCCAAAAATGAGGTTTCCTTTATAAGTGAAGTTAAGTTAATAAAGTCACCTTTGGTATTCATCATGCCTTAATGAACATAAACAATTCTATAGTGGGAAGATTAAGAGCATTCATGTATATGTTGTCCGTACTACTAAAATAGTGACCTAAACGTCAATTCTTCAAGTTTTGCTAAAGTCTTGAAACGGATCCTCGATTTGAGTTGGAGAAGGTAAATAATCTATGTATTACTCCATCCGTTCCACTTTAAAATTCCACGTCTAAAAGTAGAAATTTTTTATTTTGTACTTTTACGCCTTCGCATTTCTTATTTATATCAATTTATTTTTTACAACACGCAAACTATCATATTTTGAACATGAAAGAAATCAATTTTGAACTTTCGAGTCAAATAGTATAATTAATCAGGAAATGAGAAGCAAATTTGAAAATTCATCTGTAAGAAACCTAGAACTACAATAGAAGCAAGAAAGAAAAAGAAGGATGGAGATAAGAACAATAAAAATACTCCAATAATTAGAGGGTTACCATGGAAGGAAGCTGATCAGGAATAGCAAACCCTGCTTTAAGTAGCCTTGAACCAGCATCAATCACCACAGCCTCCATTTTTCCCTTATTACTGACTACTTACTTTTCTTACTGCACAATCACCATCATGGAGTTAAAATTCTCACACAAAAATGAAAAACCCCTAAATATGTATATTATAATCAGAAGCCAATTGCAGGTAATACCAGAAAACAGTAACAGATCTGACAAATGGATCAAATTATCAGCTCAGCTAGTACAATGTTCTTTGCAAAAAGAAATTTGAAATTATATGCTTGCTTACCCGGCTGCCGATTTCGGATCAAGAATGAGAAAAAGGGTTTCTTTTTGCTGTAGTTTCTCAATGTGACTCGATGTAGAATTCGTCGGACACCGGCGAAGACTATGCCGTGGGGTGTGGTGTGGAGTTTTGAGCGTGAAAGTGGTAGTGGCTCCCAGCCCCCAGGTGCAGGTAACGGGAGGAGGGGTTCTCTGTAATCAAAATGGGTTTTAAGGGACGTTTGGATTAGGGTTTTTTGAAAATCAAAATCATGGTTTATTGTTATTTTTTGGTATTGTTAGACAAGGGTCCGCTCCGGAGTTTGAGTTTTGTAGGGAGAGAAAGGGAATGGAAGGGAAGGGAAGGGAGGGGGAGGAAATGGCGAAACATTTATTTCCTCCTATTTTCGCCCACACACATGAGGATTTCCTTTCCCTCCTCAAAAAAACTCAGGAGCACCATTAGGGAGGAAATCTTCCCACATTTCCTTCCTTTTCCTTCCCTTCTCCTCCATTTTTAGACTCGGGAGCGGACCCTAAGGATCCGCTCCCGAGTTTGTTAAGGAGAGAAAGGAAAGGAAGAGGAGAGGAGAGAAGAGAAAAGAAAAGAAGAGAAAGGAATTCGATTACTTCCTTCCTAAATAAACTCGGGAGCAAGTGATGGGAGGAAAAAACTTTAAATTACATTTGTACCCTTTAATGAAAGAAGAGAAATATATTTGAGAGGTAAAATAGGTTTATCAAAAAAATTGTTAAGTAAAATTTTCTTTCCTTCCACATTTGGAAGGATTGCCTAGGAGGGAAAGTTTAAAAAAAAAACTTCATTTTCCTTCCACTTCCTTCCTAAATAAACTCGGGAGCAAGTGATTGGGAGGAAAATAGATTAGACTTCCTTCCACTTCCTTTCTTTTCTCCCCTTTTCTAGACTCGGGAGCACACCCTAAGGGAGCAGTGGTTTCATCTCACTCACCAATTTCATTTAATCACTTTAACACTTTATCTTATTCACCTTATATTTTAACTACCCATTTCATTTAACCTCCTACAATACAATGATTGAATTAAATTAAATTTCAACTTCCTCCAACTCATTATTCTATACACTACCACTTTATTTTATTTATATTCTCTATTTTTATGATTAGTAAAATAATAATAATAATTATTATTATTTATAATTAAAAAAATATTTCACACTTAATTTATTTATTTTTGAAATTAATTAATTAGATAAATGACGATAATTATTATTAAAAATAAGAAAAGTTACAATAAAAGTAGAAAACAAACGTTACAGAGAATCTTTAAATTAGCTCGGCAGTCAATATTTCAAAAAGCTTTTGTTGTTGTTCATCGCGATGATCCTTCTCACTTAACTTCATCCATATTTTCATCTTTTTAGCACGAGCAATGTCTAGTTGAATTTCGTTTGCCTCCTCTTGTTGTGTGGAGATCTTGTCCAATCGTTTCCAATCGTTCTCTTTCATTTGTTGATAGCTTGTTTACACTTTCTTTATCGGGCTCAATCCCTTATTTTAATTTATTTTACCCTTTCTCTTAGCTAAATCCCTTCATATAGGACGAGTAATGGATCCAACTGAGATTGATTCACCTTCGTCACTTTCACGTGATCTCTTGGATTCCAATTTGGCACAGCTGAAGAGATCAGATTTGGGACAGCTGAAGGCATATGATTTGGGGGGGGAAAGATTTGAAACATTTTGGGGACGAGGTTGGTTGGAAGATTGACTCTCTAAGTGAAAATCATTAGAATTGTAATTGTATGGAGAAAATATATATATATATATATATATATATATATATATATATATATATATATATATATATATATATATATATATATATATATATATATATATATATATATATATATATATATATTAAAATTGGTGAGGAGGCCTAGGGATTCGCCACGTAGACATGTTTAGGCAAACTCTTGCTTTTGGAGAAGCCACATCATCACCATTCCAAAATCCAAAGACTCTTGATATTCTCCTTATTAGCTAATAATAATAGTTAATAATAATAGTTATTATATAGGTTACTATTACTATTAATAATACTCCCTCCGTCCCAAAATGTTTGTCCCATTTGACTTTTTTGTTGAACTTTGATCACAAATTTATGAGAGATTAATCATGTTCATGAAATTCTAAAAGTTATTGTTGATAATATTATTAATAGTGAATCAATAGGAATTTTTAAAATTTCATGAACATAATTAAATTGTCATATATTTGTGGTCAAAGTTCAACTAAAAAGTCAAATGAGACAAACATTTTGGGACGGAGCTAGTATTAGTTAACTATATAAGTTAACTATTACTATTAATTGTATTAGTTAACTATAATAGTTACTATATATGTTAACTATTACTATTAATAGTATTAGTTAACTATAATAGTTAATATATAAATTAACTATTACTATTAATTGTATTTAAGTTAACTATAATAGTTACTATATATGTTAACTATCAATATTAATAGTATTAGTTAACTATAATAGTTACGATATAAGTTAACTAATACTATTAATTGTGTTAGTTAACTATAATAGTTACTATATATGTTAAATATTACTATTAATAGTATTAGTTAATCATAATAGTTAATGGAGTATATGTTAACAATTACTATTAATAGTATTAGTTAATTATAATAGTTACTATATAGGTTAACATTAATATTAATAGTATTAGTTAATCATAATAGTTACTATATAGGTTAACATTACTATTAATAATATTATTTAATCATAATAATTACTATATAGGTTAACTATCACTATTACTATTATTAGTTAATTATAATAGTTGCTATATATATTAACTATTACTATTACTATTATTAGTTAATTATAATAGTGACTATATATGTTAACTATTATTATTAATAGTATTAGTTAATCATAATAGTAATTATATATGATAACTATTATCATTTAGTTTAATATAAACTAATATTATTAGTTAAATATAACAATTACTATAACTATCACGGTGAACTTAACGAATATGTCAAATAATCTTATCAAATAATAATTGATGAAAACTAAATACAAATTTAGTGATAAATGGAGATAATCAAAGGTATTAGTAAAAAGAGTTACAAAAAAAATTAAATAAAGATGAATGATGAGGAATATAAAAAGTCATCAAGTAATTATTGCTGAAAACTAAATATATACTATATTATTTTAAAGTAGACTAAATCTGGTGATTACACATAAGACCCGAATGATTTTATCTAATTTCTCAAGCTTCCATGTCATATGTCTTTTCATTCGTATGCAACTATTTATATTCTTGCAATTAACTAATAACTTTAGTAGATAACTTATTGATATGCAAAAAGATAATATGTAATAAAGACATATTATAAGTTATAAGTAACACGGTAAGTACCCAAATCCGGATCGCCAAAATCCGTTAGAAGTTAACCGAAATCCGTTAACTGGCCCGCTCCAGGTTAACCGGAACTCGTTAAGCTCCCCGTTCTCAAGTCAACGAGACGTCTCGGGACTGTCCCGTGCATCCCAACGTCAAAGCATACTCAACACACATTGTCACACGTAAAAGTTCAGCTTTCCCTGAAAAACGCACTTTCCGGGGGCATTTCGGAAAATTTTCAGACAGTTATTTTAAAAACGGACAAAACCGGGGATAATGACACGATATTCCACGCCCTAGGTGAGTCACAGGACACATGGCACGCATGCCACAACTCCCTCGTCAACATCAATCAAAAATCAGTGTGAAAAGACTAAAATACCCCTGGTATGCAGTCCAAGTCCGGCCGGACTCCTTTGCAGACAATCCAGAATTGCTAGCAAGTCTCTCAAATTTCCAAAGTTTCACAAAACCCCCTAGTATATAGTCCAAGTCCGGCTGGACTCTTTTGTAAATTTCACCTATAAATACAGAGGGCTGTCAAACATTTTAACAACACAAAAAATTACTATAGACACCCCATTCTGAACACATCAGATCATATTTATACCACTCTAAGTCTCGCTTTGAGTCAAGAAGTAGAAATCCACTATTTCGTCATGTTTCGTTAAGTTTTGACCAACCACCGTTAGTTTGGGACTAAACTGCATACGAGATAACGGGGGAAGGACAAAATTGTCCACAGGAACAATATCCCGCGCGGAATGACGTGTCTCGCGCGAGATATTGTCCCTCTGCAAACTGCAGATGGCAGTTTCCTCGTCGATTTCAACCTCTTTTCGAGATAAAACTTCATTCATCCGGCCAACCAATAGAGTTTGGAGTCTGGAACCTTCTTGGAGTGTTTGATCTCATCCTCAACACCTCCCCAACATCTATAAATACTTGGTGACTTCCAAGGTTCAAAGGAGAGGATCCTAATTTCCAAAGGTCACAATCCCACACATTTGACTGGTTTCTCTCTCTGAAAGATTCCTGTAAAATCACCCTAAAATCACCACAAAGTTTGTTTGTCAACCTTGTTGATAAAGAAACATCAAGACCCGAGTCAAGGACTGAGGCGAAGCTCTGTCTGTATCAAGATTCGATTCTAAACTTGAGTCGAAGCTCTGCCCGAATCACCTCACGCAAGGTAACTTCCTAAAAATCCTTTCTAATTGATTGTTAGAGTGGTATAAATCCATCGAATCTAGGATCGGCCTAGAGCCTCTCCAAATCATGGGGACGGTCTCGAAGCAATCGATCCTACATTTCGTTTAACCCCGTTAAATGGACCTTTATTTGTTTCTTTTATTTAAATTCTTCTTCTTTTCTAAAACCTCTCTTTTCTTTAGCAAGACCGATCTCCGGATTGAGTGGAATGGGTGCTCCTTGACCTTCCCATTCCATAACCTAAGCCCTGAACCCAAATCTCTTTCAAAATGGTTTTTCTATGTTTTTCAAACAAATAATATAGGTGGCGACTCAAAAGATGCAAATAGCAAAAAAGAAAAACTTTCGCGCATCGCTACAGTGGCGACTCTGCTGGGGATAAAAAAAAAAGAGGTTTAAAATTGCGTTAAAATTAAAAGAGAGGTTTTTCAAAATAATAAAAATTCGTTTTTTTTTTCAGTTCCCAGATGAGGCATATCTCGCACGAGATAACCTATACCGCGCGAGATATCGCCTCGGCAATCTGTTTGTTTTCTGGTTTCTCCTGTTCGTCTCATAATCCAAGACGAGAGTCGAACACGCAAGGGGGATCCCAGAATTCATTATCTGCAGAGTTCCCTCATCTTAAGACCTCCATTAAGATGTCGAACTCGAAATCGTATTTTCATTAAGTAATTGATTATTATTTATAAATTGCGTGCGATTGGGTTTTGTTTTATTAAAGTCTGGTCCATTGGGGATTCGGGAGTTGTAACTTAATATATTTATCTCTCTCTTTCTCTCTCATTACGTGGAACGACGATGGCCTGAGTCTTCCTAAATTGGGAGAAACGTAGGCAACCACTTGGTGCGGCCACTATTTGTTTTCCTTTTGTTTTCAAAAAAAATAATCTCTATTTTAATCTATCACCTATATGAACTATCACACACGCGCACTCATGATATATCTGTCATTGCACTGCATACCCTCTATAAACCCGGGACCCACACTAAGGACGGATGACGGTAACCACCTAGTCGCCGGTCTCTCCAAAGTTGGATCATCCCACTCCGCGTATTCAATCCATCTAGATTGTCATATCGCGGGGAGCCTAGCCTTCCAGCCATGCATCGCCACATTTTCATGTAGATTGTCTTTTTAGGATCACTCTGTGACCGGTCGGTTTCGACTTGGTAATCTTTTCTTGTTTTTGACCAAAACAAAGCCATGTAAAATTGACAATAAAGAAGGACTTGGAAAAAGTCCCTCGAAAAAAGTCCCTTCGGAATGACCCTTTCGGATTGTCCCTTTGAATATATATATATATATATATATATATATATATATATATATATATATGTATTTATATATATATATATAATAGTTACGATATAAGTTAACTAATACTATTAATAGTAATTGTTAACATATACTCCATTAACTATTATGATTAACTAATACTATTAATAGTAATATTTAACATATATAGTAACTATTATAGTTAACTAACACAATTAATGCAGAATGTGATGAGGCTTCCATTTAAGCCACAACCGAGGTTTGATGATTGGGTATGTCAACGGAGGAAGTTTTTAACGGTTTGCTACGAACTGGCATGATAAAGCCATTGGAGAACTACAGTCCTGCTCGCCCTAATCCTCACATGGATGCTAGCAAGTATTGCCATTTTCACCAATTTCCAGGGCACACTACGAACTCCTGTTTGACTCTCAAGAAGATAATCCAGGGTTTAGTGGACGACAAGAAGATAGAAAAATCTCCTCGCCCGAATATTGTCAACAATCCTCTGTCGAACAACAATGTGAACCTCATTGACTTTGAGAATGATTATTTTGTTAATGTATTAGAATTTGGGGAACCCGTAGTTGGGGATGATAGCAATGGATGTAATGGGGTCGAAACTGATGTAATTTCCTGTTCTGATGAAATGAAAGATAACTTCTGTTATGTTCTGTATCTCGATGATTTACATGATGTGAATAATATTGTTGAACTTGATGATTACGAAGAGCGCTTGATTGTTAATGCTATATCTTCAATGACTCCTAGAGAATCCCCAATCTCCTTGGAGGAACTCAGAATAGCGGCTAGTTGGGAAACACCTTTGACCATTAATGAGATACGACAAGCGGCTTGGCCATACCGCAATCACTCTGTCCCGCTAACATTATCAGAACTCAAGGAAGCTAGCAAAGAATTCGTGGTTGACGACCAGCAAGAAGTTAATCTGTTGACGCGCTCAGGAAGAATGTTGGGAGTAAGTAATCCAGATCCGTCCGGAAAAGGGAAAGCAGTTGTAGGCTCTAACCCTCAGTCCTCTCAGAATCCTCACAGGCTAGACGAAGAAGTTCAGGAAGACCCGATACTGACACAGTTGAAAAGAACGCAAGCCGATATTTCTTTGTGGTCCCTACTTACATCCTCCTACCCTCACAAATTAAAGCTGGAAGAAGCCTTATCCAAGACGAAGGTATCCGTCAACGCAACCCCGGATGAAGCATGTCAGTTGATTGGAACGGCTCAGTATGGGAATATCATTACTTTCACAGATCTTGACTTGCCTGCTTACGGTGCGAAACATAACGAATCTTTACACATTACGGTGCCTCTGGAGGGACGGTTGATTCCCCATGTGTTGATAGATAATGGATCAGCCATGAATGTGCTCCCCGCCAAGATGATGAGTATGTTGGATATCAATGCGCAGAATCTCAAACCCTCTAACCAGACCATAAAGGCTTATGATTCAACATCCCGGGCAGTGTTGGGGATAGTCTCCCTTAATCTGATGTTGGAGGCAAAGAAATGATGGTGGAGTTTCAAGTTATAGACATTCCTGTTACATTCTCAGCATTATTGGGTAGACCCTGGATCCACGAGATTGGAGCCGTAGCTTCCACGCTTCACCAATGCTTAAAGTTTGTGCAAGAGGGGGTGCTGACAACAATCTATGGTGATAGTGTTACAATCGGAGAAACCAGCGCAAATACCTTACCGGTAATGGAGATCAAGCTTGACCAAGAAAATCCGATGCTCAGCGGATTCACAATCGAGAAACCTAAGGGGCAAGTCTGTACTATAGACCTGACGACATCTTCAGATAAGATTCCTCCTGTGTTGAAAATGCTAAGAGGTATGAGCTATATCCCTGGTCTGGGGCTGGGAAAACGCCAACAGGGACCGTGTAGACTTGTGTTGCCAGCAGCTAAGAGAAATAGGCAAGGTCTGGGGTATGCAGTGACTAAGGAAGGTAAGGTGTATGACAAAACCGAAGCTTTCAAAGAAAAGATGACCTCTGCAGCCGGTAGGAAGTACAAGAAGCCTGAAATGCGCCCATACAGTTGGTCTCTGAATAAGCACTTTGTCAGAGAGGATGGGGATATGTTTGTTTGTCCCGAGCCAAAGCTTACTCCAGCAGAAGAAAGAATGAAGATGATCCAGAGGTTCGCCAATAGCAAGAATCCGGTGAAAGAAATGTTTGATAATTTGCCCAAAAGGCAAGGTGTGACCGCCACCTACGAGAGCAGCTACCACTTCTGGGGGCCTGAATATGAGAGACAATTTGAAAAGCTTGCCTTGGATGAACCCGCAATATGTAAAATTCGCGGTGCTGACCCTGCAGATATGGATGGGGAGTTAGCAGATTTGTTTGAAGAGCAGGGGCTGCCAGAGCCTGTGAGCGGTACATCTTTGGCAGAAATGAGAGACGGTGCTAAGGAGCCGATTGATCTGATTGACTTTTCCTCTGACAGTGAGGTGATAGCTATGCTAGAATTCGAGAAGGAATCTGAGGTGGAGATAGTCAAGATGGAGACTGCTGCAGAAAGACCGTTGCAGAACTGGACTTCATTCCGGGGACCGGTCGCCGACAAAGAGACTATGATTGAAAAGCTAGGGCTCAAACCCCGTCCTTGTCCTCCCAAGTCTAAATTCACCCCCTGTATCTTGAGTCAGTCTCCCGAGTCTCTTGTCATAGAGTTTGAGTCTTCTGACCGGTCTGATGTCCTCACGACTGAAGACCGTCTTCGAGTTGTAAACACCGTATTTCCCTTTGCTTTAAATAAAGTGGTTGATCTTTCTGAGTACCCCGTGATTGCCAACTTAACAATTGAATGCTTAACGAAAAATAATCATCAAGATTTAAAAATAATTAAGCCTAATTCAATTGAAGATAATGCAGACTTAATCGATGAACAATTTTTAGAAAAAGATTCAAAACAGACTTGTGAGCAAAAGGAAAGCCGGGCCCAAGCTGCCGAAGAGGTATTAACAACAGTGAACTTGGGAATGTACCAAGAACCCAAAGAAACGCCGATTGGTAGTTTCTTCTCCGGAGATGAGCGGGTTGCTTTGATTGAACTGCTCAAGGAATTCGTGGATGTGTTCGCTTGGTCCTACAAAGATATGTCGGGGCTGGATGCTTCTATTGTGGAACACCGAATACCTTTGGATCCGTAAATCAAGCCGGTCAAGCAGAAATTGAGGCGGATAAAACCTGAATGGTCCTTACAAGTGAAAGAAGAAATTGAAAAACTCCTACGGGTAGGCTTCATCAAAGTAATTGAATATCCGACCTGGTTGGCGAACATTGTTACAGTCACCAAAGCAAATGGAAAGGTTCGAGTCTGCGTAGATTTCCGAGACCTCAATAAGGCTAGTCCTAAAGATGACTTCCCTTTGCCCAACATTGACAAGCTAGTGGATGCAACCGCGAACTTCGAGGTCAAATCTTTCGTTGATGGTTTTGCGGGTTACAACCAGATTAAGATGGCTGAAGAGGATCAAGACAAGACGGCATTTACAATCCCATGGGGTACTTATTGTTACACAGTAATGCCATTTGGCTTGAAGAACGCCGGGGCTACCTATCAGAGAGCAGTCACTACCCTTTTCCATGACATGATCCACCGGGAGATTGAAGTGTATGTGGATGACATGATTATTCATTCAAAAGGATCAGACGGACAGCATTTCATTGATTTGAGGAAATTCTTTAACAGACTCCGAGAACACTCCATGAGACTGAACCCAGCCAAGTGTACATTTGGGGTTATTCGAGGTAAAGTTCTGGGATACATGGTCACCGAACGCGACATTGAAATAGATCCTGTGAAAGTTAAGGCAATTATTGAAATGAAGCCGCCCGTAACCGTCTCTCGAAGTAAAAGGATTCATGGGTCGCCTACAATACATCGGTTCGTCAATCAATTAACCACCATATGTGAGCCGATCTTCAAGCCGCTAAAGAAGAATCGGGAAGTTGTCCGGAACGAGGAATGCCGGCTAGCTTTTGAAAGGATCAAAGCCTACCTCGTCAATCCTCCCATTCTCTCGCCCACCTCATGGAGACAAGCCTTTACTTCTATATCTCGATGCCACGACACACCATCGGGGCTATGCTAGCACAAGAAAAGAAGGATTCAAAGATTGAGAATGCCATCTATTTCGTCAGCCGTAAATTCCAAGGGAGTGAAGTGAATTACTCTGCCCTCGAGAAGACTTGCGCAGCTTTGGTATGGGTTGTCGGAAAGCTAAAACACTATATGCTGTCCCACACCGTACACTTGGTCTCCAAAATTCTTTTGGTATAACTAATTTATTTGCAGTGCACATACTGGCTCCTGTGTCTACATACATATCTAAGGAGTATTTTTTATATCCTCTGAAATAAAAGTATCCTTTTATATAAATACTATTTGGATTTGTTTTGCCTAAGGACATAATATTATCATTAGTATTGTCTAGAATACAATTCTTTTCTGTTTCCCAGACTGTATTGTCTTCCTCTTCTTCTTCCCAAGGGATAATTTGACTTGATAAGTTATTCTGAATCCTCTGTCTCAGATTCATCCTCTTCTGACGTGAGTTCCCAAACTTCTTCTCCTTCGGAGATTTATTCATCACTAAATAAGGGTTCCAATTCATATTTTTGTAGTTCCTCTAGAACTTTATTATAACTATTATTACTTTTACAATCTCTGGCATAATGTCCTATTGCATTGCAAATCCAAAGAACGACATGTAGTTTTTCCCTGTGGACAAAATTTACTTTTGTCATCGATCTTTGGGTCATCTTTTGTTTGAGATTTTTGTTCAAGATCTTTCTTTTGGTACCTTGGATTCTTTTTAAAGAACTTCTTATAAGGTCTCTTATTTTTGTAAGAGTTATTCCATCTTTTTGGTTTCTTAAGTTTATATTTTCTTTTTATTTTCCTGTACTTGCTTTTATATTTGTTGGTTTTTCCATCACAACCATACATATTACTAGGATGAGGAAAGTTTGAACAACATTTATTAAATGTGCTCTTCATGGCTTTCTTTATTTTTATTTCTTCACAATGCTTTTCCATGAATTTGTTTACAAGTAATTTTGCGTATGCTAAGCTACCTTTCATTATATCATTTGCTTGTAAATATTCAGGTAGCACTTCTTTTCCTGCAAAAGGTATTTTTCTTATAAAGTCCTCAACGAACTTGGCCCATTCTTCCATTGGTATTTCTAATAAATGTTTTTCGTAATCACAGTAGAAGTTTTCCAACTTGCATAAGTCACATATTTTTAGGTTAACTAACCTTTTTCTAGCTTCTTCAGCTTTTTTAATTTTCTCTTCGGTTCCTTGGGTTAAGTAGTTTTTTCCTACGAAGACCGTATATATTACATTTGTGAGGTGAGTTAGAAAATCTTCTCCTGTACCATTTGTAAAGAGAGAGACATTTAATTGTTCTAGCAAAAGCCTAACGTTTCCGGATGTTTTGCACTTGGCAAGAGTATATATTAGATCAAAATCATTAATCAGATTTTCATCTGTCTTAATTATTAGTCTCATTTCATTATCCCATTCTTCGATTAATTGTTCTCTATTTATAATGCAATCTAGATTTAGATTAATATTACTCTGACTAATTTT
Source organism: Adenophora triphylla var. japonica (assembly GCA_022495995.1). Lineage (NCBI taxonomy): Eukaryota > Viridiplantae > Streptophyta > Magnoliopsida > Asterales > Campanulaceae > Adenophora > Adenophora triphylla. The sequence goes on along the minus strand of JAFEMH010000304.1, from coordinate 225,463 downwards.
TCTAGTTGGTTGATATTCTTCCGGGATATTATATTGAGTGAATCTTTTGGAAAAGTCTAAATGGCACAACAAGGAAAGATAGATAGAGTCTATGAAGAAATAATAAAGATGGAAGACCGATTAATTCAATTGGAAAATAATCAAAAAGTTCATTTTGAACAATATATTGAAAAGGCCTCAGCCTCTATTATAGCCGAATTAAAAAGGCAAATATCTCAATTAATAGAAAAAATCGAAAAAACTGAGTATAACCAAGAAATCCTTGATTTACTAAACCAAGAAAAAGGAAAACATAAAGAGGATGAAATAAAAAAGGATCACGATAAGAAAATTCTTCAACTAGGATGGCATCCAGAAAACCTTAAGATAAAAGAAAACTCATTCTACCTAAAGAAGAATGATAAAGAACAAACTTGAAGAATATTTTGAGAACACAAGAAGTTCTGAATATATGGACCAGGTTGTCCAAATGCTAAGTCTTACTGACACAGAAATAGAAAACCTAGGAGAAGAAAAACTAAATATTATCGTAGCTAAACCCTCTGACAATTATAAAATAAATCTTGAAGAAGAAGAAATGGCAGAAACCTCGTATGAAGGAACAAGAAGAAAGAACCACCAAAACCCCTTTAGAGCCGGAGACCATAAAGGATATCATGGGGGAAGATCTCAAAGATTCACTCAATATAATATCCCGGAAGAATATCAACCAACTAGAAAAATTAGTCAGAGTAATATTAATCTAAATCTAGATTGCATTATAAATAGAGAACAATTAATCGAAGAATGGGATAATGAAATGAGACTAATAATTAAGACAGATGAAAATCTGATTAATGATTTTGATCTAATATATACTCTTGCCAAGTGCAAAACATCCGGAAACGTTAGGCTTTTGCTAGAACAATTAAATGTCTCTCTCTTTACAAATGGTACAGGAGAAGATTTTCTAACTCACCTCACAAATGTAATATATACGGTCTTCGTAGGAAAAAACTACTTAACCCAAGGAACCGAAGAGAAAATTAAAAAAGCTGAAGAAGCTAGAAAAAGGTTAGTTAACCTAAAAATATGTGACTTATGCAAGTTGGAAAACTTCTACTGTGATTACGAAAAACATTTATTAGAAATACCAATGGAAGAATGGGCCAAGTTCGTTGAGGACTTTATAAGAAAAATACCTTTTGCAGGAAAAGAAGTGCTACCTGAATATTTACAAGCAAATGATATAATGAAAGGTAGCTTAGCATACGCAAAATTACTTGTAAACAAATTCATGGAAAAGCATTGTGAAGAAATAAAAATAAAGAAAGCCATGAAGAGCACATTTAATAAATGTTGTTCAAACTTTCCTCATCCTAGTAATATGTATGGTTGTGATGGAAAAACCAACAAATATAAAAGCAAGTACAGGAAAATAAAAAGAAAATATAAACTTAAGAAACCAAAAAGATGGAATAACTCTTACAAAAATAAGAGACCTTATAAGAAGTTCTTTAAAAAGAATCCAAGGTACCAAAAGAAAGATCTTGAACAAAAATCTCAAACAAAAGATGACCCAAAGATCGATGACAAAAGTAAATTTTGTCCACAGGGAAAAACTACATGTCGTTGCTGGATTTGCAATGAAATAGGACATTATGCCAGAGATTGTAAAAGTAATAATAGTTATAATAAAGTTCTAGAGGAACTACAAAAATATGAATTGGAACCCTTATTTAGTGATGAAGAAATCTCCGAAGGAGAAGAAGTTTGGGAACTCACGTCAGAAGAGGATGAATCTGAGACAGAGGATTCAGAATAACTTATCAAGTCAAATTATCCCTTGGGAAGAAGAAGAGGAAGACAATACAGTCTGGGAAACAGAAAAGAATTGTATTCTAGACAATACTAATGATAATATTATGTCCTTAGGCAAAACAAATCCAAATAGTATTTATATAAAAGGATACTTTTATTTCAGAGGATATAAAAAATACTCCTTAGATATGTATGTAGACACAGGAGCCAGTATGTGCACTGCAAATAAATTAGTTATACCAAAAGAATTTTGGGTACAAACTAAAAGTCCTATAAAGGCTAGAATAGCAAATGACGAAATAATGACTATGGATAAAGTAGCAGAACAAATACAGGTACAAATAAGTGGAGTTACTTTTGTAATCCCAACTTTATACCAAGTAGAAACTACAGGAGACATTACACTAGGAAATAACTTCTGTAGACTTTATGAGCCTTTTGCTCAATATAAAGATACTATAACTTTTCACAAAAAAGATATAGCAATCAGCATTAAGAAAATAAATAAAGCCTATTTTCATGGGCAAGAAGGATTTTTAGTAAGCAAAAAATTAGGAACAACACTTCCAACACCTAATCCTGAAAATATTACACCTATCACTGATCCTGATAATTATAATATTTCCACTTTTGTGGGAGGGGATGTAGAGGGAAACCCTCTCGAACAAATTTACTCACTACAAAACATAGAAAATCTGCTTGACAAAGTATGTTCTGAACATCCTTTAGATGAAAGAATTAATAAAAGCAAATTTACAGCCCACATAGAATTATTAGATTCTAACAAAATCATAAAAACAAAACCCATGCAATACTCTCCACAAGACCGAGAAGAGTTTAGAAAACAAATCAATGAATTACTAGAATTAAAAGTAATAAGAAAGACTAAGAGTCCTCATTTTTCCCCAGCATTCATGGTAAATAAATACTCAGAACAAAAAAGAGGAAAAAAGAGAATGGTTGTAAACTACAAAATGCTAAATGACCATACCAAAGGAGATGGATATCTTCTACCCAATAAAGAACAATTACTTCAAAGAATTGGAGGAAAAAATTATTATAGCAGCTTTGACTGTAAGTCAGGTTTCTGGCAAGTAAGACTAACGGAAAGCTCTATTGAACTTACTGCATTTACATGCCCTCAAGGACATTTTGAATGGATAGTTATGCCATTTGGCTTAAAACAAGCACCCTCTATATTCCAAAGACATATGGATGAAAGTCTCTCAAACGACTTCTCTAATTACTGCGCCGTGTACGTAGATGATATTATTGTCTTTTCTGAAACAGAAAAACAACACGAAGAACATGTCACTAATGTCTTACAAAGATGTATAGACTATGGTATAGTCTTAAGCAAAAAGAAGGCCCAATTATGCAAGGCCCAAATAAACTTTCTTGGGCTCACTATTGACCGAGGAAAGCTCATCCTACAAAAACATATAGGAGTCCATATTAGTGAATTTCCAGACCAACTACAAGATAGAAAAACAGTAGAAAGATTTCTTGGACTACTTAATTATATGTCAGGATATTATCCAAAAATTGCTAGTCTTAGACATCCTCTACAAATAAAACTAAAAAAGGAAATAAAATGGTCTTGGACTGACCAAGATACAGAAACTGTAAGAAAAATCAAAGGACAGGTAAAAACTCTCCCTGACCTTTATAATCCAAGTCCTGAAGACAAACCCATCATTGAATGCGATGCATCTGATCTATACTGGGGAGGAGTATTAAAAGCACTCACTCCTAATAATCAAGAATTAATATGTAGATATTCATCTGGAACATTTAAACCAGCTGAAACTAGATATCATAGTAATGAAAAAGAGATTCTTTCTCTAATAAAAACCATTAAAGCCTTTAAAGTGTACTTACTCCCATATAAATTCCTGGTTAGAACTGATAATAAAAACGTATCTTATTTTATAAGAACGACTATTAGAGGAGACTACAAACAAGCCAGACTGGTAAGATGGCAACAATGGTTAAATTACTATGACTTTGAAATAGAACATATATCTGGAACAAAAAACGTACTCGCTGACATTATGACAAGAGAATTTGCAGGTTCCAAAAACGGCTAAGCCGAGATGAGCACAAAGGAAGACATAGAAGACCAGATACTACAATTAAAAGGAGAAATCCTCGAAAAAGAAACACAATTGAGGAAACTCGAACGTATATATGGTAAGATGAAAGAAGGAGACCTAACTCCAAACAGCGTAACATCCTCTATATGCAACGAGGATAATTTATCCCATAGTAAGGGAACTTGCAAAAGCAAGAACTTAGAGACAACAGTCTCAAAGTCTCCTATAGAGATTAATATGGCTCATAATAAGAGCTTAATAACACCTCTTGAAGGTATATTTCGTTCGAAAGAACATCCGACACAGTCTTCGGATAATAAGACTACAGGGGAAATTTCTTTTTCTCCCCAAACCAAAAGAGTTTCTAAATACTATGTACTTTATTCAGGCCCTAACCAAGGTATCTATACCGAATGGGCAAAGATTGCTCCTTTAATATCAAATAATCATCACCAGTCATTCAGTGACCCAGAAGAAGCTCAAAGAGCCTTTTTTAATTATAGAAAAACATTGACTCTTAATGACCAAAAAACATTTAGCCAAATGATTCAGTCAAAACCCTTAACCAGTATCAAAACACCAGTGTTAGCCCCTAAAGCTCCAGAACCAAGGTCACAAGTTCCAGAAACCATAAGAAACAGGATTAATAGGTCCAAAATGGTCCTCCATGAGGAAATTAGTTCCATTAATAAAGAAAGGTATTTTCATTATTTTAATATGGCAGAAGCCTCTGACGAAGATAAAGAACAATGTTTCTTCACCATTGATAAGAAAAGAATTTCTTTATATGCCTTCTTTGAAAAGGCCAAACCAGAAATGGTTAAAGAGGTCTACGATTGTGGACTATTACATATGGTTTATCCAAGTAACAATTTAATTGAACTAAGCTTGTTACCTAAGCCAATTTTTCATGCAATAAAGAATTTCCGAACAAAAGTTGTTGGTGCCGGAGATCGAGACATCTATGTCAAAATAACTAGCTCTTTGCTAGATTGGGATGAAGAAGAATATTTCCTTCCATATCATTGGATCGAGGTGGGACTATCAATAAAAGATGTAAGGTACGAAATGCCTCAAGCAAGGAAAATCACTGAAGATGTAGAAGAATTAACAAAAGCCTTAAGGCCATCAAGACTAAGGAATGTATATACGAAATATACTGAGATTTTTTCAGATAGCAAAAAGAGAGTAAACTACTGTAATGAAAAGGTTGTAGTAATATCTAATTTCTCAAATGTAATAACTCCTAATGAACTGGAGAACATAGCCACAAATGAAGCAAGCTTCTTAGATGGAAAGCTCAAGGTTTCAGAGCAAACAAGAAGACAATGGTGCTTGGTATCCCCACCAGACCATATGTGCGATTATTGCATCAACAATAGTCAAGAAAGGCGGAAAGCTAAAGATAATGACTCAAATTCCACTGACTCGTTCTATGGAGAAGAGATGTAGACAGATTTGTCACGAGGCGTCGGCTGAAGATAATCTTTATGATAAAGAAATGTAAAGTATTGTAAAAGGGTCTACGCACCCACTTTTTCTTTTAGACCTACGCGTCTACTTTTACTTTTCCTGTCGGGCACCTTATCTTGTCCTTTTATTTTATGTTTAGCTTGAAGTCCGCCATCCTTCACCTATATAAGGAGGCTTTATAGATTGTATTAGGGGAGCGAAAATGAATTGAGAAGTTTTTCTCTTAAACATCGTTGTTCAAGTGTTAGTAGAATTACTACACATAAAAAAGTGAGAAGTGCAATCCGCGGGCAGTGATACACTGTGGCAAAGAGGCAATTCGAAGTTTTACAACTATCCAAACCTACACCCAGGTAATCTACTTATCAAAAATGCTTTGGACAAATAGAAATTTAAATAATATAGAATATCTTAATTACTTGATAAAAAGTATGCATGATATTGAAGAAGTCATAATTAATTATAATACCAGTCCACTTGCTATGCAACTCGTAATTTATAATTTCGAAGAATATCTTCAATATGAAGGAATATATATAAATCAAAGAAGAATAGCCAAGAGTTATTTAAGAAGATCTATTCAGATTTTAAAGAAACATCTACCTCCTGGAATGAAGATCTCTACGGAATATCTTTCTTATTTATTATAAAGATTTTATCTATAGTTGTTTTTCAATTTATCCTATGTAAAGTATATTATCTCTCTACGGAATATCTTTCTTATTTATTATAAAGATTTTATCTATAGTTGTTTTTCAATTTATCCTATGTAAAGTATATTATCAATAAAATGTGTTCCTGGAAACATTTTCATCCAAATAATATAGAATATCTAGACTTTATGATAAAATATATGAAGGTTAACATTTATCTCACTGAGAAGTATGGGTTTAGTGAACAAATGACTAGATCAATCATTAAAAATTTTGAAGAATATATATCATGCGATTGCGTCTATATCCACCAAAAAAGAGAAGCTAGGAGTTTTCTTCAACAAACCCAACGATTTTATAATAAGTATTCTCAAACGGATTCAAATATTTTATGAAAAATAACAAAAACAGACTCCGAAGTGAACTTCGTAACCAAAATTATAAAGAAAGCCGTAAGAAATATAAGTCGAAAATTCTAATAAATGTTTTTCGTAATCACAGTAGAAGTTTTCCAACTTGCATAAGTCACATATTTTTAGGTTAACTAACCTTTTTCTAGCTTCTTCAGCTTTTTTAATTTTCTCTTCGGTTCCTTGGGTTAAGTAGTTTTTTCCTACGAAGACCGTATATATTACATTTGTGAGGTGAGTTAGAAAAGCTTCTCCTGTACCATTTGTAAAGAGAGAGACATTTAATTGTTCTAGCAAAAGCCTAACGTTTCCGGATGTTTTGCACTTGGCAAGAGTATATATTAGATCAAAATCATTAATCAGATTTTCATCTGTCTTAATTATTAGTCTCATTTCATTATCCCATTCTTCGATTAATTGTTCTCTATTTATAATGCAATCTAGATTTAGATTAATATTACTCTGACTAATTTTTCTAGTTGGTTGATATTCTTCCGAGATATTATATTGAGTGAATCTTTGAGATCTTCCCCCATGATATCCTTTATGGTCTCCGGCTCTAAAGGGGTTTTGGTGGTTCTTTCTTCTTGTTCCTTCATACGAGGTTTCTGCCATTTCTTCTTCTTCAAGATTTATTTTATAATTGTCAGAGGGTTTAGCTACGATAATATTTAGTTTTTCTTCTCCTAGGTTTTCTATTTCTGTGTCAGTAAGACTTAGCATTTGGACAACCTGGTCCATATATTCAGAACTTCTTGTGTTCTCAAAATATTCTTCAAGTTTGTTCTTTATCATTCTTCTTTAGGTAGAATGAGTTTTCTTTTATCTTAAGGTTTTCTGGATGCCATCCTAGTTGAAGAATTTTCTTATCGTGATCCTTTTTTATTTCATCCTCTTTATGTTTTCCTTTTTCTTGGTTTAGTAAATCAAGGATTTCTTGGTTATACTCAGTTTTTTCGATTTTTTCTATTAATTGAGATATAAATCAAAGAAGAATAGCCAAGAGTTATTTAAGAAGATCTATTCAGATTTTAAAGAAACATCTACCTCCTGGAATGAAGATCTCTACGGAATATCTTTCTTATTTATTATAAAGATTTTATCTTTAGTTGTTTTTCAATTTATCCTATGTAAAGTATATTATCAATAAAATGTGTTCCTGGAAACATTTTCATCCAAATAATATAGAATATCTAGACTTTATGATAAAATATATGAAGGTTAACATTTATCTCACTGAGAAGTATGGGTTTAGTGAACAAATGACTAGATCAATCATTAAAAATTTTGAAGAATATATATCATGCGATTGCGTCTATATCCACCAAAAAAGAGAAGCTAGGAGTTTTCTTCAACAAACCCAACGATTTTATAATAAGTATTCTCAAACGGATTCAAATATTTTATGAAAAATAACAAAAACAGACTCCGAAGTGAACTTCGTAACCAAAATTATAAAGAAAGCCGTAAGAAATATAAGTCGAAAAAATATGGTATCAGAGCCTGTACCCTCGCCGGTATAAGATCTATGTCTGAACTAGAGATTAATCTGAATAGCTCTCCTGAGCAAGAAAATTATGAACAACTATTTGATGAAGAAGGCTTTTATGGTCAAGAAATAACCTTAGATGAAACACTTCTCCACCAAATAGAAAAAACCGAGCTCAATCTCTTACCCTCTGAAGTATTTAAGAAAAGAAATATAATCTCAAAGTTCTTAAAGCCAAGAAAAAATACATGCATATCCTGCATCAGTACTAGAGAATATCCTCTAGATATAAAAGACACAAATGGATTAATCGAAATTCCTCTCTTTAATAAGCAAGAAATAGATAAGAAAATCTTATCTTTAAGTAATCAAGAAGAGAGAAAGTCCATAGGATTTATCCACATCGGAACAATAAAAATAATGATAAAATCCACTTTTAATACAGGAATAGACTCTCCCTTAAAAATAGCTCTTCTTGACAGAAGAATAAGGAACCCTAGTGAAGCAATATTCGGAGGAATACAAGGAAATCTTGCTTATGGGAAGATAATGTTTACCTGTAGTCCAAACATAGGAGTTTCCTTAAAAGATAAAGAAATAAATCAAATCTTATGTCTTGCTCATAAATTTGAAAGAGACGACCTAATGAAACAAGGAAATCATCCTTATACAATAACCTATAAGATAGGGTATACCTTGTCAAATTCTCATCACAGTATGGAATTTAAAACAAATAAAAGAATAGAGATAAACGATCTCTTTAAAAACATAGGAAAAATATCAGCCATACCTAATAAGGAATTAACTCCTTTATTAGATACTTGGACTATGGATTTAAACAACACAAATAGAAGAATACTTGGACAGAGCTCAAAATTAATGATCCAAGATGAGCAAGAAAGAGAAGAACCAAGTAAGAGATCTTTCTCAAGAGTTCTTAGCCGAAAGTATGGCCTACCATCTACAGATGATTTATATACTGTATCAAGAAGAATAAATATAGCTGCAAGTCAATTAGATGTCTAATCATAATGAATATCCTCATATATATTATAAGAAAAAATACCTAGGATTACAAATACAAAACGTATCCAGAGGAGATCCTAATTATCTTTTTACAGGAGGAAAAGGCATCGAGGGATGCATTAAACAATTAAACAATATAAATGCAGTAGTTGGAAATATACACATTATGTGCGATTTCATTTGTAAAACCTTAAGAATAAATACATCTTTTTATAAAGAAAACTCTGAGGAAATTATTACCGAAAAACAAATAGCCTTACCAACTGAAAAAGAAAAGACAGAACTGTCCCAAATAAAAGAAAGAATGGAATCCCTAGAACAAAAAATAATAAATCTTGAAGGAAAAATTGAGATACTAAATCATATATCTGAAACTATTATAAGAATAGATGGAAAAGTCTAAATGGCACAACAAGGAAAGATAGATAGAGTCTATGAAGAAATAATAAAGATGGAAGACCGATTAATTCAATTGGAAAATAATCAAAAAGTTCATTTTGAACAATATATTGAAAAGGCCTCAGCCTCTATTATAGCCGAATTAAAAAGGCAAATATCTCAATTAATAGAAAAAATCGAAAAAACTGAGTATAACCAAGAAATCCTTGATTTACTAAACCAAGAAAAAGGAAAACATAAAGAGGATGAAATAAAAAAGGATCACGATAAGAAAATTCTTCAACTAGGATGGCATCCAGAAAACCTTAAGATAAAAGAAAACTCATTCTACCTAAAGAAGAATGATAAAGAACAAACTTGAAGAATATTTTGAGAACACAAGAAGTTCTGAATATATGGACCAGGTTGTCCAAATGCTAAGTCTTACTGACACAGAAATAGAAAACCTAGGAGAAGAAAAACTAAATATTATCGTAGCTAAACCCTCTGACAATTATAAAATAAATCTTGAAGAAGAAGAAATGGCAGAAACCTCGTATGAAGGAACAAGAAGAAAGAACCACCAAAACCCCTTTAGAGCCGGAGACCATAAAGGATATCATGGGGGAAGATCTCAAAGATTCACTCAATATAATATCCCGGAAGAATATCAACCAACTAGAAAAATTAGTCAGAGTAATATTAATCTAAATCTAGATTGCATTATAAATAGAGAACAATTAATCGAAGAATGGGATAATGAAATGAGACTAATAATTAAGACAGATGAAAATCTGATTAATGATTTTGATCTAATATATACTCTTGCCAAGTGCAAAACATCCGGAAACGTTAGGCTTTTGCTAGAACAATTAAATGTCTCTCTCTTTACAAATGGTACAGGAGAAGATTTTCTAACTCACCTCACAAATGTAATATATACGGTCTTCCCAATCTAGCAAAGAGCTAGTTATTTTGACATAGATGTCTCGATCTCCGGCACCAACAACTTTTGTTCGGAAATTCTTTATTGCATGAAAAATTGGCTTAGGTAACAAGCTTAGTTCAATTAAATTGTTACTTGGATAAACCATATGTAATAGTCCACAATCGTAGACCTCTTTAACCATTTCTGGTTTGGCCTTTTCAAAGAAGGCATATAAAGAAATTCTTTTCTTATCAATGGTGAAGAAACATTGTTCTTTATCTTCGTCAGAGGCTTCTGCCATATTAAAATAATGAAAATACCTTTCTTTATTAATGGAACTAATTTCCTCATGGAGGACCATTTTGGACCTATTAATCCTGTTTCTTATGGTTTCTGGAACTTGTGACCTTGGTTCTGGAGCTTTAGGGGCTAACACTGGTGTTTTGATACTGGTTAAGGGTTTTGACTGAATCATTTGGCTAAATGTTTTTTGGTCATTGAGAGTCAATGTTTTTCTATAATTAAAAAAGGCTCTTTGAGCTTCTTCTGGGTCACTGAATGACTGGTGATGATTATTTGATATTAAAGGAGCAATCTTTGCCCATTCGGTATAGATACCTTGGTTAGGCCCTGAATAAAGTACATAGTATTTAGAAACTCTTTTGGTTTGGGGAGAAAAAGAAATTTCCCCTGTAGTCTTATTATCCGAAGACTGTGTCGAATGTTCTTTCGAACGAAATATACCTTCAAGAGGTGTTATTAAGCTCTTATTATGAGCCATATTAATCTCTATAGGAGACTTTGAGACTGTTGTCTCTAAGTTCTTGCTTTTGCAAGTTCCCTTACTATGGGATAAATTATCCTCGTTGCATATAGAGGATGTTACGCTGTTTGGAGTTAGGTCTCCTTCTTTCATCTTACCATATATACGTTCGAGTTTCCTCAATTGTGTTTCTTTTTCGAGGATTTCTCCTTTTAATTGTAGTATCTGGTCTTCTATGTCTTCCTTTGTGCTCATCTCGGCTTAGCCGTTTTTGGAACCTGCAAATTCTCTTGTCATAATGTCAGCGAGTACGTTTTTTGTTCCAGATATATGTTCTATTTCAAAGTCATAGTAATTTAACCATTGTTGCCATCTTACCAGTCTGGCTTGTTTGTAGTCTCCTCTAATAGTCGTTCTTATAAAATAAGATACGTTTTTATTATCAGTTCTAACCAGGAATTTATATGGGAGTAAGTACACTTTAAAGGCTTTAATGGTTTTTATTAGAGAAAGAATCTCTTTTTCATTACTATGATATCTAGTTTCAGCTGGTTTAAATGTTCCAGATGAATATCTACATATTAATTCTTGATTATTAGGAGTGAGTGCTTTTAATACTCCTCCCCAGTATAGATCAGATGCATCGCATTCAATGATGGGTTTGTCTTCAGGACTTGGATTATAAAGGTCAGGGAGAGTTTTTACCTGTCCTTTGATTTTTCTTACAGTTTCTGTATCTTGGTCAGTCCAAGACCATTTTATTTCCTTTTTTAGTTTTATTTGTAGAGGATGTCTAAGACTAGCAATTTTTGGATAATATCCTGAAATATAATTAAGTAGTCCAAGAAATCTTTCTACTGTTTTTCTATCTTGTAGTTGGTCTGGAAATTCACTAATATGGACTCCTATATGTTTTTGTAGGATGAGCTTTCCTCGGTCAATAGTGAGCCCAAGAAAGTTTATTTGGGCCTTGCATAATTGGGCCTTCTTTTTGCTTAAGACTATACCATAGTCTATACATCTTTGTAAGACATTAGTGACATGTTCTTCGTGTTGTTTTTACATTTGAAAAGACAATAATATCATCTACGTACACGGCGCAGTAATTAGAGAAGTCGTTTGAGAGACTTTCATCCATATGTCTTTGGAATATAGAGGGTGCTTGTTTTAAGCCAAATGGCATAACTATCCATTCAAAATGTCCTTGAGGGCATGTAAATGCAGTAAGTTCAATAGAGCTTTCCGTTAGTCTTACTTGCCAGAAACCTGACTTACAGTCAAAGCTGCTATAATAATTTTTTCCTCCAATTCTTTGAAGTAATTGTTCTTTATTGGGTAGAAGATATCCATCTCCTTTGGTATGGTCATTTAGCATTTTGTAGTTTACAACCATTCTCTTTTTTCCTCTTTTTTGTTCTGAGTATTTATTTACCATGAATGCTGGGGAAAAATGAGGACTCTTAGTCTTTCTTATTACTTTTAATTCTAGTAATTCATTGATTTGTTTTCTAAACTCTTCTCGGTCTTGTGGAGAGTATTGCATGGGTTTTGTTTTTATGATTTTGTTAGAATCTAATAATTCTATGTGGGCTGTAAATTTGCTTTTATTAATTCTTTCATCTAAAGGATGTTCAGAACATACTTTGTCAAGCAGATTTTCTATGTTTTGTAGTGAGTAAATTTGTTCGAGAGGGTTTCCCTCTACATCCCCTCCCACAAAAGTGGAAATATTATAATTATCAGGATCAGTGATAGGTGTAATATTTTCAGGATTAGGTGTTGGAAGTGTTGTTCCTAATTTTTTGCTTACTAAAAATCCTTCTTGCCCATGAAAATAGGCTTTATTTATTTTCTTAATGCTGATTGCTATATCTTTTTTGTGAAAAGTTATAGTATCTTTATATTGAGCAAAAGGCTCATAAAGTCTACAGAAGTTATTTCCTAGTGTAATGTCTCATGTAGTTTCTACTTGGTATAAAGTTGGGATTACAAAAGTAACTCCACTTATTTGTACCTGTATTTGTTCTGCTACTTTATCCATAGTCATTATTTCGTCATTTGCTATTCTAGCCTTTATAGGACTTTTAGTTTGTACCCAAAATTCTTTTGGTATAACTAATTTATTTGCAGTGCACATACTGGCTCCTGTGTCTACATACATATCTAAGGAGTATTTTTTATATCCTCTGAAATAAAAGTATCCTTTTATATAAATACTATTTGGATTTGTTTTGCCTAAGGACATAATATTATCATTAGTATTGTCTAGAATACAATTCTTTTCTGTTTCCCAGACTGTATTGTCTTCCTCTTCTTCTTCCCAAGGGATAATTTGACTTGATAAGTTATTCTGAATCCTCTGTCTCAGATTCATCCTCTTCTGACGTGAGTTCCCAAACTTCTTCTCCTTCGGAGATTTCTTCATCACTAAATAAGGGTTCCAATTCATATTTTTGTAGTTCCTCTAGAACTTTATTATAACTATTATTACTTTTACAATCTCTGGCATAATGTCCTATTTCATTGCAAATCCAAAGAACGACATGTAGTTTTTCCCTGTGGACAAAATTTACTTTTGTCATCGATCTTTGGGTCATCTTTTGTTTGAGATTTTTGTTCAAGATCTTTCTTTTGGTACCTTGGATTCTTTTTAAAGAACTTCTTATAAGGTCTCTTATTTTTGTAAGAGTTATTCCATCTTTTTGGTTTCTTAAGTTTATATTTTCTTTTTATTTTCCTGTACTTGCTTTTATATTTGTTGGTTTTTCCATCACAACCATACATATTACTAGGATGAGGAAAGTTTGAACAACATTTATTAAATGTGCTCTTCATGGCTTTCTTTATTTTTATTTCTTCACAATGCTTTTCCATGAATTTGTTTACAAGTAATTTTGCGTATGCTAAGCTACCTTTCATTATATCATTTGCTTGTAAATATTCAGGTAGCACTTCTTTTCCTGCAAAAGGTATTTTTCTTATAAAGTCCTCAACGAACTTGGCCCATTCTTCCATTGGTATTTCTAATAAATGTTTTTCGTAATCACAGTAGAAGTTTTCCAACTTGCATAAGTCACATATTTTTAGGTTAACTAACCTTTTTCTAGCTTCTTCAGCTTTTTTAATTTTCTCTTCGGTTCCTTGGGTTAAGTAGTTTTTTCCTACGAAGACCGTATATATTACATTTGTGAGGTGAGTTAGAAAATCTTCTCTGTACCATTTGTAAAGAGAGAGACATTTAATTGTTCTAGCAAAAGCCTAACGTTTCCGGATGTTTTGCACTTGGCAAGAGTATATATTAGATCAAAATCATTAATCAGATTTTCATCTGTCTTAATTATTAGTCTCATTTCATTATCCCATTCTTCGATTAATTGTTCTCTATTTATAATGCAATCTAGATTTAGATTAATATTACTCTGACTAATTTTTCTAGTTGGTTGATATTCTTCCGGGATATTATATTGAGTGAATCTTTGAGATCTTCCCCCATGATATCCTTTATGGTCTCCGGCTCTAAAGGGGTTTTGGTGGTTCTTTCTTCTTGTTCCTTCAATACGAGGTTTCGCCATTTCTTCTTCTTCAAGATTTATTTTATAATTGTCAGAGGGTTTAGCTACGATAATATTTAGTTTTTCTTCTCCTAGGTTTTCTATTTCTGTGTCAGTAAGACTTAGCATTTGGACAACCTGGTCCATATATTCAGAACTTCTTGTGTTCTCAAAATATTCTTCAAGTTTGTTCTTTATCATTCTTCTTTAGGTAGAATGAGTTTTCTTTTATCTTAAGGTTTTCTGGATGCCATCCTAGTTGAAGAATTTTCTTATCGTGATCCTTTTTTATTTCATCCTCTTTATGTTTTCCTTTTTCTTGGTTTAGTAAATCAAGGATTTCTTGGTTATACTCAGTTTTTTCGATTTTTTCTATTAATTGAGATATTTGCCTTTTTAATTCGGCTATAATAGAGGCTGAGGCCTTTTCAATATATTGTTCAAAATGAACTTTTTGATTATTTTCCAATTGAATTAATCGGTCTTCCATCTTTATTATTTCTTCATAGACTCTATCTATCTTTCCTTGTTGTGCCATTTAGACTTTTCCATCTATTCTTATAATAGTTTCAGATATATGATTTAGTATCTCAATTTTTCCTTCAAGATTTATTATTTTTTGTTCTAGGGATTCCATTCTTTCTTTTATTTGGGACAGTTCTGTCTTTTCTTTTTCAGTTGAACGGTTGTGAGCAAGATACTAATATTATCCCTCTGGAACAATATGAACGGGAGGATGATTCCATTATTGATGAATTACCAACTCTCTCTCCGTCTCTCGCTAGTGATGTTGTTATTGATGAAAATGTTGATTTTGAAGAAGATGGGGTGAAAGAGAAATGTAAAGATGATGAGGGTGTTCATGTTGATGAGGTTGGCCACCAAATTGACGAACAATGCCTCAATTAAGATCTTCTCCATCCCATTGAAAGCGTGAAAATCTCCATCATTCTCGTACCTCCACCTATTTTGAGGGTGAAGAAAGTGGCGAAGGTTTGAAAGAGAAGAAGCCCAAAAAGCTGAAACGTCAAAAAATTTCTTGGGCACTAAATGATTTGATGATGCAAGGAATATATACGAGGCATGAACTGAAAATAAGGACCCGCGAAACCATGAAGTGGGCCAAATGACAAAAAGTCAAGTCCAAACGTGGACTACGGTCGGGCTAACGACCTTAACCAAATACGCTTATTGGGAGGCAACCCAAGTAGGTATGTTTTATTTGCTTTATTTATTTGTTTTATTGTGTCATATCATCCTTTGAACCCAAGACATGTTTTAGTTCTATATGCTATGAGGGCATATCATGTTTTGAGTTTAAGGCTAGATATCTCTCCGAGTTTGTGGGTTTATAGGGGAGTGTATATAGTGTTACCATTAAAAAAAATTATAAAATTTTAAATTTTGTTCTTTTCATATTTTGGGATGTTAGAAAGAGTTGATGATGATTTGTGAGAGCTATAATTTTAAAATCTTGAGTGTTATTATCACTATGGGAATATAATTACATTGAAACATGTAAAGTATGATTATTTCACCTTTCACTTCCATACTATTTTTCTTGATTATTGTTACCAATTTAGCAGACCTTTATAGGATCACTTTGACATTCTCGGGGTCCCTAGAACATGTTTGCATGACAGTCAATAACACATCAATTAGACTATTTGGGAAGTGATTTTATGGCTACTTATAAAATTTCCGCTAGAACCCCTTTGAGCTTTAATGAAATCTCTCACAAGTCGGGAGGTTATCTTATACCACCATTCGCCCTCATTTGTACCCACATCATCCTACCCTTTATACTTATACATTATTTTCTCACATTTTCAAGAAAGTAAAACTAGGGAATAAATAAAAATTGTGGATTATGTTTGAAAAATCAATGGTTCCGTGGGAAGTTGTCATCAAAAGAAAGAAAAGGATTATGAATTGTATTGAAAAGAGGGGCTTGAGCAAAGTATTTAATGCATTTTCTTCGTGATATATATATATATATATGCCAAGGTTCTAAAAAGCGCTAGGCGGATGCTAGGCGGCAGAGCCGAGCCTAGCGCCTAGGCGGGGACTAGTCGGGATTAGTCGGGACCTAGGCGGGGCTTAGAACTAGGCGTTGGAGAGGGGCCTAGCGCCTAGGCCCTTAGGCGGGGTCTTTTAGAACACTGATTATATGCAAAGCAAAAGAAAAGAAAAATCTGAAAAGAAAGCCTTGCCCTCTTTATATTGAAGTAGAAAGTGACCAAAGAAAAGAAAGGTGATCAACCCCATGTAAAAAAATATATATGCAAAAGCATAAGTTTGGGGGTTGATTCAATGGGTTGGCATGAAGCGGATAGTTAAACTCAAAGTGAGGATATATGATGAAGACTTCTTAATTTAACTTGCTTGACTTCGTATGTGCTTATCTTCATTTGTAACCGTCATCCTAGCCCGCGATTTTTCGCGATACATTATAAGCCATAAAACCATATTTGATCCATAAATAGTAGCCGGGTTGACAATTTTGTTGTGCAGAAATTCCATCCTATTATTATTGATTTAGAACATGACATAAGTGACCCTATAAAATATCTTATTTTGGTAAACAATGTTCTCTCATTATTTATTCATCTTTCATTATGTGGTGGAGAATTGTAAGTTAGATGCATCCATTTAAATATAATCTCATGTTCATGATGATACTTGTAGATTATGTGTGTTGTAAGATCTGAGACTTGTTGTACCAAAAACGTATTATATAAATTGAACATTCCCAAAAATATTTTATTTGTTTCAATTAGTTAGTTTTAGTTTGTTTTATGTTTGTTTTACTCGATTATAAGCAAAAGATAAATTTGGGGGTATTTGATAGATGTGATTTTACTCATCCAAAAGATATGTTTCCTACCTTATTTGGTACTCAAAACCTTGAAAATTTAAGGTATTTTCTAGTGTTTTATAAGTACAGGGGCTGAAGTGAAATTAGGCAGAAAACGAAGGAGAAAAACTGGTTTATAAAGTTCAGGGGCCAAAGTGCTGAAATTGGAAAAGGAAGGATTCAGGCTGGATCAGGAGCATGGCCGCAAACTTCAGCTGAAGAGGCCAAGCGGCCGCACGAATTCTAGGGCGAACACGCCAAAGGAACAGATGGGCAAAGATTGCTCCTTTAATATCAAATAATCATCACCAGTCATTCAGTGACCCAGAAGAAGCTCAAAGAGCCTTTTTTAATTATAGAAAAACATTGACTCTCAATGACCAAAAAACATTTAGCCAAATGATTCAGTCAAAACTCTTAACCAGTATCAAAACACCAGTGTTAGCCCCTAAAGCTCCAGAACCAAGGTCACAAGTTCCAGAAAAAGTTATAGTATCTTTATATTGAGCAAAAGGCTCATAAAGTCTACAGAAGTTATTTCCTAGTGTAATGTCTCCTGTAGTTTCTACTTGGTATAAAGTTGGGATTACAAAAGTAACTCCACTTATTTGTACCTGTATTTGTTCTGCTACTTTATCCATAGTCATTATTTCGTCATTTGCTATTCTAGCCTTTATAGGACTTTTAGTTTGTACCCAAAATTCTTTTGGTATAACTAATTTATTTGCAGTGCACATACTGGCTCCTGTGTCTACATACATATCTAAGGAGTATTTTTTATATCCTCTGAAATAAAAGTATCCTTTTATATAAATACTATTTGGATTTGTTTTGCCTAAGGACATTCGAATATAATGAGCCTTCAAGCTCAAGCTAGGTGTAATTATATTTATATACATATATAATTATTAATATTAAATAAACATATAAAATTTTAAATATAAAATATATATTCAACACCATTTCAACTCATCATCCTATAGCCACCACTTTTATTTTATTTAATATTCTTTATTTTTATGATTAGAAGAATATTATTATTATTATTATTATTATTATCATTTATAATTAAAAATAAAAACTTCACACTTATTTACTTTTTTACTAAAAAGACGATGAAAAAAAATAATAAAAAAATAATGCATTAACGCGCCTCTTTAGGCCCGTGTAATTTACGGCTCTTATAATTTTAACCAATAAAAAATTAAGAAACAAAATAAATCATTTACTATCCACTTTATCAGAAAATTTTGGGGGAACTCTGTTTCCCCCAAACATATAAAAAGTCTTGTTTTTAAAAAATTCAAGGCAAAAACTCAGTGTTTTACGACATAAACTCGATGTTTTAAGACAAAAACTCGATGTTTTAAGACATAAACTCGATGTTTTAGTTGCTAACCTTAACTCGGTGTTTTAACGCCTAAACTCGATGTTTTAACTTTTAGGTATTTTAACGCCTAAACTCAGTGTTTTAAGCTCGAAACTCAATGTTTTACGCTCGAAACTCAAAATTACAAAGTGGACTTTTTATAACTTATGGAGAAACAAGTTTCCCCCAAAATGGACTCCCACTTTATTTGGGTAATTGTTAATAAAAGTAATTTATTTTATTTCATAATAAATGATATTATAAATCATTTAGTTTCTTGATATTTTGTTCTAATGTGTATGCACATGTGTATGTTTAACATGTTGTACAAAGCTTCTTAAATAAGCTACTCATTTTCAGTAATCTTTTTGCCTTCCATAGATTTTAAACCATAACCAAGTAACTACAAATGTGCCCTTCTATATTTTAAAAATTATGGAAGTCGTTTTATAGAGAGAGAGAGAGATAGCGATTTATAACTAATTATTTTATGCTCATTTCTAAAAATATATTATATTCACTTCTAATATGAGTTTTAAATTAAGGAAAAAATTAAACCAAGAAACTAATCTAATTTTGGACTAAAACTTTATTATACTAATTTTCTCATTTCTCAAATAAATGTCCAAAATTATTCAACAAATACCTACTTTCCAAACGAAATAATATTAAATATACCAAAATTGTTTATACCTATATCAATATATGGTTCAAACGAAAGTAAAAAACGATGTTCATTTTTTTCATTAATCATCTTCACATAAACACAAATGCAAGATCAATCATATCAATATTATGAAAATCAATTATTACCAAAAAAAAAATAAAATGAAAATAACATAGGTTAGCTTACATATTTGGCCCATCTTTTACCCCTTTCAACTCATTATCATATACCCCATCACTTTTATTTTATTTTATATTTTTTATTTTTAGAATTAGTAAAATTATTATTATTATCATTATCATTTATAATTAAAATAAACTTGAGACTTAATTAATTTTGACTAAAAACATATATTGAAAAATTAAAAAGGAAAATTAACAAATACTCCCTCCGTCCCACGTGAATGCAAACTTATTTCCATTTTGGTATGTCCCACGTAAATGCAAACTGCCCAAAATGGAAACAAATTTATTATTTTATATTCACCCTACCCCACCCACTCATTCTCTCTCTTCATTTTTCACCATACAATTTATTCAACCAACCTACTATTAACTTCATTCATTCTCTCTCTTCATTTCCTACCACACATATTCATTATCTTAAAAATATTTATTAGTTATTGTGCCCAAAAAAATGGTTTGCATTCACGTGGGACGGAGGGAGTACTCCCTCCGTCCTGATCGACTTAGAACTTTTTGCCATTTTGGGCGTCCCACCCGACTTAGGACGGCGCAAAATGGAAACCTTAAATCACTATTCTCTCCACTCATTCTCTCTCCTACATTATTTTAATACTCACAACACCATTATAATTTACTATTCCCTCCACTCATTCTCTCTCCTATTTTTAAATTACACTCACAATATTTACCTTTTCCTTAATCCCCGTGCCATTTCAAAAAATCCTAAATGGGCTGGGACGGAGGGAGTATTAAATAAGAAATTTATACTTTAAAAAAATGATTTTTTTTCTGTGTCCAAATCAAATGAAAATAATCTCTATTTAAAGAGGAAAAAAAATTATGAATTTTGGTATAATTTTTTTTTAAATAAAATTAATTTATTATAAAATAAATTAGATAAAAGAAATGGGTGAAAAAAAAAGACAACCAACCATAGACCAACACGTGTAAAATAAAAAAAAAAAAAAAACAAACAGCCTTCAAGCGCCCTTGTTGGCGAGTGCATCCCACGCTCCAGCGAAATGTCCGAAATACCCTTCAGTAAAATGGCGACATGTGTCCAAATGTCAAAAAAAAAAAAAAATTTAAATGAAGCCCATTCACACGCTGACACGTGTCGTTTCAGTTGAGGTTTTTTACAATTTGCCACCAAATGAAAAGACGAAAATGCCCCTATAACCTCCTCAAATTACCGAAAGCTTGTTATTATATATCTACTAGTACTCTACCCGTGCGATGCACGGTGAAATATCAAAGCTCTCTTCAAGCACGATGAAATATCAAAGCCGTCTTCAAACACGTTAAAAAAAATATATTTAGTAGAAATTAAAAGGCAAAAAGTTGAATAGAAGAAGGAACAACGTTTATGTAATCAAGAAATATAGAACACGCAGTAACCAATATCAAAAGCATAGAATTTATATATTTTGAAAAACTTCCTTAAAAACTACATTAGTAATAATTTCTTGAAAACGACATTAATAACCGTACCACTTTTTTTCATATTTAATATTTATTTTGGGATGGTATTGTAATTTTCTTTTCCTTTTATTTTTTGCATACTCCTACCATGTGTGTAATAATAGTGTAGCTTTTATAATTATCGTTTTTAAATTGAACAACGCTTAATAACCATTTTTATTAGTAATCTTTTTTAAATTGAACTACACTCAAATCATCATTTTTATAGTGAGTTACACTCAATCTAATATGTTGGCCTCTCTCTCTCTCTCTCTCTCTCTCATAGCTTCATCCCATTCCACGCTAGTCAGCTAATGTGGAATTTTGTTATGTGTCGTGGATTGGAAATCCAAAATTTCAAGTGACTCATTTTATCAATTTCGTAATTTCTGGTTATATTTGATTTAATTTTTTTATTTTTTTTGAGTGAATGAAAATTCTTCCATTTTTGGTATTGATAACCGTCTGGATATATTTGATTTAAATTTTTTTTTTTTGAGTGAATGGAAATTCTTCCATTTTTGATATTGATAACCGTCAAACTGTAGCCGTAGGTTGAGAGAGTTTGTGAGTTAATCTAATGATTCAAATTGAATAAAGGGAAAATCGATTAACAATAGCCGTAGGATTGGGCAGTTGAGAACAAATCTTAGCCGCTCTTTGTCTAAAGTCAATTTTTAATTTTTTTTTTCCAAAAATTAATATATTAAAAAGAAAAATAAAATTCGGTACTATAAATAGAAAAATAAATATATTATTATTGAGAGATAAAACATAAATAACGTTTTTGATTTTGTAAATATAGTTTACTAATCCTCAAAATCATATTAAATTGGTGCCATGTTCCTACGTAAGAAAGGTTCAAAGCACTTTGTGCTTCAATTGCTTCGGAGAAAGAAATTTATGTAATTTTCATATTTGAATATTCATTCTGATCTCAGAAGCTTAGATATGTTGACCCGAGTTATGTTAGTCCGTTGATGGGTATGTTGGTACCAAAAAACCCACAATCCCTTCTCAGAGTGAACAATTTTATTGGAATGAAAAGAAAAAACATTCAGAATGAGAATGGGTATTGAGAGATATGAGATTGGTAACCGTCAAACTGCAGCCGTAGGATGAGAGAGTTTGAGAGTTAATCTAATGATCCAAATTGAACAGAGGAAAAATCAATTAACAATAGCCGTAAGATTGAGCAGTTGAGGACAAATCTTAGCCGCTCTTTGTCTAAAGTCAATTGGCGGTTATTTTTGATCATTATTATAATATAGATAGATTTTAGAGATGGATGAGCTTTTGGACGGGCCCAAGCCCAAGTTGGGACCAAACCGTGAACAATGATCAAGCCGTCGCCACGCCAACCCCTTGCACTCACAGACTCACTCATTCACAGTCTCACACATACTGTACAAACACAGAGTTCTCTCCTTCCCTAAAGGACGTCGTCAAGACAGTTACGGTCAATTCAAGCTCGTCGCCTTTACTGTTCATCAGGTTCACAATGTAAAGTTTTCTATTTCGCTATTTAGGGTTTTCAATTTTAATCTATTACATTTTCTATGAATTTTTGGTCCCTCCGCCTGATGAATATAGTTGCAGTTTTTTATTATTGTTAGTTAAATTTGAACATGTTAGAATGAATATTAGATGTGAATTCGCTTGTCTTTATGAAAGCGGTGGGTAGTCTAATTTGGGTATGTGAGTAATTGAGCTTCCTGTGCAAATGGGTTGTTTCAAGAAGGATTGAATTTCTGTTGTTTTCAGCAAAAAACATATGATACCAAATACCAAATCAGTGTTCTAGTTGTCGCAATCGCTTAAAGAAACGACATTGCACAGTGAATTGAAAATGGTTATAAAGCTGCCTTATAATTTAATGATTCTAGGAGTCTAGTTGAATTCACTTTTGAAAATCAGTCAGCTCATCATCACATCCAGTATTCTAAATTGAGTTCAAATCAAATAAATGATACTCTTTCCTCTGTAATATTAGCTACTATGATCTTCTGTTTTTACCTTTGATATTTTTGAATAGTTGCAGATATTAAGAGAGTGCTTAGTTAGCTGGTTTTTTGTTGTTACACAATGCCCAAAGCGAGTGCACCTAAGAAACTTGCACCAGCTTGTGAGAATCCTGATGTGAAAGATGATGGACCTTCTCGACCAAGGAAGAAAACAGAAGATGGGTTTGTTGTCTACACAAAAGAGGAATTAGGGTTGGGGAGATCAGATGCTCCAAAAAAACCATGTAATGAGATTGATGAAATATTTTCTTATAAGAAACGGAAGAAATCTGAACAGGAGAAAGCGGAGAAGCAAGCAGATGATGAGTCTGCAAAAGCTAAAAAGCTGAAGAAAAAGAAGAATAAGAAAATAGAAGTAAAAGAGAAAGAGTACCGAGACCCACCCTCTCGACCAAGGAAGAAAACGGGGGATGGGCTAGTTGTCTACACAGAAGAGGAATTAGGGTTGGGAAAATCAGATGCTGGAGGTACTCCTCTTTGTCCCTTTGATTGTGATTGTTGTTTCTGACAATCACACCCTATTCCGTCACCTGCCACCTATGTTGTGGGAGCTCCAAGAAATTTTCAGTTCTCTTTGTGCTCTTCTCCTTCATATGTAGCTCTTATGACAATGGTATATTACACTAGATTAGTGCACAAGTCTTGTCATGATTTGTTTACATTTTTCAATCATGAAGTTGTTTCCTCCAAGTTTAGAATATATATGGAAGTACTATCATTCAATTCTTGAGCAATTCTACTATTCTCTAGCTTATTTTTTTTGGATAACCTTATTGATAGGGTTCCTAAGAAATGACATTTCTACACTTTGGTTATAGAGATCAATGTTGCTGCTATTTTAATGAAAAACATTCCTCAAGTTAGGGTGCATTCGATTTGCAACCTTTAAATGCTTACTTTTTGGATTTGCCAAGCGTATCTACCATTTACTTTCAAATGCTTACTTTTTGCATACTGTAGAAAAGATATTCCTACAAGGTAGATTTTTTTGATGCTCAATTATTCCTTTTGTGTTGGTTAAATGATCCAGATTATGTTGCTGAAATTTCTGTTTCATGATATAGAGTGGTTGCTAAAGGATGTCAGGTTTCTCATGTTTCTATATAATAAATACCATTGTATTATACATCCACAACAATACAAGTCACCACCAACGCTCTATCCCAGCATCAAATAAAATTCTGGCATAACCATATTTTGCGTGGTGCAATCTACTTACTAAGAGACTACAAACACCCTACAACCCAAAAGACGAAAAGGAAAGTAATCTAAAGAGATTGCAGCAAATATTGGCTCGACAAAAAGGCCTTAAAGTTAGCACTCAATTGC
This sequence comes from Adenophora triphylla var. japonica, assembly GCA_022495995.1. NCBI lineage: Eukaryota > Viridiplantae > Streptophyta > Magnoliopsida > Asterales > Campanulaceae > Adenophora > Adenophora triphylla. Next base: position 201,004 of record JAFEMH010000304.1, on the reverse strand, counting down.
CAAACAATGTTCTTTTGACATCTTTGAGGAAGTTGGGTTTGGTTGCATCCAAAGACAAACCAGGGGAAGATGACGGCAATGTGGATGGAGTCTTTGTAGCTGAAGAAAGAGAATCATTTAGAGAAATATCCATATCTTCCTCGTTTATTGTGTCTAACATCTTTGATGCGCGACGTCTTCTCATGAGGCTGACGAATTGTGGTGGTGCAACCTCTGTAACGAACCTGGCAATGCGAGAGTTTGCCATTTGTGTTTGTGTTTTGGGAGAGATTGCTGGTGGAGAAAATGAGACTAGAGGGAGTCTTTGTAAGGTAGAATGATCGATGGATGAAGTATGAACAAGTGAAATATGCAGATGGATTTTATAGGGAGAGGATTTGCCTTGGCTTATGCCACTGGATGAGATATACAAGGCTATGATGAGTGGTCTGAATTGAGTCAAATGTGTTGATCAATGAGTCTTGATCACATTTTATTTGTTAGTGCCGCCTCCAACTTTTCGTATTTATTGCATAGTCCTTGATGTTGCTAGTCAAGTCTAGGAAATACCTCTAAAGGTTGAAGCCATTGGGGCCATGGAGTGCCATGTGTCTATGCATTTGTTGAATGTAATATCCCTCGAGAGATTTGCTTTTTGTTGTCATTGAAAAATCCATATTCTTACTTTTCCAGAGTTTCAGTTGCGTGCCTGTCAGGTAATTGTTTTAGGGTTGGTAGCCTTTTAAAGGGCAGATCTAGTTCATTTTATCAGGATTTAGGTTATATTCTATGAGTAGTTCTTTTTAAGGAAGAAAGAAAATTCAATTGTATGCTATATCAACTCTCTCTCTCTCTCTCTCTCTCTCTCTCTCTCTCTCTCTCTCAACTCGTTTGCCCTCTTATCTATAGTACCAACAGTGAGAGTGGAGTCCAAATTTGACGCGTACAAATTGCATGAATGCATCTGTGGAGGTACCGTGCCGCTAGGTTCCCTGCCTTATTCATTAACCAGCAACAGTTGCATAAAAGCACGTCTTTGGTTTGGTTTGGTTTGATTTAGTAAAGGGTGATTTCGCTTTCATAGATCCCATCCCAGTGGTGGAATGATTTAGCTACTTATGCTCGCCCTAGTTATTTTCAACGCGAGCATATGGAGGTACTGTGCCATCTCTCTCACCCCTTCTTCCTATGGCTTCTTTGTCAACACTTTTTTGTCGGGGGAGGGGTTGGGGCTCCATGCTAGAATTTCTTCTCTTTATTTTGCGAAGGACAAATAGTCTTCAAACAAGTGTCCTTTCACTTTCGAGTGATTAGCTATTATAACCACTAAATACATTAGTGCGGCATTTTGTAAATAAAGGTAACTTTGACTAGGTCTAGGCAAAAAATTGTAGGAACCAGACCGATTAACCTATTCCATACCATTCCAACTGAAACCATAGCTTTCCAATGAGATTGGTCTGGTATGATATCCAAGTCACTCGTAAACAATATTTTGGGTTCGATTCCAATTCTTCAAATTAACTTGGAAATTTTCCCAGACTGGCCCAACAACCATAGAACTCCCATATGCATTCCTAACCCTAGGCGGCTAGGCCTAAACCCAACCCGTTAATACTTAAACTTGCCTAAAACCCAAAATATAAACACTAGATTTTCCACTCTCGGCTGTAGCCAAATGAAAATAGGACGTGTAAGAATTTCTTTACTTTAGATACGCAATCACTTTTCCCCTAAAGTAGAAATATTGAGTGCCTATGTTTTTGCACTTTCAGCTATTGTACTGTAGGCTTTTGGGGATAGTGTCTATCTAAAGTAGAATGTTTGAAAATTGCTAAAAAAATGGGTGGTTAAAGCAGAAACTCCATCAAAGTACACTGGGCCAAAAGTATTTGACCTTTATTTTGATAGTCATATTATTCTTTTTTCGATCCACAATAAAGTATGCTGTTTAAATCTTTTGCTTTAGTTATGCACTAACTTGGTGTTTATTTTCTTTCGAATGTCCATAGTGTGCAAAAATATATTTATACATGGTAGATTTTACTGAAGTTCAGTTAATCCATTTGTCTTGGTTAAATGATCCAGATTATGTTACAGAAATTTATGTTTCATGATTTATAGTGGTTGCTAAAGGATGTCATGTTACTAAAGTTTCTATATAACAGATAACATTACAACAATACAAGCCACTCAACACTATATCCCAGCATCAAATAAAAGTCTGGCATAACTAATTTTTGCTTGGTGCAATCTACTTACTAAGAGACTACCAACACCTTACAACCCAAAAGACGAAATTACAGTAATCAAGAGAGAGTGCAGCAAACACTGGTTCGATAAAAAGGCCTAAAAGTTGGCACTCAATTACCAAATAATGTTCTCTTGACATCTTTGAGGAAGCAATTGGGTTTGGCTGCATCAAAAGACAAAGCAGATGATGAAGACGAAGACGGTAATGTGGATGGAGTCTTTGTAGCCAAAGAGATAGAATTGGTTAGATAAATTTCCCTATCTTCCTCGTTTATTGTGTCTAACATCTTTGATGCACGGCGTCTTCTCATGACACTGACGAATTGTGGTGGTGCAACCTCAGTAACAAACCTGGCAATGCGAGAGTTTGCCATTTATGTGTGTTTTGGGAGAGTTTATTGTGTATAAGATGGGACTAGAGAGCTATGTAGGGGTAGAATGATGGATGAAGTATGAACATATGAGATAATGTAGATGGCTTTTATAGGGATATGCTTTGCCTTGGGTTATGTCACTGGATGAGATAGATATTCAAGAAGGCTATGGTAAGTCGTCTAAATTGAGTCAAATGTCTTAATCAGTTTTTATTTGTTAGTGCCGCCTCCACTTTTCGTATTTATTGCATATTCATTGATGTTTGCTTGTCAAGTCTGTGAGATAACCTCATTATTGGGATTTAGGGACCATGGGGTGCCATGTGTCAATGCGTTTGTTGAATGTAAGATCCCTTATAGATTTCCTTTTTGTTGTCATCAAAAAATCCATATTCTTACTTTTCCAGAGTTTCAGTTGCGTGCTTGTAAGGTAATGATTCTTGGGTGAATTTGTTTTGTTTCAGGTCCAGCCAGTGGCGGACCTATGGCTATGTATACGGGTGCAAGTGCGCCCATATAATCTAATAGTCTGTCTAGTTCAGTAAAGTGCTAGGCTTTTAACCTTGTGGTTTTTGGGTTTTAGTCCCACAACAAACACCTTTTTTCGTCACAATTTACATTTTGAAGCTTTATAGTGTAATTTGTGCACCCACTTAAAAATGGTCCCGCGTTCGCCATTGGGTCCAGCATATGAAGAGTAGGAAGCTTTTGTCAACTGAAAGCTGGTATGAACTTGCCTTGTGAGATTTTAACTCTCAAGATTTCTAGTTCTGTTTTAAGGAAATACTTATCATAAAGCTTATGCTCCCTATCCCCTAAGCATTAAACCTTAAGAGTTCAAAGGAATAATGAAGAAAATGTGATGGCTGGACAGAATAATCAGCCTCTTCCTCAAGGTGAATTTTATTGCTAAGCCTCTTACATTTGACGTGTTAAACTCATGGGTCAATACATATGATCTCTCTCTCTCTCTCTCTCACACACACACACAGAACTATATTGCCCTCTTATATATGGCAGCAACAGTGAGAGTGGAAGAAGAGTCCAAATTTTTACGCGTATGATATGGTGGACCATTTGAAACCTTATCTTGGTTCCTTTCCTTCATTCAATTACCTTCCATCATATTCATGGGCTGCATATCATTTTCCCCATGTGATATGTACGAATGCATCATTGGAGGTACTGTGCCGGCAAGGGCACCTGCCTTATTCATTAATCATCATCAACAGTTGCATAAAAGCACATATTTGGGTTGGTTTGAAGTAGTAAAGGGTCATTTTGCTTTCAAAGATCCCATCCCGGTAGTGGAATGGTTTATCTCCTTTATGCTCGCCTCAGGTATTTTTGAGCCGAGCATATGGAGGTAATGTGCTGTCTCTCTCCCCCACCTCTCCTTCTCGTTTCTTTGTCAGCACTTTTTTGTAGGGAAGGGGATGGGGCTCCATGCTAGAATTTCTTCTCTTTATTTTCGAGGGCCAAATAGTCTTCAAACAAGTGTCCATTACGTTTTCGGACTGTGAGATTAGTTAATAACGGTTTATGTTTATTTTTGAGAGAGATACTAGGAATGAATCCAACATAAACAAATTTAACAAGTTATCTTGTTTGAAATCACTTGAAAGATGATCATTTACCTTGTGCTAGCAGCCTTATTTTGTGTGAATGACTGACATTTGAAAGATATATGGGCAATCTGACGTTTAGATTAATCTTTCCTTATAGTATCCCCTGTTTGGTCTGATGTTAAGCATCTCAATTGTCACAATAAGACTTTGGGATAATTTCAAAAACATGCACTCGCCACAAAAATATGTGCAACTTAAAGTCTGGCTCTACCTTTCCTCACAAATGTATGTGCAACCTAATTTTCTTATGTACTCCCTCCGTTTCAAATTGCATGTTGTTTTAGGAGTTAATTTTTGTTTCAAAATATTTGACATCAAGGAAACTTTGCTCTTGCATACCAATCATACCTTATTTGTAATTGTGAAATATCTTTGTATAAGCATTTAATTACCTAGATGATTGGATTATTTTAGGGGTACATGTACAATAATTGCATATCTTAATATGCGTGAAGAGGTCTAAAACGACATGTATTTTGAAAGGAGGGAGTAATTGATAGCATCATATTATTCATGTACAACAATTCAAGTCATCCAACACTATATCCAAGCATCGAAGAAAATCTGGCATAAGTAATTTTTGCGTGATGCAATCTACTTCCTGAAAGTCTTTCCCTTTAAAAGGCTACCAACACCCTACAACCTAAAAGACGAAAAGTATAGTAATCTGAAGCTTAAACAGCAAACATTGGCTCAAGAAAAAAGGCCTAAAAGTTAGCACTCAATTGCCAAACAAAGTTCTTTTGACATCTTTGAGGAAGTTGTTAGTGCCGCCTCCTGCTTTTCGTATTTATTGCATTGCATGTTATTTGATGTTTGCTAGTCAAGTCTGGGAGATAACTGGGACCATGGAGTGCCATGTGTCTATGCATTTGTTGAATGTAATTGTCATAAAAAAAATTCCATATTTTTTACTTTTCCAGAGCTTCAGTTGCGTGCTTGTCAGGTAATGCGATATTTGGGTGAAACTTGTTTTTTTCAGGTGAAGCTTCGGTCAACTTTAATCTGGTATGAGATTTTAACTCTCAAGATTTCTACTTCTGCTTTAAGGAGTTACTTAGCAAAACATCCCTTAGTTGTCAGATGTTAGTTTTTGTGGGTTCTTGATCTCTTGGTTCTTGTGCAGAATATAGAATTTTGTATTCAGGTATGCATTCATTCAGTTCTTAAAATCACATTTGAGTAGAGTGCCCAAATTTGGTAATGGAAGAAATCTAAAAATACCGATGCTCTCTCTCTCTCTCTCACACACACACACAACTCTATTGCCCTCTTATCTATGGCACCAACAGTGAGAATGAGTCCAAATTTTACGCGTGGACCATTTCAAACGTTATCTTGGTTCCTTCCAGTTACCTTTCATCATGGGCTAGGCTGCATATGATTTTTCCATGTGGTATGTACGATTGTACTGACAATTCCATTATAAATTGCATGAATGCATCAGTGGTAGGGTACCGTGCCGGCAAGGGTGCCTGCCTTATTCAACAACAGTTGCATAAAAGCACATTTTTGGATTGGTTTGAAGTAGTATAGGTATAACTATCCTGTTGTAGACAAATAGAGGGTCATTTTGGTTTCATAGATCCCATCCCGGTGGTGGAATGATTTATCTCCTTTATGCATATGGAGATGCTGTGTCGTCTCTCTCACCCCCCTCTCACTCTGGTTTTTTTGTCAGCACTTTTTGTTGTAGGGAAGGGGTTGTGGCTCCATACTAGAATTTATTCTCTTTGTTTTCGAGGGCCAAATAGTCTTCAAACAAGTGTCCATTTCATTTTCGGACGGTGGGGTTTGTTAATAAAGGTTTATGTTTATTTTAGAGAGATATACTAGGAATGAATCCAACATATACTCCCTCCGTCCCATAAAGATGTTCCTTTTTGACTATTCAAACATCATATTGGTATATTTTTCTTTCCATCATTATCCTTAACGAAAGTAAGAATTACCTTAATGAAAGTAAGACTTATGCATGTAGCAAATGACTATTCAAGCATTTTAGTGGTATAGTTTAGGAAGTTCACATATTTTAATCTCTAAACATTGGAAATGAGACTTCTTTTTAGGACACACAAGTAGAAAATGGGAACATATTTATGGGACAGAGGGAGATAAAACTAACAAGTTATTTTGTTTGGAATCACTTGAAAGGTGATCATTATAACTTGTGCTAGCAGCCTATTTTTTGTGTGAATGATTTGACATTTGAAAGAAATATGGGCACTCTGAAGTTTAGATTAATATTTCCTTTTAGTATCCCCTGTTTGATCTGATGTTAAGCATCTCAATCGTCACAATAAGACTTTGAGGACGGATTTCAAAAATATGGGCAATCTAAAATCTGGTGCTATCTTAACTTACAGTAATTATGCATTTGAGCATTTCCCTTGATTTTTTGTTGGTGTTAGCTAAAGATATCTTTCCTGTTCATGATATATAGTGGTTGCTAAAAGTATATCATGCCACTCAACTTTTTTACATAATAGATAACATTGTATTATACATGTACAACAATACAAGTCACACAACTCAATATCCCAGCATCCTAGAAAATTCTTGCATAACTAAATTTTGTGTGGTGCAACCTATTTGTTAAGAGGCTACCAACACCCTACAGCCCAAAAGACGACAAGTACAGTAATCGAAACCGAGTGCATCAAACATGTGAAGGAGAAAAAAAGGCCTAAACGTTAGGACTCAAATTGCCAAACAATGTTCGTTTGACATCTTTGAGGAAGTAATTGGGTTTTGCTGCATCGAAAGACAAACCGGATGAAGAAGAAGACAGAAATGTGGATGGGATATTTCTAGCCGAAGAGATAGAATTTCTTAGAGAAATATCCATTTCTTCATCGTTTATTGTATCTAACAACTTCGATGCACGGCGTCTTCTCATGACACCGACGAATTGTGGTGGTGCAACTTCTGTAACGAACTTGGCAACGCGAGAGTTTGCCATTTTTGTGTGTTTTAGGAGAGCTTTATGGTGAATAAGATGAGACTAGAGAGAGTCTATATATGTAAAGGGTTGAAGGATGGATGAGATATGAACTAGTGATAATATGTAGATGGCTTTTATAGGGAGATGTTTTGCTTTGGGCTATGTTACTGAAGGGTTAATTCCACTACTCACCCCTGAGGTTTAGACAAGTCTCATTGTTCCCTTGAGGTTTGGTTTCACCTCACTTTTCCCCTTTTGTCAACTTTATTTATGTCAAATGACTATTTTATCCCTAAATCTTTCCAATGTATAGCCAAATACTACATTAGACACGTTATATTTAGGCGTAAAATAGCCATTTTGCATAAATAAAGAAGACAAAAGGGGTATATTGTAATGAAACCAAACCTCGGGAGGGGGGGGGAGGGCAGTGGGTTAAAATATCCTTACCTTGTCACTGGATGAGATATACAAGGCTATGGTGAGTGCCAGTGGTCTGAATTAAGTCAGATGTATTGATCTTTGGGTCTTAATCAATTTTTATTTGTTAGTGCCGCTTCCTACTTTTCATATTTATTGCATTGCATAGTCATTGATGTTTGCCAGTCAAGTCTGGGAGATAATTGGGACCATGGAATGCCATGTGTCTATGCCTTTGTTGAATGTAATATCCCTTAGAGATTTGCTTTTTGTTTTCATCAAAAAATCCATATTCTTACTTTTTCAGAGTTTCAGTTGCGTGCTTGTCAGGTAATGTTTTTTGGGTGAAATTTGTTTTCATCACAAAATCCATATTCTACTTCTGCTTTAAGGAGTTTCTTAGCAAAACATCCCATAGTTGACAGATGTTAGTTTTTTGTTGGTTCTTGATCTCTTGTTTCTTGTGCAGAATATACGCGGGGACTACTAGTGCAACCATGGTCTCCAAACTTGAAGGAGTTTGTCTTATGCTGGCGTGTTGGCTGTCGTATGCTGGGAACTCTTGCAAAAGAAAATTCAACTGTTTAAACCGTGGCCTACTTGTATATTGTGTATTCAGGTATGAATTCATTCTGTTCTTTAAATCATATTTGAGTAGAGTGCCCACTTTTGGCAATGGTAGAAATCCAAAAATACCGATGCTCTCCCCCCCCCCTCAAACACACACAACTCTATTGCCCTCTTATCTATGGCACCAACAGTGAGAAATGAGTCCAAATTATATGCGTGGACCATTTCAAACGTTATCTTGGTTCCTTCCAGTTACCTTTCATCATGGGCTAGGCTGTATATGATTTTTCCATGAGGTATGTACGATTGTACTGACAATTCCATTATAAATTGCATGAATGCATCAGTGGTAGGGTACCGTGCCGGCAAGGGTGCCTGACTTATTCAACAACAGTTGCATAAAAGCACATTTTTGGATTGGTTTGAAGTAGTATATGTATAGCTATCCTGTTGTAGACAAATAGAGGGTCATTTTGGTTTCATAGATCCCATCCCGGTGGTGGAATGATTTATCTCCTTTATGCTTGCCTTAGTTATTTTTGAGGCGAGCATATGGAGATGCTGTGTCGTCTCTCTCACCCCCCTCTCCCTCTGGTTTTTTTCTCAGCACTTTTTGTTGTAGGGAAGGGGTTGTGGCTCCATACTAGAATTTATTCTCTTTGTTTTCGAGGGCCAAATAGTCTTCAAACAAGTGTCCATTTCATTTTCGGACGGTGGGGTTTGTTAATAAAGGTTTATGTTTATTTTAGAGAGATATACTAGGAATGAATCCAACATATACTCCCTCCGTCCCATAAAGATGTTCCTTTTTGACTATTCAAACATCATATTGGTATATTTTTCTTTCCATCATTATCCTTAACGAAAGTAAGAATTACCTTAATGAAAGTAAGAATTATGCATGTAGCAAATGACTATTCAAGCATTTTAGTGGTATAGTTTAGGAAGTTCACATATTTTAATCTCTAAACATTGGAAATGAGACTTCTTTTTAGGACACACAAGTAGAAAATGGGAACATATTTATGGGACAGAGGGAGATAAAACTAACAAGTTATTTTGTTTGGAATCACTTGAAAGGTGATCATTATAGCTTGTGCTAGCAGCCTATTTTTTGTGTGAATGATTTGACATTTGAAAGAAATATGGGCACTCTGAAGTTTAGATTAATATTTCCTTTTAGTATCCCCTGTTTGATCTGATGTTAAGCATCTCAATCGTCACAATAAGACTTTGAGGACGGATTTCAAAAATATGGGCAATCTTAAATCTGGTGCTATCTTAACTTACAGTAATTATGCATTTGAGCATTTCCCTTGATTTTTTGTTGGTGTTAGCTAAAGATATCTTTCCTGTTCATGATATATAGTGGTTGCTAAAAGTATGTCATGCCACTCAACTTTTTTACATAATAGATAACATTGTATTATACATGTACAACAATACAAGTCACACAACTCAATATCCCAGCATCCTAGAAAATTCTTGCATAACTAAATTTTGTGTGGTGCAACCTACTTGTTAAGAGGCTACCAACACCCTACAGCCCAAAAGACGACAAGTACAGTAATCGAAACCGAGTGCATCAAACATGTGAAGGAGAAAAAAAGGCCTAAACGTTAGGACTCAAATTGCCAAACAATGTTCGTTTGACATCTTTGAGGAAGTAATTGGGTTTTGCTGCATCGAAAGACAAACCGGATGAAGAAGAAGACAGAAATGTGGATGGGATATTTCTAGCCGAAGAGATAGAATTGCTTAGAGAAATATCCATTTCTTCCTCGTTTATTGTATCTAACAACTTCGATGCACGGCGTCTTCTCATGACACCGACGAATTGTGGTGGTGCAACTTCTGTAACGAACTTGGCAACGCGAGAGTTTGCCATTTTTGTGTGTGTTTTAGGAGAGCTTTATGGTGAATATGATGAGACTAGAGAGAGTCTATATATGTAAAGGGTTGAAGGATGGGTGAGATATGAACTAGTGATAATATGTAGATGGCTTTTATAGGGAGATGTTTTGCTTTGGGCTATGTTACTGAAGGGTTAATTCCACTACTCACCCCTGAGGTTTAGACAAGTCTCATTGTTCCCTTGAGGTTTGGTTTCACCTCACTTTTCCCCTTTTGTCAACTTTATTTATGTCAAATGACTATTTTATCCCTAAATCTTTCCAATGTATAGCCAAATACTACATTAGACACGTTATATTTAGGCGTAAAATAGCCATTTTGCATAAATAAAGAAGACAAAAGGGGTATATTGTAATGAAACCAAACCTCGGGAGGGGGGGGGAGGGCAGTGGGTTAAAATATCCTTACCTTGTCACTGGATGAGATATACAAGGCTATGGTGAGTGGTCTGAATTAAGTCAGATGCATTGATCTTTGGGTCTTAATCAATTTTTATTTGTTAGTGCCGCTTCCTACTTTTCATATTTATTGCATTGCATAGTCATTGATGTTTGCCAGTCAAGTCTGGGAGATAGTTGGGACCATGGAATGCCATGTGTCTATGCCTTTGTTGAATGTAATATCCCTTAGAGATTTGCTTTTTGTTTTCATCAAAAAATCCATATTCTTACTTTTTCAGAGTTTCAGTTGCGTGCTTGTCAGGTAATGTTTTTTGGGTGAAATTTGTTTTCATCACAAAATCCATATTCTACTTCTGCTTTAAGGAGTTACTTAGCAAAACATCCCATAGTTGACAGATGTTAGTTTTTTGTTGGTTCTTGATCTCTTGTTTCTTGTGCAGAATATACGCGGGGACTACTAGTGCAACCATGGTCTCCAAACTTGAAGGAGTTTGTCTTATGCTGGCGTGTTGGCTGTCGTATGCTGGGAACTCTTGCAAAAGAAAATTCAACTGTTTAAACCGTGGCCTACTTGTATATTGTGTATTCAGGTATGAATTCATTCTGTTCTTTAAATCATATTTGAGTAGAGTGCCCACTTTTGGCAATGGTAGAAATCCAAAAATACCGATGCTCTCTCCCCCCCCTCTCAAACACACACAACTCTATTGCCCTCTTATCTATGGCACCAACAGTGAGAAATGAGTCCAAATTATATGCGTGGACCATTTCAAACGTTATCTTGGTTCCTTCCAGTTACCTTTCATCATGGGCTAGGCTGTATATGGTTTTTTCATGAGGTATGTACGATTGTACTGACAATTCCATTATAAATTGCATGAATGCATCAGTGGTAGGGTACCGTTCCGGCAAGGGTGCCTGCCTTATTCAACAACAGTTGCATAAAAGCACATTTTTGGATTGGTTTGAAGTAGTATAGGTATAGCTATCCTGTTGTAGACAAATAGAGGGTCATTTTGGTTTCATAGATCCCATCCCGGTGGTGGAATGATTTATCTCCTTTATGCTTGCCTTAGTTATTTTTGAGGCGAGCATATGGAGATGCTGTGTCATCTCTCTCACCCCCCTCTCCCTCTGGTTTTTTTTCAGCACTTTTTGTTGTAGGGAAGGGGTTGTGGCTCCTAGAATTTATTCTCTTTGTTTTCGAGGGCCAAATAGTCTTCAAACAAGTGACCATTTCATTTTCGGACGGTGGGGTTTGTTAATAAAGGTTTATGTTTATTTTAGAGAGATATACTAGGAATGAATCCAACATATACTCCCTCCGTCCCATAAAGATGTTCCTTTTTGATTATTCAAACATCATATTGGTATATTTTTCTTTCCATCATTATCCTTAACGAAAGTAAGAATTACCTTAATGAAAGTAAGAATTATGCATGTAGCAAATGACTATTCAAGCATTTTAGCGGTATAGTTTAGGAAGTTAACATATTTTAATCTCTAAACATTGGAAATGAGACTTCTTTTTAGGACACACAAGTAGAAAATGGGAACATATTTATGGGACAGAGGGAGATAAAACCAACAAGTTATTTTGTTTGGAATCACTTGAAAGGTGATCATTATAGCTTGTGCTAGCAGCCTATTTTTTGTGTGAATGATTTGACATTTGAAAGAAATATGGACACTCTGAAGTTTAGATTAATATTTCCTTTTAGTATCCCCTGTTTGATCTGATGTTAAGCATCTCAATCGTCACAATAAGACTTTGAGGACGGATTTCAAAAATATGGGCAATCTAAATTTTGGCGCTATCTTAACTTACAGTAATTATGCATTTGAGCATTTCCCTTGATTTTTTGTTGGTGTTAGCTAAAGATATCTTTCCTGTTCATGATATATAGTGGTTGCTAAAGTATGTCATGCCACTCAACTTTTTTATATAATAGATAACATTGTATTATACATGTACAACAATACAAGTCACACAACTCAATATCCCAGCATCCTAAAAATTCTTGCATAACTAAATTTTGTGTGGTGCAACCTACTTGTTAAGAAGCTACCAACACCCTACAGCCCAAAAGAAGAAATGTACAGTAATCGAAACCGAGTGCATCAAACATGTGAAGGAGAAAAAAAAGCCTAAACGTTAGGACTCAAATTGCCAAACAATGTTCGTTTGACATCTTTGAGGAAGTAATTGGGTTTTGCTGCATCGAAAGACAAACCGGATGAAGAAGAAGACAGAAATGTGGATGGGATCTTTCTAGCCGAAGAGATAGAATTGCTTAGAGAAATATCAATTTCTTCCTCGTTTATTGTATCTAACAACTTCGATGCACGGCGTCTTCTCATGACACCGACGAATTGTGGTGGTGCAACTTCTGTAACGAACTTGGCAACGCGAGAGTTTGCCATTTTTGTGTGTGTTTTGGGAGAGCTTTATGGTGAATAAGATGAGACTAGAGAGAGTCTATATATGTAAAGGGTTGAAGGATGGATGAGATATGAACTAGTGATAATATGTAGATGGCTTTTATAGGGAGATGTTTTGCTTTGGGCTATGTTACTGAAGGGTTAATTCCACTACTCACCCCTGAGGTTTAGACAAGTCTCATTGTCCCCTTGAGGTTTGGTTTCACCTCACTTTTCCCCTTTTGTCAACTTTATTTATGTCAAATGACTATTTTATCCCTAAATCTTTCCAATGTATAGCCAAATACTACATTAGACACGTTATATTTAGGGGTAAAATAGCCATTTTGCATAAATAAAGAAGACAAAAGGGGTATATTGTAATGAAACCAAACCTCGGGAGGGGGGGGGGAGGGCAGTGGGTTAAAATATCCTTACCTTGTCACTGGATGAGATATACAAGGCTATGGTGAGTGGTCTGAATTAAGTCAGATGTATTGATCTTTGGGTCTTAATCAATTTTTATTTGTTAGTGCCGCTTCCTACTTTTCATATTTATTGCATTGCATAGTCATTGATGTTTGCCAGTCAAGTCTGGGAGATAATTGGGACCATGGAATGCCATGTGTCTATGCCTTTGTTGAATGTAATATCCCTTAGAGATTTGCTTTTTGTTTTCATCAAAAAATCCATATTCTTACTTTTTCAGAGTTTCAGTTGCGTGCTTGTCAGGTAATGTTTTTTGGGTGAAATTTGTTTTCATCACAAAATCCATATTCTACTTCTGCTTTAAGGAGTTACTTAGCAAAACATCCCATAGTTGACAGATGTTAGTCTTTTGTTGGTTCTTGATCTCTTGTTTCTTGTGCAGAATATACGCGGGGACTACTAGTGCAACCATGGTCTCCAAACTTGAAGGAGTTTGTCTTATGCTGGCGTGTTGGCTGTCATATGCTGGGAACTCTTGCAAAAGAAAATTCAATTGTTTAAACCGTGGCCTACTTGTATATTGTGTATTCAGGTATGAATTCATTCTGTTCTTGAAATCATATTTGAGTAGAGTGCCCACTTTTGGCAATGGTAGAAATCCAAAAATACCGATGCTCTCTCTCCCCCCCCCCTCTCAAACACACACAACTCTATTACCATCTTATCTATTGGACCAACAGTGAGAAATGAGTCCAAATTATATGCGTGGACCATTTCAAAGCTTATCTTGGTTCCGTCCAGTTATCTTTCATCATGGGCTAGGCTGTATATGATTTTTCCATGAGGTATGTACGATTGTACTGACAATTCCATTATAAATTGCATGAATGCATCAGTGGTAGGGTACCGTGCCGGTAAGGGTGCCTGCCTTATTCAACAGCAGTTGCATAAAAGCAAATTTTTGGATTGGTTTGAAGTAGTATAGGTATAGCTATCCTGTTGTAGACAAATAGAGGGTCATTTTGGTTTCATAGATCCCATCCCGGTGGTAGAATGATTTATCTCCTTTATGCTTGCCTTAGTTATTTTTGAGGCGAGCATATGGAGATGCTGTGTCGTCTCTCTCACCCCCCTCTTGATACAGTATGATAACACACAAGTTGATCAAGCGGGACAAGCAAGGAGATCGAAAACAAAAATAGTTTTAAATTTTATTATTTATTATCTTTTATTATTTTCTTTGTATTTTCGGATTTAATATTAGATTAATAGTATTTTTGGTATTAGAAGTATATTAGGACTTTATTTTGATGAAATAATAGTCTATTAGGTTACCATATAAATTAGGCATATTTTTAGAAGTGTTTTGACTTGTTTTTCAAGTCTTAGGAGTCATATAAAAATAGGGCTTTGTGTAATTCCGAAAATTAAACTTTGATTATATGAAAATAGAAAAAGAAAAGCTTGAAGCTTTCAATAATTGTTTCCTGTCATTATATCGTTCGGTCATTCTATTCTCTTAGCCTCCGTTTGCTATCATTTGGTATCAGAGCTCTGGTTCGTATATCAATGGCTGAACGAGGAAGCGTGGTTCGTGGTGGACATGGTGGTCGATCGAGCAGCTGTGCAGCGGAGCCCCAAGAAGATGACCATCAGTACAGACGACGTCGTCGCAATATCGAGATAGAAGAGGTACGAAGACGGATTCAAATACTCCAGATCCGCTTGGATTGCAGAGAAAAACTTCTAGCGATGAGGGGTTCAGATCCGGTTGTTCCAGCCGAGGAAAAGGAGTACTATCAAGAGGGGATGGATTCCCTCGGCCAAAATCAGGGACTTCATGATAGGTATGAAGCTAACCATTCGAGGAAGATCGATAGGAGGATCGAAATTCCGGAAATCGAAGGTAAGGCCATTCCTAATGATTCCTTTGATTCTTGGGTAGATACCGTTGGGTGTCAAGAGGTTGTTTTTGTCGAATCTTCAAGTGAGGAAAATCTTGTTGATTGGTCAAAACCTCCTCTGTTTGATACAAATCCGGAAGAATCGATTGATTCTTGGATTGATACTGTTAATTTTAAAGAAGGTTTTGTGATCGATTCTTCAAGTCAAGAAGATCTTGTTGATTGGTCCAAACCACCTATGTTTGATGGGTGTCGTGGTGATGTTCCTCGAGCAATGACATCCGATCTTGTTGATGACGTTGAATCAGTTGTTGGGTCCGATAAGGAGACAGAGGAAGTATTTGATAATCAAGGGGCATCCTTGGTGTGGACGTTTGAAACAGTTATTGTTGATCTTGGGTACAAAGATCCGTTTGACACGTACTCTCCCCGGTCTTTTGTTCGATACATCATTCAGAAATTGATTATTAAGTTTTTTGTATCAACACATTGGGCTGATTGGATGGATATAATGAGAAATAATATCAAGTATACGGTTCGTCTACGGTTGAAGGGTGAATTTTGTAAGGTATTTTTCAGCACAACAACCAAAATTCGAGGTCGAATTTTTTCTAAGAAGGAGAGAATGATACAGTATGATAACACACAAGTTGATCAAGCGGGACAAGCAAGGAGATCGAAAACAAAAATAGTTTTAAATTTTATTATTTATTATCTTTTATTATTTTCTTTGTATTTTCGGATTTAATATTAGATTAATAGTATTTTTGGTATTAGAAGTATATTAGGACTTTATTTTGATAAAATAATAGTCTATTAGGTTACCATATAAATTAGGCATATTTTTAGAAGTGTTTTGACTTGTTTTTCAAGTCTTAGGAGTCATATAAAAATAGGGCTTTGTGTAATTCCGAAAATTAAACTTTGATTATATGAAAATAGAAAAAGAAAAGCTTGAAGCTTTCAATAATTGTTTCCTGTCATTATATCGTTCGGTCATTCTATTCTCTTAGCCTCCGTTTGCTATCACCTCTCCCTCTGGTTTTTTTGTCAGCACTTTTTGTTGTACGGAAGGGGTTGTGGCTCCATACTAGAATTTATTCTCTTTGTTTTCGAGGGCCAAATAGTCTTCAAACAAGTGTCCATTTCATTTTCGGACGGTGGGGTTTGTTAATAAAGGTTTATGTTTATTTTAGAGAGATATACTAGGAATGAATCCAACATATACTCCCTCCGTCCCATAAAGATGTTCCTTTTTGACTATTCAAACATCATATTGGTATATTTTTCTTTCCATCATTATCCTTAACGAAAGTAAGAATTACCTTAATGAAAGTAAGAATTATGCATGTAGCAAATGACTATTCAAGCATTTTAGTGGTATAGTTTAGGAAGTTCACATATTTTAATCTCTAAACATTGGAAATGAGACTTCTTTTTAGGACACACAAGTAGAAAATGGGAACATATTTATGGGACAGAGAGAGATAAAACTAACAAGTTATTTTGTTTGGAATCACTTGAAAGGTGATCATTATAGCTTGTGCTAGCAGCCTATTTTTTGTGTGAATGATTTGACATTTGAAAGAAATATGGGCACTCTGAAGTTTAGATTAATATTTCCTTTTAGTATCCCCTGTTTGATCTGATGTTAAGCATCTCAATCGTCACAATAAGACTTTGAGGACGGATTTCAAAAATATGGGCAATCTAAAATCTGGTGCTATCTTAACTTACAGTAATTATGCATTTGAGCATTTGCCTTGATTTTTTGTTGGTGTTAGCTAAAGATATCTTTCCTGTTCATGATATATAGTGGTTGCTAAAAGTATGTCATGCCACTCAACTTTTTTACATAATAGATAACATTGTATTATACATGTACAACAATACAAGTCACACAACTCAATATCCCAGCATCCTAGAAAATTTTTGCGTAACTAAATTTTGTGTGGTGCAACCTACTTGTTAAGAGGCTACCAACACCCTACAGCCCAAAAGACGACAAGTACAGTAATCGAAACCGAGTGCATCAAACATGTGAAGGAGAAAAAAAGGCCTAAACGTTAGGACTCAAATTGCCAAACAATGTTCGTTTGACATCTTTGAGGAAGTAATTGGGTTTTGCTGCATCGAAAGACAAACCGGATGAAGAAGAAGACAGAAATGTGGATGGGGTCTTTCTAGCCGAAGAGATAGAATTGCTTAGAAAAATATCCATTTCTTCCTCGTTTATTGTATCTAACAACTTCGATGCACGGCGTCTTCTCATGACCGACGAATTGTGGTGGTGCAACTTCTGTAATGAACTTGGCAACGCGAGAGTTTGCCATTTTTGTGTGTGTTTTGGGAGAGCTTTATGGTGAATAAGATGAGACTAGAGAGAGTCTATATATGTAAAGGGTTGAAGGATGGATGAGATATGAACTAGTGATAATATGTAGATGGCTTTTATAGGGAGATGTTTTGCTTTGGGCTATGTTACTGAAGGGTTAATTCCACTACTCACCCCTGAGGTTTAGACAAGTCTCATTGTCCCCTTGAGGTTTGGTTTCACCTCACTTTTCCCCTTTTGTCAACTTTATTTATGTCAAATGACTATTTTATCCCTAAATCTTTCCAATGTATAGCCAAATACTACATTAGACACGTTATATTTAGGGGTAAAATAGCCATTTTGCATAAATAAAGAAGACAAAGGGGGTATATTGTAATGAAACCAAACCTCGGGGGGGGGATAGGGTAGTGGGTTAAAGTAACCTTACCTTGTCACTGGATGAGATATACAAGGCTATGTTGAGTGGTCTGAATTAAGTCAGATGTATTGATCTGTGGGTCTTAATCAATTTTTATTTGTTAGTGCCGCTTCCTACTTTTCATATTTATTGCATTGCATAGTCATTGATGTTTATCAGTCAAATCTGGGAGATAATTGGGACCATGGAATGCCATGTGTCTATGCCTTTTTGAATGTAATATCCCTTAGAGATTTGCTTTTTGTTTTCATCAAAAAATCCATATTCTTACTTTTTCAGAGTTTCAGTTGCGTGCTTGTCAGGTAATGTTTTTTGGGTGAAATTTGTTTTCTTCAAAAAATCCATATTCTACTTCTGCTTTAAGGAGTTAATTAGCAAAACATCCCATAGTTGACAGATGTTAGTTTTTTGTGGGTTCTTGATCTCTTGTTTCTTGTGCAGAATATACGCGGGGACTACTAGTGCAACCATGGTCTCCAAACTTGAAAGGTGATCATCTTACCTTGTGCTTGCAGCCTATTTGTGTGTGAACGATTGATATTTGAAAGAAATGTGGGCACTCTGAAGTTTAGATTAATACTTCTTTGTAGTATCCCCTGTTTGTTCTGATGTCAAGTATCTCAATCGTCACAATAAGACTTTGAGGATGGATTTTAAATGCACGCACTCACCACAAAAATATGGGAAACTTAAAGTTTCGCTCCATCTTTCCTTACATTTGTTATGCATTTTCCTTGAGTTTCTTTGTTGGTATAGCTAAAGCCTAAAGACATAATTCCTGTTTCATGATATATAGTGGTTACTAAAGTATGTCATGTCATTCAATTTTTTATATAATAAATAACATTGTATTATACATGTACGATAATACAAGTCACCTAATGCTATATCCCAGCATCAAATAAAATTCTGGCGTAACTAATTTTAGCGTGGTGCAATCTACTTAATAAGAGACTACCAACACCCTACAACCCAAAAGACGAAAAGGACAGTAATCTAAAGAGAGTGCAGCAAACACTAGCTCGAGAAAAAACAAGGCCCTAAAAATTAGCACTCAATTGCCAAACAAAGTTCTCTTGACGTCTTTGAGGAAGTAATTGGGCTCGGCTGCATCAAAAGACAAAGTAGATGAAGAAGTAGACGGAAATGTGGAGGGAGTCTTTGTAGCTGAAGAGATAGAATTGCTTAGCAATGCGAGAGTTTGCCATTTGTGTGTGTGTTTTTTGGATTTTGAATAAGATGAGACTAGAGAAAGTCTATGCAAGTGTAGAATGATGGAAATATGCTGATGGATTTTATAGGGAGATGTTTTGTCTTGGGTTATGACATTGGAGGGTTAATTCCACTTCCCACTCCTGAGGTTTGGACCAAGTTCCCCCCCCCCCTTTGAGGTTTGGTTTCATTTCACTTTCCCTCTTTTTTCTTCATTATTTATGCGAATTGACTATTTATTCCTAAATCTTCCCAATGTATTGCAAAATACTAAATTGGACACTTCACATATTTTATATTTAGGAGTAAAATAGTAATTTCGCATTAATAAAGTAGACAAAAGGGGGAAAGTGAAAAGAAACCAAACCTCAGGAGGGGGCAGTGAGACTTGTCCAAACCTTAGAGGTGGACAATGGAATTAACCTAACCCTGTCACTGGATGAGATATACAAGACGGCTATGGTGAGTGGTCTGAATTGAGTCAGATGTGCTGACCAGTGGGTCTTGAACGTTTTTATTTTTTAGTTCCGCCTCCTACTTTTCGTATTTATTGCACGGCCTAGTCATTGATGTTTGCTAGACAAGTTTGGGAGATAATTGGGACCATGGAGTGCCATCTGTCAGGATTTTTTATTTTTTATTTTTTGGTGAAATTGGTTTGTTTCAGGTCAAGCACATGAAGAGTAGGAAGCTTTGGTCAACTATAAGCTGGTATGTCAAGATTTCAACTTGTGCTTTAAGGCGCTATCAATAAAATTTAGGGGCCTTGCCCTTTTCGCTAACAAAAAAAAACAAAAGAAGAAGAAAACAGATGTTAGTTTTTGTGGGTTATTGATCTCTTATTCTTGTGCAGAATTAAGACAACTAATGCAGTCATGGTCCCCAAACTCGAAGGAGTTTGTATTATGCTGATGTTTTGACTGTCGTATACTGGAGCTCGATAGTGTATGTTAAACGAAGGCCTATCTTGCATATTGTGCTTGCAGCCATGCAGGTATGTATTCATTCTGTCGTTGTAATCACATTTAAGGAGAGTGCCCAATTTTGGCAATGGTAGCGGTCCAAAAATACAGATGATCTCTCTCTCTCTCTCTCTCTCTCTCTCTCTCGCAGACACACACAAGTCTATTGCCCTCTTATCTATGGCACCAACAGTGAGAGTGGAAGAAGAGTCCAAATTTTTACGCTTATGATATGATGGACCATTTGAAACCTTATCTTGGTTCCTTTCCTTCCTTGCAGTTACCTTCCATCATATTCATGGGCTGCATATCATTTTCCGCCATGTGATAAGTCCGAAAGTATTGGAAATTCCATGAATGCATCATTAGAGATACCTTGCCGGCAAGGGTACCTGCATTATTCATTAATCATCAACAGTTGCGTAACACATCATTGGATTGGTTTGAGGGAAAATATAGAAATATGCCCTGTACTTAGGTCAAGGATGTAGATATGTCCTTATACAAGTTAATTGCCATATTAGCCTCCGTACTTAGGAAACATGTGTGGATATTTGGACACCGTCATCTTTCCGTCCAAATTTTAACGGAATTGCTGAGTAGACCTCTTAGTTGGCATGTAAAATTGAATACGCGGAAAAAATTGTCCAAGTGGATTTTTTTGAATATGAAGTACTCGAAACTACGTCGTTTTGTCACTTATTAATAAGAATGTTAAACTACGTCGTTTTAATTGATGGGGGTAAAATGTGAAATATGAAACAATCGGTCCAATATATATATTTTACAAAAGTTGAAGGATAAAACTAAAATATGTGTTTACAAATTAACACCCCTCATAAATTATCCCTAATCCCATTTAGATTTACATAAAAAAAAAAAAACAAGAAAAAAAAAACCTATTCCTAATCCTACTAGGGCTGGCAAAATTTTCAAATTCATATCAACCAACATGTGTACCAACCGTACCAATTATAATTGGTACGTAGAAATTGGTATACCGAAATGTTGATACGGTACTACCGTATCAATTATGTCAAATTGGTTAGTACACGGTACATATATTTAAATTGGTTGGTATGCCGAGTACCAATTACTTCCTCCGTCCCACTTCAAGGGTCCTAGGGTAGTATTTCACGCTTCTCAAGAAATTTTTTAAAAAATGAATAAAAAAATGCAAGTGGATAGAAGATTAGAGGAGAGAGAATGTAAAAGTTAAAACATTTATGATAAAACCTCTTTTTGATTGTTTTTTTTTTGTAAATATGTTACATTATAAGAGCATCTACCCTCACGCCGTTTCAACAAGTCATGTACCTAGGTGGCACCGACGCCGCTTCCAGTCATGACTTTTAGACCAGGCGCGTATGACATGAACCAAAACCTGTTTGGACTACGCCACAATGGCGTGTGCTGACAAGTGGGCCCAAAACAATCCAAATCTTAAAAATTTTGATATATTTCTGTTGAAATATTTGTTGAACAACACGTGTCATTAAATTATTCAAATAATATAAATAAAAAATAAATATATTAATAAAATAATTAATTATAATGAAATTTATAATTAATCATTTACATAGTACAATAATTAATAATTATATATTGTAGTAATAAATGTAATATAAATGAATAGGAAAGAGAAAATATGGCGGGGTATAATAAAAAGTAGGAAAGAGAAACTGATGACTTTTGTCATGAATGGAGATAAATTGTTTGGAATTGTGTTATTGATGACTGATGACGTGTAGCTGAGTTGGAGGAGAGATGGATGGCTTTGAAGTTTCATGACTACGGATGCTCTAAGGGCATAATGATTGGTTTTTTTGAAAATATATTTACATTATAAGGGTAAAAATGTTCGAAACACTGAACTTGCTATTTCTAATTTATCCATTTTTTTGTAATTATTTCCATATTCAGTCCTTTTGATGTTGATGATTCCGTATCTAGAGTCATACTTTGTTTAAATAATGTATTTAGACATAAGTAACAAATTTCCTTAAAACATATATTGCACTGTGATCTTTTTTCGATACTAGGAAAATAACCACAATTAAAACATCTAAAATGCTCCCTCAGTATTTCAAAGATTTATGGATGATATATTCCTAAAATATGAGTTTTGTATGATATACATAGATGACATTTTAGTAGCCAGTGAAACATTACAAGAACATGAACAACACTTAAAACAAGTTTTTAGTGAAATAAAGAAATACGAAATAGTAGTGTCAAAGAGAAAAATGAAACTTTTCAAAAGAAAAATATCCTTTCTATGACTAGAAATAAGAAATGGAAAAATAGAGTTACAGCCACACATTTCAACAAAAATTGTTGAATTTTCAGAAAAAATTGAAAATTTAAAACAAATACAAGCCTTTTTAGGATTAGTAAATTATGCTAGAAAATTAATACCTAATTTATCAAAACTAGTAGGACCATTATATAGTAAAACAACAAAAAATAGCTAACGAAGTTTTAATAAAGAAGACATAAAATTAATAAAAGAAATAAAAGAAGCAGTAAATAATATTAAACCTTTAGAATTACCACTAGTAAATGATTATATTACAATAGAAACCGACGGTTGTAAAGAAGGATGGAGAGCAGTCCTTCTTTGTAAAGTAAATAAATATGAACCAAAAAATAGTGAAAAAGTTTGTGCTTATTCCGGTGGAAACTTTAATAAAACGGGTTTGAACTGGACTAGCTTAGATTATGAGATACAGGCATTAATAAATGCTGAACATACCAAAAGTATCGAGTTGGGCTAAGCAAGTAAAGCCCAATCCTCAAAGCAACTATTGCCTCAGCATATCCAGTGGGCTAGGCCCAATCAGTACATGGCCCAAAGCCCATCTCATGTATCAGTCGACTAAGTTCATTGTCCGACCTACCAGGTCCCGACCTAACTTAGTCTGACCTTATGATCCAAGCTCTAATACGGGTACGATCCATGCTCTACCCGCCAGTCAGGTCGGCCATTCCTCAAATGGCGACCTCGACCTAATCAACAAGTGTCGACTTAACACTTTCAGGCACACATGTTTGAATTATTCCCATAACCACATCCCTATAAATCAGAGACTGTTACAAGTACGTTCACATTACTAATAACTGCCGCTAAAATCTCGGAGCTCATGTAGCACCACCAAATATACAACGGTCATCACCTATAAATACTTCATCACTACCAACGGTGCAAAGGTAACTGCAATTTTGTTATTTGAATATACTTTGTTCAATACACTTTTGCTCTCCAATCATCAAGTACTTACTCTCACGCCCGAGGGTCTAAGCCGGAGACACATCCGGCTAGTCGTGGGTTCTGGTTTCAGGTCAAGGAGCTAGGTGATCAATCCTGCCACGTGGAGGAAGATTGATAAGCACAATTCCTGCAGCATCAGTTTGGTTCCATTGCCGGGAATCGTGCTTAAGCTTGACCTCGAAAGTTCTCTCAACCTACAACGATGATAACCCCAGACGGGCATGTCACAGACGCTTCTGAAGAATTCAATGAGGTGAATGCCAACACCAACGCTGATACCAATGCAAACGCTGAAAACACAAATCTGCCTCCTCCCCCACCAACTCGCCCTCATGGTAGAGCAACGCGCTCTACCAGTGTTGCTGATGGCAGAGGATTGCCAGATGGGAGAAGAGGGAAACGACCCATGGAGGGGCAAGGAGTTCCACCTCCTCCGAAACGTCCAACTGGGCAAACAAATGCTGAAAATAGAGTAGGTCCCTCATCCAACCCACTGAGCAGAAAAGAAATGCTTATGGAGCGAGCTCAGATTCTGGCCGAGTTATTGGCAATGGAGGAGGCTGAACAGGTAGATAGAAGATCTGAGAGGGTGGCTCCCACTCAAGTCTCAGACAGGGAGCGTGCTAAGAGTACTAGACCCAACGAAACTGTGGGACAAAATGTTGATCAAAGGATGGTGGTCCGACCTCAATCACCTATCCATGTGCTGAGTAACGACTTAAGAGCCAGCCTCACCAGGAATAGGGAGCAGGAGGCTCAGTCAGATTTAAGAACGCATTTAGAGGCCAACCGAAGCCGACATGGTTCGCCTGCCCGGACACAGAGGTCGCAGTCCCATAGGGAAAGGAATGGGCGCAGGTCGCCTATAAGGGAAGAAAGGCGCAGGTCGCCACTCAGAGATGATAGGCGCAGGTCGCCTCTCAGAGATGAAAGGCGCAGTCGCCACCAAGAGATGACAGGCATAGGTCACCAGTTCGATCAGAAAGAGCACCTTCTCACAGAGATAGGAGAAGCAGGCAGGTAACTCCCCCCAAAGGTGAAGGTCAGAGGTCGAATGTTGTTCCCCCTGCTGGAGAGGACATGCCTGATGCTAGGGAGTGGCTCCAATGGAAGAGAAAGTTTGAGCAATGGGAGGATGAGAAGAAAAGGGATACTGGAAAGGTCGAACGAATTGACTTTGCTCTTCGACCCTTATCCAAAGACTTGATTGACAGTCGACCTCCTGCTGGATTTAGATTGCCCCTTCTAGAGAAGTACTCAGGGTCAACCAATGCAAAGAGCCATATACAGCACCTAGAGGCCATAGTGTTTTGTTGCCAATGAGGACGACAATATGTGCAAAGCCCTCATAAGCACACTCACGGGAGCAGCCCTAACATGGTTCAATAGTTTGACAGCTGGTAGCATCTCCACCTGGATGTGTTTAAGGACAAAATTCCTAGATCGCTTCTCAACTGCTAGAGCTCGAAAGATGACTGTCACCGATCTAAATAACTTGGTGCAAGCAAAAAATGAAAGCTCAATGAGCTACTTCACCAAGTTCAAGGAGATGGTTGATAAGATCGAGGAGGATCTCACTGACAGGGAGGTGATCAATTGCTTCTGAAATGGCATTTCCTCGGCAGACATGGATTACGAGCTGACGGTGCGTACAGTCACTACTCGACAGGAATTGTTCGAGAAGGTTTACAATGTTGCATTAGCCGAGGAAAGGAAGGAAAAGAAGAATGGGAAAGGCCCCAAAGTTGAGGTCGCTGAGGACAAGAAAGACTCCAACAAAAATGGAGGAAACAATAAGAATTGAAAGAACAGGACCAGGGCGACAGAGAAAGTGCCCGAGGCTTTCACTCCCCTAACGGTGAGTCGAACTGAAATCATGAATGCGGTCGAGATGGCACCACCTGCCCCCATGAACCCAGGCAATAAGTTCAGGAGAGACAATAGCAAGTACTGTGATTACCACAAGGATACGGGTCATCTCACAGAGGATTGCTTAGGCTTGAAGCGTATTATCCAGAGAATGGTCGACCAGGGAAGGCTCGATGCATATGTGAAAAGGCCTCAAGCCGGTGGAGGCGAGCAGCCGGCAGGTGGACAACAGGGACCGAGGCAACCCAGATTGAACTTGGGGGTCATCACAAAGCAGGCCAGTAACACAGCCATCAAGCATAAAATCTTTCAACTCAGCAAAGCCCCACATGTGCCTCCGAGGAGAGATGTCAGAGATGAAGTGATCTGCTTCTACCCTCATGAGCTGGCAACTAATATGGCGGCTAGAGAGCAAGTTCTCGTCATCCCATGTCTTATTGAAGGATGTACGACGAGCAGACTCTTAGTCGACACGGGGGCCTGCAAAGACATTTTGTTCTACAAGACATTCCAGGAGATGGGTCTTTCCAACGAACAGCTTGAAAGATATGATGGCAGGTTGGAGGGCTTCACCAACCATCGAGTCGATGCCAAAGGCCAGATTGAGCTCGATGTCGACCTAGGCCAACATCCCAACAGGGTCGTATCCAAGGTAAAGTTTATTGTAATAGATGTGAACAGTGACTACGCTGCTATCCTTGGTATTCCTGGTCAGGTCGCACTTGGAATGGTGGCCTCTATCCCCCACCAAATTTGGATTGAAGAATGCAGGGGCGACTTATCAACGCATGGTGAACAAGGTCTTTGCTTCACAAATTGGCCGAAACATGGAGGCCTACGTCGACGATATGGTCATCAAAACTAAGGCCGGACGTCACGTGGTCGACCTAAAAGAAACATTCGCCAATCTGCGAGCAAACGACATGAAGCTCAATCCTAGCAAGTGTGTCTTTGGAGTAGCAGCTGGCAAGTTCCTTGGATTTATGGTGTCTCAACGGGGCATAGAAGCTAACCCAGAAAAGATCAAGGCTCTAGTCGACATGAAAGATCCTACCAGTATCAAAGAAATGCAACGACTTAACGGAAGAGTAGCAGCTCTTGGTCGCTTCATATCCAAGTCGGCAGAAAGATCTCTCCCCTTCTTCAAAGCTTTGAGGGGGACGAAAAACTTTGAATGGACGACCGAATGTCATACGTCGTTCCAACAACTCAAGGATTACCTCGCTACTCCACCTCTACTGAGTAGCCCGACCACTGGTGAGACCTTGTTCGTGTATCTGTCTGTGGGAGACAAGTCAGTTGCAGCAGTCTTGGTTAGAGAGGAGGAAGGTCATCAAAAGCCAGTGTACTACGTCAGCAAAGCCTTATCAGATGTGGAGAGCAGATATTACAATGCTGAAAAAGGTTGCATATGCTTTGGTCGTAGCTTCAAGGAAGTTGCGAGCTTATTTTTTGGCTCATCCTATAGTGGTGCTTACGAATGCCCCCTTAAGAAAAAT
This sequence comes from Adenophora triphylla var. japonica, assembly GCA_022495995.1. Classification (NCBI taxonomy): domain Eukaryota; kingdom Viridiplantae; phylum Streptophyta; class Magnoliopsida; order Asterales; family Campanulaceae; genus Adenophora; species Adenophora triphylla. The sequence continues at coordinate 174,198 of JAFEMH010000304.1, read as the reverse complement.
TCTTCATAAGCCAGAAAGTTCAGGTCGCTTACTCAACTGGTCAATTGCCCTCACGGAATTCGACATCGAGTATCGACCTCGAAAGGCATTGAAGGCTCAAGCTCTTGCAGACTTCTTGGTCGAGCTGACGTTCACCAAGGAAGATAGCGAGGTGCGAGCTCAGAAAGATAAAGTCAAAGGGAAAGAGCCGGAGTCCCAAGTCGTCACTAACCTACCCGACGATTACTGGAAGGTCTACTCGGATGGATCAACAACCAAAAGTGTTAGTGGAGCTGGGATTGTTTTGATTGAGCCAAAGTCTGGAACCGTATATGAGGAGTCACTAAGGTTCAAATTCGAGGCATCCAATAATCAGGTGGAGTATGAAGCTCTGGTAGCAGCCATAGAGTATGCCAAGTGCTTTGGAGCGACCAAAATCATGGCATATTGTGACTCACAGTTGATAGTCAACCAGGTTCGAGGAGAGTACGAGGTGCTGAACTCTACTCTAATCAAGTACCACGACCTGGTGAAGGAGCTGATAAAGGACTTAGAGTTTTGGGAAATCCAAAGGATTGGTAGAGAGGACAATGAGTTAGCCGACTTACTCTCAAAGCTAGCTACATCTGACGAGCCACATGAAGAGCCCATCTCTTACCTTGAGAGCCCATCTTATGAAAGGGTCAAAATTCAATGCATAGAAGACCCCTCAAGAAATTGGGTTTATGAGAAGTGCTGGATTGAAGAAATGAAGGCGTACCTAGAAAGTGGCGAGCTCCCTGAGGACGAGAAGAAAGCTCGAGCTATTAAAAAGAAAGCTCTGAGGTATGTAATCCAAGGAGGCATGCTGTTCAGAAGATCATACACTAGACCTTTGTTGAAGTGCATTCATCCTCAAGAAATCATTCAATTGATGCATGAGGTTCACAGTGGAATTTGTGGTGGACACCCGGGGGCCAGGACTCTAGCCGACAAACTGATCACTTTGGGGTATTATTGGCCACACATGAGAGCTGACACGCATGATTTTGTTCAACAATGTGATCAATGCCAAAGGTTCGCCAACCTACCTCATATGCCTACAACGGAGCAGACTCCTGTGATCGCTGCTTGGCCATTCGATATGTGGGGCGTCGACTTGATTGGACCCTTCCCCCCGCCCGGGGAAATTGCAAGTATGTGATCGTTGCCATCGATTATTTCACCAAATGGGTCGAGGCCAAGCCATTAGCTCGCATCACAGAGGAAAACGCCATCAATTTCATACATGACTTCATCTGGTGTAGATTTGGTTTCCCTAGAGCTATAGTATCAGACAACGGCCTGCAGTTCTTAAGAGCCTTTGAAGTAGAAATGAATCGAGTAGGGATCAAGTATTGGCAATCTTCTGTCGCATATCCTCAAGGAAATGGGCAAGCTGAAGCAGCGAACAAGCTAGTACTATCTTCACTCAAGACGGGCCTAGTAGGTCGACGTAACAATTGGTTGGACAAACTTCCCCTTGCTCTTTGGGCAGTTCGCACAACCACTCGGGGGCCTACAGGGAAAACCCCATTCGCTCTAGCATATGGGTCAGAGGCCATGTCTCCAGCTGAGTTGAGATTTCCAACGGCCAGAGTAACTTTCTTTGATCAAGAGCAGAATGATATCAACAGATTGATCGACCTGGATTTGATCAAAGAAAGTTACTCTGGCCGTTGGAAATCTTAACTCAGCTAGAGCCATGGCCTCTGACCCATATGCTAGAGCGAATGGGGTTTCCTCTGTAGGCCCCCGAGTGGTTGTGCGAACTGCCCAAAGAGCAAGGGGAAGTTCGTCCAACCAGTTGTTACGTCGATCTACTAGGCCCGTCTTGAGTGAAGATAGTACTTGCTTGTTCGCTGCTTCAGCTTGCCCATTTCCTTGAGGATATGCGACAGAAGATTGCCAATGCTTGATCCCTACTCGATTCATTTCTGCTTCAATGGCTCTTGAGAACTGCAGGCCGTTGTCTGATACTATAGCTCTAGGGAAACCAAATCTACACCAGATGAAGTCATGTATGAAATTGATGGCGTTTTCCTCTGTGATGCGAGCTAATGGCTTGGCCTCGACCCATTTGATGAAATAATCGATGGCAACGATCACATACTTGCAATTTCCCCGGGCGGGGGGGGGGGGAAGGGTCCAATCAAGTCGACGCCCCACATATCGAATGGCCAAGCAGCGATCACAGGAGTCTGCTCCGTTGTAGGCATATGAGGCAGGTTGGCGAACCTTTGGCATTGATCACATTGTTGAACAAAATCATGCGTGTCAGCTCTCATGTGTGGCCAATAATACCCCAAAGTGATCAGTTTGTCGGCTAGAGTCCTGGCCCCCGGGTGTCCACCACAAATTCCACTGTGAACCTCATGCATCAATTGAATGATTTCTTGAGGATGAATGCACTTCAACAAAGGTCTAGTATATGATCTTCTGAACAGCATGCCTCCTTGGATTACATACCTCGGAGCTTTCTTTTTAATAGCTCGAGCTTTCTTCTCGTCCTCAGGGAGCTCGCCACTTTCTAGGTACGCCTTCATTTGCCATTTGCATTTAATTACTTAATCGCCACTTATTGATTCCAGTGTAGAGCTCGTAGAATGTACATGTGTAGCTTTTGCATAGAATTTTTAGCTCGCAGTTGTCTTGCTCTTATGTAGAACTCGTAGCTTGTACATAGAACTTATCTTTATATGTCGAGCTAATATTCTTTCCTTTTTGTCTCGTGCAGTTTTAACTCCTGCCCAGGAAGCTAACATGGGGAGAGGCATCGACTTGATTGGACCCTTCCCCTCGCCCGGGGAAATTGCAAGTATGTGATCGTTGCCATCGATTATTTCACCAAATGGGTCGAGGCCAAGCCATTAGCTCGCATCACAGAGGAAAACGCCATCAATTTCATACATGACTTCATCTGGTGTAGATTTGGTTTCCCTAGAGCTATAGTATCAGACAACGGCCTGCAGTTCTCAAGAGCCTTTGAAGCAGAAATGAATCGAGTAGGGATCAAGCATTGGCAATCTTCTGTCGCATATCCTCAAGGAAATGGGCAAGCTGAAGCAGCGAACAAGCTAGTACTATCTTCACTCAAGACGGGTCTAGTAGGTCGACATAACAACTGGTTGGACGAACTTCCCCTTGCTCTTTGGGCAGTTCGCACAACCACTCGGGGGCCTACAGGGGAAACCCCATTCGCTCTAGCATATGGGTCAGAGGCCATGGCTCTAGCTGAGTTAAGATTTCCAACGACCAGAGTAACTTTCTTTGATCAAGAGCAGAATGATATCAACAGATTGATCGACCTGGATTTGATCGATGAGAAGCGAGACACGGCTTACCTTTGAATGGTTAACTACAAGCAGCGGACTAAAAGTTATCACGACAAGAAGGTAAAAGTCAGATCATTCCAAGTAGGAGATCATGTGTTGAGGAAGATCGAGGCAACAGGAAGAAGGACCCAGCAGAACAAGCTATCTCCTAACTGGGAAGGTCCTTACATTGTTACTCGAGTCGTCAAAGAAGGGACCTACATGATCGCTCATCCTGATGGTGAAGAACTGAAGCATCCATGGCACGCTACTCACCTCATCAAGTATTACTTCTAGTTCAAGTCCTTAGCTCAGTTCAAGGTTAAAGCAGTCCCCCATTTGTCATAGTTCTAGTTTCTATTCGATGTAAGCATGTTTTTACTTCAATAAAAATCACAGTTCTATTCGACCAAACATCGTACTACACTAAATTCAACAAGCTCGATTCTTAATCAGCTTTGTTCCTCTAGCAAGCTCGACTCTTAGTCAGCTTCGCTTTAACAAGCTCGATTCTTAATCAGCTTTGTTCCTCTAGCAAGCTTGACTCTTAGTCAGCTTCGCTTTAACAAGCTCGATTCTTAATCAACTTTATTCCTCTAGCAAGTTCGACTCTTAGTCAATACAGGGGAAACCCCATTCGCTCTAGCATATGGGTCAGAGGCCATGGCTCCAGCTGAGTTAAGATTTCCAACGGCCAGAGTAACTTTCTTTGATCAAGAGCAGAATGATATCAACAGATTGATCGACCTGGATTTGATCGATGAGAAGCGAGACACGACTTACCTTCGAATGGTTAACTACAAGCAGCGGACTAAAAGTTATCACGACAAGAAGGTAAAAGTCAGATCATTCCAAGTAGGAGATCATGTGTTGAGGAAGATCGAGGCACAGGAAGAAGGACCCAGCAGAACAAGCTATCTCCTAACTGGGAAGGTCCTTACATTGTTACTCGAGTCGTCGAAGAAGGGAGCTACATGATCGCTCATCCTGATGGTGAAGAACTGAAGCATCCATGGCACGCTACTCACCTCATCAAGTATTACTTCTAGTTCAAGTCCTTAGCTCAGTTCAAGGTTAAAGCAGTCCCCCATTTGTTATAGTTCTAGTTTCTATTCGATGTAAGCATGTTTTTACTTCAATAAATATCACAGTTCTATTCGACCAAACATCGTACTACACTAAATTCAACACGCTCGATTCTTAATCAGCTTTGTTCCTCTAGCAAGCTCGACTCTTAGTCAGCTTCGCTTTAACAAGCTCGATTCTTAATCAGCTTTGTTCCTCTAGCAAGCTCGACTCTTAGTCAGCTTCGCTTTAACAAGCTCGATTCTTAATCAGCTTTGTTCCTCTAGCAAGTTCGACTCTTAGTCAACTTCGCTTTAACAAGCTCGACTCTTAGTCAGCTTCAATTAAAATAAACTCGATTCTTAATCAGTTTAGTTCCTTTAACAAGTCCGATCTTAGGTCGACTTCGTTTTATAAGCTCGACCCCTGGTCAGCTTTGACCTCTTAAAACAGTTTCGACTCTGAGTCAATCTCGTTTACAAAAATCCATACAAGTTTTAGGTTGACTAAGCCATCATGAAGCCAGGTCGACCTTGAACTTAGGACGACTTATTTGTCCTATTATATCTAGCTCGACTCACACATGCTGAAATCGAAGGCATACAATATACAGAAAAAGAGAGTCAGCTATGATATAAGTAAGTCTCCCAAAATGGGCCAAGACTTAAACAATTAAAGTTACCAAGCAAAAATGCCTCCCAAAAACAGGGCCAAGACATAAGTATTCATGAAACCAAAAAACGGAAAAATGTTTGGAACTTGTTCGATTACATGACCAATCAAAGGCAAAAAAAATCAAGGAGCTGCTCCAACCTGATCACTAGTTGTCACTTGATCACCTACAGTTCCCTCCTACTGCTAAAGACCTAAAAGTTTATCAGACTCAGAAGATCCTGGATGCGGAGTAGCCCTGTCGGAGATCGGAGAATCAGGCTCCTCAAACTCAGCCAAAATAGTTTTGAAATTAACCGACTCAACTGCAGGAGGGACCCAAACTTCAGCATCAGCCTCTTCGTCGTCCTTGGCAATGTTGGCCATGTCATTATCATTATAAGGCACTAAGCTATGGCCTTGACGAGCTGCTGTGTTATATGGATCCTCCGAGGCCCATTTGGCTAGCTGTTCGATGGAGATGTTGACAGAAGGATCTACCACAATACGTCGAGCCATGTGAGCTCGACCTACATTCCAGAAGGTGCTGGCTTGCTTAGTAATGTGAGTATGGAGCTCATCACTATCCTTATAAGTCTGCACAGCCTCCTCCTTGGCAGCCTTCACAGCATCAGCTAGCTCGCCCTCCCACTTAAGCCGGGCAGCCTCAAGCTCCTCTTGTTTCTTGGCTAGTGTAACTGGCACCTCCTCCAACTGCTGGGTCGCCATTTCAAGGTCTGCAGCCATCTTCTTCTTCTCCTCCTTAAGGGCAGCGAGCTCCTTGTTAGCCTCTCCCAGCTGGCCCCAAGATTCCTCTTTGGCCTTTATTTCATTGTCCTTCACCAGTTTTAAGGCTTCATAGGAGTTATCCAGATCGGAATGCTCCTCCTTCACTTTTTCAAGCTCATCCTGCAGCTTCTTATTATCATTATCAAGTTTCTTCAACTCCTCATTCTTCTTGGCCAACATAATCTTGGCTAGCTTCTCCTACTCCTCTGCAGCCTTGCAGTAAGTGGTGGCTAGATCTATCATGGCAAGAGACTGAAATAACGAGTAAAGACAAGGGGTTAGATCGAGCAGAAATAAAGAAAGGACGAGAAACAAGCAAGAAGAATAAGTACATTAAAAGCACAAGAGTTACCTCGGAGGAAGCTAGCCCAACTCTAGCTCGACAGGCCTCGGGAGTCAAGGGTTTGTTGGTGAATTCCTTGATCAGATCTTGGTCAGCTCCCCTTCTAACAACTACTTGGCCGTATTCCAGCTCAGGATAGTTCCTCGCTAAGCAGTTGATCCTAGTCAGAGGGGGCACGTCACTCAGCTCATCAACTCTAGTTTGAATCAGCTCAGCATAAGACACTTGAATGGGAGAAGAATGGGAGCCTCTAACTTCAGATTCCTTCATCTCGCTAACATCGACCTTTACAGACGTCGAGCTTACCTTAGACTTGCCAAGCTTAATCTTCTTACTCAAAGGAGCATCATCATGATCTTCCTCCTCCTCATCTACCTCAATAACAGGCGACTTGGTCACTTGGCCTTAGAAGCGGCATTGGTCTTGGTTTTAGTTTTGGTTCTAGCCTGAGCTCGAGTTCTGGTACGAACGGCCTCCCTCTCTGGCTCCACATTTAGCTCGGCCCCCTCCACACCAGCATCGTTGACCTCTTCAGAGCCTTGGGCATCACCTCCCTCAACATGTTCTCCCACTGGGGCCTCATCCAACTCTTCCAAGTTCTCCTCAGCAGGAATGAACTTGGAGGTGTCCTGATCAACCAGCTTCAACAGATCATTCCTCTTGGCACCCTCAGTTTCACGGTTCTCCTTAGCATTGGCCGCTCCATGACTCTTCTTACTCTTCCTGACATCAATTGCTCTCCCCATGTTAGCTTCCTGGGCAGGAGTTAAAACTGCACGAGACAAAAAGGAAAGAATATTAGCTCGACATATAAAGATAAGTTCTATGTACGAGCTACGAGTTCTACATACGAGCAAGACAACTGCGAGCTAAAAATTCTATGCAAAAGCTACACATGTACATGCTACGAGCTCTACACTGGAATCAATAAGTGGCGATTAAGTAATTAAATGCAAATGCCAAGCAAGCTGGAGCTCGCTCATAGAAAATTTCACATAAGGGGAAGGAAGAGGCGAGTAAATCCTTACCACCAACATGCTCCCCGTTGTCCCTGCAGTAGTTCTTAGTCTTCTGGCAAAGAGAGCACATCTTCTCAAACCTAGCCAGAGCATGGGTCACCCAATCCGGATACCTCAAGCACCTGACTATGGGAACCAAGGGCACAATGTCATCATCTCCTAGCATCATACCAACTTGGATATAGTTATTCTTTGTGGTCCCTAGAACCTCCCAACTGATGGGTCTAGAAGCAACCAACTCTGCTAGTTTCCTACGCAGTTCAGCATGCCAATGAGGTTCCCACTGATCTTCATCCCTCACCACATGGGTGTCTTCACTTGGCAAAGGGAACTCCCATCCTAACCTACTCTCCACTACTGCTACGTGAGAGTTCCAACCACTGACTTTGCTAGGCAAGTTTATGAACAGCTTGGGGGAATGTGGTTTTGAGGGGGTGCTTATGCCCTGAGACTTATCAAATTTCACAGCAAAAAACTCCCTAAACACTCTCATACAGGGCTCGTACCCTAAGAAGCGACACACCATTGCGAAGCATACCAACACTCTACATGTATTGGCACCCAGCTGGAGAGGAAGGGCGTTGGCACACTCTAGGAATTCGTTGATGAAAGGGTCCAGGGGCAATCTTAGACCGGCCACAAACTGACCATAATAAAAGGTGACTCTGGTGGGATCTGTCTTGTAGGTGCGACCAAACTGATCAAAGAAATCTCTCTTGCTGTAGAGAGTAACGTCGGACTCCTCCCTGTCCACCTCACAGAATTCGTGGATCATAGACATTCGAGAGGGAAAATTCTGCTTTCCTCTAAGTGGCCCTTGGGGCACGTATCCCCTCTCATTCCTACCCGGCACCACGGAGGTCTCAAAGGCATCCACTATGCGCGGGCTTGAGGAAGTAGAGACATCAGCTTCTCCTGGAGTCGCCATATCTGTACAAGAAGAGGGGGAAACAGGGGAATCAGTTATACATGAAGTCTCAGGGGACTTAATAGACACACTAGGGACGACCTAGATTCCTCCGGAAATCCAATCCTGTTTCTGATAAAAGAGGGTTTGTTGGCATCACGGACATAGAACACGGCTAAGTGGTCAAGAAGCTCATGGAAGAAATGAAAGGACACAACTCTTGGGTCGCTCGTTTCTAGGGCACCTAAGTCCTCTCCCACAGGCAAAGTTAGTTCGGTGAAACGCAAGCCCCATCGGACCAAAATTAAAGTACACTCCTCCATGGTTATCTCTCTCCACTCTCCATGTAAGTGTTTGTATACTCTACGATTGACGCTACAGTAACCATACCCAGCTCCGGCCTCGCAGCTAAAGGTCCTAGCCATGGCGAAATCAAAGAAATTGCAGAAATTAAACCCTAATTCTAAGGGTTAGGAGGAATACCTTAAGCAGTTGAATGAAGAATGGAATGATGGCAGACGAAAGCTCAATTTAAGGCAATTGCTGTTTCCGTTGCAGTCGCCGGAATTACTCAAGAGTTCCAAGGAAGCAAAAGTTGTAAATGGAGAAGGATTCTACTATTTATATTTTCCAAAGTTGGAAAGGAAGAGGAAAAATTCAAAATTAATTTCCTAATTAATGGCGGAAACAGTTTCCAAGGCGGACTCTCAAACGTCAAAACCGTAATCATTATGGAAAAAGGGCGCTCCTTCAGATCTGGCCGTTCGCCGCCTACGATCCAGATTGTGACACGTCATTTTGGTCGACTAAAGCATCAGAACAAATAGCGACCTACGAATGAAGCAGTTCTCATCAAACTTTCCTTAACTTCCCAGTCGACAGTGTCAACTCGAAAGTTGGGGGCCACTGAACATACCAAAAGTATCGAGTTGGGCTAAGCAAGTAAAGCCCAATCCTCAAAGCAACTATTGCCTCAGCATATCCAGTGGGCTAGGCCCAATCAGTACATGGCCCAAAGCCCATCTCATGTATCAGTGGACTAAGTTCATTGTCCGACCTACCAGGTCCCGACCTAACTTAGTCCGACCTTATGATCCAAGCTCTAATACGGGTACGATCCATGCTCTACCCGCCAGTCAGGTCGGCCATTCCTCAAATGGCGACCTAGACCTAATCAACAAGTGTCGACTTAACACTTTCAGGCACACATGTTTGAATTATTCCCATAACCGCATCCCTATAAATCAGGGACCGTTACAGGTACGTTCACATTACTAATAACTGCCGCTAAAATCTCGGAGCTCATGTAGCACCACCAAATATACAACGATCATCACCTATAAATACTTCATCACTACCAACGGTGCAAAGGTAACTGCAATTTTGTTTTTGAATATACTTTGTTCAATACACTTTTGCTCTCCAATCATCAAATACTTACTCTCACGCCCGAGGGTCTAAGCCGGAGACACATCCGGCTAGTCGTGGGTTCTGGTTTCAGGTCAAGGAGCTAGGTGATCAATCCTGCCACGTGGAGGAAGATTGATAAGCACAATTCCTGCAGCATCAAATGCATTAGAAATTTTTTAAATATTCTTAAATAAGGAATTTGCAGTTAGAACAGACTGTGAGGCTATAGTTAAATTCATTAAGAATGATCAAAGTAAAAAAGTTAATCGAACTAGGTGGATTAACTTACAAAACATAATACAAGGAAGTGGTTACATTATAAATTTTGAACATATTAAAGGAAAAAATAATACTATAGCTGATATCTTATCAAGAAATTTAAACAGGTTATTTCATGGATAAGAACAATCAGATGAAAAAGATCTTGCATCCTCAACGGACAGGAAAATCAACAGCTATGGATACATCGGACAGTAGTAGCTTGAAAGAAGAAAAGACAGAGCAGCCCTGTTACAGCATGATATATCTATTGGAAGATATTCCAAAACCATTTGGGTTAAACCTAAAGTTTTCACAAACAGCTGGGCCCAGTTCTCAAAAATTTCGAATTGATAAAAGTTTTATACCAAGAGCCCAAGCCCAACAGAAAATCATCACATTTGGCCCAAACACATTACCTATTTGCACAGAGGATAAAAAGAAATTCAGACCCATTTTCGGGATGGATTTAACATAGAAACAACAGTGTTTGCTCGACAATTTGTGACACATACATACTCTTCCAAATGAAGCCACAAAGAAAGTACATGTTTTAAACTCTCTTGGATATTACTTTCTTGAAATATTTCAAAAGACCCCAGAAAAAACTATCACAAAAAGATTCTCCCATTATGTCATTTTTCGAGGAACTAAACTGGGTATTTTCAACAAATGGGAAACAGTAGTCAAACACATACAGTGCACTAGCCCTTTTTACAAAAGGGTTTTACAGTTTTTCAGAAGCCATCATAGAGCCAGAAGAAGTAAAAACCTTTTCTGAAGTTACAAAAGAACATCCAGAACAGGTTATTAAAAAACAGGAAGGAGTGATTGCAAACTTGCAAAAACATCTTCTTCAAAAAGAAAAAGACAATCAAGTCATACAGTTACAGATCGAAAATAAAATATTGTTACAACAGGTGGCCACTCTTGAAGAAAAATTACAGACTTTAAAGGCTGAAACATGTGAGCCTACTAAAAACAGAGATTTCAACAGCTTCAAAGCCCGTATCCTTGACATACCATGGAGACAGACATTACAACCAGTCTTAGACAGATTCGAAGCACTTGATGACATTATTTCCAAGAAAATTTGCACAGGGTTTCCAGTAAGCTTATACAAATTACAGCAAAAGATAGTACAGATTGTTTTTCGTGAGTTAAAATATACAGGAGTGAAAGTGATAGAAAGAATAAACAGTGAAGGAAGAGATACATGAGTTTTACTCTTACAGATTGATTTGTTCAAAACAGACATGCCACAGGATTTGATTACTCAATTTTACCATTATGGTATGATTGACTATATTAAATTCAAGTTAACACCTACTACAGAGAAAATTATTAATAGTTTTGGAGAAAATTCACATTGGTGGCAGGCAACATTGCTATTCAATCATATCCAAAGGAGGTAGGATGTAAGATCTTTGCATCCTTTCCTGAAGCCGACAGTTACACCTACAGGCCAGCGAGAAAAAGAATATTTGTCAGTAATAATGAGCTAAAAGACCAGGAGCTACTTGAAATGACAGTAAAAATCGAAGACCAAATAGACTTTTCTAGTCTTTTTTGGCTCCATGAGCAAGACAGCGAAGCATATAAAGAGGACAGTAATATATTAAACAATTAGCACAAAGAATTTATAAAAGATTATCAAAAAACCCCTGAACTTCCTAGGTTCTTTCCTTGGCACAACTACAAATTAATGGCAGAGGGACACTATACCCAAATCTGGGCAAAGGATAATTGGGAAATGCTTCTCCCTTTCATTGGAGAAGGAGACAAGTTGAAGCAAGAGCACATCACCAACAGGGATGAAGAAACACCATGGCCAGACCCAGACGATGACATAATGCAAGACGGCCAATCAGACGGAGACACAATTCCAACAATTGACAGCAACTACAGGGACTTCTAGCAACGTAAGCAATGACAACACAACGGACAGCTGGAAAGGCAACAACATCTATCTCAAATAAAGAAACGGTTGTAAATAATTTAGCCTTTAGCATCTTACTTTTCATAGTGCGTTACTTTAGCATCTTCTTTTTAGGTAGTGCGTCTTTACTTTAATAATTGTAAGTAGTGCGTCTTTACTTTAATAATTTTGATAGTGAATATCTAGGTAACCGGTTAGTCTACCGGCTGATTAGGTTCTATTTCCAAGGGTTATAAATACCCCCCTCATTCTCATTTGTAAACACGGATGAAAAAATCAAAGAGCAATTTTTCTTAAATCCAGAGCAATCTTTTTAACTCATGGCAGCTTAAAAACCTTTCCTACTCCCTTAGTCCCACAACTTAAAATCCTTCAAATACCTTCTGTACTTCATAATATAACCCTTACATAAAAAAAAAAAGTATTTTTAGCCCCGCTGTAAAATTCTGGTGTGACCTCGTTCTTCATAGTTGTCTCTTCATCTCCTCCTCTCCACTTTGTAAGTATTCAATATCTTACTCCGCTTACAATTAATTTAGAATTATATGTTTTTAATCTTGCTACTGTAGCTTTTACTGTAGCATAATTCTTGTAATTAATTAGTTTTAATTTATTTTATAGTGGTTTAACGGAAACCCAAAAAATCCGCCATACCCCCCTTTTTATGTTTAGTAAATTATGCTAGAAAATTTATACCTAATTTATCAAAACTAATAGGACCATTATACAGTAAAACAACAAAAAATGGCCAACGAAGTTTTAATAAAGAAGACATAAAATTAATAAAAGAAATAAAAGAAGCAGTAAAAAAGATTAAACCTTTAGAATTACTAATATATATATATATATATATATATATATATATATATATATATATATATATATATAATTTACTTAATTGTTTAATTCCTTTTGTTTTAGAATTACTAATATATATATATATATATATATATATATATATATATATATATATATATATATATATATATATATATATATATATATAATTTACTTAATTGTTTAATTCCTTTTGTGTCCCTATGCCTAACCCAGTAACCCTACGGTCTCAGACTCTCTCAGTTCTCACACAACACAAGTTACTCTCTCTCTCTCTCTCCCGATTTAGGTTAGCGTCGCTGCCTCCAATCCATCCCACCACGGCACCACCAGTCTTGATTTAGCGGCACTGCAACAAGGTATTCTCTTGACTTCTCAATCTTTCAAGTCTATTTTCTATGTAGAATCCTAATTTCTAATTTCTCATGCCCTAAATCTCTCTCCTTTATCTGATTTGGTTTTTGTTCCCTAATTTTACCGAATTTTACAAGCCTTAAAACCCTCTCTATTTCCGATTTGATTTTATAGGTAAATTGTTTGAAGTCAAATTTCAATTTTTTTACCAAATCAAAGCTAATCCCCCTTCTCAATCAATGTACTGTATCTCTCTCCATTCCTTTTTTTCTGGGTTATTTTATTTTTAGTTTTTGGGCTGCCATTTTTTCTTGCTTTTCGTGTGTACTATGTTTCTTGATTGTAAGCATTGACTTGTCTATAACTTGTTTGTTCAAATCCCTATGTTGGGTTACTAGTTGTTTCTTTGTTTGATTTCCTTTACCAATTTTTCAATTCATTTTACTGCCAATGTTTGATTTGATTTCCCCTCCATTGATTAGCTTGCTTCTAATCTATCTTAATCAATTAATTTATTCAATTTTGTGTTGTGATTTTGGTTGTGGTTGTTATGGTGTTGATTTGGGTAGTGATGGTGGTGTTGATTTTGGAGGTTATGGTGGACAATGGTTGTGATTGGTGGGTGGGTGACGGTGGGCTGGTGTTGGAGATGAATAAGAAAATTTATTTTTATTTGACTTGTTAACTGAAGTGGCAAAATAATGTTAATTCATCAATTATTGAACAAATCTGTTAACTATTTAACTAATGTTGGCATTCTAGTTTATGTATCAAAACGACGTAGTTTTGATCTTTTCATACTCAGCAAATTACACTTGGACAATATTTTTCCACATAATCAATTTTACATGCCAACCAAGACGTCTAGTCATCAATTCCGTTAGGATTTGGACGGAAAGATGACGATGTCCAAATATTCATATATTTTTCTTAAGTACGAGGGTTAATATGACAATTAACTTGTGTAAGTGCATATCTACATCCTTAACATAAGTCCTTAACATAAGTGTAAAGGGCATATTTCTATATTTTCCCATTGGTTTGATTTAAAGTAGTAAAGGGTCCTTTCGCTTTCATAGATCCCAATATGGTAGTGGAATGATTTACCTGCGAGTGCCTCAATTTTAAGATTTTGGTGTTTATAGAGAGAAAATATTGCAATGGTGAAATTGAAGTCGACCCAAAGTATAGTAGATGAAAATAAAAGTAGCCCCACTTTATAGAGAGAAAATACTGCCAAATATTCAAATGAGGATGTGTAAGAAATTCTTTTACTTTCAAAATTTCTCTTTTAATTAATGAAAAGTTGAAGGGAGATCAAAATTTGTAGGTAGAGATGAAGTTGTGGATATAATTGGAAAAACATGTCAAAAATAGCGTTATAAATTAAAATACGACATTTATTTCGGAAGAACCTGTACAATGGAGTACCACTTACTAACCAAACAACCTTGTGTAGACTTAGTCCTACACGATTGAAACCCACACACTTGGCTTCAAAATTTCCATTAAAATTCACAACAAATCACCTCCTTCGGTTCTCCCTTTTTTCACGCTATGATACAAGTTATATATCCCTCCATATTCTCGGTAAAAACAAAAATAAAAGCTCTCTCGTTGCATCTCTTTCTCCTCCACACGCAAAATCATCAAGTCCTTCTTATCGTCCTTTTTCTTCACCATCTTTTCCATGCAAAAAAGAAAATCTTTCGTTCATCATTTATCGGTGAAAATGAAAATGGCTAAGGGAATGGGATATATGCATGACTGGTTTGAAGTTGCACCAGCTCCTCTTATATATCCTCAAAAGCCTTCCAATGCTCCTAAACTTGAGACCATTTTTGAAGAAGGATCTGAGAAGCTTGATATTTTGCAAAGGAGGCTACTCTGTCTTCTTCCCGTCTTCCTTTCTTTCGCCTCTTTTTTATTGATAAACCGATACATTATTCTTTGATGTGGCTGATATATATAAATCAAATTCTATACAATATTCATTAGTCTTTTTTCCCATTCCATGATCACTTTTGTTGCACCTAGTGCCACTCTCACTTTTTTCTCTCGTTCGTGCTTTTCATCTCTCTCTCTCTCTCTCTCTCTCTCTCTCTCTTTCTCTCTCACAATATATCCCCCCCCCCCAAGAGAAGTCTGAGTACGTATCCGATCACTCTTTAAAACATTGTCATTCAGCCGTTCTCAAACAAGGAACAAGTTAAAGAGAAGGCTCCATTGCTACGATGAAACATAAAAAATGGCATGACAATGAGAAGGTCATGCAATCGGGATTATGTTTGGTGCACAAGAAGATATTATGGGTAGTTTTGCATTCCTGCATTTTTTTTTTCCTTTGGTGTTGGTATGATGTAGTTTCTCGGAGGCCATTGTTGAAGTTCAAGAAGGATAAGATTTAATTTTAAAGGTGTAGCGTTGTTTTGTTCTCTAACTTCATACTTAATTTTACGGGCAATGGTGAATGTGAGCTATGGATTTATGTGCTCCATAGCTAGGGTTCAATTCTTGCAGTGAAAATTATGAAATTGTAATATCAATTTAATGTGTTTTTGGAGCACTTTTAAATTTAAATTCTTGACTTGAGAAGCTTAATTTTGTCCCATTTATTTCCCTTATTCGTTTTTCCATAGAATTCACGGAAGAAAAAGAGGGTGAGAGAACAGCTGATAAACAAATAACTTGAAATACATGTATTTATATATAAACATCTTCCAGGAATGTTTTGTTACCAAATATTTTACTACAAATTACACATGTACAATTTAAAGTAGACTGAGAAAAGCAGAAAACGACGTAACCAAACTGCAAGCCCAAATTTCCCTTCTAAACATCTGTATATCGCGTTCTTCAAACAACGCTTCCATAAGAAGAATTTGTTTCCAAAAACATAGGTTGCCAAAAGGAAGATTGTAATGCACGAAATAATCCTAACCAACATCAAGAAAATAAACTCAAATCGACAGCATCATCTGTCAAACGCCAAACTGCAGAAAAGATTGACGTAATAATATTAATGTAATATCATTCTGGTGATACATGACTACTTCTAACAGTTGAGAAAGAGGTTTTTCATCAGTTGCTCAACTATGACTATGTCCTCAGCAGATTAACTAACGCTCATCAGAATTTTAAGAAAGACCAGAGCATGAAATAGTCAATACTCAAAAGACAATTTTTGCTTTTATACTAGCCAATAAATTTCTTTTTGAATTAACACCAACAAGTTTTGATTTCCAAATTGAGTGTGCACTGTAGATATTAATTTGGATTTTAAATATACTTTTGCAAAAAAAAAACACAATTATTAGTTTTGAATAATTATATTTGGAGAAGGGAAAGTGGATGGTAACTTGATATGAAATGGGGGGGGAGGGGGAGAAGAGAGAGTGGGTAGTTACTTAAGTTGGAGTTTTTGGTAATTACAAATTACTGAGGGTAAAATGGGCGAAACAAAAAAGGTGTCACATAACTTCATTTTGAGCTCTCCCGCATTATAATAGTAGAGATAAAAAGAATATATGTTGATGACCTAAACGGTTAAAAGGGGGCAAAATAACAATATGGTACACTTGTGATAATTACCCAAGCAGGAAACTCTTAATGAGAAATCAAAACAATAAAGAGGCCAAAAAAATACCTTTCAGCTAGAAATGTCTTTCCTGTTCCCAGAAACATACGTTGGGTCCCCGTAAGGCCTGCAGTTAGAAGAATGCAAAAAAATACAATGAAAAAGAAACATTATGTCTTCTGAAGTTGACGGTGAAATACTGAGCTTTGGTGATGTTATGTTCTTAAATGGCGTCTGGTTTTCTTCAAGGAAGAAGACGTTCCTTTTGGTTTTAGTTGTCCATGCCTATATATAGTCCATGTGTCAACCTCCTATTGGTTTAACTGACGTCTATTAGGCAAAATGAATGGGTTTCTATAATTGAGGTGGGACCCATGCCTGGTGAAATTAAGCGTCAATTTGGAAATCAAAATTTTAATGCAAATGCATGAATAAGGTACATGGTGTTTCCAAGATAAAGGTGTATGTGCCATGGTATACAACGATATTAAATGTGTGCTAATTTCTGAAAATTTGATGTTATGATTTCGGATGGCATATTGTATGCATGTACATAAAATATCATGACTTTTGGCTTGCATAATGGTTACCTTGGATTTTTCACATGAAGCAACAAGAAGACAAGGGCGATGAATATTGAAGACGAGCCAACTAAAGCATAGGCCATCCCAAGGAAGTTATTCCTTCCTCCTAACCAGCTTGACGTTGAGAGGACAAGAGTTTTCTTCCCACCAAAACTGTAGGTGTTGTAGTTGTTGAGGAGGTTTACTACTACCACATCATCTGTTTCTAAATCCTCTTCAATCCTTCCATAAAGTTTTCGGAAGAGCAGCAGTACGCATCCATACAATAAGATCTTCTTGATCACTTAGCTGATTGATGCAGAGAGAGAGAGAGGGGGAGGGTGAATTAAATTGAAGGATTACTTTAATGAGTAAAATGGAAAAAATGAGTGTATTTAGGACAATATATATAGTCTATTTAAAGGTGGGATGATCATGTCGATTGATGAAAATGGACCTTACAATTTATAAAGAAACTAGTTAAGTTTTCCATCAACTTTTGTTTTAAAATTAACGCTCCGCAACAAAATGTAAGTTGGAAATTAGGTTGCAAAAAATACAATGTTGGGAATCATTTTGCAAATGTGCATAAAAGGTAACAAAATTGCAATTGACTCAATAACTAAAGCAACAACTTGAGAGAAATAACCTGAACTACAGAAACTAATTTTGCAGAATAAATAAAGAAGTTTATGTGCAAGAAAGGACAAACACGAAAAGGAGCTATGATGTTTTGTCACAACTTTTTACAAGCTTTTCTAAAGTGTACATAGTAACTAAGAATATCAGGATTTTTTGATGACAAAAAATGAAAATCTGATATGACACGGTAATTTTTTTTGGCTAATCTATAATATATGAGGGAGAAGGCTTGGTGCACTCTTGGACTTTTTTAGCCTCTCCTGATTTTACCCTTTATATAACCACATATTTTTCCCTTAATAACCATCTTTTCATTAACTCCTCCCTCTAACATATACAGTTTTTTTCTACAAAAAAAAACTTTAACAGTTGACTATATAGCGCAACTAATAGTAATAAAATTAATAATAATAGTAATAATAAGCTTTCCGAATCTTGAACTATCAAATTTTATGTGTGTATATCTGCACACAAGCAACATCTTCTTGTTACAATTATGCTAGACCATTGTGCGCAAACTATAATGCACAAACATAAGCTAGGGAAGGGCAGTGTAGTTACTGACCCTTGTAAGTTTGAGAAGCAAAAAGAGTTACAGGAGGAAGGGAAACATATCCAGGGCAGATGTCATATGACATGGCGTGGATGAGATCATGACAACAGAATAAGAGGCGGGGGAGAAATGAGAGAGAGAGGAGGAAGGAGGGGAAAGAAAGGCACATAAAAAACAGAGGTCCCAATGCATAATCTGTGGCACATGTACGTATTTTACCAGGGTTATATTAACTCAGATGCAGTGATGAAAACTATACACCCAATACTTACAGGAATGCTCGGATCAAGCTTTCCTCCACCAACAAATGTCCCATTCTGAAAATTAAAGGGATAAACTTGCTTTCCAAATTTGTGATCCCGGTCACTCCTCCAAGCAATATTCTTCCTGTTGACCTTCAATTCTTTTGTCCCGTGGGTGAATGAATAAGTGTCGTTAAACAAACTCCATGCAATCAAACCACAGGGGACAACTGGAAGACTATTTTCTTTCTCCTCAGGTCTGCAGGAACTTATATCGCTGCACTTCAATCCATGTAACAACTGCTGATCGCTTCTACTTTTGACATACCTGGAGTGAAAGCATGGGTAATCAATACGTATGAATATCCAAAAAATACTCAGCTATGGCGAAAGCAATGCTAAGATAATTATAGAGACATCTGTAAAGGAGTTGACTTTAGAAATCAGTATAACGATAAGACAAGAGAAAGGAAAAGAGGAGGGAGACGCAGAGAAGAGGTACGGAGTGAGAAAGAGAGTGTGAAATGATAAAGAACTGTCATGACCAGCTGCTCCAAAGGTGATATCCATGTGAAAGATGTTACATAGATGTCCTTATTCAAGGATGTCCTATAGTTTGGTACTTAACCAAATGAAAACATCATGCAAGTATGAAATGGAACGTTTTGAGTGCATATTTGGATGTTTGTGTAGACAGGGGAAAAGATAATGATATAGAGAAGATTATAAGCAATCAGAACCGATAACAAAGTTAATTACCATGCATTATAATAAGAAGGATGACTGACCGGCGATGGTTCTGGTAATAGTTATCCAGCTGATAGTAGATGTGAATTGGAGCTTTCATGCGCTTTTGCACCTAAAAGATTGTGACTAAAGATGAGCAAATGTGATTAAAAAAGATTGTGTCGCATCGGAATTCCAGTGAAAAGCTAATGCATGAAAAAAGGATGGACCCAAAGAGTAGCTTGGCATTTTATATACTTAGAAACTCGCAACTAATGGTTTGATGAAATAGTTGACAACGTCAAAATCCAAGCACCTCTTATTAAGTCACCAAGTATTAAAAATGCTAAAGCTGTTAAGAGTGCCAAAAAATCATAAACAACCCAAAATTCAAATATATAATGTGAGCTTCAGATATTTATTTCAAGGGGGCCTCTTCCAGAGCTTTATTTACCCATCAAAAAGTATTAACCACAATGGCAGAAAAATTCATATCCAAAGAAAGTATCACCTTCAAGTACCGAGTACAGCTTTTGGGAATCGAGCTATCCTTGATGTACCCCACCTTATTGTTCCGTGATGAAACTGGTACACAATCAGCATCATATCTGTCCACAATTTCCACAACCTACAAATGCAATATTAGATAGATATAGCAGGCCAAACTTATCCATGCATATACTGTAGTGAAAATTTTAGCACGGAAAACTGGAACAAGTCAAATATTCATATGAGGGAAGTATATTTACACTTTGTGATGCGTGAAGAGAAACAAGCCCTATTGGAATGAAAACAACGCCGATCAAGAGGAATGTAGTAATGACCTGTAAGCAGAAAACATTATCAGATGGCATATAGAGAGCTTAGACTGATGAATTATTAGTGGGTTTTACCCTTGTTATGGCAATTACGTACATCCAAAAGCAAATATATATTTCAAAGCTAAAGCACTCACCCATGCTACAGGTTTACAAGCTGGGAGACTTTGTTGAGTAAACTGATATATAGCTGAAACCATGAGAGAAAACACACCAAATTATGTTAGAAGTCCAATGCATATAACAGAACATTAGGATAAGTAAAAACAGTCAAGAGGATACAAGACGCCTGCTGATCTTAAACTAGGACAAGATTTTACGGCTGCCGGTCCTTGAAACCCAAGAAATAATGAAGTCGAAGATAACAAAAAGAGGGAAAAAGAGAGATAATCAAACAAGAAAAAAAAAAGATGCATTATAAACCGATGTTACCAGGAATACGGATATTATACGGGTTTTAAACGGGAATATTTCTTGATATGATACATCACAAGTCACGAATGGGATTCTTCAAATAACTTATTTGTACGCAGGATGTAGAATTTGATCTACGAAAGAAAAAAAAAAGATGCTTTGACCAATAAATCATTTAGCCAAATGAATACTACCTTTAAGGACTGACATTTTCAAATCTCGCCAATAAGTCTTTGGACCATTTTGCCCGTCACTCTATTTTTCACAATTGTATGATTTCATAGTTATGTGATTTCACAATTATTTGATTTACAAGTATAATAAATTGATTTCCCCTCAAAATTCTAAAATCCAATATCTCAAAATCTAGAAATCGAAAAAAATAAGAGATGAATTAATCTCACTTTTTCACATTTGGTACTTAATTTCCCAAATTTAAGAATAAGACATTCATTACTCATTTATTCATAATTGAGTATAAAAACTAATAAATTAATCTCTCAATTTTTCACAATTGGTATTTAATTTCTCAAATTAAAACTGAGACATTCATTACTCATTTATTCATAATTGAGTATGAAAAGTGATAAATTCATCTCTCAATTTTTCACAATTGATACTTAATTTCTCAAATTTAAAAACTGAGACATTCATTACTCATTTGTTCAAAATTGAGTATAAAACTGATAAATTCATCTCTCAATTTTTCACAATTGGTACTTAATTTTCCAAATTTAAAAACCAAGACATTCATTACTCATTTATTCGTAATTGATGATGGATGTGGTTTTACACATCTAAAAGATATGTTTCCTAGCTTATTTGTTGCTCAAAACCTTGGAAATTTAATGTATTTTCTAGTGTTTTATAAGTATAGGGGCTGAAGTGAAATTAGGCAGAAAATGGAGGAGAAAAACTGGTTTATAAAGTTCAGGAGCCAAAGTGCTGAAATTGAAAAAGTAAGGGTTGAGGCTGGAATTAGGAGGATAGCCGCACACTTCAGCTGAAGAGGCCGAGCGGCCGCACGAATTCTAAGGCGAACGCGCCAAAGGAACATCAAGTCAGGGTGATCGCGCGGCCAAGGACAGGGCGACCGTGCCACTTAGATTTCTATGACGGAATCTAATCCGTCACAGAATTGAAGGCAGCTGTTGAAGGATTAGCGACGAAAATAGTGACGGATTTAGTGTTGAATCCGAATTGGACAAGGATTTTAGCAGATTTTGGCCAGAATCGAATTTCAATTAGGATTTCCTCATCCATCCTACTATATAAAGGACCCCTAGACTATTAATTATCTCTTATCATATCTCATCTTCTCCCTTCTCCTTTTGTATATATTAGATTAGAATTTTTATTTATTTTGAAGATTCAAGAACAAGGTTCTATGCTTTCATTGTTAATGGCCTTTCGAGGCTAAATTATTTGATTCGTGGATTGAGGTAAGTAACAATTGGATCGTTATACTATTGATTTAATTCTTCCTATCTCTCTCTCATTCTTTTTCTTCTCAACATTCTTCAAGATCATTCATAGGCTTCAATTGTATGTTAAGATACTTTTGGCCTTTGAATTTATTTGGGTATAAATCGTTTCACTCACACGTATGATTTATACATTTACCATTGTTGAAAAGATTAGATTTAATTGAATATTTCACGAAAATCAATGAATTTATGTTATTGTGTTTTTAATTGAATTTATTTAATGTTTATATTGACTTCACGAAATATATAAACAAGATAAAGATATTAGGGTTTTAATGTTCTTATCGAATTCTATCGAATTCACTGAATATATTAACATATTAAGATCGTATTCCATTATACCTCTAAACATCAGCTGATATAAACACATTCAAGCACATAATAGATACTTGAAATAAATCCACACTTGGGATATCAATGCAACAACATGGTATTAGTACTCATGTTCAAACCAATAAAATAGTGCAACATATATTTCATACACTATTTGAACAACAAACCATGAATATGTAACCAAGTATGGGCACAATGTATCACAAGCAAGCCCTACATATTCACTATACAACATTGAGTACCCTTTATAAAGGTTCAAGATTGATTTACCAAGTTTTGAACAACATTGACTAAGTTCCACATTATGCTTTTCAACCATTTTCAAGACAATATTTAAGCATCTTCCTAATATCATTTTTGACAAGTTAAGACATCATTGTATAGCTCATATGTTGTACTAGGATTAGAGTCACAAAGGGGTTAAAGATGTACTAGGTAAATTAAGTTTTAATTGCTTGAAAACTGATACAGAGGAAACAGGGCAGGGCACGACTCATCCCATAGGGCACGAGTCATCCCCCTTTTTCCTGCAGCCTGCTACAATCGTCCACCAGGGCACGACTAGTCACGACTCATGGCACGACTCGTGACATAGGGCACGAGTCGTGCCCTTTGCAGAAAATCAACTTTATTTTGTTGAAACATCAGCAACCTTGACCCTTCCCATTTTTATCTTAAAATGACATTTTCCAACACTCCAAATTCAGTATAACCCATCCCATTTTTCCTCCATCCAATCCAACAACAACAAAATACCATTTCAAGACTTCCAAACTCAAAGAAAATGATCAAACACCACATGCAACATATATACCAACCACTACAACATTAACCTCAACTTTAATACTATCCTTTCAACTTAAACAACAACACTGTAAGTACCCAAATTCGGATCGTCAAAATCCGTTAGAAGTTAATCGGAATCCGTTAACTGGCCCTTTCCAAGTTAACCGGAACCCGTTAAGCTCCCTGTTCTCAAGCCAATGAGACGTCCCGAGACTGCCCCGTGCATCCCAACGTCAAAGCGTACTCAACACACGTTATCACACGTAAAAGTACAGCTTTTCCCGAAAAACTCACTTTTCGGGGTCGTTTCGGACATTTTTCGGACAGTTATTTAAAAAACGGACAAAATTGGGAATAACGGGACAAAAACCCTAGCCATAGGTATCACTCTCTCTCTCTCTAAACACTCATTTTGCCTCGATTTATGCATCAAACGCTATAATCATTCTGGTCAAAATCATTTAAATGTAGATGTAACGCCGTCTACGGGGTCCGATACGTTTTAGTCCAAGATCATCTTCTCTCCCGTGAGAGAAGTAATCTCGGGTTAAAACGGCGTTTCGGCCCCGTTCTTTACGTTTATATTATTTACAGTCCGGATCATTTGATCCGTTGATTCGCAACTTTACTATCTGAACCGTTTGGTTTGTTATAGTCATTTACAAAATCCGGATCGTTTGATCCGTCGATATTGTCATTTAAATTATGCAACTTTACATGTTTGACATTCAAACCAAGATTAAGCTTGTCATTCAAGCCCCCTTTTTAAAAAATGCAACACACACACACACACACAAAATTTCGAGAAGGGTAGAAAGACTCGTCATACGAGGCATTTCGGGTGATCTCAAAATACTCTTCCCGAAACGTAACGTGACCTCCGAACCTAACAATCTATGGTCCTAAAAGCCATTTCCAAAGTTTGGGCTCAAAATACAAAACTACACGTTTTCAAAGCCATTTCCAAAGTTTGGGCTCAAAATACAAAACGACACGTTTTCAAAGCCATTTCCAAAGTTTGGGCTCAAAATACAAAACGACACGTTTTCAAAGCCATTTCCAAAGTTTGGGCTCAAAATACAAAACGGCATGTTTTCAAAGCCATTTTCAACATTTGGGCTCAAAATACAAAACCGCGTGGCGACTCCTCTCCTTCCCGAAAGCGAGGACCCAAACTCCGCGAAAGACAACCGCTCGCCGCGCTTTCCCCGCGCGCGATCCGGGTAATTTCAGTTGGCGACTCCGCTGGGGACAAGGATACTTTTTCAAAACTGCCGTCGTTTTCGAAAAGCATTCCGTGGGTGTAAGTACCCAAATCCGGATCGTCAAAATCCGTTAGAAACTTAACCGAATCCGTTAACTGGCCCGCTCCAGGTTAACCGGAACCCGTTAAGCTCCCCGTTGCCATGCCAACGAGACGTCCCGGGACTGCCTCGAGCATCCCGTCGTCGAAACGTACTTAGCACACGTCATCGCACGTAAAAGACGGCTTTCCCTGAAAAATGCACTTTTCGGCACTTTCCGAGGGCGTTTCGGACATTTTCCGAACTGTTATTTTAAAAAAAACGGACAAAACCGGGACCCGGGAACGAACTCCCACATGGCTGGTGACTCATGGGACACGTGTCAAGCATGCCACCTCCCTCTAGTCACCTTTCAATCAGAAATCAAGGCCAAAAGACTAAAATACCCCTGGTATACAGTCTCAGTCCGGCCGGACTCCTTTGCAGACTCTCAGAAATTGCCAGCAAGTCCTTCCAATTTCCAAAGTTTCACAAAACCCCCTGGATTTCAGTCTAAGTCCGGCCGGACTCATGCTGAATTTTCACCTATAAATAGAAGGGCTGTCAAAGCCATTTATAACAACAAAATTACTCCCCAAAATCACCATTGCCACGGCCCAAACCAGTTTCACCCCTTCCCGAGCTCCCGTTTTGCCTCGATTCGCGTGAAACCCTCGTATTTCGATCAAATACGCCCCCTTCCACTCTGAAACACCGTTTCACACCACTTTCCGTATCCCGTATACACCCCCCGAGCCAAAGGAGTCGACCCTAGCCATAGGTATGACTCCCTCTCTCTAATCTCTCGTTCCGTCTCGGTTTATGCGCCAGTCGCTACAACCATTTCGGACGAACACCGTTGAAATGTAGACGCCTCCGTCTAACGAGGTCCGATACGTTTTAGCCCCTCGATCCTCTTCTCTTCCCGTAAGAGAAGTAATCACGGGTTAAAACGGCGTTCCGACCCCGTTCCGTTTAAATTTCTGTCATTTACCATTCCAGATCGATCGATCCGTCGATCGTCATTTAATTTTCTGTCATTTACCATTCCGGATCGATCGATCCGTCGATTGTCATTTACTTTTCTGTCATTTACAATTCCGGACCGTTTTGGCTCGTCGATCGTCATTTACAATTCTGAGCCGTTTTGGCTTGTTGATCGTCATTTACGATTCCAGATCGTTTGATTCCGTTGATACCGCTTTAAATACTGTCATTTACAAAGTCCGACCCGTTTGGATCGTGATAGTATTTACTTTTCAAAGTCCGAGTCGCAACCCGATTCGTTGATCGCAAATCATTTAATACGCTTTTTCCCGTAAAAATCGTTAACAATGTAATGCCCGGTTCAAAACCGGAGTTCGACCTTCGAACTCTCTTTCAAAACGCGCGAAATGACGTTTGGCATCCAAACGCTCATCTTCAAACTAAAAGCCGACTTTTGACATTCAAAATCATTTAATACGCTTTTTCCCGTAAAAATCGTTAACAATGACTCGCCCGGTTCAAAACCCGGAGTTCGACCTTCGAACTCCTTTTCAAAAACCAAAACCGACGTTTGCCACGCAAACGCTCATTTCCGTCTCAAAACCGACGTTTGTCATTCAAACGCTCGTCTTTTCAAACAAGATCACCTAATCAACGTTTGACATTCAAACCAAGATTAAGCTTGTCATTCAAGCCCCCATTTCAAAATGCAAACACACACACACACGCACACATTTTCGAGAAAGGTAGAAAGACTCGTCATACGAGGCGTTTCGGGTGATCTCGTAATACTCTTCCCGAAACGTAACGTGACCTCCGAACCTAACAATCTCTGGTACTCAAAATAGATTTTTACTCGTTTTTGCTACCAATAAAAATGACCCCCATTTTCAAAGCTTTTTCCTAAGTTTTTGTTACCAATAAAAACGACACCATTTTCACAATAGCCGTTTCTCAACGTTTTGGGCTCAAAATACAAAAACCGCGTGGCGACTCCTCATTCCTTCCCGAAAAGCGAGGTCTCAGACACCAACCCTCCGCGAAAGACAACCCCATTTCCCGTGTCCGGGCGAGAATCCCTGGTTAATTTCAGTGGGTCAAACTTTTGTTTACCCTTCCTCGTCTTTTTTGTGTGCGTGTGTTGTTCGAAACGTCGAACGGTTTTCAAAACGAAAAAAAATGTGTTGCATTTTCATCTAAAAATCATAACATGTTCGTGCATTTCCGTTCATACTTGATTTTCATGCCATATTTTGAACTGCGCATAAATTCTTTAAAACACATCTTGAAAATCTCTGTTTTACTCAGAAAAGAATTTAGTGACCGCACACTACTTGCACTGCTGGCTCGGTACACCGCACGCTACGCGCACTTGCTGCCTCGGTACACTGTACACTACGACCCGTAACCCGGGATGACCGTTCAGTTGCAGCTCGGTCGGTCTGCAGACACCTTTCGAGCGCGCACGGGGTCGTCCCAAACAGCCCGTGTAAGCCATGCACTCTTTGTGTCACACTTCGACCAAGACCCCGGTTGGTTTTTTGCTTAGTACATGTCATAAAGCCCAAATGTATGTTTTTTACGCCCGTTTCCCTCACAAGTCAAATTTAAAAGTTGAGACCGAAGGTCGTTACCGACCCGAAGTCTTAAACTTTTCAGCCTTGACTTTGACGCGGAGCCATGCCGAAAAACATACCCGAAGGTTCAATGTGACACCGTGTCACCAAACCCTCAACGTATGCACCGTACCAGCCACAACTTGGCCAACGCCAAAAGCTAAGGCCTCTCGCGCAAGCGAGTCAGGAGTCATGCCAAAATTTCGGCACGATTTCTGCCTTAACTTAAGGGCGTTGACTTCGACCGTGGCCCGCGTGTCACATACGTTGGAAGTTTGCGTGACCAGTTAGCCTTAAGTTCAATTTTTTCCTTTGTCGGTGGAACTCGCTTGCCTTATAGGACCCTCGCTCGGGATTGTCCATCCCGGGAAGACGATTTACAGTTGTAAAACGAGGGGCTTATAAACGTAGTGACGAGATCCACTGATTAGAGCCTTAGGTTAGTTGCGAAAAAGAAGACACGATCTTTTCCAACCAATTAGGACTATGAGAAAATACGTTTTAAGTAAACATTAATCGGTAACTGCACATTGCACTAGCCCGAAACCCTGAGCCAAATACCCTTTCCGAAGCCTAAACCCTACCTTTCGTTCCCTGCAGCAAGCAGAAAGTGGTTCAGAATTCCGGCCGCCGCGCCGTAGTCGAGTTACAGCCGTCGACAGCTTCTTCGGTTCCCTCAGTTCCTTCAGCCAGACTCTCCGACATGTCAAGCTCACCAGGAAATCGTGACGGGAACGGAACCCCGCCACCGGTAACAGATATGACATTGGAAGAAGCCATCCGGGCCTGTGTGGTACACAAAAGGCAGAAAGAAGATCAGCAAAATTTCGTGGTACATCTTCTGAATGAGCGAGGTATAGCAGCTATCCCCCAGCCAGACGGCACTTTCGTTCTGATCGAGGACGAAGAGCCTCCCCGATCAACTCCTCAAACCTTCAACCAAGTTCCTCCCCCCGCCAACTTACGAGATGCCTTCGAACCAAGGAAACAGCCGACCTAGGCTTCATGTTGCCACCTCTCAAGGCACCCCTGTCATATACGAACCTAAAAACACCGGGGACAAACCCCAATACAGTCCAGAAAAGGCCCCCATATATCCACATATATCAAGCCTCCTACCTCCAATTACTGCCGCTCATATGGCAGCACCCGGTACCGAGCCTCAAAGTCCACCACTGGACCCAGCCCTAGCCTGGATGGTCGAACAGATGAAAGACCTGAAGGCCAGCATAAGCAGCTCGAAGCAAGAAACGCTCAGATCCACAGATCCGGGAATGGTCATGCCTCTCCCTGCCAAGTTCAGAATGCCGAAAATGGACCGATTCGACGGAACCGAATGTCCACAGACGCATGATGACACCTACGTTCTCGGCATGAGAGCGAAAGGAGCAACCCTTCAGCAAATGGCCGATCACTTCCAGCATACGCTCAAGAGTTCAGCGTTACGATGGTTCCTAAGGGTCAAGCCTGCAGATCGCCATACCTGGGATCAGATCAGCAATATCTTCCTAGAGTGGTACAGATCCAACCTAGAGTGGGAAACAAGTTGTGAGGACTTAATCACCACCGAGCAAAAAACAGATGAAAGCGTTGGAGAATTCTACAAGATGTGGAGTTGGAAACTCTCCGAAATTATGGAACCCCTCTAAAGATGAACAGATGCGGATTTTCAAGTCCTGCTTGAGGTCGTCCATCAGAACGCTCATCAGCCATCACTTCTTCCCAGATCTCCGAGCCATGGTCAATGCCGGCTCACAGTTCGAAAAGGATCAAGGAAAAACTTGCCACAGCAAGCCGCATGCGTATACATCGCAGCCTACATTCAATCCCGCACCGGCCCCTAAGAAAGGGAAAGATACGTCCGTCAACCACATCCATCGGGGATGCTAGCGGCAATGTAAACCTGGGCCCCGCAAAGCAACAACTCCCCCACGAAGCAGCCTTCCGTGCACTTCGACAAGTTGGAAATGCCTCTGAGTAAGATGCTGAAAGGACTAATCAAGGAAGGCCTCCTCAAGCTTGTTGAAAACTACAAACCCAGGAATCCCGTAGTCAACGCTGATAAAAGCAAATACTGCGCCTTCCACCAGTATCATGGGCACACAACTAACAACTGCGTGGGGTTACGTCACGAGATCCAGAATTTGATAGAGGAAGGAAAATTGGAGCATCCCCGTGGACCTAATACAGTCGAAAACCCTTTTCCGAACAACAACAGTGTGAACTCCATTGAGTGGGTGCCAAAGAAGATTTCCGCAGAGCCAGTTCCTCCGCCTCTTCCAGCCAGGTCCACATCAAACGTCCACATCAGTTACAATGTTTGTGACTGCTCCGAATGCCTTGAGTACGAGTTCCAAGACATGATCAGGGGTGATTCTCCTAGAGAGCAGAAGAAAAAGTCTTCTCAGCAGAAACTGAAAGAAAGATATGAAGCTGGAGACACCAGCGTAGGTACACTCGGAGAGCCATCCGGGAATTTCGATTACTATGTACTCTACTCCAGCCAGTCCTCCCTTCCTTCAAGCCACGCAGCTTTAGAGCAGACAGGGGTGGGAAAGCCGAAAAATCCCGCCGACACCAAAGTTCAGCCCCAGACACCGGAATACCTCAAATCTTGGCAACCTTACCACAAACTGTAAGCCTAATCCCCGCGGATCGCCCAAGGTTCAATTTTGCCCAACTTCAGAGCACGGGCCGGCAAAGGAAAATCAAAGTCAACTTGGCACTCGCACTCAATCAACGTGCTGACCAAGGGCGGCCACCGCCACAAGCTACCTCGACACAGTCCCGAGGCACCACCAAAAGCTTTGCCTCTCAAGAGGAAGACAGGAAACGGATGGCTCGATGACTCTCCCTCTCCGAAAAGAGATCAGATCTACGATTCCCGACTGTATAGCAGTATGCTCACCTTCTGTGACGAAGACCTGCCGAAAGGGGCCTCGGGGCACAACGAAGCTTTGTACATCACTCTCCGGCTCAACACCATCTCTCTCCCCGGGGTATTGGTAGACAATGGATTAGCAGCCAACGTCCCTCCTCTCAAAGATGATGCGAGCCCTACGCATCAACGAAGGCCACATGATCCCATCTGCTCGAACTATCAAAGCCTACGACAGCACGTCTCGTCCCATCCTGGGAACGGTGACTCTGGAGCTTTGGTTCGAAACCCAAATGGTGCCAGCAGAATTCCACGTGATGGACATCCCGTCCGAATTTACAGCTCTGTTGGGACGCCCATGGCTATACCACATGAAAGACATAGCCTCCACTCTCCATCAGTGCGTCAAGTTCATTAACCAGCAAGGAGATCTCGAAGTCATCAGAGGGGACAGTTTCCTCATAGGGAATGAAGCCGAAATGCCAATCAAGCGTGCCCGTAGCCAGGCACCGGGGTTACCTCCTGCAAGAAGACCAAGGAACTATCGGGGCAAATCTCATCAGAATCCCTCAGAGTCCGGAGGTGCTAACTATGTCAACGTCCTCGAACAGTGCATCCCGGCGCCGATTCATCAAGTTCAACTGCCGTTTTCGAAACTTGGACGCAGACTGGAAAGAAACCCTGAGCATCGCGATGATACGGGCACACAAACCCCCTGTCTCCGATCGAAGATTTGTCAGCATCCTTCAAGCTAACTCTCTGGCCCCGCCAGGTGAAGAAATCTTCGTGATAAAGGTCAACAAGCATCGTCACACTCGTGATGAATGTATGGTAGTCATATGGGATGTCCTACACGAGGAATTTCCCGCCGAGCCCCTTTTCTAAAGCGAAGGGCATGATGTTTTCCTAGCAGCTCCAGCTTTACAGCAGGACGCGAGACGTCCTTACGTCAGGGTTGAGCTGTCAGACGACAACGAATCAGGAATCTCCGGAGTCGAAGACGCGGCGGATCCGCAGGAAGATCCTTACATACATATGCTCAGTTTCGAGGACGGCACCAGTTCCGATGAGGTCACCTACGACGAGGGCTCCAATACCATGGAAATTGTCAAACTCAACGTCCAGTACAGGCAGTTATCCGGCGAGTGGAAACAACTGGTTGACACGACAAAGAACCCCTCTGACCATGTAACTGACGACGACTTCGTCAACATTATCTTTTCCAGATATCCCGATGACGCCAAGGATCCGGTCCTTATTATCAGATTCTACAATGCCAAAGTTACCCTCGACGATTGCCTGCTCATGGTAAACGAGGCCCTGTCCAAGAGAGCTCAAAGCTCATCATCACTTCCAATTACCAGCCCCAGTGGCAACCAGCCCGTGCCGTCAGTCAAGCTTACAGCCAAGAGCCCGCCAAGGCCAAGGGCATTAGGGAAGGAGACAAAGCTCCTCCCCCTGCTACAAATCAGATCAACCTCGGGAACGCTTCCAGCAGCCACCCTGAAAACATCTGTAAGAGTCTTCCCCGCAAGACAGATCATGCTTCCGAAGAAAGGAATGATCACCTCAGCATCAACATGCTCAAGTTCGACCCTGCTCCCAGCCATCACGGCCACGGATTCAGGCCTCCCGCCAGCAAACTGCTAGCTCTAATAGACTTGGCTATCCAGCGAGATCACGAGACCATCAACATCGCAGAATTGAATACCCCCGTGGGTTTAATCAAACAGATATGGGCAAACTTATTGGTAACCGATATCAAGGAAGGACGCATGGAATGTCCCAGTCCAACTTCCTTCGTCAATATAATCCAAGTGTTTCCGCCATTCGGGGATTTGGATGTGATTACAGTTCTAGACACCAGTCAGACGGCGCGCACCTATGGAGACTGTTTAGCTCTCGCAAGGAAAACCCTCCTGGAACTAGCCGCTCAAGAGAACCGCCTCTGGGACGAGAACCAAGCTCAGAAGACTCACAGGGACCAAGCCCTTAAAGCGTCACAAGCAGTTTCAGACAGCAAACTAGAGGCCACTCTAGACCAGTTCGACCTTAACGGTTTTGCCCACGGCAACTTCCTGGACTATCATCACTTCTCATCAAACCCCCTCTGGCAAGAGAGGGCGGTCAACGGTCCCGACGACCCAGGAGATGGAATGGCACAACACAAGGAATACCTAGCCAAACAGCATGAAGAATACAAGCGCTTATCTCCACGAGAAAAGCAAGTCCTCTATGAAAGCGAAGACGAAGATGATGAAACCATTCTCTTCCAAGCCGGTCGTGAAGTCAACAAAACCGGAATCCTAAGGGTCCTGGGAGGATGGGAGCGGATCATTTCCGCTCTCAAGTTAAAAGGCCAACTGAAGGAGGAAGGTCTATTCAAAAAGAAAGGAAAAATGGAAATAGATATCCAGCAACTACTCAGGGAGATTCCACAGACTACGACATTCGTTTACAGAAACGATCAACTGGGACAGCAGCCAGTTACATGGGCAGACGTTCGGGAAGCCGTGTACTCACCTTCTGACATACCCGCCACTCAGTTAAAACAGAAGAGAAAGCTCTCCCTGATGGAATTTTATCTAGACTACCGCATACAGTTCAAGGAAGCACTGGCTATTCTCACGTGGGAAGAAACACAGATGCTAACTCTCAACGTAGGCTCTACTGCAAGAGAGCTGATCTGGGCTAAAAGTGGAGGAAAATTAGCAAACCATGACTATCGCCTAACCCAACTCCAGAATGACCTGAGCATGCTCAGCAAAAAGGAAAGAAGTGTGGTATACCGTGAAGAGATCAAAGAGACCGTTCGCTTGAACCAAGAACTCTCTAACCTCCCCCGGAGGGTCAGCAATGCAAAGTTCAGTTCTGGCAACCACTTCTGCGCACTGACGTTCGAACAGCTACGGCAAACCATAGACTCCCTCCCTGCGGAGGCACCCAAACCAGTATCCTGGGACAGAATCCGGAAAGCTGTCGAAGCCCCCGGGAATGCATCTACAGTCAACGAATTGAGAGAGGACATATGGCCCTATGCTTCGAGAAATTCTCCTCTGACTATGGCTCAGCTCCGAGCGACCTGTTCAGAAGGGACCAATCCTGATGTCAGCGTCCTGACCCGATCGAGTCAAATCCATGTATTACCACCCAAGGCCACCAAAAAGCCAACGGAGCTAGAACCGCAACCCGGCCTACCTGAAGACACAAGTTCCGTGAAGGAGGACCCGATCCTCACTCAGCTCAAGCAGACCCAGGCGAACATTTCCCTTTGGTCCCTGCTCACATCTTCATACCCTCACAAGCTCAAGCTAGAGGAAAGTTTGGCCAGCACCATGGTCCCCGTAGACGCAACTCCAGACGAAGTAATTCAGATGATCGAGAACATCCACTATGGTAACATCATCACCTTCACAGATTTGGACCTGTCAAAATTTGGGGCTGATCACAATGAGCCGCTCTACATCACAGTTCAGCTGGACGAGCGTCGCCTTCCCCGTGTACTGGTAGACGGAGGTTCCGGAATGAATGTCTTGCCCGCCAAGATGATGGACCTACTTGACATCAAGCCCACAGATTTGAAGCCTTCAGTCCACAATGTCAAGGCCTATGACTCTACTTCCCGCATAGTTCTCGGGGTTGCTACTCTAAATATTTGGTTCAGTAAGCGGATGATCCCCACCGAATTCCAAGTGTTGGACATTCCTATCACTTTCACTGCCATCCTGGGGCGACCCTGGCTGCATCAAATGAATGGCGTGGCATCCACCCTTCATCAGTGTATCAAGTTCATGCAAGGCAACGAGCTAACAACAGTCTATGGCGACAGCATCACCACCGAGGGGGCCAACACCAACGACATTCTAGTGTTAGAGATCAAGCATGATGATGATATGGCATTAACCGGATTCACCTTAGAGACCTCCAAGATACAAATATGCAGCGTGGACATTCCACTGTTTCGGGACAAAATCCCTCCCGCCATGAAGATGATGAAACTCATGAACTTCATCCCAGGACTGGGGCTCGGCAAAAGGTTACAAGGCCAACACCAAGTTATCAAAGTCAAGGACCACACTACTGTCCAGGGGCTCGGTTATGTGCCAACACCAGCTGATATCAAAGAAAACAAAAGGCTCGCCAGCACTAAGGCAGCAACCCGCAAAAGGGGAACCTCCAACGGTATACCCAACACCTTACAGTTTCGATCTCGCTCATCACTTCATCAAGGGAACCGACAGCAGAACTGAGGTAACCGACAAGGGAACCGACAACAGAACTGAAGGAACCGACATGGGAACCGACAGCAGAACTGAGGGAACCGACAACGGAAACGACAGCAGAACTGAGGGGACCGAAAGTGAAACTGATAAAGATGAGAAAGAAGCAGGGAAAGTCAGCACAGAGACTACATAAAGGATGGGAAAGCTAGCACGAGAATTCAAGCATTTCAGAGGACTCAAGGCTAATCTGATAAGGTGAGCGTTCCTCGACATCCCAGCTCTACCTGGACCAACTGCCACCACAGTTCAGCATGAGTACACATTGAAAGGAATCCCAGACATAGAAGAGCAGCTCGAGACACTCTTCATGGGAAACAGACTGTTCGGGTCAGCCTCCGGGGCCACATTCTAGACAGTAACTCCAAAGCAGAGGGAACCAGAATTTATAGAAGATGCTCTCAGTGGACCCGCTCTATAGAGTCTTTTTGAAGAATTCATGGAGGTGCCAAACCTGATTGACCTGGGCTCCGAAAACAACATGATCGCCATGATCGGGACAGCAGAAGCCAAGCCTCTCGACCCCCGAACCTCTCCAAGTATCCAGCAATGCCACTGAAAAACTGGGTAACTTTCACCGGACCAAGGCCAAGCCAGACAGAAATGGAAGACAAGCTGGGCCTGCGCCCACATCTCCATAAACCCGGTCTCAAACCCTCTGAGTCAGTCATTGCCAAAGTCCAGTCCTCTGAGTCGTCCGACGGCCTCACGCCGGAAGACTATGATAATGTAGCCAACAATGTATTTCCGTTCGCGTTTAATGAAAAGTCTGACCTTTCGGATTATCCCCTCATTGCCACTTTAACAACTGATAAGTTAACAAACAACTTAAAAGACGTTAATAATGACTCACTTGATAAAGAAGCAGACACACTAAATGAACAATACATTAAAGAAGTTCTCAAGCGTGTAGTAGACCGAGAGGACAATCGGGCCCAAGCTGCCGAAGAGGTTATGACTAATGTGAACCTGGGGTCAGTGCAAGAGCCTAAAGAGACACAAGTGGGCAGTTTCTTCGCCGGTGCAGAAAAAGAAGCCATGATAAATCTCTTCAAAGAATATGTTGATGTGTTTGCCTGGTCATATCAGGACATGCCAGGACTCGATCCCTCAATCGTGGAGCACAGAATTCCTCTGGACCCAGAATCCAAGCCTATCAAGCAGAAATTACGCAAGATCAAGCCAGAGTGGTCCTTGCAAGTGAAAGAAGAAATTGAGAAGATGCTCCGCGTCGGCTTAGTCAGAGTAATTGAGTACCCGACCTGGCTCTCCAACATTGTGACGGTCACCAAGGCCAATGGAAAGGTCAGATGTTGTGTGGATTTCCGAGATCTCAACAAGGCCAGCCCTAAAGATGAATTCCTCTGTTACACGGTCATGCCGTTCGGTTTAAAGAATGCTGGGGCTACTTACCAGCGGGCTGCAACAGCTCTTTTCCATGACATGATTCACAAGGAAATCGAAGTATATGTCGACGACATGATCATCCACTCCAGAGGATCAGACATGCAGCACATGATTACAGAAAGAGGTATCGAAGCCGATCCCAAGAAAATCAAGGCCATCATCGACATAAAGCCGCCACAGACACTGACAGAAGTGAAAAGTTTTATGGTAAGACTTCAGTACATCAGCCGCTTCATCAACCAGTTGACATCTCTCTGTGAGCCAATGTTCAAGCTAATGAAGAAGAATGCCGACATCAAATGGGACTCCGAGTGCCAGACAGCTTTCGAGAAAATCAAGACATACTTGGTGAATCCCCCAATCCTGTCAATGAGACTAGCCAAGTGGTCATTCTTCCTGGATGAATTCGACATCAAGTACATGGTCAGAAAATCAACAAAGGGAAGAGTAATGGCAGATCAGCTGGCAGACTTCCCAAGCAGTGAACTCAAGGGTCCTGATCCGCAGTTTCCGGATGACGAGATCTTCTCACTCAACAGCGCAAACCGCTGGCAACTCTTCTTCGATGGGTCAGCCAACAAGAAGGGAAATGGTATTGGAATGCTCTTGGTCGATCCTAAAGACAAGCACACTCCCATAGCCATCAAACTGAATTTTGAGGCAACCAACAATGCAGCAGAGTATGAAGCTTGCGCAGCCGACCTAGAAGCCGCTCTTGAGCGCAACATCTCAGAACTGGAAGTATACGGAGACTCAACATTGATCATCAATCAAGTGTCCAACAAATGGAAGACAATAGATTCTGGCCTCCAGAAGTACCACACGTACATGGAGGAACTCATTGCTCAGTTCAAGGACATCTCTTTCCATTCTACCCTAGCATCTCTTGTCGAAATTCCCAAAGGGAAATCAGTAAAACCCCTCAGAATAGGCAGACGGGAAACCCCCGCTTATTGCTGCGAGATCGAAATTGAAAATGAACCGAGCGACGAACCCTGGTACAATCAAATCTACCAGTACCTCCAAAACGGAGAAGCTTCCTTCACAAATGAAGATGGAAAATACAAAGAAGGGATCAAAGCCAAAAACATGATGGCACTAAAATGCCTGGCGTCCAATTTCGTCCTTCTAGGGGTATGTTGTACAAGAAGCGCCACCAAGGACCACTCCTCCGGTGTGTAAATAAAGAAAAAGCCAGCGAGCTGATGAACGAAGTTCACAACGGAACCTGCGGTCCGCACATGAACGCCAGAGCATTGACACAGATCATCCTCCGTATGGGTTACTATTGGGTATCAATTGAAACAGACTGCATCCAGTTCGTCAGAAGCTGCGACAAATGTCAACGGTTCTCCAACCTCAATCACATCCCTCCTCACGAGCTCTATTGCATGACTACAACATGGCCTTTTGCCACATGGGGAATCGACGTCATCGGCAATATCACTCCGCCAGGGAGAAATGGTCACGAGTTCATACTAGTCGCAGTCGACTACTTCACCAAATGGGTAGAAGCCAGATCATACAAAGTACTGAATTCTAAGAAGGTGGTCGAGTTCATCAAAGAGAACATCATGTGCAGATATGGGGTGCCCAACGAGATCATATCCGACAATGGGACCCACTTTGAAGGAGATTGTGACCAACTGTTGACCGAGTTCAGAATTACACGCCACAAGTCTTCTCCCTACAGACCACAGACTAATGGTGCAGTAGAGGCAGCAAATAAGACTCTCGCGATGACAATCAGAAAAATGGCCGTCAGAGGTCGGGATTGGCCCGAGAAGCTACATCTAGCTCTCTGGGGATACAGAACATCAGTCAGAACCGCTATAGGGGAGACTCCTTTCGCACTTACATTCGGAATGGAAGCAATGTTATCAGTGGAATTGGAAATTCCATCCCTCTGAGTCCTCTTGGAAAACGGGATCAATGAAGTCGAATCGCTCCAGAGCCGTCACGACGAACTAGATCTACTCGACGAGCGCAGATTGAAAGCCATGGAGCATACTCGTGCCTACCAAAGCAGAATGGCCCGAGCATTTGATAAGAAAGTCAAGATCCGAAACATCAGAGAAGGCGACTTGGTGCTTAAGGAAAAGCCTCCTACACAGACCAATCCCCTCGGAAAGTGGGAGCCTACCTGGATAGGCCCGTTCGTGGTACAAAGAATCTTCTCCGGAGGAGCCATGAAGTTAGCAGATTTGGACGGGAACCCTTTCGTTAACCCCGTGAACGGAAACAAGCTCCGCAGATACTTCGTTTGAGGAAGAACACGAGTCAACTCTCCTTCCCCATACACCACCCCTCAGTAAAATTAAAGTGCTAAAAGAGTAATACCCAACTGGATACATTCCCGATAATAATCCAGGTAAAAAACAGGGTCACACTTCTTTTGCCTTTTTTCTCAAATTTCACCTAAAGTGTCGAACTACGGTGACCTGAGCCCCTTAGTCCAATTGTAAAAGGGGAACGTAGGCAGCCATCATTGGTTCGATCTCAAAAACAAATAAAAAACAAATAAGCACCAATCGCTTGTGTTTCGAAAAACTCTTTAAATAAACCTACAAATTAATGATGGTTAAAACAATCTTTGATGTGTTCAAGCTCGGTCAACACTTGACTCGCTACACGCTAGCAAAACTACAATAAACATTAATCAATTAATGTGTCTGCAATGACAATGGGTGGATGTTCCGGACAGCAAGGTCAACCTAGTCCCCTGTACTCGGTCCTTTATCTTTCTTCCCCTTCCCTTTTCCACGACGGGTATTCTTCACCTTCACAGGGAATATCCCCATAGTCCTTCTACCTGGCTCTGGGATCCTTCCCGATGCCTCCATCAAACCTGCAGCTGCCAACCCATCCCTTTCCCTAGCTCTATCACGAGCTGCCTCTCTCGGAGTCATCATATCCATGCTCTGATCGGCCGCCCGACTAGCATTGGCCTCATAATCAGCCATGTCATCCCCAGTACAATCCTGAGGGTTAGCCGCCGCTTCAGCCCTCATCAAAGTTGAGCCGTCAGGGTAATCAAGGCCCAGCAGCTCACTCCATCTCCACAAAATAGCCATCTGTGTCTCCCCTATACACTCCTCATACCAGTTCAAATACTAAGTAGACAGAACAGTGCCCCCTCTCCGGTGAAAGAGAACCCTAGCAGGAAAGGATGTATATTGCCACAACTGCGTGAGAAGCAATGGCGTAGAAGGATCTTCCATCAGAAGAGATCCCACCTCGAAGGTAGCAGCATTACCCAAACCCGTCAACGGCACCTGCTCCAGCCCGAACTATCGCAGCGCCATTGATGGAATATAGAAAGAAGTCTGGGACACCCCCGGGACTCTAACAACAAGAAGACCCTCCTGAACGGTCCGACAAGTTTGTAACTTCCAATGAGGAACCCACCATCGCAAATGATGCGTGCAGAGTTTGGCCATCCAAAGCTCTAGTTCAACCTGATCGCCCCCTATCTCCAAAGGACGTCGAGAAAAGGACCAGGGATCACATGATACTGGCACATCAGGCACCATTTGCAATCGCTCCCTCAACCATAGAGTAAGCATAGCGGGACTCCCTCCCCACATGTATCGGCTACCGGTCGCCATCCGACCTATACCAAGGAACGTCTCGCCCAAGATCAAAGGCACGATGTCTCCTCCATTCCGGCACTGCCTCACCAGGTCCAGTACACTGTGATGGCACACACCCAGGGATGTGAACGTGAATAAAGTGGCTATTGCGCACAGAGCAAAAGCGTCCCAAGCGGAAACGCTCCCCTCAACACCGGTAAATTTATCGGCCAGCCCTGAAATGTCAACGTAATCCGTGTTCGGTATTAGCATCCCGTATGCTTCTTCAGCTGAGACGCCAAGCAAGGACACTAACTTCTCAACGGTGGTCAGACTGCCCGTCAAAGGAAGAACCAGTTGCTCCGCCTCAGGTCCTCCAAGTATGGCATGGAAATCTTCAAGTGTGGACGTAATCTCGTTGTACGAAAAGTTGTACACGTGCCTCCTTACGTCCCAGAAGCGAGCCGCAGCTCTCAAGAGATCCCAATCCGGCATGAGCTCCTTCAAGGCCCAATTCGCTTTCATTCTATAACAGCCCTCGAAAAATCCCTTGCTTTGCCTCGTATGGAGCCGTACCCACAACTGGAAACTATCCAAATATCGCTCTTGCATCTGAGACGATAACCTGGGAAATGAAGCCATGAATAACAAAGGAAACCTCCAAAAATTCGAAAGAGAAATCAGCTTTGATCAGAAGCAAGCGTAGTGTTTTCAAAATTGCAGAAACTGGACTGCAATTTAAAACAATCTGGAACTGAAGCCCATTCCGGTCGGACTGTTTTTCAAGTTGACTTGGTCAACTCTGCAGCCAGCTGCCTCAAAACTTAGGAACATTTCCAAACAGCCTCCTATTCAAGCCTTGCCTAAATTACATGCATCCATATGATTAATCATCCACTGCCGACACCGCATCCGCCCCGGGCTCGTGCAACAGTGCAATTAATTAAATAACAGTGCATATAGATATAAATTTTGACCTGTTCGAATTTTAGGCATGTCCCATTATTATTTATTTTTTTCAACCTACTTGCTTATTTACCAAAAATAAAGGAAGGTAATCACTAAATAAATATTCAAAATGCAAGGGTTCGCCTCAAAGGCCCTTTCAAATACAAATCAAATTGTTTGGGCAATACACACAATTGTCTAAAAAATAAATCAAAAGAGAGGACTACTCAGAGTCCTGCTCGTCATCCGAGCACTCGTAATACTGCCCCACCGCAGCCGGATCCACAGAGACAGGTAATCCCCAAATTCCACAAGGCGGGAATACGAGAAGTGCCGCCTCCGCGCCTCTGTCCCCGAGGACTCTCCTCGCTCTTGTCCCGAATACGAAGAGTAGCTTCGAACCCCACAGTCTCACCGGAGAACTGACCAAACCCCTGCGTAAAATCTGCCCCACCAGCTGTAGAGGCAGACGAGTCTCTCGCCGCAAACGACCTAGACGGCATCGGCTCATGCACAACCGCGCTCCTCCGGGAACTACACCGCAGGAACTCCACTGAAATAGCCCGGATCCGAGAAAGGCCTCGCGGCCCCGGCATCTGGCATCTTTTCGCGTTG
Organism: Adenophora triphylla var. japonica; assembly: GCA_022495995.1. Taxonomy (NCBI): domain Eukaryota; kingdom Viridiplantae; phylum Streptophyta; class Magnoliopsida; order Asterales; family Campanulaceae; genus Adenophora; species Adenophora triphylla. The sequence continues at coordinate 133,588 of JAFEMH010000304.1, read as the reverse complement.
GAGGTGTCTCGCCGTTTGTTTTCGCATTTGTAGAGTCGCCACGCCGTTTTTATTAAGCCCAAAACATTGAAAAAGGGCATCAGTTTAAAGATAATTTTAAACTGTTTTTGTGTGATGAGATTTTGAGTTCGGAGGTCGATGACTCCCGGGAAGAGAATATTAGAATATTAGAGCTCACCCGAGTAGCCTCGTAAACGAGTCTTTCTGGATACCCCTAATATCCTTTAAATGCTGTGTGTGTGTGTGTGCTTTTAAAAATGCATGCTGTATCGGATGTCTACATTGTATGCTATGTATGGAAATGTATTGAAATAGTATAGGAAGGAAGCCTTACCAATGTTGGTTCGTGTCTGTCTTCCGCTGGGGAATGGTGTTTCGAGGCCTGAGTAGCGCTCCGGTATGGATCGGATTGCTTCGGGAGGGACCGGTTGTTCGCTGGACAGAGTTTCGGCGTGAGTTGAGGTTGTAGGCTGCGTTCGGGCAGAGGTTCGGCGTGCGTGGGGATCGTCGGGATCACTCGGGCAGAGGTTCGGCGTGCGTTGTGGTGGCAGGAGTCACTCGGACAGAGTTTCGGCGTGCGTTGTGGTGGCAGGAGTCACTCGGGCAGAGTTTCGGCGTGGTTTGGGATCGCCGGTTTGACTCGGAAAGAGCCGGGACACCGTGGAAAGACTGTGCAAGGCCTCGGAGTACCACGAGGGGCCTCGAGTACCTCGAGAGTGCCTGGGCAGCGCGGGAGCGTCTCGGGAGCGCGGAGGCTTCTGAGCACCACAAGCGGAGCTTCAAGGCCTGAAGGATCCGAAGCGGGCCGGGAATGCCTCGAAAGGTCTTAGAAGGGGAGCGTAAGGCTTAGGGAGGAAGGGAGAAGTGGAGGTGTGTCAAAATGAGGAGGGGGAGCCCTCTATTTATAGTAAAAATTTCGGAGCAAAGAGGTCCGTACGGACCTTCTTGGTTATCCAGAATTTTGGATTTCCTCGATTTGATGGAATCTGCAATGATGGAGAATATTCTCGAATGATGATGTCCCCTATGCAAGAAGGTCCGTACGAATTCATCTTGCATGCAAAGAGGTCCGTACGGACCAACTCGCAGGGAAGTCATCATTTCTTCCGGATTTGAGGGAATATTGTGGACTTTAAGGGGATTTAGTAATCATTGAAACAAAGAGGTCCGTACGGACCTTAATTGCTTTTCCGATTTCCTCGAAAATTCCCAAAAGGTCCTTTTGTCCCTTTTATCCCGGAAAGGCTCCTCCCTTGGTTTGGTTGGGGGTTTGAGAGGGTTTTGAGAGGGTTTTGAGTGCGGAGGTCTCCGAGACCGCGTTGATGAGTCTCGCGGTGTTTCCCGGGTGCTTGAAAGGGGGTGATCCGTTGGGGTACTTACAAGCCCCTCGACGACGTCACTTATGAAAGAAGTGGGGTCGCCGATAAGATAAGGGTCCTAACTGGATCGCGTCTTTGGGAGAGGAAGTGACCGTGAGGGTCAATGTGAGGACGTGGTGGTGTCCTTTGTGTGACCGTTTAGGTCAATAGGCCGGACCCCGTGATAGGATTCCTACGTATCCCCGGCGGGAATCAAGCCCGGTCGTAGTTCGGATGTGGGGTGAGTGTTTTGTGAATGCGGGCGTGGTGGTGCCCCTCGGGAGTGTCAGCGTGACCGCCGAGGTCAAGCAGAGGACGTGGTGGTGTCCTAGGTGACCGTATAGGTCGATGGCCGGACCCCGTGATAGGATTCCTACGTATCCCCGGCGGGAATCAAGCCCGGTCGTAGTTCGCAGGTCGTGAATTTGTGAGTGCAGTGTGGGCGTGGTGGTGCTCGAAGTGTTGTGTGACCGCCGAGGCCGGTGGTAGGATGTGGTGACCGCCGAGGTCAATTGGAGGACGTGGTGGCGTCCCGGGATGGAAATTTTACGATTTTCCTAATCGGGTGGTTTAAGGCCTTCCGGCCGGAGATAGTGATTTGGGAGGTTTATACGGCCTCTCCTGACCGAGGGGTTTAAAGCCTTCCGGCCGGGATAGCGTGAGACTCAATCGTCTTCTCGATTGCCGCTGGGTGCCACGCCGAGGACTTTGAATCGTCATCTCGCGGCGGTTGGTGCCACGCCGGAGGACTTTGAATCGTCATCCGGGCGGCGGTTGGTGCCACGCCGGGAGGACTTTGAATCGTCATCCGGCGGCGGTTGGTGCCACGGCCGGAGGACTTTGAATCGTCATCTCGGCGGCGGTTGATGTAATGCGCGAGGACTTTGAATCGTCTTCTAGCCGCAGTTGTGGATGTAATGCGCGAGGACTTTGAATCGTCTTCTAGCCGCAGTTGGTGCCACGCTGTAGGACTTTGAATCGTCATCTGGCGGCGGTTGGTGCCACGCTGGAGGACTTTGAATCGTCATCCGGCGGCGGTTGATGTAATGCGCGAGGACTTTGAATCGTCTTCTAGCCGCAGCTTGTGGATGTAATGCGCGAGGACTTTGAATCGTCTTCTAGCCGCAGTTGTGGATGTAATGCGGGAGGACTTTGAATCGTCTTCTAGCCGCAGTTGGTGCCACGCTGGAGGACTTTGAATCGTCTTCTGGCGGCAGTTGATGTAATGCGCGAGGACTTTGAATCGTCTTCTAGCCGCAGTTGATGTAATGCGCGAGGACTTTGAATCGTCTTCTAGCCGCAGTTGATGTAATGCGCGAGACTTTGAATCATCTTCTAGCCGCATTTGTGGAGGCGTGGCCGCCTTGTGCTTCGAGAGGCGTAGATGCCTTGCCTGTGTTTTTGCCTGTTGAGTAGAAGGTTGGACTTACGATGATCGCCGGTGTTGGCCGCCGAAGTGGGCAAGGATGACGGTCGGTGATTGCTTCACCATTTGGCGTTTTGGAGGCGCTTCGTGCCTTGGGACTTGTACTCGGAGGTGTTGGCTCCTTCTTGTGCTTGTTTTGCCGTTGAGTGGGCAAGGATGATGGTCGGTCGGGATTTGCAGTCCTGTATGACTTCCCTTTCGACTTGTTGGGGGAGGAGCTCGGGCTTACTTTGATGGCCGGTGCTTGCGCTGCCGTTGAAGTGGGCGAAGTTCGGGCTTACATCTGACTGCCGGTGCTTGCGCTGCCGTTGAAGTGGGCGAAGTTCGGGCTTACATCTGACGGCCGGTGCTTGAGCTGCTGGGGATGCGTGACCTTGTAGGGGTCCTTTTCTGTTGGGAAGATGACTTCAGACCTCTTTTGAGGGCCAGTGGTTGAGTTGTCGTTGAGCGTTTGGAGGCGTCTTGTGCCTTGATATTCGTGCTGGGAGGTATTGGCTCCTTCTTGAATTGCCGTCGAGCGGGGGTTGGTTGAATTGCCGTTGAAGTGGGCGAGGACCGGTCTTACGCTTGACGGCCGAGGATTGAATTGCCGTTGAAGTGGGCGAGGACCGGTCTTACGCTTGACGGCCGGTGGTTGAATTGCCGTTGGAGTGGGCGAGGACCGGTCTTACGCTGACGGCCGGTGGTTGAATTGCCGTTGGAGTGGGCGAGGACCGGTCTTACGTTGATGGCCGGGGATTGAATTGCCGTTGAAGTGGGCGAGGACCGGTCTTACGCTGACGGCCGGGGATTGAATTGCCGTTGAAGTGGGCGAGGTCCGGTCTTACGCTGACGGCCGGGGATTGAATTGCCGTTGAAGTGGGCGAGGACCGGTCTTACGCTGACGGCCGGGGATTGAATTGCCGTTGAAGTGGGCGAGGACCGGTCTTACGTTGATGGCCGGTGGTTGAATTGCCGTTGAAGTGGGCGAGGACCGGTCTTACGCTGATGGCCGGTGGTTGAATTGCCGTTGGAGTGGGCGAGGACCGGTCTTACGGCGACGCGCCGGTGGTTGAATTGCCGTTGAAGTGGGCGAGGACCGGCTCTTACGCGATGGCCGTGGTTGAATTACCGTTGAAGTGGGCGAGGACCGGTCTTACGCCGTGGCCGGTGCCGTTAATTGCCGCCAAGTGGCGAGGACCGGTCTTACGTTGATGGCCGGGGATTGAATTGCCGTTGAAGTGGGCGAGGACCGGTCTTACGTTGATGGCCGGGGATTGAATTGCCGTTGAAGTGGGCGAGGACCGGTCTTACGCTGACGGCCGGTTTTGACTTTGCTCTGGAGGTATGAGTTTATTGCTGTTTTTTTTGATTTAGCAGTCTGTCATTTCTCCATTGTCTTTTGCACTGAGCCTTCTCTGTTTTTGTCACAGGTGTGGTTTTACGAGATTTTCCAGTGCTTCCCGTGGGATAGAGATCCTGGGGTACATTCTGCGTACGCACCGCTATGCCGGGCCGGGCTCGTACGGCGAGGAAGAGGAGGACCCAGGGGAAGCTCACCATCGCCACGGGGATGTGCGGGAGCGCCCGGAGAGAGATAGCCGTGAGGGGTTTGTCTTGTTCCCGTGGTGGACTCGGTATGAGGGAGATGAGTTTGAGGGGGCTCCCGAGGAGGCTGACCAAGCTTGGCCAAGATGCCGTGGGCTCGACTTGTGATGTCAGCTGCGCACTGGGAGCGGGTCTTCCTCGGGCAAAGACGGGTCCCCTAAGCAGAGCTTCCTGGCTCCGAGGACCCCTCCCTTTGGGATGCTTGACTCCCGGGATATGGATGTGCTTGACTTCGAGAGGTACCTTGGCGCGTGTCGGTGCCGAGGAGTTCATTTTATACGGAGAGGAGTACGGGGCCTTCGTGAGGAGAGAAACCGAGGACGCCGCAGTGCCGGCGCTGGAGAGAGAGGCCGGTCCGCAGCTCCCGCAGGTTCCGATGCCGGGACCGGATTTCACGTATGTCCGTGGGGACTGGGTTGAGGCGGAGGGTGTCTGTACCCGTTCCGGAGCAGCGCTCCCGCTGCATACAGAGTGGACCCCGATAGATCGCGAGAGTGTCTTACTCTTTCCATCTTGGCATCTTTTACGTATTTTTCTCTTTTTGTTGTTGAGTATAACCGCATTTGATGAGCGTTTCCTTGGCTTCTTGTTGGTGCAGTCCCGGGGAGAGCCTACGATATGCCGACTCGCTACGTGGCGATGCGCTCCTTCGCTAAGAAGATGGCGTCGAAGGTGTCCCGCCGGTCTTCGCGTCGTGTGCCGGCGTGACGAGCCTATGCCTTCGAGGCATTCTCAGACGTTCCTCCGCCTGCAGCCGAGCCTGAGCCGCAGCTAGGGAGGGACCTTTGAGGGGCGGCATAGCATGGATGCCGGGACATCTTTCGGGAGCCGCAGGCCTTCGAGGGAGCAGCCCCTTTATCAGCTTCATGCCTCCGCACGGCGCACAGGGTGAGGGTTCCTCGTGAGCCTTCTTTCTTTGATCCTTTTTCGCCGGATTTGATCCTTCCGAGTACTTTTCGTGGGAGCCTCGGGCGGGTGCCTCGGTATTCCGACGATGAGGATGTGACGGGCGAGTTATTTGGCCGGGATGCCCGACTTTTCTTTGGAGGATCTCGGTGAGGATGATGATCTTGAGGAGTCCGATTAGTATTCATTTGCTTTCCCTCTTTCATATCCCTCCTTTTTTTTTTTTTGTTTAGCAACAGACATTTTTGGTACTCCGTAATAAACACATGTATTTGCATGGCAAACAATATTTTATTTTAAGATGTAATGTCATTTTTTGTGATTCCCGGGATTTGTCCTAGAAATGGTTGCTATTATTATTTTTTTTATTTTGTGCATGCCACGTGAGCTGAGAGTGCATTTGTGGGTAGTGTTGGTTTGCCGGGAATGGCTTTGGCCGATGTTTGGGGCCGCTTGGAGCAAGGTTTTGCTTGAGGACACTGTTTTTGTACCGTTTTCTCGGGGAAATGGGTTCTGCTTGCAAGGAGGTCCGTACGGACATACTTAGCATGCAAAGAGGTCCGTACGGACCAACCTTGCTTTGGGAAGGACATAAATGCTTTCAAAGGCCCTGTTTCTTCCTTATTTCCCCATTTGCAACCGTTTTCGAGCTTTCTTCCCCATTTTCCCTAGGAACCTCCATTTTTGCCATGGATTCTTCGTACGTCCCTAGAATTTTGCCGAGGCTTTCGCGAGAGAGGCAAGCACACTTCTCGAGCGCTGAAAACGTGGATGCGGCGCCGTATGAGGCATCGAGACGGGCTTTCGAGGTAAGGTTTCGTCTTTGCTCTGGTTTGGTCTTTTAAGGAGTTGGTTCCCGATTGGGATTTGTTGCGGGGGCTGCCGCGGTTACAGGACGTTAGGAGGCACGCATACTGTTTCTCCTACAATGAAATGGTGCCCGCTTTTGAGGATTTTCGGGCTTTGATTGGAGGACCGGAGGTGGAGGCCATCTCGCTTCCTTTGGTTGGTGGCGCCGCGTGAGCGTGAAGCTTGCGGACTTTCTTCATACTTCGTTGGAAGAAGTGCAGGGCATGATCCTTGATTCGGGTCATATCGACATTTCCGAGCCGCCTGAGCGGTTCATGGCCGGGCGATGAGAGTGACGTCTCTCGGGGATGTATTTGCTTTGTGCACGATAGCGACGCTTTTAGTCCGGTTCCTTGGCATTTGTGATGGCGCTTTGCTAGATGTGGTAGGGCACGTAGCCGGAGAGGATATTGTCCCGTTGGTGCCGGGGGAGACTCTTCATGGTATCGACCGTCCGGCGACCGGAGACCGTTTTATGAGAGGGGGAAGCCCCCGCTTTGCTCACCTTGTGGCCGCGAGAGAGACTTCAGGCCACGCCCGAGGCTCCGACGTCGTTTAGCCCGTGGTCATTTGCTCGCCGACCTCTTGTGTTGGATATGGATCGACCCGCCCGGGAGAGATGGATGGCACAGACTGGTACGCATCGATTCGCCGGTGGGTTCCGTGACCGGAGGATCGAGACCAGTGAGGATCTTGCAGGAAGGGTCCTACGTTGTCGAGTTCCAGTTTGTCTTGGTCCTCCTTCTATATTCCGTCGCTTGTTTCCGGCCAGCTTGGGATGAAGCAGGAGCCTTTGTTGGGCCGGGATGACCTTGCTACTGCGGAGGTAGTTCCTCTTTGTATGGCAAACCTTCCAGGTGCCTTCTTGTATTTTCTCGAGGTATGGAAGTATTCCGCTTTCCCTCCCGTGGTACTCCTTAGCACGTCGGGGAGCGTTGTATTGACACGACTCGATCCGGCCCGGTATGAGCAGCGTGTTGGGCGTCCCAAGTGGTCTTGGGAGAGCAAAGGCGTGCGCGGTCGGGACCCGGCTGCCGTAGCTAGCCTATTGCCTTAGAGTGCCGAAGCCCGGTCCGACCCTCGATATGACGGGAGACACTTTGTTTGACTACGAGACTAGAGTTGACCGACCGACAGGAGAGGTCCTCTTTACGCACTCGCAGGGAGGAGATCCGAGCCGAAGCACGGGCGAATGAGGCCCCGAGAGCTACCGGATTATTTGACTCTACTGGGAGGACCCCGTGATCTCTGACCGAGAGACGCAGAGTTGGTTCACGTGGAGCGAAAGAAGACTCGCCGGGGACGAGGGAAGAAAGGAAAGAATGGCGAGGGGACAAGCGCAGATGGCGCGGAATGACCTCCTAGGTATCCATTCATTGCATTGCAAACACATTATTAGTTAAATGTATTAAGCTGTCTTTTAGCATGTTGTGAACTTGAGAGTATACCGTGCTTGAACTCATCAAGAAATGTTGTAACCGTTAGTGATTTGTGATTTACTTTTAAAGCTTTGTCGAGACGCAAGATCCCTTGTTTGCCCTTGCTTCTGTTGTGCACTTTGTCGGCGTCCATCTTTGGACTTTTCTGTTGCATCTGCGGTGAAGCGTCTGGGCTCCCGTGACGGCAATCCCCTTTGCTGAGGCTTTGTGCTTGGCTGAGAGGTTGAATGCTCCCTTGACAAGTCGTTCTGACGGTCTTATTTTTGTAGCTTCCTTGCCTCTTGTTGGCGTCGGGCTCTTGACCTCTTTTTTGCAGCTTCTGCTTGAGCTTCTTTTGTTTTATTTTTTTTGTGAGCCCTTGCTCGAGCTCTCTTTTTTTTGTTTTTTTTTGTGAGCCCTTGCTCGAGCTCTCTTTTTTTTTTTTTTTTTTTTTTTGTGAGCCCTTGCTCGAGCTCTTTTTTTTTTTTTTTTTTTTTTGAAGCGCGTGAGGGCGAAGACAAGCCCCCGGCTTGGAAGCGTACATGAGTCGCCGTTTGATGCTGAGTGACCCTCGGATGTCCTTTGATGTTGCCGCTGTCGTTTGACTTGGTCAAGGTGACTGTTGGGGCTTGTTCTTGAAAAGTGCGTAGCTTGATGGAGGTCTTGATTGACATTCAAACTTTTGACTTTTGTGTATTTTTAGACCGGACCAATTAAGGTTGCCTACGTCTCCGGACTAGAGGGCTCAGTTCCGCGTAGTTCGACACTACATGGAGTGCCAAGAGATGCAAAGCCGTTCTTCTTTAGGCGAAGTATCTCGCGAAGTTTGCTTCCGTTGACTCGGATTCATGAAGGGATTGCCGCCTAGGTCCGCCGCCTTCATGGCGCCTCCGGAGAAGATCTTTTGAACCACGAAAGGGCCGATCCATGTGGGTTCCCATTTTCCCAGTGGGTTGGTTCGAGTGGGAGGCTTTTCTTTGAGTACGAGGTCACCTTCCCTGATGTCTCGGGATTTGACTTTCTTGTCGAAAGCTCTAGCCATCCTGCTTTGATAGGCTTGGACGTGTTCCATGGCCTTTAGTCGTCGCTCGTCTAGCTGAGCCAATTCGTCATGTCGGCTTGAGCCATTCGACTTCGTTGATGTCATTTTCCACAAAGCACTCGGAGTGAGGGAATTTCTAGCTCGATGGGAAGGACTGCTTCCATCCCGTACGTCGTGGCAAATGGGGTTTCTCCCGTGGGTACGTTTCTGACTGATGTGCGGTAGCCCCAAAGTGCAAGGTGCAGCTTCTCGGGCCAATCTCGTCCTCGGGTGGTCATTTTCCGGATGATCCGTTCGAGGGTTTTGTTTGCTGCTTCCACGGCGCCGTTTGTTTGTGGCCGGTAGGGAGAAGATTTGTGACGTGTGATCTTGAATTCAGCCAGCCTCGTCGAATTCCCTTCGAAGTGTGAGCCGTTGTCCGATATGACCTCATTTGGGATGCCGTATCGGCGAATGATGTTTTCCTTGAGGAAATGCGCGACCTTCTTGGAGGTGAGTACCTTGTAGGACTTGGCTTCGACCCATTTGGTGAAGTAGTCGATGGCTACTAAGATGAACTCGTGGCAGATTCTTTTGCACAGCGGAGCGATTTTCCCGATGACGTCAATTCCCCAAGTGGCAAAGGGCCAAGGTGTAGTCATGCAAGAGAGATCGTGGGGCGGTAGATGATTGAGGTTGGAGAACCGCTGGCACTTGTCGCAGCCTTTCTGACGAAGTGGATGCTGTCCGCCTCCATGGAGATCCAAGAGTAGCCCATCCCGAGAATGATTTGCATCGTGGCTCGGGCGTTCATGTGGGGACCGCAAGCCCCATTGTGGACTTCGTTCATGAACTTGTCTCGCTTCTTCTTGGGCGACGCGGCGTAGGAGTGGCCCGTGGTAGCGTTTCTTGTATAACATGTCCCCGAGGATGACGAAGTGAGAGGCTAGGCGTTTTAGTGGCCATGATGCTCTTGGTTTTGACCCCTCTACGTGTGTGGGTCTTCTTTGTTCATGAAGGTGGTTTCCCCGCCCGAGGTATTGGAAAATCTGGTTGGGTGCCGGAAATGGCGTCGGACTTGCGTCTCTTCGGCTCTTCAAATGATCTTGCAAATCGTTGTGATTAAAACCTTCTCGGCAGCTTGGGCCCGGTTTTTCTCTCGTTTGATAACATGCTTAAATGTTTGCTTGATGCATTTATTTAATTAATGTGTTTGCCAGATGAATTGTTATTAACTTGTTTTGATTAGTTAATATCATCATTTGTTAAAGATGCAATGAAATGATTTTTAGGAAGGTCGGACCTTTTATTGAAAGCGTGAAGATCGTACATTGTTGACCAAAGATTCACAATCGTCGGGCGTAAATCCGTCAAAAGACTCAAAAGATGTGAATACACGCACAACAAGACTCGAAGCTAGACTATAGGCGACGAGGGATTGGACCGTGCTTCATTACTCTTGGACGGCCGTAGCTCTAGAGGGAGTGGTGCCGGTTTAGGTGGCCAATCTTCCCCGTACGAGTCCCGGAAAGTAGCTTGCATGCGGTTCGATTTCAAACCGTATCGCGGAGGTTTTTGGCTTGCTCCCCGATGATGTCCCTCCATTAGTGTTGCCACCAGTCCTTGGGGGTTTTTGATGATAGAAGCTCGCCGAGAGCTACTTCTAGGAGGGCGAAGCATTCGGCGATTCTGGAGTGGATTCTTGCCGATGTTGATCACTTTCATAGAATCTCGCTTCTTTATCTCGGGATCTTTGCTTGGACGACGTTTACAATGTCTCGATTCAAGCGGACATGCTATATCTCCTTCCCCGATTAAGCCTTGGAGGAGGTTGCGCCATTGTTCGTCCAAGTCGGACACCGGAATGTTGAATTGAACTAAGCCGTGATGGCCGTCCCCGTAAGATCCGAGAGTGTCGGCTAGAGGGTTGTCTTGCACGGGGATCGGTGATGAGCCGGTTGCAAGAGGGTTTTCGGCGAAGTAAGTGGTCTACTCCTCGATCAATCTCCATTAGGGCGTCCATTTCTTGATCCTCTCTCAAGCATTCTTCACGCCGCATATGTCGAGTTGTCATCCCGTCCCATGAGTTCTTCGATTTCCAAATCGTCGCGGCTTAGAGCGTGGATGTAAGGATCCACTTCGTAGCGGGACGGGTAGGAGAATCATGCGGGGAAGAGTATTCGGTCATGTCGGGACCTTCTTCAGGGGTCATAGCTTGCTGGCCAAGCACTTGCCATTTCACTGCTTCCGCGGATCACTTCGATCGCTCCATTGGCATTGATGAATTTCACGCATTGGTGAAGAGTAGATGATACGGCTTTCATCTGATGTATCCAAGGCCGTCCCAACAAAGCAGAGAAGGTGGGTTTGATTTCCACGACTTGGAACTCTACCGACTCAGCTTGTACGTCGAATTGGATCCTCAAGTTGATGACTCCTACGATTGGTCGTGCGGTGGAGTCGTAGGCTCTGATTACCCGAGGTGAAGGCCTTATCAGCCGAACGGTCGATGCGGAGTCGTTTCAATGTGCTTAAAGCGATGATGTTGATCAAGGAGCCGTTATCAATCAAGACGTTCGGGAGGAAGAACATCTCTATCTTTATGAGGATGAGGAGGGCTTCGTTGTGCCGATTCTCACATATTGGCAAGTCATCGTCTGTGAAGGCTAAACCGCTTCCCGTGCTACCGTTGGACTCGCCTCGTCTGGGGAACGTTCGATCCATCCATTTGTATGCCTTGGGCCGGGGCAAAGATCGTAGGGAGACAAAGTGGCCCTGGGCGTTCTTGTCGGAATTCCCGGCCACGAGACCTTTTGACTCTTGTTTCACGCTCCCAATCATAGCGGGACAAAGATGCCGACGGTTTCGGAAATTGCGGGGAGTCCGCTCTCGCTTGGAGTTTCGTCAACGGCTATTGAGTTTACCCCGTCGTTCGGGGAATGGATTTCCAATGGTATTGGGACCACGAGGGCGTTCCAATTTTCCCTCCTCAATGAGCCCCGAATCACCCGCCGAGTACGAAGCAATTGTCGGTGGTGTGGTCGGGGTAGTTATGGAAGGCGCAAGCTTGCTCATATCCATGTTGGGTTTGAGGGTCTTCGGTTGGAAATTCTCGAGTGGTTTGAGAAGATTTCGCTTCACCAAAGCTTCAAATACTTGACCCAAGGGCATTTCCAGGTTATCAAAATGCCGGAACCGTGGGAAGCGAGGGGGTTGCTATTCTTCGGGGCCGCCCGATCGCGGTTTACTTGAGCTCCGTTCGAATGTAGTGCACTGTTCCGCCGCTTCCTTTCCTTTGGTTGGGGCAGGAGTTGAAGTTGCCGTGTTTGTTCGATAGCGGTAGGATGAGGCAGGGGTTGCCGTTGCCTTTTGAAGACTCAGAGTCTTTTCAAACTTTGTCCGGCGTTGACCATGGCACGGAGATCCGGATAGAAATGGTGGGCCGATCAAAGTCCTCAAAGATGGTTTGAGGCAGGAATGGAAGATGTCCATCCGCTCTTCTTTGGAAAGTGGATCCATTATCTCGCTTAGCTTCCAGCCCATCTTTTGTAGAACTCGCCCACCGGTTCGTCATCCTTTTGTTCGGTGGCTTGCAGGTCATGACGGTTTGTTTCCCCATTCAAGATTGGCGCGGTACTTCTCCCGGGGAAGATTTCACCGATCCGATCCCACGTGGAGCGGTTTTCGCCTTCACATTGAGGAACCACCTTAGTGCTTTGTGGATTTGAGGGAATGCCGAAAATGATCTCGCCATCCGTTGAGGGGTTGCCCCTTTGGCTCTCATACCTGTGACGTAGGTGTCGATGTGGGTTTTGGGCATTCTGTTCCGTCAAACTTTTCCATTTCCGGCATCCCGAACTTTGGAGGGAGGGGACCACTTTGTTCGGATCGGTAGGCGGGAGGGAGTCCTTCCGAGAACTAGCTATCTTGCCTTGCATGTCTTTCATTTGTTCAATCAACCAAGCCAAGTGGGATCCGCCGTCTCGAGGTGGGTTACCATTTTCGGGGACGGACACCGAAGACGGGAGGTGGATTGGGCGATGGGATCGCCATTCGGGAGTCTTGGGAGGTAGTTGAGTGTATACCAACCCATACCCTGGGGTGTTGAAGTTGAGGGCGTGATTGCCCGGTCCGCTAAGGGTTGTGTTTGGGAACCTGGGGGAAACGATTCGTTAGCCCCAATCGCGTACTTGCAGTGGCAAACTTGAGATGTCGGGATATCCGCTCGGGATGCTGTCCCCGGTAAGAATGGGGACTTTTGATTGTGGTTGCGAGGCTCGTATAGAGGCAAAGGATTGAATCCCGGGGATACCGAGATGCATTGGGATCCAGCGGAGCAGCACGTATGTGTGCCGTTGGTAATGAGCTTGATGTGCAGAGCCGGAAACCGATCGATCTCGAGGCGGGCATGTCGGAGCCAGCTGACCGATGCCGGAGGGGAGCTTTGAGCGAGAGCCGCTTGCGTTGCTGGGATCTCGTAGCTTGGCGGAGGCGGGCTGTGATAGCTTTGAGAAACCGGGGGAGCCAGGTATGTCTTCGTCTTCTATGAGAACAAAGGTTCCATCAGTCGGGGAACCGCGACTGCTCGAAGACGCGAGGTGTCGACGATCCAGATTGCCGTTCCTCTTGGCGCTTCTTGATGGTTTCGAAGGCTCGCAGCACCTCCTCCATTGTCCTGGAGGTTCCTTAGTGGCGGGGTTCCGTTTCCTCACCGTTATCCGTTGATCCGTCATGGGGAGTATCGGATAGTGCGGACCGCTGAACCGGAAGGGCTATCGGACCTTGTGACCTCGACACGAAAAGGCGGCTCCCGGGTATTCTCAACCACTCTCGGTTCGCTGGAGGGGGTGACGGGCAAGGTTTAGACACGGGAATGGTCTAACGGGATAGAAGGGGGAAAGCTCACGTGGCATGCGGTTTCCGTTTCTTTTATTTTTGATTTTTTTTTTTGTTGTTTTAATTTACTTAAAACATGTTTTCTCGAAGTCCTAGGTAGGTTGGAAAAGATTATTCTTCTTTTCGCAACTATGCTAGATCCCGGGTCGATGGAGACCATCTCGTGCGGCTATAAGCCCCTCGTTTTGCACCCGTATTTCGACATCCCGGTGGATGGACCTCTGTGCGAGGGTCCTATAGTGCAAGCGGTTTCCACCGGCCTAAAAGAAAAATCGAACCTAAGGACCGAGCCCGTCATGTTCGTTTTGATGCGTTAGCCATGTGAATAGTGAACCGAGCCGCCACCGAGTCAAGATCAGTCAAGAGTTCGGCGCATGACCTTCTCTTTACCTTGCTTGCGCAAGGGATCCGTGACGTTAGGCGTTGGCCGGGTCATATCGTCATGGCCGACGTATCAAAGGCGTGATGACATGGTGTCATGCGAGCATGGATGTATATCCGGACGGAACATCGTCCGGGTGTAGCCGAAATCAAGATCAGTCAAGATTTTAGCATGACCTTTCATCGCTGCTTGCGCAAGGGATCTTGAGTTCCGAGCCTTGACTCGAAAATGGCGGCATGGTATATGTATCCAGCCGTATGACACGGACCGGGTAAAAACCAACCGAGTCCTGGACAGAGTGTGACTCAAGACTCTAACGTGTGGGGTTGACGCTTGGCTAGGATGGGATGTTTGGAATGATCCCGTGCGCGCCCAAGAGGCCTAGGAAGACCAAACGGACCGCAACCGAGACCACTCCGGGTTAAGGGTTGTAGTGTGCGGTGTATCCGAGGCGACGGTGCGTAGTGTGCGGTGTAACCGAGGCAAAGAAGCAGGAGTAGAGTGCGGTGTAACCGAGGCAAAGCAGCCAAGGCGCGTAGTGTGCGGTCTCTAAAATTCTTTTTCGAGTAAAACGAAGTTTTTTTTTTTTTTTTTTGAAGAATTTTAAATGTATGCGCAGATGTATATTGATGCATTTTTTTGTATTTTTTTTTTTTTTGTAAAATAAAAATGAAGCACGTGCACACACACACAATGCTTAAAGGAAGGGGTAAAATGAAAGTTTGACCCTCATCATCGTTTTTAAAAAATCTTTTGTTTTGTTTAAAAGTTTTTAAAACAAAATTTCCCAGTAGAGTCGCCAACTGAAATAGCCCGGATCCGAGAAAGGCCTCGCGGCCCCGGCATCTGGCATCTTTTCGCGTTGGAGGTGTCTCGCCGTTTGTTTTCGCATTTGTAGAGTCGCCACGCCGTTTTTATTAAGCCCAAAACATTGAAAAAGGGCATCGCTTAAAGATAATTTTAAACTGTTTTTGTGTGATGAGATTTTGAGTTCGGAGGTCGATGACTCCCAGGGAAGAGAATATTAGAATATTAGAGCTCACCCGAGTAGCCTCGTAAAACGAGTCTTTCTGGATACCCCTAATATCCTTTAAATGTTGTGTGTGTGTGTGTGCTTTTAAAAATGCATGTTTGTATCGGATGTCTACATTGTATGCTATGTATGGAAATGTATTGAAATAGTATAGGAAGGAAGCCTTACCAATGTTGGTTCGTGTCTCTGTCTTCCGCCGGGGAATGGTGTTTCGAGGTCGGAGTAGCGTTCGGTATGGATACGGATTGCTTCGGGAGGGACCAGGTTGTACGCGGACGAGTTTGGCGTGAAGTTGAGGTTGCAGGCTGCGTTCGGGCGAAGAGGTTCGGCGTGCGTGGGGATCGTCGGGATCACTCGGGCGAGAGGTTCGGCGTGCGTTGTGGTGGCGGAGTCACTCGGACGAGAGTTTCGGCGTGCGTTGTGGTGGCGGGAGTCACTCGGGCAGAGTTTCGGCGTGGTTTGGGATCGCCGGTTTGACTCGGAAAGAGCCGGACACCGTGGAAAGACTGTGCAAGGCCTCGGAGTACCACGAGGGGCCTCGAGTACCTCGAGAGTGCCTCGGGCAGCGCGGGAGCGTCTCGGGAGCGCTCGGGGAGGCTTCGGAGCACCACGAAGTGGAGCTCGGAAGGCCTCGGAAGGATCCGAAGGGGCCGAGGAATGCCTCGAAAGGTCTTAAGGGGAGCCGTAAGGCTTAGGGAGGAAGGGAGAAGTGGGAGGTGTGTCAAAATGAGGAGGGGGAGCCCTCTATTTATAGTAAAAATTTCGGAGCAAAGAGGTCCGTACGGACCTTCTTGGTTATCCAGAATTTTGGATTTCCTCGATTTGAGGGAATCTGCAATGATGGAGAATATTCTGGAATGATGATGTCCCCCATGCAAGAAGGTCCGTACGGACCATCTTGCATGCAAAGAGGTCCGTACGGACCAACTCTGCAGGGAAGTCATCATTTCTTCCGGGATTTGAGGGAATATTGTGGACTTTAAGGGGATTTAGTAATCATTGAAACAAAGAGGTCCGTACGGACCTTAATTGCTTTTCTGATTTCCTGAAAATTCCCAAAAGGTCCTTTTGTCCCTTTTTATCCCAGAAAGGCTCCTCCCTTGGTTTGGTTGGGGGTTTGAGAGGGTTTTGAGAGGGTTTTGAGTGCCAGAGGTCTCCGAGACTGCGTTGATGAGTCTGCGGTGTTTCCCGGGTGCTTGAAAGGGGGTGATCCAGATTGGGGTACTTACATCCACGAGCCTCCTGGCGTAGTTGGTTATCCCATCCAGACGTCTCACGGCCAGGTTGTAAGTACGACCAGACACCTGCAAATCAGGAAAGCCGTCAAAAGACAACAGACAGCACAGATGCAACATTTGCAGAATGCTACTCTCAAGTACAGAAAAGCGAAACAAAGCACTCACCGAAGCATCGGGATCCACTCTGTACCGAGGCCTCGCCTCCTCCAGAATGGGGACCGTCAGCCGCCTGCGGGAACCATCAGCACCCTCATACGCCAGCCGAGTGCAAGGGAGCGGGTAGTCCCGGGGATATGCAGGGCCCTCGCCCTCTCTGTGCAACACCTGCGGGCTCCTCAGCCTCGTCCTCCGGAAGACATCATAATCAGCATCCTCTATGATAAATTCGGCATAGGACACACCCTCCCTGTACCGCTGCAACTCCTCCATCGGTATCAGCATAGGATACTGCATGTGAGGAGGCGGGTCCATCGGAACCAAAGGAAGGGACCCCGGACCATGCTGACAAGTCACCCTCTCGCCCAAGTACATCGCTTCGTAATGAAGGCCCACCAGCAGCTTCCGCCGACGTGTAACATCCCTAGCGGCATACACCACAAAAGCATCAATCCGACTCCACCAAGTCAGCTAGATCCGCGGAGAAAAGTCTCAGTCCATGGCCAAAGACAACTCCTCATAAGACAGTCGAGTGCTCTCCCTCGACTTTGCCGGCTTCCTCGCCACCTTCTACCAAATCAACATGGCAGGGAACAAGGGCGCATACTCCTCCCTGGTCTTCCACCTTTGCGGGTGAAACACCTCCAAGAACCACACCTGTCAAACACATGGAAAGTTATATCACCTATAAAGCAGATACATACGAGTACAAACGAGACAAGGAAGAGAAAAAGAAAGGAACTCACATCCAAGGCAAACTGAAAATAGCCTAAAGTGTTCTCCTCTCCCCGAGAGAACCTATCCAAAGCATGATAGAGCTCGGATAGATCGGCCTCTCCCCATGCAAACCCTCTCACGGCCTCCAGGTTGTTCAGTAAGCCAAGCAGAGGAAAATGACATGACATGTCAGCAGTGGGAAATAGGGTAGCTGACAAAGCGAACCATAAAAACGCTCGAGCCAGGCCCTCTGCTGTCATCCTCAGGGACCCCGCCAAATACGCCTCAATACCCATCATCAGATGAGCCTCCATCGACCTGTACCGAATACCCAAGCCCCTGTCATCGGTAATGTCAAAACCAAGCAACTCCGACAACTGCTCCTCGGTGTAGCCATCCACCCACTCAACAGTATTGCCCCAGAATGGCAACCCAGTAATCGCTGCAAAATCAGTGGGAGTCACGGTCGCCTCCCCCCACCTGAAATGGAACGTGTGGGTCGTATCCTACCAGTACTCGCTCAGGGCAACATGCATAACCCTCGCCCTCTGCGTCGAAGTCACCACGGCTACCGCGTTAATGAATCGTGCCAGACTGGAGTCAACCACGAACTGCCGTGGACTCCTCTCTCCATCCCGAGCCTCATCTGGGAGTATCTCCCACAGCTCACGGACCGCCTCAAAGGCTCCCCTGCTCTTAAAGTTATGTACATCAATCGACCCTCGCCCCTGCAGGTGAACACGACAAAAGTATGTTACTATAGAGATAACATCCACAAAATGCACAGGCGCATATCAAGATGATGAAACACATATATAGCTATTCTCTCCTAAAAATATTCCTGTCCCAGTCA
This sequence comes from Adenophora triphylla var. japonica, assembly GCA_022495995.1. Taxonomy (NCBI): domain Eukaryota; kingdom Viridiplantae; phylum Streptophyta; class Magnoliopsida; order Asterales; family Campanulaceae; genus Adenophora; species Adenophora triphylla. Next base: position 115,748 of record JAFEMH010000304.1, on the reverse strand, counting down.
GAATATTCACGGTTCAAGCTTTCAAAACATCTCGAAAACTCCGTCGAAATCGGAACTTTCCAAACATCTCGAAAACTCCGTCGAACTCGGAACTTTCAAAACATTTCAAAAAATCCGTCGAATTCGAAACTTTCAAAACATTTCGAAAACTCGTCGAACTCGGAACTTTCAAAACAGCTCGAAAACTCCGTCGAACTCGGAACTTTCAAAACATTCCGAAAACTCCGTCGAATTCGAAACTTTCAAAACATTTCGAAATATCCGTCGAATTCGGAACTTTCAAAACATCTCGAAAACTCCGTCGAACTCGGAACTTTCAAAACATTCCGAAAACTCCATCGAACTCGGAACTTTCAAAACATTTCGAAAACTCCATCGAACTCGGAACTTTCAAAACCTTTCGAAAACTCCGTTGAATTCGGAACTTTCAAAACATCTCGAAAAATCCATCGAAGTCGGAACTTTCAAACATTTCAAACATTTCAAAGAATTACTCTGTCCCGAATTAAACTTACTTTAATTTCAGAAAACACCCCTAGAAATGGAATTTTGCCACCAAATTTTTTATGTTGTCTACCCGTAATGTCAATTGAACTAAGCTCTAGTCAATTTCGACAAAGGCACATCGCAAAGTCAAAAGCCCCAATTGAGGCACCAAAAGCCCTAACTCAATTCTGTTTTGGTAGAAAAAACAATAGAGTAGAATCTTAACTTTGTTTAGTGTGTGGATTGAATAATAAGGAGGGAACTATGGAATTCGATTATATGGAACAAAAGAATGAATAAGAGATAATGACACCACGATTTGTTAACGAGGAAAACCTTGGAGGTGATAACCTCTTTGGAAAAAACCCCGGGAGTTAGGTCTCCAACCTTAAAGGTTTCACTATAATGATCACGAATACAACTTTGGAAGATAATGGAGAGGATTACAAGAGCTTTGTGTGTAGAGTGTGTGCGTATGAGCATGAGTGTGTTTTTCCGTCTCCATTTCCCCTTAAATACAAGTAGATATGAAAGAGTCAATACGGTTCCTACAATCTCGGGATTTTGGTTTATCACTTCAACCTCCGTGAGACCAAGTCGCCCTAGCCGTTTGAAGGTCTGTTGAACGTGCTTGGAGAATGTCCCGCATTCCTCTCTTAATTACTGAAAAATAAGAATAAGAATATTAGGAAATATTGAACAAGTAAATATTTAAAACAATACTTACAGTGTAATGACATCTCGGTATGCAGGATCAACTGAAGATGTCGCCATGTTGAAAAATACCCACAACAATTTGTCCCCAAAAACATTTGACTATGTTGGCAACTGAAGAGGCAAAATGTTTTTCTCTTGATTAACCGTTCATCTTCTAACTGGCTTCAATGCGACGGTTAGGGATACGAGGCGACTAAAAAGGAAGAGTTTTGATAACCGCAATTCTGGATAACTATTGTGATTATCCAATCTCTCCAAATTCTTTATCCAAATCAGACGTCTCCTACTATATTACGGGGAGAGTAATCTTCTAAAGCATACAGTTTTTATCCTTCCTCTATAATTATGACGTTTTTCAAATAAGTAAGTCAGAATCAACGTATCACTTGGCTATTTTATTGAATCCTGCTAACATATATTCTTATATGCAGTGACTTTCTCCGGCTTGACGACAAGTGATATTGTGGCCAAATATAAAGGTAAGATGAAAGCGGAAGAGAACATACCAGAGATAGATAAGATTACTCCGAAAAGAAAAAGGGTGGAACAAATCTCCGGCGTAGAGAAACAAATTTGGAATGAAGAAGTGTTGGAAAATCAGGTAAGAGTTGCTTTTGATTCGTGGACACCTTGATCCTCTTTTATTTTTAGTAAAATACCTCTTCTTGTCGATGATAGATTGTCTCGATGGCTAAATTAATGTCCAAAGAAATTAGGACATTGAGGGAAAAATGCGATACCTACGACATGAGTAAGGTTGAATATGAGAAGGACTTAAAGGAAGCTGCAAGCATAATAAGGGAAAGGGGATTGGAGATCAGAGACAAGAATGAAGAGATATTAAAATGGCGGTCCAGGCTTGCAAGCGTTGACATCAGTCATGAAAGGGAGATGGAAGCATTTCGGGATGACTTGGTGCATGAGACTGCAAAAGCAGTCTTTGAAACTAGAATCCAAATGATTGAGGAATATCAGGCAGGAGAGCATGTGAATTGGAACCTGAATGAAGAGAAAATGGCTTTGCAGCGGATTCACGAGGAAAAAGCAATCGATGATTTCAAGGATCTGGAACAGGCTGGTGAGGACACCGACATGGGGTGATTTTTAGAAACTCGGAGAAGTTAGTCCAGAGCAATACCTCCGACGGATGCCACCTGAAAAAGGTAAAATAAATTTGCTTTTGGTTTTTTGATGATGTTACTGGGGTGGAATCCCTTAAAACAATTTTTATTTTAGTTTGGTTTGTAATGGGTCCATAAGGACCAAAGACAATCTTTTTTATGTGTTGGGTTGGTCCAACACTTTTGCACTTTTACTTTGGGTAGCTCGGATACTTCATGGTTGCTTTAGTTTAGTTATGGTTTAGTAGTTTTCAAGCACGTCAAGGCTTGTTTCTTTTGGATAATTTTTTGTATGTTATGCTCATATGGTGACATGATAGTATGTCAAAACGATAGGTACTTAGGATGACATGTATATGTCATAAACCGTAGATACTTAGATGACACGTTCATGCCATAACCATAGGAATAATACGTAAGATCAATCATCTAACTGAGTGGGAATGGGTAAGCTATATGAGTTTACCCATATAGGCCCACCCCACACCTCAATTAGTGAGATAACTTGCGCTCCAGGCGAAGGTGTGGTAACCTAACATCTTAAGAAAGAGGTAATTAACTCTTTAAACCTTAGAAGGGATTGTGTACCTTTACTTGAGAAGAGATGGCCAGTCTCTAATGGAGGAGAAATCGTTGTTCTTTGCGCGCATTCGACATGTCCCCATGTAAATGTGTCAATACCTCATAAGATAAAAACACGTTAAAAACGGACGCCAACTAAGGTTGACGTCTCTCCACAAAGTATGTTAGCGACATCTTAATTTGTAGATAATCAAAAAGATGCATAGGAGAAAAGAAAGGTTGTAAAGAATTAAAAGACGATCCATACCTGAAAAGATGAGTTCATGGGGAATTTTGTTTAAATGTAATACCTTTTGAGGTGAATGGCGTTCCAACTTCGCGGTATCATTTGGCCATCCAAGGTTGCAAGGCGATATGCTCCTTTTCCGGCTTGTGCATCTATTAAGTAGGGTCCTTCCCATTTTGGGGCGAGCTTACCTGCATTGGGCTCCTTGGTATTTTGGAATGCCTTTCGTAGGACTAAGTCTCCTACTTGAAACCTTCTAACCCTTACATTTTTGTTGTAAGATCGGGCTACCCTTTGTTGATATGCTGCCATGCGAACTTTGGCCATGTCCCTTAGCTTGTCCACAGTATCCAGGTCATGTATCAAGATGTCTTTATTATGTTCAGATGTCAGTAAGCTGTATCTTGCCGTAGGTACAAGGACTTCTGCCGGAATAACAGATTCGGTTCCAAAGACAAGTGAGTAGGGGGTTTGACCAGTAGCATACTTAGATGTCGTCCTGTCAGCCCATAGAACCATTGGTAACTCTTCAGCCCATCGTCCTTTCTTCTGGTTCAGTCTCTTTTTAAGTTGCTTATGATTATTTTGTTGCTAGACTCTGCCTGTCCATTGGCTTGAGGGTGAACAGGCGAAGATGTCACCATCTTAACGCCCCAAGATGTCAAGAAATCTTGGGTTCTCTTGCTAATGAATTGAGAGCCGTTGTCACAAATTATCTCTGATGGTATTCCAAATCGGCTGAATATGTTTCTTTTGATAAAAGATATAACTTCTTTATCACGAACTTGCACATATGCCTCAGCTTCTACCCACTTGGAAAAGTAGTCTGTCATAGCCAAAAGGAATACTCTTCCACCTGGTGCTCTGGGCAATTTTCCTACTATGTCCATTCCCCAAACCATAAAAGGCCATGGTGACAGGATAGGATGTAGCAGTTCAACTGGCTGGTGCAGAATGTCTCCATGTCGTTGATAGGAATCACATTTCTTTGCGTAGTCAATGGCGTCTTTTCTCATTGTGGGCCAGAAATAGCCCATTCTAAGAGCTTTAGTATGTAAACTTCTGCCCCCGGTATGATTTCCACAATCTCCTTCGTGCAGCTCTTTGAGAACCTGATGAGCTCTATCTGCTTCTAGACATCTTAAGTAGTGACCTGCAGCAGATTTTCTAAACAAGAGATTATCAATAAGTAAATATTTAGATACTCTTACCCTGAAGGCTCTTGCATTCTTCTCCTCGGCTGGGATCGTATCATCTAAGAGATACTTGATAATAGGAGCATCCGCGAGGTTCTTTGCGGGAGAGGAAGGTATGTCGACGTCTAGGGCGAACATCTCAAGATGGTCAATTGCTGGGATGTCAATATGCACGATTGGGATACTGGTTTGTAAGATGCTTTTGAAGGCTGAACCCAAGTTTTCCAGAGCATCTGCTTGAGAATTTTCTTCTCGTGGGATTTGTTCCAAGGAAAATGTTTTGAATTTGGCCGAAATAATTTTTACAATTTCCAAATATGTCGTCATCTTAGCGTTTTTCGCGACGTAGGACCCGTTGTACTGATTAACAATTAGTAAGGAATCCATGAACACCCGAATATGCTTGACATCTAAGTCTTGGGCTGCAGTTAAACCTGCAATTAGAGCCTCATACTCTGCTTCATTGTTGGTAGCCTTGAAGCGCAGCGATAGATTGTGGTATTATGTCCCCTTGTGGCGATTTTAGTACAACTCCAAGACCTGTACCTCTCATGTTGGAAGCACCGTCCGTGTAGAGAGTCCAAATTTTTAGGATGTCATCATCTTGAAGTTGCTTTGTACTTCCAATTCCACCTCTTGTTGTAGGGTTGGGATTTGAAATCGGCCACAAAATCGGCCAGGGCTTGGGATTTTATTGCGGTTAAGGCTCGTACTTGATGTCGTATGTGCTTAATTGTACAGACCATTTCGCCATTCGACACGACATCTCCGGTTTTCTCATAACATTCTTAATAGGATAGTTAGTGCGTACAATAATAGTATGTGTTTCAAAATAGTGCCTTAATTTAATAGAAGCGGTTATCAAAGCTAAAATTAATTTTTGTAAATGAGAATACCTGGTCTCGGCATCTAAGAGTGTCTTACTTATATAGTAGATGGGTTGCGATTACCATCTCGTTCGTCACCAAGGCTCGCGCTTACGGCGCCTTCGGACCTTGCTAGGTAGATGTAAAGATGTTCTTCCATGCTCGAGGTTTGGCCAATAAGGGAGGTGTCGACAGGTAAGTTTTGAGCTCCTGAAAAGCTTCTTCATGTTGGTCCTCCCATTGGAACTTCTTGTTCTTTCTTAAGATGTCGTAGAAAGGTTTGCATCGATCCGAGGATTTTGAAATGAATCTAGTGAGTGCGGCAATTTTTCTGTCAATCTTTGGACGTCCTTGACAGATTGAGGTGATGACGGGTTGAGAATAGCGCGTATTTGTTACGGGCGGCTTCAATGCCTCTTTTAGTAACCATATAACCCGAAACTTGCCGGCCTTCATTCCGAAGTTGCATTTAGGCTGGATTAAGTTTCATATTGAAACAATCCAAGATGTCAAAAGCTTGAGAGAGGTTGCTTATGTGATCCTCGGCCTTCTTGGATTTTACTACCATGTCGTCGATGTATACCTCCATTGTGTCCCCAATCTGATCCTTAAACATCTTGTTGACGAGCCTTTGATACGTTGCACCTGCATTTTTTTAGTCCAAAAGGCATGGCAATATAACAATAAATACTTGTGGGGGTTATGAAGGCGGTGTCCTCTTGGTCGAGATGGTTCCATCTCGAATTTGTTGAAATCCCGAGGACGCGTCCATGAAAATGAGGAGTTCGTGACCTGAGGTGGCATCAACTAATGAATCTATGTGCGGCAAAGGGAAAGGATCTTTTGGGCAGGCTTTATTCAAGTCGGTGAAGTCGACGCAAACTCGCCATTTCCCGTTTCTCTTCTCTACCACAACCACATTTGCCAACCATCTTGGATAATCGACCTCCCGTATCATGTTGGCTTTGAGTAAGCGCTCTACCTCCTCCTTGATGATCCGATTTACGGTTTCGCAAACTTTCTACGTTTACGGTGCACTTTGGTTTAAAGCTAGGATCTACGTTAAGTTTGTGAGTGATGACATCTTTGCTAATGCCTGTCATGTCATCATGTTTCCAAGCGAAACTCTTTATTCTGCTTCTTAATAGGTTCACAAGCTTCTCTTCTATATCTGACGGGATGTCAGTGCCAATAAGTACTTTGATGTCCGGGTTGGAAGGATCTAACAATACTTCTTTCACATCATCCTCCCTAGCTTCCAGGACTTCACGTACTTTCCTCGGTAATTGCTATGATTGTTTTGGAGATGTAGACGCCTTCATTGAAGTTTTGTAACATTCCTTGGCCACTGTTGATCCTTTGTAAATCTTAGCGACACCCCAAGGTGTTGGAAACTTCACACACTGATGGTAAGTGGAGGGTACGGCCTTCATTCCATGAATCCACGGTCTTCCAAGAATGACATTGTAAGATGTTACGCAATCAATTACGCAAAACCGTTCCATGGTGTTGAGGCCCTTTGAGTATATTGGAAGCTTTATCTCCCCCACCGTTTCTTTGACTTCACCTTTGAAGCCTACCAGACCGAAGACTTTTTGACGATCTCCGATTCTCGGGATGTTCATTTCCTTAAGGGTACCCAACATAATAAGATTGACGGAGCTGCCCTCATCTACCGAGAATACGTCGTATTGTACGGTTGGCGATCTGCAAGGAAATAACCGGACCGTCATGATGGGGTTCCGGCAAGTTATCACGATCACTTTCATCAAAGGTAATTGGATCCGGGCAAGGTGTCGACATCCCGGGCCGTCTCTCGGCTTTTCCTCTTTTGACTCCTTAGCGTGTCATTTTGCGGCGAGAATAGGATGTTCCACATATTTACGAGCCTCCTTGATGAAGTTGATCACCTTTGTTGATCTTTGGGGGAGAAACCGGTCTTTCGGCTTCATGAGGAGCTTACGCATTTTCGGCCTTCTTCTTTACGGATCCCAACAACTCCTTAAGATGTCCTTTCGAGAGCAAGTAAGCGATATCCTTTCTTAACGCGATGCGGTCTTCATAACGTGTCCAAAGTCTTCATGGTAAGCGCACCATTTTGATTTGTCACGCCATCCTGTGGTTTTGTCCGTTTTCTTTGGCCATCGGCTTTGTCTCCTAGGTTGCCCATTGCACGAGTACACACGAAATGTCAACGGAAAAACAATAATCGAAATGTTAGGCACATTATCACTATCTTCATCCTCACCGTCTACCGAATTAATTTTGCTAGTGTCAATTCTCGGATAAGGATTGGGACGGTTGTTCTGCGATGGGACGATTCGGTCTTTGTTGGGATGGTCATATGTCGACATCTTGGATGATGACTTCGATCTTCGCAGGCTCATCTTCCTCCAGGTCTTATGATCCTTAATGCCTGCTCCCGACTTCTTCTAGCCGCTTACAAGGAGTCATTACCAAATCTTGATAGTCGTGAATCTTTCTTCAACCCCATTTTGAATGCTTACGTAGGTGTCGACATGTCAAGATTGGGAATTTCTAGCACCTCCTTATTGAACCGATGGACATAATCCTTCGTAGTCTCATTAGGCTTTGGGTCACATTGTAGAGATCACTTGTCAACTTTTCAAATTGTCAGACGCATGAGAATTGGTTATAGAACATGTTGATGAGCTGGGCGTATGAACCAATTGAACCTAGGGGTTGCCTAATTAGCCATTTGAGAGCTGGTCCAGACAAGGTGGATCCAAATCCCCTGCATAAGCAGGCCTCCCGGTATTGAAGCGGAATATGGATTATGTCCATCTTTTCTTGATAGTGTGCAACATGCTCCTCTGGGTCCGTGGTGCCGTCGTACAACTTCATAGATGGTACACTGAAACGCTTCGGGATGTCGACATTTGCAATTGCTGGGACAAACCGGGATTGATTGTAACTTGATTTTGGGTCACTTGGTTGAATTGGAGGAGTTACACAGCACGTTCATTATCGGCTCTACGAGATCCTGCATCTGTTTAGCTAGTGGGTTTCCTGCAAAAGGGTCAGCCATAGGAATACGATTGAAATTATTATTATTGAAAAGATTATTTAGCAAACCAGAGTTGTCCGTAGTAGTCGTGACAGTAGTGTTGTCTATAAATGGGATGAATGGGGTGAATCCTGCGGAAGATGGCGTCAATGGGGTGTCCCCGGGCAAAGATGTCGACATCATTAAAGATGTCAACGGAGGCGGACTGCCCATTGGAATGAATTCACTCTGAAATGTAGATCCTCCGGGGTTATCAAAGTTGAGAACCCTTGCACGCAGTGGTGATATGTTTTCAAGCCGAGATGCGATGAGCTGTTGGTCTTTCTGCATCTTAATCATGGAATTGGTCAACACCTTCGAATTGTTATCTTGCTGGTCCAACCTTTGATTCAACCTGGTCAGGATACTCCGGATGTCAGCATCTGCATTGGAAGAGGTTGCCCCCTTTTGTGGAGTCTTCGTAGGTTGAGTTGGCTGAGGCCCGGTCTGAGGAGGTGGTGGTAACAAGCTGGTTCTACCTCCTGATGTGGGAACAACGGCGGGACCTTTGCCGGCGGTGGACACATTGGGGGGTGCAGACATAGTGAATTTGATTAGGAAATGTTTCAAATAACCGATAAACCACGAGGCCCCTTGGTGGGCGCCAAATTGTTTTGGTAGAAAAAACAATAGAGTAGAATCTTAACTTTGTTTAGTGTGTGGATTGAATAATAAGGAGGGAACTATGGAATTCGATTATATGGAACAAAAGAATGAATAAGAGATAATGACACCACGATTTGTTAACGAGGAAAACCTTGGAGGTGATAACCTCTTTGGAAAAAACCCCGGGAGTTAGGTCTCCAACCTTAAAGGTTTCACTATAATGATCACGAATACAACTTTGGAAGATAATGGAGAGGATTACAAGAGCTTTGTGTGTAGAGTGTGTGCGTATGAGCATGAGTGTGTTTTTCCGTCTCCATTTCCCCTTAAATACAAGTAGATATGAAAGAGTCAATACGGTTCCTACAATCTCGGGATTTTGGTTTATCACTTCAACCTCCGTGAGACCAAGTCGCCCTAGCCGTTTGAAGGTCTGTTGAACGTGCTTGGAGAATGTCCCGCATTCCTCTCTTAATTACTGAAAAATAAGAATAAGAATATTAGGAAATATTGAACAAGTAAATATTTAAAACAATACTTACAGTGTAATGACATCTCGGTATGCAGGATCAACTGAAGATGTCGCCATGTTGAAAAATACCCACAACAAATTCTAATCAAATTCCTAAAATTCAAGAATGCACATTCTGAAAATTAACGGAATTTGGAGGATGCTTACCTGCCTCGCGATCCCTTCCTTGGATTTATAAGTGTCCCGAGCCTGATAAAACTCGGTTGGATCCATGGGAAGAGCAGTGGTCCGCACCGTCCTCCTCAACCTCGCTCTCTCATTGTCGGTCCTCCTGTGCCGAGCCCGTGGCCCTAATCCGGCTTCCATAATGATTATCCCGAGAAGATTCGAACAAAACTCGCAAAAGGGGGGGGGGGAGAATTTCTCTCTTTTCTCTCTTCTCTCTCGCCTGAAATGATGGAGTTTGGCCTGGTTTACGTCGGCCTTGGTGCTGATTTAAATCTGGCCAATTTGAAGAAGGGTCCGGCCGGACTCTTTTACACCATAAAGTTTTCTTTGCCACTTTGGTCCCTCAGCTTCCCATAATTCTGAATTTACCCCTTTTGGCCCTCAAAAGTGTAAAATTTCCCCAGTTAGACCTTTCTAACACCCCCTCCCCCTAGGTTAAATCCCAGTTAGACATTTCTAACGTTCCGTCTCCAGACATTAAATCTCAAGCCGTCTTCGGACGTTAAATCACCATCCCATCTCCAGACGTTAAAATTCCCGTTAGTCCTCACTAACATTCCGTCTCCAGACGTTAAATCTCAAACCGTCTTCGGACGTTAAATCACGATTCCGTCTCCAGACGTTAAATTTCTCGTTAGTTCTCACTAACGTCCCGTCTCCAGACGTTAAATCTCAAACCGTCTTCGGACGTTAAATCACGATTCCGTCTCCAGACGTTAAATTTCCCGTTAGTTCTCACTAACGTTCTGTCTCCAGACGTTAAATCTCAAACCGTCTTCGGACGTTAAATCACGATTCCGTCTCCAGATGTTAAATTTCCCGTTAGTTCTCACTAACGTTCCGTCTCCAGACGTTAAATCTCAAACCGTCTTCGAACATTAAATCACGATTCTGTCTCCAGACGTTAAATTTCCCGTTAGTTCTCGCTAACGTTCCGTCTCCAGACGTTAAATTTCCCATTAGTTCTCACTAACGTTCCGTCTCCAGACGTTAAATCTCAAACCGTCTTCGGACGTTAAATCACGATTCCATCTCCAGACGTTAAATTTCCCGTTAGTTCTCACTAACGTTCCGTCTCCAGACGTTAAATCTCAAACCGTCTTCGGACGTTAAATCACAAATCCGTCTCCAGACAAAAATTTCCTGTTAGTTCTCACTAACGTTCCGTCTCTAGACGTTAAATCTCAAACCGTCTTCGGACGTTAAATCACGATTCGGTCTCCAGACGTTAAATTTCCCGTTAGTTCTCACTAACGTTCCGTCTCCAGATGTTAAATCTCAAACCGTCTTCGGACGTTAAATCACAATCCCGTCTCTAGACGTTAAATTTCCCGTTAGTCCTCACTAACGTTCCATCTCCAGACGTTAAATCTCAAACCGTCTTCGGACGTTAAATCACAATTCCGTCTCCAGACGTTAAAATTCCCGTTAGTTCGCACTAACGTTCCGTCTCCAGATGTTAAATCTCAAACCGTCTTCGGACGTTAAATCACAATCCCGTCTCCAGACGTTAAATTTCCCGTTAGTCCTCACTAACGTTCCATCTCCAGACGTTAAATCTCAAACCGTCTTGGGATGTTAAATCACAATTCCGTCTCCAGACGTTAAAATTCCCGTTAGTTCTCACTAACATTCTGTCTTCGGACGTTAAATCCCTCTTCGGCCTCCCTAGTAAGCCCGAATATCTTTTCACTCCAGCAAGTGAACGCTCACCTCCCCGGCCGTCAATCGTATGCCCGACCATCCCATTTCTGCAGCCATCAAGGTAAGCCCGCACAACAATCCCTCTTCGGCCATCATCATAAGCCCGAACACCATATCCCCAGCAGACAAGACGCGAGCGGCCAATCAACGTAAGCCCGCACAACGACCTTTCAAGAAAGCCTTTCCGTCAAACCCGGAATAGTCTCACTCAGGTTCAGACGCCTCACAACAGTCTCACATAGGTTCAGACGCCTCACAATAGTCTCCACTTAGGTTCAGACGCCTCACAATAGTCTCCACTTAGGTCAGACGCCTCACAACAGTCTCACCTAGCCAAACAGCATGAAGAATACAAGCGCTTATCTCCACGAGAAAAGCAAGTCCTCTGTGAAAGCGACGACGAAGACGATGAAACCATTCTCTTCCAAGCCGGTCGTGAAGTCAACAAAACCGGAATCCCAAGGTCCTGGGAGGATGGGAACGGATCATTTACGCTCTCAAGTTAAAAGGCCAACTGAAGGAGGAAGGTCTATTCAAAAAGAAAAGAAAAATGGAAATACATCTCCAGCAACTACTCAGGGAGATTCCACAGACTACGGCATTCGTTTACAGAAACGATCAACTGGGACAGCAGCCAGTTACATGGGCAGACGTTCGGGAAGCCATGTACTCACCTTCCGACATACCCGCCACTCAGTTAAAACAAAAGAGAAACCTCTCCCCGATGGAAGTTTATCTAGACTGTCGCATACAGTTCAAGGAAGCACTAGCTATTCTCACGTGGGAAGAAACACAGGCGCTAACTCTCGACGTAGGCTCTACTGCAAGAGAGCCGATCTGGGCTAAAAGGCCTTCTTTTCTTCTTGCAAGACCTAGCAAACCATGACTATCGCCTAACCCAACTCCAGAATGCCCTGAGCATGCTCAGCAAAAAGGAAAGAAGTGCGGTATACCGTGAAGAGATCAAAGAGACCGTTCGCTAGAACCAAGAACTCTCTAACCTCCCCCGGAGGGATGCACAATTCAGTTCTGGCAACCACTGCTGCGCACTGACGTTCGAACAGCTGCAGATAACCATAGACTCCCTCCCCGCTGAGGCACCCAAACCAGTATCCTGGGACAGAATCCGGAAAGCTGCCGAAGCCCCCGTGAATGCGTCTACAGTCAACGAATTGAGAGAGGACATATGGCCCTATGCTTCGAGAAATCCTCCTCTGACTATGGCTCAGCTCAGAACGACCTATTCAGAAGGGACCAAACCTGATGTTAGCGTCCTAACCCGATCGGGTCAAATCCATGTATTACCACCCAAGGCCACCACAAAGCCAACGGAGCCAGAACCGCAACCCGGCCTGCCCGAAGACACAAGTTCCGTGAAGGAGGACCCGATCCTCACTCAGCTCAAGCAGACCCAGGCGAACATATCCCTTTGGTCCCTGCTCACATCTTAATACCCTCACAAGCTCAAGCTAGAGGAAAGTTTGGCCCGCACCATGGTCCCCGTGGACGCAACTCCAGACGAAGTAATTCAGATGATCGACAACATCCACTACGGCAACATCATCACCTTCACAGATTTGGACCTGCCAAAATTTGGGGCTGATCACAATGAGCCGCTCTACATCACGGTTCGAATTTGGACGGCGTCGCCTTCCCGTGGCCGGGTAGACGGAGGTTCCGGAATGAATGTCTTGCCCGCCAAGATGATGGACCTACTTGACATCAAGCCCACTGATTTGAAGCCTTCAGTCCACACTGTCAAGGCCTATGACTCTACTTCCCGCACAGCTCTCGGGGTTGCTACTCTAAATATTTGATTCGGCAAGCGGATGATCCCCACCGAATTCCAAGTGTTGGACATTCCTATCACTTTCACTGCCATCCTGGGGCGACCCTGGCTGCATCAAATGAATAGCGTGGCATCCACCCTTCATCAGTGTATCAAGTTCATGCAAGGCAACGAGCTAACAACAGTCTATGGCGACAGCGTCAACACCGAGGGGACCAATACCAACGGCATTCTAGTGTTATAGATCAAGCATGATGATGATATGGCATTAACCGGATTCACCTTGGAGACCTCCAAGATCCAAATATGCAGCGTGGACCTTCCACTGTTTCGGGTCAAAATCCCTCCCGCCATAAAGATGATGAAACTCATGAACTTCATCCCAGGACTGGGGCTCGGCAAAATGTTACAAGGCCAACACCAAGTTATCGAAGTCAAGGACCACACTACAGTCCAGGGGCTCGGTTATGTGCCAACACCAGCTGATATCAAAGAAAACAAAAGGCTCGCCAGCACCAAGGCAGCATCCCGTAAAAGGGGAACCTCCAACGGCACACCCAACCTCCGACCTTTTTCGATCTCACTCATTACTTCATCAAGGGAACCGACAGCAGAACTGAGGGAACCGACAGCAGAAACGACAGCAGAACTGAGGGGACCAAAAGTGAAACTGATGAAGATGAGAAAGAAGCAGGGAAAGTCAGCACAGATACTACAGAAAGGATGGGAAAGCTAGCACGAGACCTCAAGCATTTCAGAGGACTCAAGGCTAATCCGATAAGGGGAGCGTTCCTCGACATCCCAGCTCTACCTGGACCAACTGCCACCACAGTTCAGCATGAGTACACATTCAAAGGAATCCCAGACATAGAAGAGCAGCTCGAGACACTCTTCATGGGAAACAGACTATTCGGGTCAGCCTCCGGGGCCACATTCGAGACAGTAACTCCAAAGCAGAGGGAACCAGAATTCATAGAAGACGCTCTCAGTGGACCCGCTCTACAGAGTCTTTTTGAAGAATTCATGGAGGTGCCAAACCTGATTGACTTGGGCTCCAAAAACAACATGGTCGCCATGATCGGGACAGTAGAAGCCAAGCCTCTCGACCCTCGAACCCTCACCAAGCATCCAGCAATGCCACTGAGTCAGTCATTGTCAAAGTCCAGTCCTCTGAGTCGTCCGACTGCCTCACACCGGAAGACTATGATAATGTAGCCAACAATATATTTCCGTTTGCGTTTAATGAAAAGTCTGACCTTTCGGATTATCCCCTCATTGCCACTTTAACAACTGATAAGTTAACAAACAACTTAAAAGACGTTAATAATGACTCACTTGATAAAGAAGCAAACACACTAAATGAACAATACATTAAAGAAGTTCTCAAGCGTGTAGTAGACCAAGAGGACAATCGGGCCCAAGCTGCCGAAGAGATTATGACTAAAGTGAACCTGGGGTCGGTGCAAGAGCCTAAAGAGACACAAGTGGGCAGTTTCTTCGCCGGTGCAGAAAAAGAAGCCCTGATAAATCTCTTCAAAGAATATGTTGACGTGTTCCCTTGGTCATATCAGGACATGCCAGGACTCGATCCCTCAATCGTGGAGCACAGAATTCCTCTGGACCCAGAATCCAAGCCTATCAAGCAGAAATTGCGCAAGATCAAGCCAGAGTGGTCCTTTCAAGTGAAAGAAGAAATTGAGAAGATGCTCCGCGTCGGCTTCATCAGAGTAATTGAGTACCCGACCTGGCTCGCCAACATTGTGACGGTCACCAAGGCCAATGGAAAGGTCAGATGCTGTGTGGATTTCCGAGATCTCAACAAGGCCAGCCCTAAAGATGATTTCCCACTGCCCAACATCGACATGCTAGTTGACACCACAACAAATTTCGAGGTAAAATCCTTCATGGATGGGTTTGTCGGATATAATCAGATCAAGATGTCCGAGGAAATCAAGCCAAGACTACTTTCACCACTCCGTGGGGGACGTACTGTTACACGGTCATGCCGTTCGGTTTAAAGAACGCTGGGGCTACTTACCAGCGGGCTGCAACAGCTCTTTTCCAAGACATGATTCACAAGGAAATCGAAGTATATGTCGACAACATGATCATCCACTCCAGAGGATCAGACATGCAACACATTATAGATTTAAGAAAGTTCTTCAACAGACTCAAAAAGCACTCCATGAGATTGAACCCTGCAAAGTGCACCTTCGGTGTCAAATGAGGCAAAGTACTGGGGTACATGGTTACAGAAAGAGGTATCGAAGCCGATCCCAAGAAAATCAAGGCCATCATCGACATGAAGCCGCCGCAGACACTGACAGAAGTGAAAAGTTTTATGGGAAGACTTCAGTACATCAGCCGCTTCATCAACCAGTTGACATCTCCATGCGAGCCAATGTTCAAGCTAATGAAGAAGAATGCCGACATCAAATGGGACTCCGAGTGCCAGATAGCTTTCGAGAAAATCAAGACATACTTTGTGAATCCCCCAATCCTGTGCCCGCCACATGAAGATAAGCCACTCCTCCTCGTACTGACAAAGTGATGTACACGTCAATTGGGGCTATGCTGGCGCAAGAACAGAAAGATTCCAGAGTTGAGAGCATGCAATCTACTTCGTAAGGCGAAAGCTTCAGGGAAGTGAACTCAGCTACTCAGCATTAGAGAAAACTTGTACCGCCTTGGTATGGGTAGTCGGGAAACTGAAACACTATATGCAGTCACATTCAGTGCTCCTGGTCTCTAAAATGGACCCCGTCAGATATCTCTTCGACAAGCCATCTCTGTCAATGAGACTAGCCAAGTGGTCATTCTTCCTGGCTGAATTCGACATCAAGTGCATGGTCAGAAAATCAACAAAGGGCAGAGTAATGGCAGATCAGCTGGCAGACTTCCCAAGCAGTGAACTCAAGGGTCCTGATCCGTAGTTTCCGAATGACGGGATCTTCTCACTCAACAGCGCAAATTGCTGGCAACTCTTCTTCGATGGGGCGGCCAACAAGAAGGGAAATGGTATTGGAATGCTCTTGGTCGATCCTAAAGACAAGCACACTTCCATAGCCATCAAACTGAATTTTGAGGCAACCAACAATACAGCAGAGTTTGAAGCTTGCGCAGCCGACCTAGAAGCCGCTCTTGACCGCAACATCTCAGAACTGGAAGAATACGGAGACTCAGCATTGATCATCAATCAAGTGTCCAACAAATGGAAGACAATAGATTCTGGCCTCCAGAAGTACCACACGTACATGGAGGAGCTCATTGCTCAGTTCAAGGACATCTCTTTCCATTATTTTCCAAGAGACAGAAACCGCTTCGCAGATGCTCTGGCTACCCTAGCATCTCTTGTCAAAATTCCCGAAGGGAAATCAGTAAAACCCCTCAGAATAGGCAGACGGGAAACCCCCGCTTATTGCTGCGAGATCAAAGTTGAAAATGAACCGATTGACGAACCCTGGTACAATCAATTCTACCAGTACCTCCAAAACGGAGAAGCTTCCTTCACAAATGAAGATGGAAAATACAAAGAAGGGATCAAAGCCAAAAACATGATGGCACTAAAATGTCTGGCGTCCCATTTCGTCCTTCTGGGGGGTATGTTGTACAAGAAGCGCCACCAAGGACCACTCCTCCGGTGTGTAAATAAAGAAAAAGCCAGCGAGCTGATGAACGAAGTTCACAACGGAACCTGCGGTTCGCACATGAACGCCAGAGCATTGACACAGATCATCCTCTGTATGGGTTACTATTGGGTATCAATGGAAACAAACTGCATCCAGTTCGTTAGAAGCTGAGACAAATGTCAACGGTTCTCCATCCTCAATCACATCCCTCCTCACGAGCTCTATTGCATGACTACGCCATGGCCTTTCGCCACATGGGGAATCGACGTCATCGGAAAAATCACTCCACCAGGGAGAAATGGTCACGATTTCATACTAGTCGCAGTCGACTACTTCACCAAATGGGTAGAAGCCAGATCATACAAAGTACTGAATTCTAAGAAGGTGGTCGAGTTCATCAAAGAGAACATCATGTGCAGATACGGGGTGCCCAACGAGATCATATCCGACAATGGGACCCACTTTGAAGGAGATTGTGACCAACTGTTTACCGAGTTCAGAATTACACGCCACAAGTCTTCTCCCTACAGACCACAGACTAATGGTGCAGTAGAGGCAGCAAACAAGACTCTCGCGATGACAATCAGAAAAATGGCCGTCAGAGGTCGGGATTGGCCCGAGAAGCTACATCTAGATCTCTGGGGATACAGAACATCAGTCAGAACCGCCACAGGGGAGACTCCTTTCGTACTTACATATGGAATGGAAGCAATGTTACCAGTGGAATTGGAAATTCCATCCCTTCGAGTCCTCTTGGAAAACAGGATCAATGAAGTCGAATGGCTCCAGAGCCGTCACGACGAACTAGCTCTACTAGACGAGCGCAGATTTAAAGCCATGGAGCATACTCGTTCCTACCAAAGCAGAATGGCCCGAGCATTTGATAAGAAAGTCAAGATCCGAAACATCAAAGAAGGCGACTTGGTGCTTAAGGAAAAGCCTCCTACGCAGAACAATCCCCTCAGAAAGTGGGAGCCTACCAGGATAGGCCCGTTCGTGGTACAAAGAATCTTCTCCGGAGGAGCCATAAAGATAGCAGATTTGGACGGGAACCCTTTCGTTAACCCCGTGAACGGAAGCAAGCTCCGCAGATACTTCGTTTGAGGAAGAACACGAGTCAACTCTCCTTCCCCATACACCACCCCTCAGTAAAATTAAAGTGCTAAAAGAGTAATACCCAACTGGATACATTCCCGATAATGATCCAGGTAAAAAATAGGGTCACACTTCTTTTGCCTTTTTTCTAAAATTTCACCTAAAGTGTCGAACTACGGTGACCTGAGCCTCTTAGTCCAATTGTAAAAGGGGAACGTAGGCAACCATCATTGGTTCGGTCTCAAAAACAAATAAAAAACAAATAAGCACCAATCGCTTATGTTTCGAAAAACTCTTTAAATTAACCTACAGATTAATGATGGTTAAAACAATCTTTGATGAGTTCAAGCACGGTCAACTCTTGACTCGCTACACGCTAGCAAAACTATAATAAACATTAATCAATTATTGTGTCTGCAATGACAATGGGTGGATGTTTCGGACAGCAAGGTCAACCTAGTCCCCTGTACTCGGTCCTTCGTGTTTTCTTCCCCTTCCCTTTTCCACGACGGGTATTTTTCACCTTCATAGGGAATATCCCCGTAGTCCTTCTACCTGGCTCTGGGATCCTTCCCAACGCCTCCGTCAAACCTGCAGCTGCCAACCCAGCCCTTTCCCTAGCTCTATCACGAGCTTCCTCTCTCTGAGTCATCATATCCATGCTCTGATCGGCCGCCCGACTGGCATTGGCCTCATAATCATCCATGTCATCCCCAGTACAATCCTGAGGGTTAGCCGCCGCTTCGACCCTCCTCAAAGTCAAGCCGTCAGGGTAATCAAGGCCCAACAGCTCACTCCGTCTCCACAAAATAGCCATCTGTGTCTCCCCCATACACTCCTCATACCAGTTCAAATACTTAGTAGACAGAACAGTGCCCCCTCTTCGGTGAAAGAGAACCCTGGCAAGAAAGGATGTATATTGCCACAATCGCGTGAGAAGCAATGGCGTCGAAGGATCTTCCATCAGAAGAGATCCCACCTCGAAGGTAGCAGCATTACCTAAACCCGTCAACGGCACCTGCTCCAGCCTGAACTGTCGCAGCACCAATGATGGAATATAGAAAGAAGTCTGGGACACCCTCGAGACTCTGACAACAAGAAGACCCTCTTGAACGGTCCGACAAGTTTGTAACTTCCAATGAGGAACCCACCATTGCAAATGATGCGTGCGGAGTTTGGCCATCCAAAGCTCCAGTTCAACCTGATCGCCCCCTATCACCAAAGGACGTCGAGAAAAGGACCAGGGATCACATGACACTAGCACCTCGGGCACCATTTGCAATCGGTCACTCAACCACAGAGTAAGCATAGTGGGACTCCCTCCCCACATGTATCGACTACTGGTCGCCATCCGACCTATGCCAAGGAACGCCTCGCCCAAGATCAAAGGCACGATGTCTCCTCCGTTCCGGCACTGCATCACCAGGTCCAGTACACTGTGATGGCACACACCCAAGGATGTGAACGTGAATAAAGTGGCGATTGCTCACAGAGCAAAAGCGTCCCACGCGGAAACGCTCCCCTCAGCACCGGCAAATTTATCAGGCAGCCCCGAAATGTCAACCTAATCCGTGTTCGGTATTAGCATCTCGTATGCTTCTTCAGCTGAGACGCCAAGCAAGGACACTAACTTCTCAACGGTGGTCAGGCCACCCGTCAAAGGAAAAACCAGTTGCTCCGCCTCAGGTCCTCCATGTATGGCCTGGAAATCTTCAAGTGTGGGCGTAATCTTGTTGTACGAAAAGTTGTACACGTGCCTCCTTACATCCCAGAAGCGAGCCGCATCTCTCAAGAGATCCCAATCCGGCATGAGCTCCTTCAAGGCCCAAACCGCTTTCATTCTATTACAGCCCTCCAAAAATCCCTTGCTTTGCCTCATATGGCGCCGTACCCACAACTGGAAACTATCCAAATATGGCTCTTGCATCTGAGACGATAACCTGGGAAATGAAGCCATGAATAACAAATGAAACCTCCAAAAATTCGAAAGAGAAATCAGCTTTGATCAGAAGCAAGCGTAGTGTTTTCAAAATTGCAGAAACTTGACTGCAATTTAAAACAATCTGGAACTGAAGCCCAGTCCGGCCGGACTGTTTTTCAAGTTGACTTGGTCAACTCTGTAGCCAGCTGCCTCAAAACTTAGGAACATTTCCAAACAGCCTCCTGTTCAAGCCTTGCCTAAATTACATGCATCCATATGATTAATTATCCACTGCTGACACCGCATCCGGCCCGGGCTAGTGCAACAGTGCAATTAATTAAATAACAGTGCATATAGATATAAATTTTGACCAGTTTGAATTATGCATGTCCCATTATTATTTATTTTTTTCAACCTACTTGCTTATTTGCCAAAAATAAAGGAAGGTAATCACTAAATAAATATTCAAAATGCAAGGGTTCGCCTCAAAGGCCCTTTCAAATACAAATCAAATTGTTTGGGCAATACACACAATTGTCTAAAAAATAAATCAAAAGAGAGGACTACTCAGAGTCCTGCTCGTCATTCGAGCACTCGTAATACTGCCCCGCCGCAGCCGGATCCACAAAGGACAGGTAATCCCCAAATTCCTCAAGGCGGGAATACGAGAAGTGCCGCCTCCGCGCCTGTGTCCCCGAGGACTCTCCTCGCTCGTGTCCCGAATACGAAGAGTGACGAGCTCCGAACCCCACAGTCTCACCGGAGAACTAACCAAACCCCTGCGTAAAATCTGCCCCACCAGCTATAGAGGCAGACGAGTCTCTCGCCGCAGACGGCCTAGACGACATCGGCTCATGCACAGCCGCGCTCCTCCGGGAACTACACCGCAGGAACTCCACGAGCCTTCTGGCGTAGTTGGTTATCCCATCCAGACGTCTCACGGCCTGGTTGTAAGTACGGCCAGACACCTGCAAATCAGGAAAGCCGTCAAAAGACAAACAGACAGCACAGATGCAATATTTGCAGAATGTTACTATCAAGTACAGAAAAGCGAAACAAAGCACTCACTGAAGCATCGGGATCCACTCTGTACCGAGGCCTCGCCTCCTCCGGAATGGGGACCGTCAGCTGCCTGCGGGAACCATCAGCACCCTCATACGCCAGCCGAGTACGAGAGAGCGGGTAGTCCCGGGGATATGCAGGGCCCTCGCCCTCTCTGTGCAACACCTGCGGGCTCCTCAGCCTCGTCCTCCGGAAGACATCATAATCAGCATCCTCTATGATAAATTCGGCATAAGACACACCCTGCATGTACCGCAGCAACTCCTCCATCGGTATCAGCATAGGATACTGCATGTGAGGAAGCGGGTCCATCGGAACCAAAGGAAGGAACCCTGGACCATGCTGACAAGTCACCCTCTCGCCCAAGTACATCGCGTCACAATAAAGCCCCACCAGCAGCTTCCGCCGACGTGTAACATCCCTAGCGGCATGCACCACAAAAGCATCAATCCGACTCCACCAAGTCAGCTGGATCCGCGGAGAAAAGTCTCGGTCCATGGCCAAAGACACCTCCTCATAAGACAGTCGAGTGCTCTCCCTCGACTTTGCCGGCTTCCTCGCCGCCTTCTGCCAAATCAACATGGCAGGGAACAAGGGCGCATACTCCTCCCTGGTCTCCTACTCTGCGGGTGAAACACCTCCAAGAACCACACCTGTCAAACACATGGAAAGTTATATCAGCTACAAAGCAGATACATACGAGTACAAACGAGACAAGGAAGAGAAAAAGAAAGGAACTCACATCCAAGGCAAACTGAAAACAACCTAAAGTGTTCTCCTCTCCCCGAGAGAACCTATCCAAAGCATGATAGAGCTCGGCCAGATCGGCCTCTCCCCATGCAAACCCTCTCACGGCCTCCAGGTTGGTTAGTGAGCCGAGCAGAGGAAAATGACATGACGTGTCAGCATTGGGAAATAGGGTAGCTGACAAAGCGAACCATAAAAACCCTCGAGTCAGGCGCTCTGCTGTCATCCTCAGGGACCCCGCCAAATACGCCTCAATACCCATCCTCAGATGAGCCTCCATCGGCCTGTACCGAATACCCAAGCCCCTGGCATCGGTAATGTCAAAACCAAGCAGCTCTGACAACTGCTCCTGGGTGTAGCCATCCACCCACTCAACAGTATTGCCCCAGACTGGCAACCCAGTAATCGCTGCAAAATCAGTGGGAGTCACGGTCGCCTCCCCCCACCTGAAATGGAATGTGTGGGTCGTATCCCACCAGTACTCGCTCAGGGTAACATGCATAACCCTCGCCCTCTGCGTCGAAGCCACCGCGGCTACCGCGCTAATGAATCTTGCCAGACTGGAGTCAACCACAAACTGCCGTGGACTCCTCTCTCCATCCCGAGCCTCGTCTGGGAGTATCTCCCATAGCTCACGGACCGCCTCAAAGGCTCCCCTGCTCTTCAAGTTATGTACATCAATCGGCCCTCACCCCTGCAGGTGAACACGGCAAAAGTATGTTACTAAAGAGATAACATCCACAAAATGCACAGGCGCATATCAAGATGATGAAACACAGATATAGCTATTTTCTCCTAAAAATATTCCTGTCCCAGTCAGAATATTCACGGATCAAGCTTTCAAAACATCTCGAAAACTCCGTCGAATTCGGAACTTTCCAAACATCTCAAAAACTCCGTCGAACTCGGAACTTTCAAAACATTTCGAAAAATCCGTCGAATTCAGAACTTTCCAAACATCTCAAAAACTCCGTCGAACTCGGAACTTTCAAAACATTTCAAAAACTCCGTTGAACTCGGAACTTTCGAAACATTTCGAAAACTCCATCGAACTCGGAACTTTCAAAACATCTCGAAAACTCCGTCGAACTCGGAACTTTCAAAACATTCCCAAAACTCCGTCGAACTCGAAACTTTCAAAACGTTTCGAAAAATCCGTCAAATTCGGAACTTTCAAAACATCTCGAAAACTCCGTCGAACTCGGAACTTTCAAAACATTCCGAAAACTCCGTCGAACTCGGAACTTTCAAAACATTCCGAAAACTCCATCGAACTCGGAACTTTCAAAATATCTCGAAAAATCCGTCGAAGTCAGAACTTTCAAACATTTCAAAGAATTACTCCGTCCCGAATTAAACTTACTTTAATTTCGGAAAACACCCCTAGACATGGAATTTTGCCACCAAATTTTTTATGTTGTCTACCCGTAATGTCAATTGAACTAAGCTCTAGTCTCGACAAAGGCACATCGCAAAGTCAAAAGCCCTAATTCGGGCACCAAAAGCCCTAACTCAATTCTAATCAAATTCCTAAAATTCAAGAATGCACATTCTGAAAATTTACGGAATTTGGAGGATGCTTACCTGCCTCGCGATCCCTTCCTTGGATTTATGAGTGTCCCGAGCCTGATAAAACTCGGTTGGATCCATGGGAAGAGCGGTGGTCCGCACTGTCCTCCTCAACCTCGCTCTCTCATTGTCGGTCCTCCTGTGCCGAGCCTGTGGCCCTAATTCGGCTTCCATAATGATTATCCCGCGAAAATTCAAACAAAACTCAAAAAAGGGGGGGGGGGATTTCTCTCTTTTCTCTCTTCTCTCTAAGCGGAAATGATGGAGTTTGGCCTGGTTTGCGTCGGCCTTGGTGCTGATTTAAATCTGGCCAATTTGAAGAAGGGTCCGGCCGGACTCTTTTACACCATAAAGTTTTCTTTGCCACTTTGGTCCCTCAGCTTCCCATAATTCCGAATTTGCCCCTTTTGGCCCTCAAAAGTGTAAAATTTCCCCAGTTAGACCTTTCTAACACCCCCTCCCCCGAGGTTAAATCCCAGTTAGACATTTCTAACGTTCCGTCTCCAGATGTTAAATCTCAAGCCAACTTCGGACGTTAATTCACCATCCCGTCTCCAGACGTTAAAATTCTCGTTAGTCCTCACTAACATTCCGTCTCCAGACGTTAAATCTCAAACCGTCTTTGGACGTTAAATCACGATTCCGTCTCCAGACGTCAAAATTCCCGTTAGTCCTCACTAACGTTCCGTCTCCAGACGTTAAATCTAAAACCGTCTTCGGACGTTAAATCACAATCCCGTCTCCAGACGTTAAATTTCCCGTTAGTTCTCACTAACGTTCCGTCTCCAGACGTTAAATCTCAAACCGTCTTCGGACGTTAAATCACGATTCCGTCTCCAGACGTTAAATTTCCCGTTCGTACTCACTAACGTTCCGTCTCCAGACGTTAAATCTCAAACCGTCTTCGGACGTTAAATCACGATTCCGTCTCCAGACGTTAAATTTCCCGTTAGTTCTCACTAACGTTCCGTCTCCAGACGTTAAATCTCAAACCGTCTTCGGACGTTAAATCACGATTCCGTCTCCAGACGTTAAATTTCCCGTTAGTTCTCACTAACGTTCCGTCTCCAGACGTTAAATCTCAAACCGTCTTCGGACGTTAAATCACGATTCCGTCTCCAGACGTTAAATTTCCCGTTAGTTCTCACTAACGTTTCGTCTCCAGACGTTAAATCTCAAACCTTCTTCGGACGTTAAATAACGATTCCGTCTCCAGATGTTAAATTTCCCGTTAGTTCTCACTAACGTTCCATCTCCAGACGTTAAATCTCAAACCGTCTTCCAACGTTAAATCAAAAATCCGTCTCCAGACGTTAAATTTCCCGTTAGTTCTCACTAACGTTCCGTCTCCAGACGGTAAATCTCAAACCGTCTTCGGACGTTAAATCACGGTTCCGTCTCCAGACGTTAAATTTCCCGTTAGTTCTCACTAACGTTCCATCTCCAGACGTTAAATATCAAACCGTCTTCGGACGTTAAATCACGATTTCGTCTCCAGACGTTAAATCACGACACCGTCTTCGGACGTTAAATCACGATTCCGTCTCCAGACGTTAAATTTCCCGTTAGTTCTCACTAACGTTCCGTCTCCAGACGTTAATTCTCAAAACCGTCTTCGAACGTTAAATCACGATTCCGTCTCCAGACGTTAAATTTCCCGTTAGTTCTCACTAATGTTCCGTCTCCAGACGTTAAATCTCAAACCGTCTTCGGACGTTAAATCACAATCCCGTCTCCAGACGTTAAATTTCCCTTTAGTTCTCACTAACGTTCCGTCTCCAGACGTTAAATCTCAAACCATCTTCGGACGTTAAATCACGATTCCGTCTCCAGACGTTAAATTTCCCGTTAGTTCTCACTAACGTTCCGTCTCCAGACATTAAATCTCAAACCGTCTTCGGACGTTAAATCACGATTCCGTCTCCAGACGTTAAATTTCCCGTTAGTTCTCACTAACGTTCCGTCTCCGGTGGTTAAATTTCCCGTTAGTTCTCACTAACGTTCCGTCTCCAGACGTTAAATCTCAAACCGTCTTCGGACGTTAACTCACGATTCCGTCTCCAGACGTTAAATTTCCCGTTAGTTCTCACTAACGTTCCGTCTCCAGACATTAAATCTCAAACCGTCTTCGGACGTTAAATCACGATTCCTTCTCCAGATGTTAAATTTCCCGTTAGTTCTCACTAACGTTCCATCTCCAGACGTTAAATCTCAAACCGTCTTCGGACGTTAAATCATGATTCCTTCTCCAGATGTCAAATTTCCCGTTAGTTCTCACTAACGTTCCGTCTCCAGACGTTAAATCTCAAACCGTCTTCGGACGTTAAATCACGATTCCGTCTCCAGACGTTAAATTTCCCGTTAGTTTTTCGTCTCCAGACGTTAAATCTCAAACCGTCTTCGGACGTTAAATCACGATTCCGTCTCCAGACTTTAAATTTCCCGTTAGTTCTTACTAACGTTCCATCTCCAGACGTTAAATCTCAAACCGTCTTCGGACGTTAAATCAAAAATACGTCTCCAGACGTTAAATTTCCCGTTAGTTCTCACTAACGTTCCGTCTCCAGACGTTAAATCTCAAACCGTCTTTGGACGTTAAATCACGATTCCGTCTCCAGACATTAAATTTCCCGTTAGTTCTCACTAACGTTCCGTCTCCAGACATTAAATCTCAAACCGTCTTCGGACGTTAAATCACGATTACGTCTCCAGACGTTAAATCACGACACCTTCTTCGGAAGTTAAATCACGATTCCGTCTCCAGACTTTAAATTTCCCGTTATTTCTCACTAACGTTCCGTCTCCAGACGTTAAATCTCAAAACCATCTTCGGACGTTAAATCACGATTCCGTCTCCAGACGTTAAATTTCCCGTTAGTTCTCACTAACGTTCCGTCTCCAGACGTTAAATCTCAAACCGTCTTCGGACGTTAAATCACAATCCCGTCTCCAGACATTAAATTTCCCGTTAGTTCTCACTAACGTTCCATCTCCAGACGTTAAATCTCAAACCGTCTTCGGACGTTAAATCACGATTCTGTCTCCAGACGTTAAATTTCCCTTTAGTTCTCACTAACGTTCCGTCTCCAGACGTTAAATCTCAAACCGTCTTCGGAAGTTAAATCACGATTTCGTCTCCAGACATTAAATTTCCCGTTAGTTCTCACTAACGTTCCGTCTCCAGACGTTAAATTTCCCGATAGTTCTCACTAACGTTCCGTCTCCAGAAGTTAAATCTCAAACCGTCTTCGGACGTTAAATCACGATTCCGTCTCCAGACGTTAAATTTCCCGTTAGTTCTCACTAGCGTTCCGTCTCCAGACGTTAAATCTCAAACCGTCTTCGGACGTTAAATCACAAATCCGTCTCCAGACGTTAAATTTCCCGTTAGTTCTCACTAACGTTCCGTCTCCAGACGTTAAATCTCAAACCGTCTTCGGACGTTAAATAACGATTCCGTCTCCAGACGTTAAATTTCCCGTTAGTTCTCACTAATGTTTCATCTCCAGACGTTAAATCTCAAATCGTCTTCGGACGTTAAATCACAATCCCATCTCCGGACGTTAAATTTCCCGTTAATCCTCACTAACGTTCCGTCTCCAGACGTTAAATCTCAAACCGTCTTCGGACGTTAAATAACAATTCCGTCTCCAGACGTTAAAAATTCCCGTTAGTTCTCACTAACATTCTGTCTTCGGACGTTAAATCCCTCTTCGGCCGCCCTAGTAAGCCCGAATATCTTTTCACTCCAGCAAGTGAATGCTCACCTCCCCGGCCGTCAATCGTAAGCCCGACCATCCCATTTCAGCGGCCATCAAGGTAAGCCCGCACAACAATCCCTCTTCGGCCATCCTCATAAGCCCGAACACCATATCCCCAGCAGACAAGACGCGAGCGGCCAATCAACGTAAGCCCGCACAACCACCTTTCAAGAAAGCCTTTTTGTCAAACCCGGAATAGTCTCACTCAGGTTCAGACGCCTCACAACAGTGTCACTTAGGTTCAGACGCCTCACAATAGTCTCCACTTAGGTTCAGACGCCTCACAATAGTCTCCACTTAGGTTCAGACGCCTCACAATAGTCTCACTTAGGTTCAGACGCCTCACAATAGTCTCCACTTAGGTTTAGACGCCTCACAACAGTCTCCACTCAGGTTCAGACGCCTCACAACAGTCTCATTTAGTTTCAGACGCCTCACAATAGTCTTCACTTAGGTTCAGACGCCTCACAATAGTCTCCACTTAGGTTCAGACGCCTCACAACAGTCTCACTCAGGTTCAGACGCCTCACAATAGTCTCACTTAGGTTCAGACGCCTCACAACAGTCTCACTTAGGTTCAGACGCCTCACAATAGTCTCCACTTAGGTTCACACGCCTCACAACAGTCCCACTTAGGTTCAGACGCCTCACAACAGTCTCGCTTAGGTCAAGGCCCCCACGAGCGGCCCTCGTGCCTACAAACTACGATCGGCTTGATTCCCGCTCGGGATACGTAGGAATCCTTTCGCTAAGGGTCCAGCCAGCTGACCTCTCAGGTCTCTTCAAGTAAGGCGTCCCCCGATTTGGATCCTTATCTTTTTCGACGACCCAATTCCTTCGAAAGTGATGTCGCCGAGGGGCTACTATAAGTACCCAAATCCGGATCGTCAAAATCCGTTAGAAGTTAACCGGAATCCGTTAACTGGCCCTTTGAAAGTTAACCGGAACTCGTTAAGCTCCCCGTTCTCAAGTCAACGAGACGTCCCGGGACTGCCCCGTGCATCCCAACGTCAAAACGTACTCAACACACGTTATCACATGTAAAAGTACAGCTTTTCCTGAAAAACGCACTTTCCAGGACTTTCCGTGGTCGTTTCGGACATTTTTCGGACAGTTATTTAAAAAACGGACAAAATCGGGAATAACGGGATGAAAACCCTAGCCTAGGTGAGTCACAGGGGAACGTGGCACGCATGCCAACGCCCTCCAATCAACATCAATCAAATTCCAAGGTGAAAAGACCAAAATACCCCTGAGATTGAATGACTGTCCGGCCAGACTGTTTTACATGAAGAATCAAAATTACCAACAAGTCCCCCAATTCTCCAAAATACCAAAAAACCTCCCCAAATTAAAGAAGAGTCCGTCCGAACAGTTTTACAAATTCACCCTATAAATACAAATGCTTTCAAACATTTCAAAAAAAAAGGAAAAATATAATCTCTTTCACAAAACCCCACAGTCCAAACCAGTTCCAACCCCTCCCAGTTCCCGTTTTGTCTCGATTTGCGTGAAAATCTTGTTTTCTGACCAAACAAGAACCAAACAAACTCAAAACACCCTTTCAAACACCAAACCGTATCCCGTATACGTCAACCGAGCCAAAGAGTCAACCCCTAGCCATTGGTAACACTCTCTCTCTCTCTAAACACTCGTTTTGCCTCGATTTACGCATCAAACGCTATAATCGTTCCAGTCAAAATCATTTAAATGTAGACGTAACGCCGTCTACGGGGGTCAGATACGTTTTAGTCCAAGATCATCTTCTCTCCCGTAAGAGAAGTAATCTCGGGTTAAAACGGCGTTCCGGCCCCGTTCTTTACGTTTATGTTATTTACAGTCCGGATCGTTTGATCCGTTGATTCGCAACTTTACAGTCCGAACCGTTTGGTTCGTGATAGTCATTTACAAAATCCGGATCATTTGATCCGTCAATATTGTCATTTAAATTATGCAACTTTACAAGTCCGAGTCGTTTGGCTCGTCGATCGCATCTTTAATGTCCAGATCGTTTAATTCCGTCGATACCGCATTTTAAATACTGTCATTTACAAGTCCGAGTTGTTTGGCTCGTGATAGTATTTACTTATCAAAGTCCATGTCGCAAAACGATTCGTTGATCGCATCTCATTTAATGCCTTTTTTCATAAAATCGCTAACAATGTAATGCCCGGTTCAAAATCGGAGTTCGTCATTCGAGCTCCCTTTCAAAGCCATTTCCAAAGTTTGGGCTCAAAATACAAAACGACACGTTTTCAAAGCCATTTTCAACGTTTGGACTCAAAATACAAAACCGCGTGGCGACTCCTCTCCTTCCCGAAAGCGAGGTCCCAAACTTCGCGAAAGACAACCGCTCGCCGCGCTTTCCCCCACGCGCGATCCGAGTAATTTCAAACACCCTAACCAACCTCAGTTCAATTCATTCCACTACAATTCCAACTCAAGGAAAAATGTTCCAAAAATACCAAGAACCATTTATACAACAATAATATCAACACTAAACATGGAATGAGCAATAATTGAAGGAAACCATAATAACTTACCAAAATAATTCGAAAATAAGAAAAACTTCAATCAGATAGACGTGATCCCCTCGGATTCGCTAACATTTAGGTGAAGACGGATCGAAGAACGGAAAATTAATGGATTTATGGTGAATTTAGGAGTTTCTAGGTTTTTCTCTAAATGATGAACAGAGGAAGAACTTGGTAAATATTTTGAAATTATGAAGCTTCTTCTCCATGGAATGAGGATATACTCCCTCCGTCCCATTACAAGCCACACACTTTTCTTTTTGGGCGTCCCATTACAAACCACACACTTCCTAAAAAGGAAAGTTTTTATCACTATTCCCTCCACTCATTCTCTCTCCTATATTATTTTAATACTCACAACACCATTATAATTTACTATTCCCTCCACTCATTCTCTCTCCTATTTTACTTTTACACTCACAACATTTATATCATTATTTTTTTTTCTTATTCTACGCGTGAACAGTAACTGTGTTGTTACTAATGGGACGGAGGGAGTACATTGCAATTTTTCACCTAAGCTCCTCCAAACTTGAATGGTTACAACTAACAACCTTAAGATTCCACCTTGACACTAAAACACCTCAACACTTTTATAAACTTTTATTTAAATTTTCAAATATTATAAATTCACTACAAAATTTTCTATTTGTTTCACTTAGACATTAAATAATTAAATTAAATTTATTAACATACTTAGAATGCCAAATAAATTATTAAAATAACAAACTAACACATAATGATCACAAATATTATAGAATGCATAAAATGAGATGCTACGCACCCCACCCCCACGTGTTCAACATGTGCTTAAAATGGTGCCTAGGATTTTCACGATTGGAATGCTCTTGGTTCGCAACTCCCGGACTTGTGATTCTAAAACTCTCAACGGCTCTTCTACGTAAGTCATATCCGCCTGAATATCCTCGGGAGGAGAACTCAATACATGAGAGGGATCATAACAATACTTTCGCAACATAGAGACATGGAATACATCATGGAGAGACGAAAGAGATGGATGTAAAGCCAATCTATAAGCCAACTCACCAACCTTTTCTAAAACTTCAAATGGACCAACGAACCTTGGCGCCAACTTACCTTTATTACCAAACCTCTTAATCCCAGTCCTCAGAGAAATTTTCAAAAACACAAAATCACCAACTTGAAAAGACAAATCCCTTCTTCTATTGTCGGCGTAGCTTTTCTGTCGACTTTGAGCCGTCTTCAATCTGTCTCGGATCACCTTAATCTTTTCCTTTGAATCCCGAACCAAATATGGCCCCTAAAGTCTTGCTTCACCAACCTCATCCCAATAAATTGGAGATCGACATTTCCTCCCATACAATGCCTCATACGGTGCCATCTCAATGTTGGACTGATAGCTGTTATTATACGCAAACTCAACCAACGGCAAATGATCTTCCCAAGATGAGTGGAAATCCATCACAAACGCCCGTAACATGTCCTCAAGAATCTGAATAGTTCTCTCGGTCTGCCCATCTGTCTGAGGATGAAACGCCGTACTGAAACTCAACTTGGAACCCAAAGCCTCGTGCAAAGCCTTCCAAAAACGCGATGTGAATCTCGGATCCCGATTTGAAACAATGTTGACTGGTACTCCATGAAGTCTAACATTCTCTCGCATATATAACTGTGCTAACATCTCCATCGAATACTTCATTGACACAGGTAGAAAATGAGCCAACTTTATCAATAAATCCACTATTACCCAAATGGCATCCATCTTCTTCGAGGTCGGAGGTAATCCAGTCACGAAATCCATCGAAATTCCTTCCCACTTCCATTTCAAAATATCCAACGGTTGAAGTAGCCCCGCATGTCTTTGATGCTTGGCTTTGATCTGTTGACAAGTCAAACACTTGGATACAAACTCCACAATTTCCTTCTTCATTCCATTCCACCAATAACCCCTTTTCAAGTCTTGATACATCTTCGTGCTTCCTGGATGAATAGCAAATCTAGATTTGTGGCCTTCCTCTAATACTTGCCTTTTGATCTTCGGTGAAGAAGGTACGCAAATTCTGCCTTGGAAGGTTAAAATCCCATCTTTATTCACTATAAACTCCCCGGTCTTTCCATCTTGTAACTGTCCCAAAATTTTCTTCAATTCGGTATCATTTTGTTGAGCTTCTATAAGATCTCCATATAAAGTAGGGATTGCTTGGACATTCGCAAATAACATCTCACTTCGCGACTCTCGGGACATTAATGTTGATAAATAAGCCTTTCGGCTAATCGCATCCGCCACCACATTAGCCTTTCCCGAATGATAAGAAATAACACAATCATAATCTTTCAACAACTCCAACCATTGCCTCTGTCAGTTGTTCAATTCCTTCTGAGTAAACAAATATTTCAAACTCTTATAATTGGTGAAAATCTCAAATTTTACCCCGTAGAGATAATGCTTCCACTTATGCAACGCAAAGATAATCGTAGCCAATTCCATGTCGTGAGTAGGATAATTCTGCTCCGCCGGTGATAACTTCCTTGAAGCATACGCAATCACTTTCCCATTCTGCATAAGAACACAACCCAACCCTTCCTTCGAGGCGTCACTAAAGATCACAAAGTTCTTGCATCCATCTGGAAGGGTAAGAACCGGAGCTGTCGTCATTCTCTTCTTCAACTCAGCAAAACTAGCTTCACACTTAGCATCCCACACAAAAGATATATCATTCCGAGTCAACCTTGTCAACGGAGTTGCAATTCTAGAAAATCCTTCAATAAACCTTCGATAGTACCCCGCCAACCCGAAAAAACTACGGACTTCAGTCACCGTTGAAGGTTGTTTCCAATTGACCACAGCCTCAATCTTCGAAGAATCCACGGCAATACCTCATTCTAAAATCTGTCTTGGATATGTCATCCGGTCGGATCTTCAACTGATGGTATCTGCTACGCAAGTCAAGCTTGGAGTAAATCACGGAACCTTGAAGCTGATCGAACAAATCATCAATGTGCGGAAGGGGATATTTATTCTTGATAGTATCTTGATTCAACAAACGGTAGTTAATACACAATCTCAAGGTACCATCTTTATTTCTTACAAACAATACCGGTGCTCCCCAGGGTGAAACACTTGGACGAATGAAGCCCCTATCTAAGAACTCTTGCAACTGAATCTTCAATTCTTTCAACTCAGCCGGAGCCATTCTATAAGGTGCTTTTGATATTGGTGAAGTACCTGGTACTAAATCAATACAAATCTCCACTTCCCTATCCGGAGGCATAGAATATTCAGTTGAAAACACATCTACAAACTCATTCACAACTAGAAC
This sequence comes from Adenophora triphylla var. japonica, assembly GCA_022495995.1. Taxonomy (NCBI): domain Eukaryota; kingdom Viridiplantae; phylum Streptophyta; class Magnoliopsida; order Asterales; family Campanulaceae; genus Adenophora; species Adenophora triphylla. Next base: position 83,068 of record JAFEMH010000304.1, on the reverse strand, counting down.
ATGAGATAACTCGGGTGACTTCTTACTCGAGTCTAACACATAAGCCAAATACCCTTCACACCCTTTAGACAACAATTTTCTAGCCTTTAATGCAGATATAACATGAACACCAAATAAGGACTTATCCGTATCAAACACAAACATAGGCAAATCAGGCATAGAAAAGGAGACTCGCTTCTTACGACAGTCTACCAAAGCATGACAATTACTCAACCAATCTATGCCAAGAATAACATCAAAATCACGGATTGGTAACTCTACCAAATCAAATGGCATTACATACCCACATATATCCACGTCACAACCATGGTAAACCAAAGAAGATTCCAGACACTCTCCCATAGGAGTAGAGACCTCCAACACATAAGGCAGAATCTTAGGCAGTTTATGCAAAGTAAATATAAAATGGGATGCCACAAAAGAATGGGATGACCCGGGATCTATAAGAATACGAGCCTTATCTCCTGAGATAGGTAATATACCTCTAATGACAGCTGTGGGATCTACCTCTCCATGCCCCAAAGAAAAGACTCGCCCTTGGACCTATTCCTTTGGTTTCCCTTCATTATATCGCTTAGTACCACCCCTTGGTTGGCCATCCTGCTGTCCACTTCTCGAAGCTTGACCCCGCTGTAACCTTGGACAATTTCTCCTAAAGTGACCCACTGCTTCACATTCAAGGCAATTGCCTTGCTTGCTCCAACATTGATCTTCGGAATGCCCCACCTTCTTACAAAAAGTTACAAACTATCCCAAACTGACTGGATACTGGACGAGTTATAGGAGCTGTAATATTTCCTCCTCGAACCACCCCTAGAGCTGAAGACCTTGGTTGTCCTCTATTCTGCCCGGAGCCTTGACCTTGAAACCTTGGTTTGCTTCCACTACTACCTTTGGGTCTGCCACGGAGATCCTCTATGTCATTCTCAATCTGGTACACCCTATTCACGGCCGCCTGATAGTCGGTGAAGTCATGCGTCAACAGTTGCTTCCTGAACTCGAGCCGCAAACCTTTCACGAAATGGTAAACTCTTCTCTCCTCCTCTTGCACCAAGTGAGGGCAATACCTAGCCAACTCCGTAAACTTGGATGAATATTGAGCCACCATCATAGTTCCTTGCTCTAGGTGCAAGAACTCCACTTCCTTCTTATCGCGGGTAACCATGGGAATAAAGTGTTCTTTGAACCTCAGGGTGAAATTCTCCCAAGTCTGGGGCGTATGATCCCGCTCCCAACTTTCCTTCAAAATCTGCAACCAGTGCTCCACTGGACCTTCAAGCTTGAAAACTGCACATCTCACCTTCTCTTCATCGGGACTTTCCATAGCCGCAAAGATTTTGTTCATCGCATCTATCCATCTTTATGCCTTTAACGGATCCGGATCCCCATTGAAACAAGGTGGATTCATCTTCACAAACTTCTCTAACCCATGTCCTTGACGTCCTTCAGGTTGATGTTGAGCTTGTCCTTGAGTTGCCATATTTTGCAAGAAAACTCTGAACAGATTCATCATTTCCTCATTTTGATTTCCACCTCCCCCTACATTACCAACATTTCCTTGAGCCCTTTGTTGATCATTATCATTCCCCGCCATTGAACAAACCCCTGCATCAAACACTCGTCGTCGGTTATCACACACTCCCCCTTAATCTAGACATCTACCCTTGACTTCTATACCGAGCTCTGATACCAACTGTGGGGACCCCAACCCGAAACCTTAGCTCGTGCCCCGAGTGGAAGGGTACCCTTACTAAATCAAACCACCTAAAATGTAAAAACTTTTGTTTAAATTGAAAAGTAAAAACAAACTTTCATAAATCAACATAAACCATATATATACATCTCCACTTGGAGGCAAATTATAAACCAACTTTGAAAAGACACAACCTGTTTTAATTACAAAATAACCACAAATGTAAAGTTTTACCAAAGTGTTCTATATACAATCTCCACAAAGGAGTAATATCCAAAAGCTACTCCCAACCAACCAACCCCAAACATAAACATACCCTGACAACCCAAAAGAAAGCTTGTCCAAACTCCTTCTCGGCCTTACCGGTTTTGTCCACCTGTTTCAGCGCGATCTAAAACAATAAAGGGAGAAGGGGTGAGCATAAATCTCAATAAGCTATTATGATGCAACAAGATGTCATATATGATGCAACACATAACAAGGTTGTTAACAACACATTGGTAAAGCGATAAACACCTTACGTTATCTCATTTTACCTTTCCCGTCTGAACAATATGTCGTACAACGTAGGAGTAAAACTCCACTCTTTTGTGAACTGCTTAAGCATATTCACATCTTATAAGACTCATTTTTCAGAAAACCATATAAGATACTAGCTATCTGTAAAGGCTTTTGGCCCAATACAGAAGCTATCCACCCCAATCTGTGACCACAGAAGGGGACAGTCACAAGTATAATGTAATTCAATCACCTTATAGAACATTTTTCATAATTGATCGTATTCCATTATACCCCTAAACATCAGCTGTATAAACACATTCAAGCACATAATAGATACTTGAAATAAATCCACACTTGGGATATCAATGCAACAACATGGTATTAGTACTCATGTTCAAACCAATAAAATAGTGCAACATATATTTCATACACTATTTGAACAACAAACCATGAATATGTAACCAATAATGGGCACAATGTATCACAAGCAAGCCCTACATATTCACTATACAACATTGAGTACTCTTTATAAAGGTTCAAGATTGATTTACCAAGTTTTGAACAACTTTGGCTAAGTTCCACATTATGCTTTTCAACCATTTTCAAGACAACATTTAAGCATCTTCCTAATATCCTTTTTGACAAGTTAAGACATCATTGTATAGCTCATAGGTTGTACTAGGATTAGAGTCAGAAAGGGGTTAAAGATGTACTAGGTAAATTAAGTTTTAATTGCTTGAAAACTGATACAGAGGAAACAGGGCAGGGCACAACTCGTCCCATAGGGCACGAGTCGTCCCCCTTTTTCCTGCAGCCTACTACAATCGTCCACCAGGGCACGACTAGTCACGACTCATCGCACGACTCGTGACATAGGGCACGAGTCGTGCCCTTTGCAGAAAATCAGCTTCATTTTGCTGAAACAACAGCAACCTTGACCCTTCCCATTTTTACCTCAAAATGACATTTTCCAACACTCCAAATTCAGTATAACCCATCCCATTTTTCCTCCATCCAAATCCAACAACAACAAAATACCATTTCAAGACTTCCAAACTCAAAGAAAATGATCAAACACCACATGCAACCTATATATACCAACCACTACAACATTAACCTCAACTTTAATACTATCCTTTCAACTTAAACAACAACACTGTAAGTACCCAAATCCGGATCGTTAAAATCCGTTAGAAGTTAACCGGAATCCGCTAATTGGCCCTTTCCAAGTTAACCGGAACCCGTTAAGCTCCCCGTTCTCGAGCCAACGAGACATCTCGGGACTGCCCCATGCATCCCAACATCAAAGCGTACTCAACACACGTTATCACACGTAAAAGTACAGCTTTTCCCGAAAAAACGCACTTTCCGGGGTCGTTTCCTACATTTTTCGGACAGTTATTTAAAAAAAGGACAAAACCGAGAATAACGGGACGAAAACCCTAGCCTAGGTGAGTCACAGGGGCACGTGGCACGCATGCCAACGCCCTCTAATCAACATCAATCAAATTCCAAGGTGAAAAGACCAAAATACCCTTGAGATTGAATGACTGTCCGGCCGGACTGTTTTACATGAAGAATCAGAATTGCCAACAAGTCCCCCAATTCTCCAAAATACCAAAAAACCTCCCCAAATTGAAGAAGAGTCAGTCCGGACTGTTTTGCAAATTCACCCTATAAATACAAAGGCTGTCAAACATTTCAAAAAAAAAGGAAAAATATAATCTCTTTCACAAAACCCCACGGTCTAAACCAGTTCCAACCCCTCCCGAGCCCCGTTTTGTCTCGATTTGTGTGAAAACCTCGTTTTCCGACCAAACACGAACCAAACAAACTCAAAACACCCTTTCAAACACCAAACCGTATCACGTATACGTCAACCGAGCCAAAGAGTCAACCCCTAGCCATAGGTAACACTCTCACCCACACAATTTCGAGAAAGGTAGAAAGACTCGTCATACGAGGCGTTTCGGGTGATCTCAAAATACTCTTCCCGAAACGTAACGTGACCTCCGAACCTAACAATCTCTGGTCCTAAAAGCCATTCCCAAAGTTTGGGCTCAAAATACAAAACGACACATTTTCAAAGCCATTTCCAAAGTTTGGGCTCAAAATACAAAACGACACGTTTTCAAAGCCATTTCCAAAGTTTGGGCTCAAAATACAAAACGACACGTTTTCAAAGACATTTTCAACGTTTGGGCTCAAAATACAAAACCGCGTGGCGACTCCTCTCCTTCACGAAAGCGAGGTCCCAAACTCCGCGAAAGACAACCGCTCGCCGCGCTTTCCCTCGCGCGCGATCCGGGTAATTTCAAACAAACTAACCAACCTCGGTTCAATTCATTCCACTACATTCCAACTCAAGGAAAAATGTTCCAAAAATACCAGGAACCATTTATACAACAATAATATCAACACTAAACATGGAATGAGCAATAATTGAAGGAAACCATAATAACTTACCAAAATAATTCAAAAATAAGAAAAACTTCAATCAGATAGACGTGATCCCCTCGGCTTCACGAACATTTAGGTGAAGACGGATCGAAGAACGGAAAATTAATGGATTTATGGTGAATTTAGGAGTGGAAACCTAGGTTTTTCTCTAAATGATGAACATAGGAAGAACTTGGTAAATATTTTGAAATTATGAAGCTTCTTCTCCATGGAATGAGGATATACATTGCAATTTTTCACCTAAGCTCCTCCAAACTTGAATGGCTACAACTAACAACCTTAAGATTCCACCTTGACACTAAAGCACCTCAACACTTTTATAAACTTTTATTTAAATTTTCAAATATTATAAATTCACTACAAAATTTTCTATTTGTTTCACTTAGACATTAAATAATTAAATTAAATTTATTAACATACTTAGAATGCCAAATAAATTATTAAAATAACAAACTAACACATAATGATCACAAATATTATAGAATGCATAAAATGAGATGCTACACACCCCACCCCCACGTGTTCAACATGTGCTTAAAATGGTGCCTAGGATTTTCACGATTGGAATGCTCTTGGTTCGCAACTCCCGAACTTGTGATTCTAAAACTCTCAACGGCTCTTCTACATAAGTCATATCCGCCTGAATATCCTCGGGAGGAGAACTCAATACATGAGAGGGATCATAACAATACTTTCGCAACATAGAGACATGGAATACATCATGGAGAGACGAAAGAGATGGAGGTACAGCCAATCTATAAGCCAACTCACCAACCTTTTCTAAAACTTCAAAAGGACCAACGAACCTTGGCGCCAACTTACCTTTGTTACCAAACCTCTTAATCCCAGTCCTCGGAGAAATTTTCAAAAACACAAAGTCACCAACTTGAAAAGACAAATCCCTTCTTCTATTGTCGGCGTAGCTTTTCTGTCGACTTTGAGTCGTCTTCAATCTATCTCGGATCACCTTAATCTTTTCCGTTGAATCCCAAATCAAATCTGGCCCCCAAAGTCTTGCTTCACCAACCTCATCCCAAAAAATTGGAGATCGACATTTCCTCCCATACAACGCCTCATACGGTTCCATCTCAATGCTGGACTGATAGCTGTTATTATACGCAAACTCAACCAACGGCAAATGATCTTCCCAAGATGAGTGGAAATCCATCACACACACCCGTAACATGTCCTCAAGAATCTGAATAGTTTTCTCGGTCTGCCCATCTGCCTGAGGATGAAACGTCGTACTGAAACTCAACTTGGAACCCAAAGCCTCGTGCAAAGCCTTCCAAAAATGCGATGTAAATCTCGAATCCCAATCTGAAACAATGTTGACTGGTACTCCATGAAGTCTAACAATCTCTCGCATATATAACTGTGCTAACCTCTCCATCGAATACTTCATTAACACCGGTAGAAAATGAGCCGACTTTGTCAATCTATCCAGTATTACCCAAATGGCATCCATCTTCTTCGAGGTCGGAGGTAATCCAGTCACGAAATCCATCAAAATTCCTTCCCACTTCCATTCCGGAATATCCAACGGTTGAAGTAGCCCCGCAGGTCTTTGATGCTCGGCTTTGATCTGTTGACAAGTCAAACACTTGGATACAAACTCCGCAATTTCCTTCTTCATTCCATTCCACCAATAACCCCTTTTCAAGTCTTGATACATCTTCGTGCTTCCCGGATGAATAGCAATCAAGATTTGTGGCCTTCCTCTAATACTTGCCTTTTGATTTCTGGTGAAGAAGGTACGCAAATTCTGTTTTGGAAGGTTAAAATCCCATCTTTATTCACTATAAACTCCCCGGTCTTTCCATCTTGTAACTGTCCCAAAATTTTCTTCAATTCGGTATCATTTTGATGAGCTTCCATAAGATCTCCATATAAAGTAGGGATTGCTCGGACATTCGCAAATAACATCTCACTTCGCGACTCTCGGGACATCAATGTTGATAAATAAGCCTTTCGGCTAATCGCATCCGCCACCACATTAGCCTTTTCCGGATGATAAGAAATAACACAATCATAATCTTTCAACAACTCCAACCATCGCCTTTGTCTGTTGTTCAATTCCTTCTGAGTAAACAAATATTTCAAACTCTTATGATCGGTGAAAATCTCAAATTTTTCCCCGTAGAGATAATGCTTCCACTTATGCAATGCAAAGATAATCGCAGCCAATTCCATGTCGTGAGTAGGATAATTCTGATCCGCCGGTGATAACTTCCTCGAAGCATACGCAATCACTTTCCCATTCTGCATAAGAACACAACCCAACCCTTCCTTCGAGGTGTCACTAAAGATCACAAAGTTCTCGCATCCATCTGGAAGGGTAAGAACCGAAGCTGTCGTCAATCTCTTCTTCAACTCGGCAAAACTAGCTTCACACTTAGCATCCCACACAAAAGATATATCCTTCCGAGTCAACCTTGTCAACGGAGTTGCAATTCTATAAAATCCTTCAATAAACCTTCAGTAGTACCCCGCCAACTCGAAAAAACTACGGACTTCAGTCACCATTGAAGGTTGTTTCCAATTAACCACGGCCTCAATCTTCGAAGGATCCACGGCAATACCCGAAGTTGAAACCACGTGACCCAAGAATGAAATCTGCTCGAGCCAAAATTCACACTTGCTAAACTTCGCAAACAACTCTTTCTCATGAAGCACAGATAAGACAATTCGCAAATGCTTCTCATGATCTTCCCGGGATTTTGAATATACAAGAATGTCATCGATAAAGACTACAACAAAGCTGTCAAGATAAGGCTTGAAAATTCTATTCATCATATCCATAAATACCGCCGGTGCATTTGTCAATCCAAAAGGCATAACCACTAATTTCTAATGGCCATACCTCGTTCTAAAAGCTGTCTTGGAGGTGTCATCCGGTCGGATCTTCAACTGATGGTATCCGCTACGCAATAAAGCTTGGAGTAAATCACGGAACCTTGAAGCTGATCGAACAAATCATCAATGTGCGGAAGGGGATATTTATTCTTGATAGTAGCTTGATTCAACAAACGGTAGTTAATACACAATCTCAAGGTACCATCTTTCTTTCTTACAAACAATACTGGTGCTCCCCAGGGTGAAACACTCGGACGAATGAAGCCCCTATCTAACAACTCTTGCAACCGAATCTTCAATTCTTTCAACTCAGCCGGAGCCATTCTATAAGGTGATTTTGATATTGGTGAAGTACCTAGTACTAAATCAATACAAAACTCCAGTTCCCTATTCGGAGGCATAGAATATTCAGTTGAAAACACATCTACAAACTCATTCACAACTGGAACAGAGTGACTTCTTACTCTAGTCTAACACATAAGCCAAATACCCTTCACACCCTTTAGACAACAATTTTCTAGCCTTTAATGCAGATATAACATGAACACCAAATAAGGACTTATCTGCATCAAACACAAACATAGGCAAATCAGGCATAGAAAAGGAGACTCGCTTCTTACGACAGTCTACCAAAGCATGACAACTACTCAACTAATCTATGCCAAGAATAACATCAAAATCACGGATTGGTAACTCTACCAAATCAACTGGCATTACATGCCCACATATAACCACGTCACAACCATGGTAAACCAAAGAATATTCAAGGCACTCTCCCATAGGAGTAGAGACCTCCAACACATAAGGCAAAATCTTAGGCAGTTTATGCAAAGTAAATTCAAAATGCGATGCCACAAAAGAATGGGATGACCCGGGATCTATAAGAATACGAGCCTTATCTCCTGAGACATGTAATATACCTCTAATGACAGCTATGGGATCTACCTCTCCACACCCCAAAGCAAAGACTCTCCCTTGGAACTTTTCCTTTGGTTTCCCTTCATTATCTCGTTTCGTACCACCCCTTGGTTGGCCACCCTGCTGTCCACTTCCCGAAGCTTGACCCCGCTGTAACCTTGGACAATTTCTCCTAAAGTGACCCCCTGCTCCACATTCAAGGCACTTGCCTTGCTTGCTCCAACATCGATCTTCGAAATGCCCCACCTTCTTACAAAAGTTACAAACCATCCTAAGCTGATTGGATACTGGATGAGTTGTATGAGCTGTAACATTTCCTCCTCGAACAACCCCTGGAGCTGAAGACCTTGGTTGTCCTCTATTCTGCCCGGAGCCTTGACCTTGAAACCTTAGTTTGCTTCCACTACTACCTTCGGGTCTGCCACGGAGCTCCTCTATATCATTCTCAATCTGGTACGCCCTATTCACGGCCGCCTGATAGTCGGTGAAGTCATGCGTCAACAGTTGCTTCCTGAACTCGAGTCGCAAACCTTTCACGAAACGGTAAACTCTTCTCTCCTCCTCCGGCACCAAGTGAGGGCAATACCTATCCAACTCCGTAAACTTGGATGAATATTGAGCCACCGTCATAGTTCCTTACTCTAGCCGCAAGAACTCCACTTCCTTCTTATCGCGGGTAACCATGGGAATAAAGTGTTCTTTGAACCACCGGGTGAAATTCTCCCAAGTCTGGGGCGTATGATCCCGCTCCCAACTTTCCTTCAAAATCTGCCACCAGAGCTCCGCTAGACCTTCAAGCTTGAAAATTGCACATCTCACCTTCTCTTCATCGGGACTTTCCATAGCGCAAAGATTTTGTTCACGCCTCTAACCTTCTTTCTGCCTTTAACGGATCCGGATCCCCATTGAAACAAGGTGGATTCATCTCACAAAATTCTCTAACCCATGTCCTTGACTTCCTTCAGGTTGATGTTGAGCTTGTCCTTGAGTTGCCATATTTTGCAATAAAACTCTGAACAGATTCATCATTTCCTCAGTTTGATTTCCACCTCCCCCTACCAACATTTCCTTGAGCCCTTTGTTGATCATTATCATTCCCCGACATTGAACAAACCCCTGCATCAAACACTCGTCGTCAGTTATCACACACTTCCCCTTAATCTAGACATCTTCCCTTGACTTCTAAACCGAGCTCTAATACCAACTGTGGGGACCCCAACCCGGAACCTTAGCTTGTGCCCCGAGTGGGAGGGTCCCCTTACTAAAACAAACCACCTAAAATTTAAAAACTTTTGTTTAACTTGAAAAGTAAAAACAAACTTTCATAAACTAACATAAACCATATATATACATCTCCACTTGGAGGCAAATTATAAACCAATTTAAAAAGACTCGACCTGTTTTAGTTACAAAATAACCACAAATGTAAAGTTTTACCAAAGTGTTCTATATACAATCTCCACAAAGGAGTAATATCCAAAAGCTACTCCCAACCAACCAACCCCAAACATAAACATACCCTGACAACCCAAAAGAAAGCTTGTCCAAACTCCTTCTCGGCCTTACTGGTTTGGTCCACCTGTCTCAGCGCGATCTAAAACAGTAAAGGGAGAGGGGTGAGCATAAATCTCAATAAGCTATTATGATGCAATAAGATGTCATATAAGATGCAACACATAACAAGGTTGTTAACAATATAATGGTAAAGCGGTAAACACCTTACGTTATCTCAGTTTACCTTTCCCGTCTGAACAATATGTCGTACAACGTAGGAGTAAAACTCCACTCTTTTGTGAACTGCTTAAGCATATTCACATCTTATAAGACTCATTTTTCAGAAAACCATATAAGATACTAGCTATCTGTAAAGGCTTTTGGCTCATTATAGAAGCTATCACCCCAATCTGTGGCCACAAAAGGGGACAGTCGCAGGTATAATGTAATTCGATCACCTTATAGAACATTTTCCATAATTGATCGTATTCCATTATACCCCTAAACATCAGCTGATATAAACACATTCAAGCACATAATAGATACTTGAAATAAATCCACACTTGGGATATCAATGCAACAACATGGTATTAGTATTCATGTTCAAACCAATAAAATAGTGCAACATATTTCATACGCTATTTGAACAACAAACCATGAATATGTAACCAAGTATGGGCACAATGTATCACAAGCAAGCCCTACATATTCACTATACAACATTGAGTACTCTTTATAAAGGTTCAAGATTGATTTACCAAGTTTTGAACAACTTTGGCTAAGTTCCACATTATGCTTTTCAACAATTTTCAAGACAATATTTAAGCATCTTCCTAATATCCTTTTTGACAAGTTAAGACATCATATGTTGTACTAGGATTAGAGTCACAAAGGGGTTAAAGATGTACTAGGTAAATTAAGTTTTAATTGCTTGAAAACTGATACAGAGGGAACAGGACAGGGCACGACTCGTTCCATAGGGCACGAGTCGTCCCCCTTTTTCCTGCAGCCTGCTACAGTCGTCCACCAGGGCACGACTAGTCACGACTCATGGCACGACTCGTGACATAGGGCACGAGTCGTGCCCTTTGCAGAAAATCAGCTTCATTTTGCTGAAACATCAGCAACCTTGACCCTTCCCATTTTTACCTCAAAATGACATTTTCCAACACTCCAAATTCAGTATAACCCATCCCATTTTGTCTCCATCCAAATCCAACAACAACCAAATACCATTTCAAGACTTCCAAACTCAAAGAAAATGATCAAACACCACATGCAGCCTATATATACCAACCACTACAACATTAACCTCAACTTTAATACTATCCTTTCAACTTAAACAACAACACCCTAACCAACCTCAGTTCAATTCATTCCACTACAATTCCAACTCAAGGAAAAATGTTCCAAAAATACCAAGAACCATTTATACAACAATAATATCAACACTAAACATGGAATGAGCAATAATTGAAGGAAACCATAATAACTTACCAAAATAATTAAAAAATAAGAAAAAAAATTCAATTGGATAGACGTGATCCCCTCGGCTTCACGAACATTTAGGTGAAGACGGATCGAAGAACGGAAAATTAATGGATTTATGGTGAATTTAGGAGTGGAAACCTAGGTTTTTCTCTAAATGATGAACAGAGGAAGAACTTGGTAAATATTTTGAAATTATGAAGCTTCTTCTCCATGGAATGAGGATATACATTGCAATTTTTCACCTAAGCTCCTCCAAACTTGAATGGCTACAACTAACAACCTTAAGATTCCACCTTGACACTAAAGCACCTCAACACTTTTATAAACTTTTATTTAAAATTTCAAATATTATAAATTCACTACAAAATATTCTATTTGTTTCACTTAAACATTAATTAATTAAATTAAATTTATTAACATACTTAGAATGTCAAATAAATTATTAAAATAACAAACTAACACATAATGATCACAAATATTATAGAATGCATAAAATGAGATGCTACGCACCCCACCCCCACGTGTTCAACATGTGCTTAAAATGGTTCCTAGGATTAGGGTCGTGACAGGATGGCCTTCGCCGGTGAAGCCCCGGCTTAGTTTGCATATTTGTTCATCTTTTTCAAGCTATTCAAGTCACCAGGAATATCCGAACCACTGGATTTGGGCTGATCCGACAATTTTGGCATCATCACTTTGATTTCCTTGCCGGGAACTCGATCGTGACACCCTTAAATAATCGGAAAATTTGCTTCCACAAATCTGATGGAAGACGGACATACTGTCAGTTTAATGGTTGATCCCGAAAATCAACCCATGGAGGAAAACAACGGAGGAGCAGTTCCTCAACTCAATGATGGTCATCTTCCACCTCCTCCACCTCTCAACTAAGGACTGGCTCCGCCACCACCGCTGGGCATGAATCTGCATTCCAGTGGGCAACAAGTGGTGGAAGTCCCTCTTGATCACAACCACTGTCGGCGAAGGGGAGGTCGGTCCACAGCTAGTTAGGCGAGGTGAAACGCAACCCAAGGGGGTCCAGGCCTATCTGTTCCACCTTCGGATCGTAGAACTCTGCCGCACCGTCATATGGACACTTTGCAGCGCATCTATAAAACACAAAATGCCTTGCTAGAACAGGATCCAGACCATTCACTGGCTGAATACATGAGGCCCACCAGAACTGGAGTTTCCCACGGAGAGAAAAGTCGCGCTGATAGGCGAACAAGAATTACAACAAGCATGGCAGTTTACTCAATGACTAAGATGAGCACCACACTCGCATTAATTGGGTGAAACGCCCAAGTCCTAAAGACAAGCAGCCTTACTTGCATTAAATGGGTGAAATGCCCATCTCCTTAAGATGGGCACCATGCTCGCACTAAATGGGTGAAATACCCATCTTCTAAAGACAGGGACCATGCCCGCACTAAATGGGTGAAATGCCCATCTACTAAAAACGGGCATCATGTCCTCACTAAATGAGTTAAATGCCCATCTTCTTGAAACGAGCAAAATTGCTTGCATTAATTGAGTGAAATCCCCAAGTCCTAAAGACGAGAAACCTTGCTCGCACTAAATGGGTGAAACGCCCATCTCCTTAAGACGAGCACCAAGCTCACACTAAATGGGTGAAATGTCCATCTTCTTAAGATGAGAACCAAGCTCGCACTAAATGGGTGAAATGCCCATCTCCTTAAGACGGGCACCATGCTCGCATTAAATGGGTGAAATGCCCATCTCCTAAAGACGGGCACCACGCTCGCACTAAGTGGATGAAATATCCAACTCCTAAAGACGAGCATCATGCTCGCATATGGGTGAAATGTCCATCTCCTAAAGACGTGCACCATGCTCGCACTAAGTGGATGAAATATCCAACTCCTAAAGATGAGCATCATGCTCGCACTAAATGGGTTAAATGCCTATCTTCTTAAGGAGCACCCAGTTCGACTTAAAGGGTCCAAATGCCTCATACGGGCACCCGCACGTTCCCCTTCATCAAATGCATCTATAATTCTCCTCGACGTAGAGGGACTAGCTTGGGGATGGGCAATAGGTTGTTCTCTCCTTCCACCAGACATATCTGCAGAAGAAACAAGGGAATCAGTATTACTAGACATGGACACAAATAATGACGAGGACGAGGAGGTATCCTTTCCCTTTGTCTCATCCATGAAAGTCGAGGAAGGACCCTCACCTAACAGAGGACGCTCCAAGTGCTCGAATTTTAGGTAGTAGAGGTTAATATGATCAAGGATCTCAGTACACCCCCGAAACAACACCACGTTAGGACTGTTGATGTCGAGACAATAAACCTAAACCGACTAGTATACGCCACATCGGTCCTGGATGATTGGTACCTTGTCAAAATTTCCCCAATTTCATTTAAACCCACCATCAACCATGGACCATCAATTATTTTGTAAATTTGAAGATTTTGGGTATGGTAACAGTACACGACATTTGGATTACTCCTCCAAGTACGTGCCATGATGAACATGAAGAAAGCTCCACACATAACAATTGCGGTTTCCAAAACCCTAACAAAACTCAAATTCAAAATGTATAAAAAGGGGATTTGGTAGGAGATTTACCTGTTTATGAAGATGGAAATATGAGATAACCGAATGAAGTGAACTTAAATCCCAAGAAATTAAACCAAATGCAAGAGCTCTCCAAGAAATTTGAACCTTATATGTTCCTTCTCAAACAAAATGGTGATAAAAGAGTAAAAATGGAAAGGGTTTTGCCATTTATACCCAAATCCGAGAGGGTATGGGTCGTATAAAACGGGTTGCACGATCTCCCACTACTCGAATTAAATGCTGAGGCGTATTCCCAAGGAGAATGTCTTGTTAAGGATAAGCGTGCCCATCAATGTCTAAATCTGCCGGTTAAAATGATTAGTCGCCTCGAATTTCGATAAAAACCTTTCGTATACGTAAGTCGAGGACGAGATACACTTTCTCCTCGAAAATGTCGAGCTAGAAAGTCGGGGGCCACTGAACGGTATAAATCGAGGACGACCATGGGCCCATAAGATGGGCAAGACCTAATGGGTTTAGGCCAATGCAAAATATTCAAAACTCCCAAATATGACATGTGGAGTGGGTATCCCTACCTATGCTCTTCATTACATCCCGACATAACTATATGCTGACCAAGGCTTTATGGAAGCTCGTCTGTAACTACGACGACCATGAAACATGTCTAGGTCTACCAAGACCAAATAATGCATGGTATGTCGACCAAGACCATTCCTACCACATTTAAGCACACCAAGGCTATAATTAAGATAACAAAGGGAGTAGGATACCCTACCTTTGGATGTCGACCAACAAATTGTCAACCAAATACTATGTCTACCACCGAGCACCATATGCCCGACATACGTCTGGAAACAATTCTAATCCTAGTCAAATATGGACACCATGTAATTAGGATCTGAGTAGGATTCAACTCCTTATTCTCTCCTAAATTCCTATCCAATACAGGAAACTATTTCCAACCACTATAAATATAAGGCATACATCACGAAATTCCGGTAACGCATTCTTTGACTCTGAACTATTGGCAATTGATTTGCTCTCATAAAAATGGATACTTACTCTCACGCCGGAGGGCATTCGCCGGTGAAGTCTCGGCTTAGTTTACATGTGTGTTCATCTTTTTCTAGTTATTCAAGTCACCGGGAATATCCAAACCACCAGATTTGGCCTAATTTGACATTTTTGGCATCATCATATATATACCTTGGACTTTGTTGGAATGTCTTATGATGTCTTCAGAGTTCTCCTTCTGCCACTGCATCTTTTACATATATTAGACTGCAATAATTTCTATTTCTCCTAGTATCATTGAAAGAGAGTTTGTCATGTAAAGCAAGCCACAAAAATACAAGTAGAACAATTTTTTGAGGCACCTTGATTTTCCACAACCACAACCAATCTCTGGACCGATGATTCACATTTTGCCAACTGATACTCGTAGGCACTAGACACAAAGAAAATTCCAATACAAAGCAAGGTATCGGGAATGGTTGTCCTAATTATCATAATATTTCATAGTCAAAGTCATTTCGATATTTTGTTTTTTCTTTTAAGAGATGACGTCAACACTATCGAGAGACACAAGTCTTTATTGTTAATGGTATCACTCACAATAAAAAAGAAGGCAAAACCTATGTTTTGGACACTAAAGAAACAATATTTTTCAAATGTGATTATGGATGTTTTTTTACAATGTTATAATCTACGTACAAATTTTTATGCAAGGTGCTCACTTTGTTGATAGATCGTCAGTTTTTTTATGGATTCAGGTCACATAAAGGCATATGACTAACCCCCGTTTATAATATTAACGGTTTCGTTATTGGAGTTTTACTCAAACTTAACAAATGGATTTAAGACAACAAGTGATTAATGTACCCTTATCTTATGATGAAAAATGATCCATCTACCGTTTTCTCTCTCCAGTTACACCACCCAAAAAAAAACACCAATTAATAACTTTAAATTATTTCTTTTGAGTATAATTTTTTTAAATCAAATTATTAATATCATATTTTACTTTTTTACACTTATGATATTTTAATTTTTTTTAAAATAAAACATGAGATTTTTCCTTTTAAATTGATTATTTGGCACTTTTTATCTTCAATAATAAACTGAAAATATTTTTTTTAACACCACCATCACGGTCATCGTCATTACTGACACCATCACCATCATTGCCACCACCACCTCTCCAAAATCACCTCTACAACCAGCATTCACGAATATCACTGCTAGCACCAACATCTCACTACCACGGTAAGAGTGAGAGTGAAGGAGACCACCGGATGACCACCATCACATCAATCACGCTAATTCGAGGGAAAGATTGAGGGTTTCACCAACTGAAACACATAGACAATATAAAAAATCTCGGTGTATCTTGAAAAAGTAAATCACCCAAATTCAATTTTTTAAAAGGACTAAATCCATATCAAAATATGGACCAAATTCAGACATGAGCCTAAAGTGGAGGCGAATGATGAAGCCAATCGTCGTCTGGTTTTCAAATATGGGCTCAAGGACATTTAGACATTATTGCAATGATGGCGATGGGGACGATCGGAGAATAAGGTGGAGGTTGTTGGAAAAATTGTTCATTAATGTGAATGAATAATTAATTTCTCTCTTGTTTATAGAAATCCAAGTTGGGACCTTTGGTATGTAAATAATTAACTCCAATTGAATCCATTAAATAATAAATTGACACTTAATGTGGGTTGTTAAAGAAATAAAGTGTGTTATTGAAGTACATTTTATTCCTGAAGTGAATTCTCTTATTGATTTTGAGAGTTACTTTTGAATGTAACAACCATGTTTAGATTAGTTAATTATTCAAGTTAAATGCTAATTATTCTAGCTCCCAATATAAATTTGTTTTTCTCTTCTTGTTTGGTTAGAAGGGTGGAAAGGAAATTCTCATGTTGTAAACCGTAGAACCTAAGAACCTCTCTTGCTAATCATTCTTCTTGTTCATCCGTTCTGTCATGTGATACTAACTCTTGTTGAAATCTCGAGCACTCTTAGAGAGGGGCACAAATTAGTTTGAAGGAAAGTGTATTAAATGACTCAGACATAAGTAGATCAAGACGGTTGACATATAATATTCTCTCTTTTATTCAATTTTGTATTGTAAATTGTATTTCAGTTTTATTATAATCCTTTTTTAACGGTATAAACCTAAGTACGAATATGGGCTAGTCCGGGCAAGGCCCAAGAAGATTGAGCCCTAAACATAATCCATCAAGTCTCAGCTACGAGGAAAGATTTGGGCTTCCTCGTACATAGCTACCTATTCATTCCTTAGGCCGACCAAGGGACAAACAGGTGACATGACCAAGGCCCAACTTAAGTGCCGAGGAGAACCTCCCTCCAAGGTCGAGGTGATCCCCCTTGTCGACGAGGAGGCCTCCTCGGCTATCAACCATCAAGACTAGCTCTCTGGCTATCTCTTATTCCTTCCCCGGCTCATCATAAGCCGGTCAGGCTACGTATGACGAGGAAAGGGCCATCTCGGCTATCATGCAGCAGTTTGGACAGTCCTATTCAAAATAGGAGATTGAGCAGTTACAATCTTCCTAGGATTGTAACCACCTCACTTACCAAATTCAGGTCCAACAAGGATTCTTCAACAAATATAATTCTCTTAGGATTCTATCTTATCTCTTAGCAATCCAAATCAACATGGATTCAAACATTATTCTACCTATAAATACAATCCATAATTCACATATTTTGGTACGTTATCTTTTGATGGTAAACTCTTGTCAATTGATTTATCTCTCAGACACCAATACTTACTCTCACGCCGGAGGGCCTTCGCTGGAGAAGCCCCAGCTTAGTTTACGTGTTTTTGTCTCTTTTTCAGGTTATTCAATCGCCGGAGTACAACCGACCGCTGGATTTGGGCTGATTCGATCTTTTTGGCTGCATCAGTTTGGTTCCATTGCCGGAAAATGATTCAATCACCCATTGAATAGCCTGAATACCGTTCGCCTGAGCCATTTTCCTACCAGAAAATTCTTATTTCAACCGGAAAAAGGCCATATTACGTGTTAAATTTGTTCTGATTTTGGACGGAAATCTCAGTTTTGCCTGGAACATTGTTTTCGCCTGGAATATTTGTTGGCTTGGAAAATCTGTTTGGTCAGAAACAATTGATTTTGGCCGGAATTATTTATTCTGCTTGAATTCGTTGGTTGGGAAATTTGGGCACTTGAAATTTGGGCCAGTTGCAATTCTGTTTGGTTTTCTGATAAAAATTATGTTTGCACCAAAATTCTGTTTCAATGGAGGATGGCAATACCATCAGTGTTACTAATGAGGAGCAAAGAGCCCTCGCTGAAGAACCCTCTGAACGGGACGGCTGGAGTGCTTCCTCCACCTCCTCAAATCGAAGGTCCACCTTCCCTCGGCATGACTCTCCGATCTCGGACTCAGCCAGCTGCCGAGGTGGCTGTCACCAACCTTCCTCGTCCTCGTCGTCCACGAGGAAGGCGAACTACGAGAAGGAAGACGACAAGGAATGCTGATGCAGGACGAGCTGAGAATGCCCAACCCGTTGACCGACGTACACTATTGCACCAATAAATGGAGACTTTGCAACGTATTTATGAAACTCAAAATGCTCTATTTCACTTGGATCCCGAAAACTCAATGGACGAGTTCATCAGGCCTTCGAGGACAAGAAATACTCGTGGAAGGGAAACTCAAGGTGATGAGCGAGGTAGTCAGAGGACCCCTCCTCGTGGCCAAGATCCCCCTCACCATGAGCCTGATGTACCATCTAGGCAAAACCTCCGAGATGCTTCTCCTCGTCCTCGGCCAAATAACAATTGAAATGAGAATGTAGTGGTAGACCTGAGAAGCCACTTGAATTCGAGGGAGCAGGAGGTGAACTCGGCCGACTTGCGAGCAAGGCTCAGTCAGGCTAGGCGTTTATCCCCTCCTCGTCGTAACCATTCACCACGTCAACCTCCATCCTCGGCATAGTTCACCTCGTCCCCGAAATGCCATTAGGCCGAGAAGTCCTCGTCCTTACTGAATGATCCTGCATCATGAAGGGGAGCCGAGGAAGGACAAAACAACCTCTAGACGAGGAGAGAACCACCGGGATAATGAGGAGCATAGTAGGGTGAATGGTTACCCCATAGAAAGGTCCCACTGAAGTTCCCATCGGAGTTCACATCGAAGCTCTCACTTCAGCACAGAAAATGGGATTGATGCTAGAGAGATATTGCTCTTGAAAAAGAGACTTGACGAAATGGAAATGGATAAGAAGGGTACGGAAGAAGATGAAACTAGTGCAACCCATCCTTTCTCCCACATAATAAATGATCTACCACCCAACCCTGCCTTCAAGGTCCTCAGTTTTGACAAATATGCAGGAACCACTGATGCACGGGACCATGTGCAAAGTTTTGAATCTACTATGGCCCTCCTCACCAAGGCAAATGACATTCTCTGCAAAGCCTTTGCGAGTACCTTCTCCGGAACAGCCCTAACTTGGTTCCGTGAGATGAAAAAGGGAAGCATTGACAGCTGGAGGGATATGAGGAGGAAGTTCCTAGATCACTTTGCCACGACAGGGAAGAGGAAGAAAAGATTGACTGACCTTGCTAACATCGAGCAAGGAAAAAATGAAACTACTCTGAGCTACTATGACAGGTTCAGAGCAATGGCAGACCAAGTGGAGGAAAGTTTGACTGACAGGGAAGTAATAGTATGCTTCAACTCCGGACTAAGATCCGGACAATTGATCTACGAGCTCTCAGCTAGAGAACCCAAGTCAAAATCCGACCTATACAACGTGGCATATGCCATAGCCACGGCAGAAGAAAAAAGCAAGAAAAGATCTGACAAAACAGAAACAGAAGCAGCTGGAACTCACCATTCTTCCAATGGAAATGGCTACAAGGGGAAGAATAGATTAAGGGGTACTGAAAAGGCAGAGATCTTCACCCCCTCACCAAGCCTATCACAAAAATCATGCAATTAGTAAATCTCCCAAATCCTCGTGCACTCAGCGACATACCAAAGCACCCACGTGACCCTTCCAAGCATTGTGACTTCCACAAAGACTATGGTCACAACACTGAGAACTGTGTCGCCCTAAGGATAATCCAGAAGTGGGTTGATGAAGGCAAACTTGATTGGTATTGAAATTACCCGGATTCGCGCGAGCGAAGGCGGTTGTCTTTCATGGAGGGTTGGTGTTTGAGACCTCGCTTTCGGGAAGGAGAGGAGTCGCCACGCGGTTTTGTATTTTGAGCCCAAACGTTGAAAAACGGCTTTAGTTGGAAAATGGTGTCATTTTTATTGGTAGCAAAAACTTAGGAAAAGGCTTTAAAAGGGTGTCATTTTTATTGGTAGCAAAAACGAGGAAAAACCTTTTTTGAGTACCAGAGATTGTTAGGTTCGGAGGTCACGTTACGTTTCGGGAAGAGTATTTTGAGATCACCCGAAATGCCTCGTATGACGAGTCTTTCTACCTTTCTCGAAAATCTGTGCGTGTGTGTGTATGTTTGCATTTTGAAAATGGGGGCTTAAATGACAAGCTTAATCTTGGTTTGAATGTCAAACATTGATTTTTGTGATTCTGTTTGAAAAGGCGAGCGTTTGAATGACAAACGTCAGTTTTGGAGTTTTTTTAGGAAAAGTGGCGCGAATGCTGATTTTGATCTTTTTTTAAGTGTCAAATGTTGAATTTTAGGAAAAGAGCATTTGAATGTCAAACGTCGAATTTTGAGTTTGAAGATAATCGTTTGGATGCCAAACGTCATTTCGCGCATTTTTGAAAAAGAGTCCGAATGTCGAACTCCGATTTTGAATCGGGCATGTCATTGTTAGCGATTTTACGGGAAAAATGTATTAAATGAGTTTTGAATGTCAAATGTCGGCTTTTAAGTATGAAGATGATCGTTTGGATGCCAAACGTCATTTCGCGCGTTTTTGAAATAGAGTTCAAATGTCGAAATCCGGTTTTGAACCGGGCATGTCATTGTTAGCGATTTTACGGGAAAAAAGCATTAAATGAGTTTTGAATGTCAAATGTCGGCTTTTAAGTTTGAAGATGATCGTTTGGATGCCAAACATCATTTCGCGCGTTTTTGAAAGAGAGTTCGAATGTCGAACTCCGATTTTGAACCGTGCATTACATTGTTAGCGACTTTACGGGAAAAAAGCATTAAATGATATGCGATCAACGAATCGTTTTTGCGACTCGGACTTTAATAAGTAAATACTATCATGAGACAAATGGCTCGGACTTGTAAATGACAGTATTTAAAGTGCGGTATCGACGGAATCAAACGACCCGGAATTGTAAAGTGCGTTCAACGAGCCAAACAACTCGGAATTGTAAAGTTGCGTAAAAGTAAATGACGATCGACGGATCAAACGATCCGGAATTGTAAATGACATAAAAGTAAATGACGATCGACGGATCAAACGATCCGGAATTGTAAATGACATAAAAAGTAACGGAACGGGGTCGGAACGCCGTTTTAACCCGAGATTACTTCTCTTACGGGAAGAGAAGAGGATCAGGGACTAAAACGTATCGGACCCCGTTAGACGGTGACGTCTACATTTCAACAACGTTCGTCCGAAACGGTTGTAGCGACTGGCGCGTAAACCGAGACGGAACGAGAGTTTAGGGAGCGAGAGTGTTACCTATGGCTAGGGGTTGACTCTTTTGACTCGGGAGGTGTATACGGGATATGATTTAGTGTTTGGAACGGTGTTTCGAGGTGTTTTGGGTCGTGTTTGGTTGAAACGCGGAGTTTTTACACAAATCGAGGCAAAACGGGGCTCGGAAGCGGGTTGAAAGGGTTTGGGCCGTGGCTGTGGAGAGAAAGGAGTAATGTTTTTTCTCTTTTTTTCTTTGTTAACAGACCTCTGTATTTATAGGTGAAATTTGCAAAAGAGTTCGGACAGACTTAGGCTGAATTCCAGGGGGTTTTGTGAAACTTTGGAAACTGGAGGGACTTGCTGACAATTCTGGATTCTCTGCAAAAGAGTTCGGCCGGACTTGGACTGCATACCAGGGTTATTTTAGTCTTTTCACACTGAAATGTGATTGAGGTTGACAAGGGAGTTGTGGCATGCATGCCACGTGTCCTGAGGCTTATGGGATTTCGTGCCATTATCTCTGGTTTTGTCCGTTTTTTAAATAACTGTCCGGAAAATGTCTGAAACGCCCCCGGAAAGTGCCGGAAAGTGCATTTTTCAGGAAAAGTTGTACTTTTACGTGCGACGACGAGTGTTGAGTACGCTTTGACATTGGGATGCACGGGGCAGTCCCGAGACGTCTCGTTGGCTTGAGAACGGGGAGCTTAACGGGTTCCGGTTAACCTGGAGCGGGCCAGTTAACGGATTTCGGTTAACTTCTAACGGATTTTGGCGATCCGGATTTGGGTACTTACAGGTATGTCCTGAAGAAGGATGGCAAGTGGAAAAGGAGAGAGGACAGTGATGAAGAAGATAAGGAAGATGAAGGAGATAGGCCTCCTCGGGCCAACCTCCATTAGTTTTCTCCTAAACACAGTTCTGTCCGTCCTAGATACAGCCCCTCATCTCGTCATACGGCTAGAACTCGGGGGCCACCCATGACTTGAAACGAGGAGAGCTATAAGACGTAGACGAACAGTTGGAAGTGAGACACTAAATGGTCATAAAGATAATGATGATACAGTTCTGCCCGTCCTAGATACAGCCCCTCATCTCGTCATACGACCAGAACTTGGGAGCCACCCATGACTTGAGATAAGGAGAGCTACGAGACGTAGACGAACCGATTGAGTTGGTTAAACCTACAGCAAAAAATTCAAATCCAAGCTACGACAACTAGCAAATGAATGAAGACCCCAAGCAAGCAAAGGCAGGTCTCTATCATTAGTTTTAGTCTATTTTTATGTAATAGAGTAATCCTTGTTAGTCTTTTTAATTTTCTAGCAAGATAGGATTGCAGTTTGATGTAATCAGTTCAATTTATGAAATTTATTTCTTCGTGCAAAGCAACTATCAAGAAACACTGGAAGACGAGGAGCGTCCTCCTCGGCCTTCAAAGGGAAACTCCCATCATAACTCACTCAAGACCTATGACCGAGCGAGTTCCTCCTCGGCATGGATAGGTGAGACCGGCAAAAACATCTAGAATCTATGTACGAGTCATCTTCCTCAGCATAAGTAGATGAAAAAGAAGAAAGCCTTACGTATTGACGAGGAAACATCTCGAATCTAATGACTACGGGCATAATCGTCTAAAATCTATGTTCGAGTCATCTTCCTCGGCATAAGTAGATGAAAAAGAAGAAAGCCTTACGTCTTGACGAGGAACCCCCTCGACTCTAACGACTACGGGCATAACCATCTAAGACCTGTGTACGAGTCATCTTCCTCGTTATAAGGTAGATGAAAAAGAAGAAAGTCCAACGTCATGACGAGGAAACCCCTCGGCCTAACGACTAAAGCGGCAAAACCGTCCTAGACCTATGTACGAGTCATCTTCCTTGTCATAGAGAGATGAAAAAGAAGAAAATCCAACAGTCAAGACCGAGGAACCCTCTTAGGCCTGATGACCTAAACTGTCAAAACTACCAAGTGATTAAGGTCGAGGAACCCTTCCTCGGATTTACTCAAAACTATGCTCTTAAGAAAACAAACAATATAGGTCCAATCAAGCCAAGCAGTTCATATATCAAAGCAGTAAAGAAATACGACGAAGATTAAAGGGAAAGCATTTCATTGATATTCAAAGAAATGAAGTACAAAAGTTCCATGACATTACATCAGAAATGAGAAAATTCTAACTATCAGCAGACCTAAAAAGATCATACTGATCGGTCGCGGGATCAGGGATGATGACCTGCTGAGTCTGAGCCTCAGTTTGAATTCCATCACTGGCTGGCTCCTCGGCATTAGTGTCCCCCTCATCCTCGGCACTCAGGTCATCGTCCGCAATCCTTTCAATAACGGTGTAGATATTCTGGGAATCGACAGCAGGAGGAACCCAAGCAGGACGGTCAGCTTCCTCGTCATTTGCAGCAATTACGACCAGAGCATACTCAGAAAAGGGGACGAGGTAATGTAGGGACCTGGCCACCTCATCGTAAGAATCTTGGGTGATAAGCCGGGCAAGCTTCTCCAGATCTAGGTCGAGTGACGTATCAGCCATGATTCACCTTGCCAGATGCAAGTAACCATCAGAGAACATCGTTGCCATCTCCTCGGCTATAGCATCTTGGAAGGCCGAGCTAGCCTTATACTCTGATAGAGCATCTTCTATTTGTAAAGGCAAGCTGGCCTCCATCTCTTTGAGTCGGGCTCCAGTCATCTCAGCCTCCTCCGACTTGGCTTTGAGCTCAACTTGGAGCCCCTCAATAACGGCCTGCATGGCCCTAGCAGCTTCCTCGGCCTTGGTACGCTCCTCTTCAGCGACCTTCTCAGCCCTGGCCTTGGTCACCCTCTCGGCCTCAATCTCCTCCCTCAGAGACCTCAACAAGTCTGCCGCCTTGTCCTGCTCGGCCTCATTCTTCTTCACTTGGTCCTCTAGTTCTTTCAACCTGAGGTCCACTGCCTTGTTCTGAATGGCCTCATAGGCAATGATTGTGCAAAGCTGCAGTAAACAACGAAATTGGTCAGTTATAAGTAGACAAGTTATAAATGAAGAAACGAGTTACGATGAGACATACCTCTGCAGCAAGAAGGCCCTTCCTGTTAGCAATATTCTCCTTGTTCGGATGAGTGGCTATCATATGATCAAGTGCGTCCTCGTCCACAGCACGATGGACTATAGCCCGGCACAATCTGAGCTTAGGGCCAGTACGAACATACAAATCTAAACCCCTCAGAGTGGGATGGAGAGCCAACTTTCTCACAACCTACTCGGCCTCAGGGTAAGTCGTCACCGTATGGGTGGTGAGCTCTTGAGAAGGAGTAGCATCAGCAGCCTTCTTGGAGGGAGGTTCCTCGGCAGAGAGATCAGTACTTGGGCATTTTTGGCCTGATCTCCTTCTCAGGGCTGTCTCCTCAGCCCCAGACTGACCGTCATTACTCACTGCCTCTTTGGCTTCCACAGTTGGTGTTTGGAGGCTATGCCCCTCTCCAATTGCAATTCTCTGCTCGTCATGAGCCTCCACGTCAAACCCTCCCGGAGGTTTTAGGGGCAGTGCCACTGCCTCTTTAGTAGAAATGATCACTTGGCAACGAGTGGCATCCTCCTGCCTTTTGGATATGGCCGAGGAGTAAGAAACCAGCCTCTTATTTCTCATAACAGCAAGGGGGTCGAGCTTCCTTTGAGACATCTCTTGCTCCTGCTCAGGCGTCAAAACTGCAAATACAGAAAGGGATCAATTAACATTCATTATGAGGAAAGAAGAAGCAAAAATGAAAAACTTTTCACAAATATGTAGAAGAATTACAGCCGAAGACTCCATCCACTGTTAAGCACTGGTCGTCGTTGAGTCTGCAAAAGTCACAGTGGGCATGGAAGACCAACCCTGGATGTATCCTCCATTCCGGAAATCTATTACCTCTTGTGACGGGAACGAGGGAAGCAACATCGTCCATGGGTCCAGGCATAATGCCGGCCTGGACATAATACCTAGGGTCACTCTCTAGAGTGGACCAACATAAAGTACCTACCTCTGCAAACTATTTCAACCTCTTTATCAGCTGGCTACTCCACTCAGCTCTCCATACTATTTTGGGCATGCCAGGTGACTTAGAAGGAGTGGGGAACTCCCAGCCTTGACGGCTCTCCACTCGAATAACGTGGGTGTTCCACCCAACTACCTTGCTCGACATGGGGAAGATGAGTCTTGGCTGATTGGGATCACTCCATATCACTATTAATCGAGAATCAGGCTTATAGCTAACGGTAAAGAAATGATGAAAGGCCGATTGACAGGGTTCAAAATCTAGGCTACGGCATAAAACAACAAAGCTCAAGGAACCGCACAGCATTGGCCCCAAGCATAGCCGGAACAGTTTGTATAACCTCTAAGAATTCATTTATGAACGGATCTAGGGGAAGGCGAAGACCCTGTTGAAATTGCTTGTAGAAGAAATTGACATGGTTTAAACTATAGTAGAAGTTAGTGGCAGCCTCCTCAGTTTCAAAAGGGGCCCAATGAGAATAACTTAGACTGTACTCGTCCCTCGGCACCCCGCATTTGGCATAAATTTCCTCTATCATGGGCTCCCCGGCCTTAGTTGGCCTTGGTCTAGGAGAATACGCCCTCCCTCGGTTATTCCTTCCTCGGCCTCTCACCCCTCGGCCTCTTGAACTCTCTCCCTCGTCAAAGGCATCCACAATGTTTGAGGACGTCGAGGGCTCTGATTGACGGGCAGCACCACTTCCTCGTCTCACCATATCTATATAATAAAACAGCAAGGATCAGAAAGTGAGCACGACAAGCCTAGGTCGAGGAGGAGGGAACCTTACCCAGCAATGGAGGACGCTCCAACGGATGGTACTTCAAGTAGAACAGGTTAATATGGTCAAGAATCTTAGAAAAACCATGGAACATTATCATATTGGGGGAACCCTCATCTACTCGATCAATTCTGAATCGGCTTGGATATCGTATGTCTTCTAAGGCTTTGATAACTCGTCAATATCTCTCCTATCTCTCCCAAATTCAACATCAGCCAGGGGCCGTCGGTTCGTCGATAAACCCTCAGATTATGATTATGATATCCATACAAGTTGGATTCAATCCTCCATGTCCTTGCCATTTCTAAATACGAGGAGGGAGATGGGTCTCAACAAAACTCAAGAAAAAGCTTCATACAACCAACAATGGCGGTTTCTCAAAATATGAACATTCAGAAGCCCAAAAAACACAAATCAAAGTGCAGAAAGTAGCAAATGGAGAAGAGGTTATACCTTAAATCGAAGATTGACGAAGATGGAACGGACAAATCTAATAATGGTGAGAATCTGGGCACTGGAAGTTCAAGAACACAAAGGGGCGCTTAAACCTTGATTTTGCTCCTTCAAATTCACGGGATGATAAAAAAATGAAATTGTAAAGAGATTTTGTTTTTATACCCTCAAATATGGGTCAGATCCGGAGATAAAATGGGTCACACTGGGTTAAGCGCCGTCCTCTCTCATCATATTAAATGCAATAGAGGTTTCCCAAGAGACATGTCAGACATCGTGCGTCGTTCCCATCATTGTACTATTTAACCGACGGAAGTATGAAGCGACACCTGCCACGTGACGCCTGTTCGTATTCTCATAGGCCGAGGTAGAGCTCACTTTCTACTCGGCGTAGCCGAGCTAAAAAGTCGGGGGCCACTGAACTGTATAAACCTATGTACGAATATGGGCTAGTCCGAGCAAGGCCCAAGAGGATAGGGCCCTAAACATAATCCATCAAGTCTCAGCTACGAGGGAAGATTTGGGCTTCCTCGTACATAGCTACCTCGTCATTCCTTAGGCCGACCAAGGCCCAAACAGGCGACATGACCAAGGCCCAACTCAAGTGCCAAGGAGAACCTCCCTCCAAGGCCGAGGTGATCCCCCTTGTCGACGAGGAGGCCTCCTCGGCTATCAACCATCAAGACTAGCTCTTCGGCTATCTCTTATTCCTTCCCCGGCTCATCATAAGCCGGCCAGGCTACGTATGAAGTGGAAGGGGCCATCTCGGCTATCGTGCAGCAGTTTGGACAGTCCTATTCAAAATAGGAGATTGAGCAGTTACAATCTTCCTAGGATTGTAACCACCTCACTTACCAAATTCAAGTCCAACAAGGATTCTTCAACAAATATAATTCTATTAGGATTCTATATTATCTCTTAGCAATCCAATTCAACATGGATTCAACAGTATTCTACCTATAAATACAAGCCATAATTCACATATTTTGGTACGTTATCTTTTGACGGTAAACTCTTATCAATTGATTTCTCTCTCAAACACCAATACTTACTCTAACGCCGGAGGGCCTTCGCCGGAGAAGCCCTGGCTTAGTTTACGTGTTTTTGTCTCTTTTTCAGGTTATTCAATCGCCGGAGTACAACCGACCACTGGATTTGGGCTGATTCGATCTTTTTGGCAGCATCACTTTTATATTGTGCTCATGTAAGATTTTTTTCAACAAAGATTGTAGCTGTTAGAATAAAGAAGAAGAGGTGTTGTTGGCGTAGGTATATCAGAGAGAAATGTAAATGTCGACACGATTGGAGTGAACAGGGAATATGTATCATGGGAGGGAATACGGTGGCCCTGTCAGAGAGGATGTTGGTTGTGATAATGGTGACGATTACGGGGGAATGAGAGGTGTAGGCGGGGCGGGGGTGGGGGAGATTTTGATCGGTATAAATGAAAGGGGTGGGAGAGTTTCCAGATTTGATTTCTGGTTTGGGACTTGGGAGATGGGTAAGTTATATGTAACATATATTCGTTCCATAAAAATAATTTACTCAATTGTTATTGTTTATCTTTTTAAGAAATAGTTGAATAATTTACATTTTGACCCCTTGTACTTTCATATGATCATTTGCATATGAATATGGATTAAATCTTTTGATAGTCTCGTTAATTATTTAACAGGTGTTAATTACATGAGGACATATAACCTAAATTTGTTAAAAAGTGACGACTCCATTAATGGGAAGAGAACATTGCAAAAAATTGATACTTAAATGAGAATATTGAAAAAAGAAAAACATTCATGATCACATTTGAAAAAACAGTGCCTCTCAAAAGGAGAGATAGGATGATAGTCACACCAACAATCATTCCACTCCGTTTTAAAGGAAATTTCTATTTGTACAGTAAAAATTCTGTTGGCACAATATTTTTATTGTTTTTCATGATTATGGAAAAAAAGAAATAAATGAAGTAATCATTACTCCCTACATTACTTATTACTCCATAGAGTTCTTATAGTAAGGATGGTGATTATTTGTTTAATTTGTGAGAACACTCTTATCTATATATATATGTACACTCATATTATTCTTTATATAAGAATTTAATTGAGATTTCTCTTGTTTTGTACATTTAGTTGTTTTTTTTCAAATAATATTAAGACTATTAATTTTACTGTAAAATAAATTTAAATTGAAGAAAATATATTTAAAAAAATAAAAATAATTTAAATTGAAGAAAATTTATTTTTTAAAAAATAAACAAAAAGCGCCACTTTTTTGGTAAAAAAAATCGTGATTTTTGAACAAGATTTTTATTAAAAAAAAAAAGTGGGCTATCTCAAATACAAAATCTACTTATCCACTATTCAATAGGTACTAGTGAATTATGTAGCATTTTGACACTATTGCCCTTAAAAACATATTATTTCAATATGGAAAGAATTTTGAATGTTTACCACTTGTTTTGTTTTCCTAATTTAGCTTTTTCTGTTTTATATTTGTCAAATAAATATATTAATCACCCCTAAAAATAATTTATATGCAAAAAAAATAAATATCTAGAAGAAACCAATCTTTGTTGTGTTTTGTTTTTGCTTGCCTTTACAAAAAGAAGAAATAAAAATCATACTCCCTCCGTCCCAACCGAAAGTCACAAAGTGAATTTTTTACGCAAATTAAGGAAAGTTTATAGTGTAGTAGGTTTTGTAAGTATGAAAAGTAATATAGGAGAAAGAAAGTAGAGTAGGGAATAGTTAGTGGATAGTTATTGTGATTATGACAATTGGATCTCACAAATAAAAAAGTACTATTTTTTTGGAGTATGCCTTTTTAAATGGAACACCCAAAATGAAAATTTGTGTATTTTGGATGGGACGGAGAGTACTACTTATAAGAACATCCATTATTTGTAATTAAAATTTTCAAACTATGCAAATATGTTAATGACTCCTTATTTCAAGTATTTTTGACATTTTATCTAATTTTTGTTTTAATTTATATTTCTCTCTTTAAAAGTTTGAAAAAAAAAAGTAATAAATGTTATGAAAATAAGTAATAAATGTTATAAAAAATATATTTAACCATCCCAAAAAAAAATCATATTAGACATATCAACTTTTTATGAACCATGTTATCCTTATTTGTACTTTTCAAAAAAGAATCTTTTTTTGGTGATTTGCAAAAAAATATTAAAAATTCTTGGAATAATGATATTAAAGAAAAATATGACATCTTTTGTTTTTTTGGACGGTTGAAGCTTATTAAAATTTACTATAAAATTTAATGAATTTAGTGGTGATGTCGCAGGAATTGTGCTTATCAATCTTCCTCCACGTGGCAGGATTGATCACCTGGCTCCTTGACCTGAAATCAGAACCCAAGACTAGCCGGATGTGTCTCCGGCTTAGACCCTTGGGCATGAGAGTAAGTATTGGATGATTGGAGAGCAAAATGTATTGAACAAAGTATATTCAAATGACAAAATTGCAGTTACCTTTGCACCGTTGGTAGTGATGAAGTATTTATAGGTGATGACCGTTGTATATTTGGTGGTGCTACATGAGCTCCGAGATTTTAGCGGCAGTTATTAGTAATGTGAACGTGCCTGTAACGGTCCCTGATTTATAGGGATGCGGTTATGGGAATAATTCAAACATGTGTGCCTGAAAGTGTTAAGTCGACACTTGTTGATTAGGTCGAGGTCGCCATTTGAAGAATGGCCGACCTGACTGGCGGGTAGAGCATGGATCGTACCCGTATTGGAGTTTGGATCATAAGGTCGGACTAAGTTAGGTCGGGACCTGGTAGGTCGGACAATGAACTTAGTCGACTGATACATGAGATGGGCTTTGGGCCATGTACTGATCGGGCCTAGCCCACTGGATATGCTGAGGCAATAGTTGCTTTGAGGATTGGGCTTTACTTGCTTGGCCCAACTCGATACTTTTGGTATGTTCAGTGGCCCCCAACTTTCGAGTTGACTTTGTCGACTAGGAAGTTAAGAAAATTTTTTGATGAGAATTGTTGACTCGAAGGTCGCTACTTGTACTGATGCTTTAGTCGACCAAAATGACATGTCACAATCTGGATCGTTTGGCGACGAACGGTCAGATCTAAAGGAGCGCCGTTTTTCTGTAATGATTACTGTTTTGACGTTTGAGAGTCCGCCTTGGAAACTGTTTCCGCCATTAATTAGGAAAATAAACTTTGAATTTCCCTTTTTCCTTTCCAATTCCGGAAGATATAAATTCAAGAGTCCTTCTCCATTTACAACTTTTGCTGTCTCTGATTCCTTGAACTCCGGCGAAAAAGGCAATCGGTTAAATCAAAGTTTTCGTCTCCGTCTGTAATCTCCCTTCTCTCGAGCTAATTAAGGTATTCCTCTTTTCCTTCAATATTAGGGTTTTAATTTCCATAATTTTTCAATTCCGCCATGGCTAGGACCTTTAGCACTGAACCAGGATCTTGGTATGGATACTGTAATGTCAACCGTAGGGTTTATAAACACTTGAACGGAGAGTGGAGGGAGATGACTATGGAGGAATGCACTTCAATTTTGACCCATTGGGGCTTGCATTTTACTGAATTGGCCTTGCCTGTGGGAGAGAGCTTAGGTATCCTAGGAACGAATGACCCAAGAATTGAGTCCTTTCACCTCTTTCATGAGCTTCTTGACCATATTGCCGTATTTTACGTTCAGGACCCCAATAAACCTTCCTTTCTTAAGAACAGAATTGGATTTTCGGGGGAATCTAGGTCGCCCCTTAGTGTGTCAATTAGGTCCCCTGAGACTTCATGTAGAACTGATTCCCCTGTTTCCCCTTCTTCTTGTACAGATATGGAGACTGAAGGTGGTGCTAATGCCACGACCTCATCAAGCCCACGAATTGTCGATGCTTTCGAAACTTCGGTGGTGCCGGGCAGGAATGAAAGGGGATACGTGCCCCAAGGGCCACTTAGAGGAAGGCATAATTTTCCCTCCCGATTATCTATGATCCACGATTTCTGTGAGGTGGACAGGGAGGAATTTGATGTTACTCTGTACAGCAAAAGGGATTTCTTTGACCAGTTTGGGAGGACCTACAAGACTGATGCCACTAGAGTTGCCTTTTATTATGGTCAATTTGTGGCCGGCCTGAGATTGCCCTTGGACCCCTTCATCAACGAATTCTTAGAGTGTGCCAATGCCCTACCTCTCCAATTGGGTGCCAATACATGTAGAGTCTTAGTTTGCTTTGCTATGGTGTGCCGCTTTTTAGGGTACGAGCCCTGCATGAGAGTATTTAGAGAGTTTTTTGCTGTGAAGTTTGACAAGAACCATGGCATAAGCACTCCTTCAAAACCACATTCCCCCAAATTATTCATTAACTTGCCTAGTAAAGCCAGTGGTTGGAACTCTCATGTGGCAGTTGTGGAGAGTAGGTTAGGTTGGGAGTTCCCCTTACCCAATGAGGACACCCATGTGGTGAAGGATCAAGATCAGTGGGAACCCCATTGGCATGACGACCTGCGTAAGAAGCTGGTAGAGCTGGTCGCCCATAAACCCATCAGTTGGGAGGTTTTGGGAACCACCAAGAATAATTACATTCAGGCTGGTATGATGCTGGGGGATGATGATGTAGTGCCACTGGTTCCTGTAGTGAGGTGCTTAAGGTATCCAGACTGGGTGACCCATGCCTTGGCCAGGTTTGAGAAAAAGTGTTCACTTTGCCAGAAGACTAATAACTACTGCAGAGATAATGGGGAGCATGTTGGTGGTAAGGATTTACTCGCCCCTTCCTTCCCCCTCTGTGAAAGTTTTTATGAGCGAGCTTCCAGCTCGCTTGGCATTTGCCTTTGAATATTTACTCGTGATTTGTTGATTCCAGTGTATAGCTCGTAGCATGCACATGTGTAGCTTTTGTATAGAATTTTTTAGCTCGCAGTTATATTGCTCATATGTATAACTAGTAGCTCGTACATAGAACTTATCTTTATATGTCGAGCTAACACTTTTTCCTTTCTGTTTCGTGCAGTTTTGACTCTTGCTCAGGAAGCTAACATGGGGAGAGCAATTGATGTGAGGAAGAGCAAGAGAAGCCACGGAGCTGCCAATGCCAGGGAGAACCGAGAGATTGAAGGAGCTAAGAGGAATGAGCTTCTGAAGTTGGTTGATAAAGATACCACTCAGTACATCCCTGCTGAGGACAATGTTGAGGAGCTGGAGGAGGACCGAGCTGAAGATGCTGTTCAAGGTACCGATGAGGTCGACGCTGCTGAGATCGACATATCTGATCAAGTTGTGGAACCAACTGAGGAGGTCGGTAGGGCTAGGACCTGTGCCCAAGCCAAAGCTATATCCAAGTCTAAAAAGGCTTCCAAGGCCAAGTCGCCCGTGATTGAGCTTGATGAAGAGGAGGATGATGATGATAATGCCCCTCTTAGTAAGAAGATCAAGATTGGTCCTTCCCTAGTTGGCTCTGTCCCCGATCCAGTTGATGCCACTGAGCGGGTGGAAGCTGAAGCCAGGGGTCCTCAGTCATCTCCTCTCCGAGTCTCTTACGCCGAAATGGTTCAGGCCCGAGTTGACGAGCTGAGTGATGTTGTTCCTCTGACTAGGATTAACTGCTTGGCTAGGGAGTACCATGAATTGGAATATGGCCAAGTGGTTGTCAGGAGGGCGGCTGACCAAGATTTAATCAAGAAATACACCAATAGAGCTTTAACTCCTGAAGCTTGCCGAGCTAGGGTCGGGCTAGCTTCCTCCGAGGTAACCTTTGTAGTAGTTTACATGGTCGTCTTTATACTTCTCTCTTCTGTCTCAAGTCTCCATTTTACTTCTGATTGACCTAATCCTTTCTTCTCACTCGTCATTTCAGTCTCTTGCCATGATTGACTTGGCTACAACTTATTGGAAGGCTGCTGAGGAGCAGGAGAAGCTAGCCAAGTCCATGTTGGCTAAAAAGAATGAAGAGTTGAAGAAGCTGGAGGAGGAGAACACCAAAGTGGGGGAGTTGAAAGAGGCCAATGCTAAGTTGAAGGAGGAGTTTGAACAATTGAAGGAAACCCATTCTGATCTAGATAATTCGTACGATGCCTTGAAGCTCGTCAAGGATAATGAGATAAAGCTCAAGGAGGAGGCTTGGAAGAGCTTGGGAAAGGCTAACAATGCTTGCCACTCTGAAGGAGGAGAAGAAAAAGATGGCTGCAGACCTCGAGCTGGCTACCCAACAACTTGCTGAAGTCCCGGTTACATTGGCCCAGAAGCAAGAAGAACTAGAAGCTGCTCGACTTCAGTGGGGGGTGGATCTAGCTGCTGCGGTCAAGACTGCCAAGGAGGAGGCCATCAAAGCTTATAAAGATAGTGACGAGCTTCACGCCCATGTTACCAAAGAAGCCAGGGGGTTCTTCAATGTAGGTCGGAGCCATATGGCTCGACGCATCATAGTGGATCCCTCAGTTAATATATCAGTCGAACAGCTGGCTCAATGGGCTTCTGAGGAACCATACAACACGGCAGCTCGCCAGGGCCATCACTTAGTGCCGTTTAACGTGAATGATTTGGAGCTCATTGCTAAGGATGATCAAGAAGCAGATGCAGCGCCTTGGGAACCTCCTACTGTTGAGCCGGTTAATTTTGATTCCATTCTTGCTGAACTTGAAGAATATGAAGATCCAGCTTTTGATGATGAGACCCCACAGTTCACCATCAGCGACTCAAGGAAGGTGGTTTATCATCTAGAAGATGTTCTAGGTGAGCCATCTGCTGTTGGTGACCAAACTGAGATCGCTCCAGCACCCCTCACTGACCAAATGGAAGGCACTCCCCTAGAATGAACTTTGAGTTTGATGGTTATTGTAATCGAACAAGTTTCAAACACTTTTTGTTTTTTGGTTTTTTGAATACTTGAATGCCTTGGCCCTGTTTTTTGGGAGGCATAATACTTTATAACCTTACTTGTCTAAGTCTTGGCCCACTTTGGGAGACTTAATTATGTTTAATCGTAGCTGACGCTCCTTCATTTTATGCTGTATGTTTTTTATTTCAGCACGTATGTGTCGAGCTAGATATGATAGGACGAATAAGTCAACTTAGGCCTAGGGTCGACCTGATCTTTGATGATTTAGTCGACCTCAGACTTGTATAACTTTTTGTGAACGAGATTGACTACGAGTCGAACCTGTTCAAACTATCAAAGCTGACCAAGGGTCGAGCTCATTAGGATGAAGTCGACCCTAGGTCGGACTTGTTTTAAGGAGTAAAGCTGATTGAGAATCGAGCTAATTAGAACAGACTGACTAAGAGTCGAGTTTGTTAGAACGAAGTCGACTAAGAGTCGGACTTGTTTAAATGAACGAATCTGATTAGGAATCGAGCTTGTTAAAACGAAGCTGACTAAGAGTCGAGCTTGTTAAAAGAACGAAGCTGATTAAGAATCGAGCTTGTTGAAGTTAGTGCAACACAATGTTTGGTCGAACAAAACTGCGATTTTTATTGAAGTAGGGAAACGTTTACATCAATGGAAAGCTAGAACTATGACACATTTCAATCTTGGGAACTGCATTAACCTTGGACTGAACTATAGACCTGGACTAGAAGTAGTACTTGATGAGGTGAGTAGCGTGCCATGGATGCTTCAGCTCTTCACCATCAGGATGAGCAATCACGTAGGTTCCTTCTTTGACAACTCGAGTAACAATGTAAGGACCTTCCCAGTTAGGAGATAGCTTGTTCTGCTGGGTCCTTCTTCCTGTTGCCTCGATCTTCCTCAACACATGATCTCCTACTTGGAATGATCTGACTTTTACCTTCTTGTCGTGGTAACTTTTAGTCCGCTGCTTGTAGTTAACCATTCGAAGGTAAGCCGTGTCTCGCTTCTCATCGATCAAATCTAGGTCGATCAATCTGTTGATATCATTCTGCTCTTGATCAAAGAAAGTTACTCTGGCCGTTGGAAATCTTAACTCAGCTGGAGCCATGGTCTCTGACCCATATGCTAGAGCGAATGGGGTTTCCCCTGTAGGTCCCCGAGTGGTTGTGCGAACTGCCCAAAGAGCAAGGAGAAGTTTGTCCAACCAGTTGTTACGTCGACCTACTAGGCCCGTCTTGAGTGAGGATAGTACTAGCTTGTTCGCTGCTTCAGCTTGCCCATTTCCTTGAGGATAGGCGACAGAAGATTGCCAATGCTTGATCCCTACTCGATTCATTTCTGCTTCAAAGGCTCTTGAGAACTGTAGGCCGTTGTCTGATACTATAGCTCTAGGAAATCCAAATCGACACCAGATGAAGTCGTGGATGAAATTTATGGCATTTTCCTCTGTGATGCGAGCTAGTGGCTTTGCTTCAACCCACTTGGTGAAATAATCGATTGCGAAGATCACATACTTGCAATTTCCCCGGGCGGGAGGGAAGGGTCCAATCAAGTCGACGCCCCACATATCGAATGGCCAAGCAGCGATCACAGGAGTCTGCTCCGTTGTAGGCATATGAGGTAGGTTGGCAAACCTTTGGCATTGATCACATTGCTGAACAAAGTTATGAGTGTCAGCTCTCATGTGTGGCCAGTAGTACCCCAAAGTGATCAACTTGTCGGCTAGAGTCCTGGCCCCCGGGTGTCCACCACAAATCCCACTGTGAACCTCATGCATCAACTGAATGATTTCTTGAGGATGAATGCACTTCAACAAAGGCCTAGTGTACGATCTTCTGAAAAGCATACCTCCTTGGATAACATACCTCGGAGCTTTCTTTTTTATAACTCGAGCTTTCTTCTCGTCATCAGGAAGCTCGCCACTCTCTAGGTACGCCTTCATTTCTTCGATCCAGCACTTCTCATAAACCCAATTTCTCGAGGGGTCTTCTATGCATTGAATTTTGATCCTTTCATAAGCTGGGCTCTCAAGGTAAGAGATGGGCTCTTCATGTGGCTCGTCTGATGTAGCTAGCTTTGAGAGTAAGTCAGCTAACTCATTGTCTTCTCGACCAATCCTTTGGATCTCCCAAAACTCTAAGTCTTTTATCATCTCCTTCACCAGGTCGCAGTATTTGACTAGAGTAGAGTTCAGCACCTCGTATTCTCCTCGGACCTGGTTGACTATCAACTGTGAGTCACAATATGCCATGATTTTGGTCGCTCCAAAGCACTTGGCATACTCTATGGCTGCTACCAGAGCTTCATACTCCGCCTGATTGTTGGATGCATCGAACTTGAACCTCAGTGACTCCTCGTATACTGTTCCAGATTCTGGTTCAATCAAAACTATCCCAGCTCCACTGACACTCTTGGTTGCTGACCCATCCGAGTAGACTTTCCAACAATCGTCGGGTAGATTAGTGACGACTTGGGACTCTGGCTCTTTCCCTTTGGTTTTCTCTTTCTGAGCTCGCACTTCACTATCTTCCTTGGTGAACGTTAGCTCGACCAAGAAGTCTGCTAGTGCTTGAGCTTTCAATGCCTTTCGAGGTCGATACTCGATGTCGAATTCCGTGATGGCAATTGACCATTTGAGTAAACGACCTGAAGTTTCTGGCTTATGAAGAATTTTTCTTAAGGGGGCATTCGTAAGCACCACTATAGGTTGAGCCAAAAAATAAGCTCGCAGCTTCCTTGAAGCTACGACTAAAGCATATGCGACCTTTTCAGCATTGTAGTATCTGCCCTCTACATCTGATAAGGCTTTGCTGACGTAATACACTGGCTTTTGATAACCTTCCTCTTCTCTAACCAAGACTGCTGCAATTGACTTGTCTCCCACAGACAGATACACGAACAAGGTCTCACCAGTGGTTGGGCTACTCAGTAGAGGTGGAGTAGCGAGGTAATCCTTAAGTTGTTGGAACGACGAATGACATTCGGTCGTCCATTCAAAGTTTTTTATCCCCCTCAAAGCTTTAAAGAAAGGGAGAGATCTTTCTGCCAACTTGGATATGAAGCGACCAAGAGCTGCTACTCTTCCGTTAAGTCGCTGCATTTCTTTGACACTGGTAGGCTCTTTCATGTCGACTAGAGCCTTGATCTTTTCTAGGTTAGCTTCTATGCCCCGTTGAGATACCATAAATCCAAGGAACTTGCCAGCTGCTACTCCAAAGACACACTTGCTGGGATTGAGCTTCATGTCGTTTGCTCGCAGATTGGCGAATGTTTCTTGTAGGTCGACCACGTGACGTCCGGCCTTAGTTTTGATGACCATATCGTCGACGTAGGCCTCCATGTTTCGGCCAATTTGTGAGGCAAAGACCTTGTTCACCATGCGTTGATAAGTTGCTCCCGCATTCTTCAATCCAAATGGCATCATGTTGTAGCAGTAGATGCCTCCAGCCGCTTGGAATGCTGTCTTCACTATGTCATCCTCATGCATCTTAATCTGGTGGTAACCCGAGTAAGCATCTAGGAAGCTGAGGGTAGAGTGGCCAGCAATGGAATCAACAAGTTTGTCGATTCTAGGAAGAGGATAGCTGTCCTTCGGGCAAGCAAGGTTTAGAGTGGTGAAGTCGACACACATCCTCCATTTGCCATTTGACTTCTTCACCATGACCACATTGGCTAACCAGGTTGTATGAGTGGCCTCTTTAATTATACCTGCACTCAAAAGTTTTTGTACCTCAGCTTTTATGGCCTCTTCCTTGTCACGAGCGAAGCTTCTCAATTTCTGGGGTCTGGGCTTTATAGTCGGGTTGACCTCAAGCTTATGAACGGCGACCTCTTCCTTGATTCCCCTCATGTCTTCTACTCGCCATGTGAAGACATCATTACTCTCTTTGAGTAGCTCGATGATTTCTAGCCTTTCTTCAGCAGACAATTGTTTCCCAATCTGAATCTTTTGGTCGGGGTAGGAAGGGTTGGTGACTACTGACTCTAGCTCGTCCACAGCCTCCAGCTCTGGACCATCTCTGAACTGCAGGGTTTCAATGATGATCTCCCTGACCCTCTGTCTTTCCTCGGCCCCCAGATGTGGAGCTTCTTCAGCTATCATATCATCCAGCTTATCTGCAACCTCGCTGGTGGTGGTGGTGACCCCCGAGTTATTGTCGATATGGAGGCATAGCTCGCCTATGGAGATTTGGTCGACCATAACTGTATCTAGTTCGACCAAGGTGGTTTTAGAGTGACGTGTCGGCTCAGTCATGATCTCATCATGTGAGTGATAGGTCGCTCTTCCACCATGGTGATTGTTGATAGTCGAGTAGTTTTGGTGACTGATTGTGACAACTTCAAATAACCTTCTACTATTTCAATCTCCAACTCCCTCTTCTTTCTTTCCCTAAGAACATGATCCAGGTAGGCTCGAGTTGTGCCTTGTACACAGCCTACTCCAGCAGGTGTAGGAAACTTGACTCGTTGGTGGGGGATTGACGCCACCATTCCAAGCGCGACCTGACCAGGAATACCAAGGATAGCAGCATAGTCACTGTTCACATCTATCACAATAAATTGTACCTTGGAAATAACTCTGTATGGATGCTGGCCCAAGTCGACGTCGAGCACAATCTGGCCTTTGGCCTCGACCCGATGATTGGTGAAACCCTCCAACCTGCCATCATATCTTTCAAGCTGCTCGTTGGAAAGACCCATCTCTTGGAATGTCTTGTAGAACAAAATGTCTTTATAGGCCCCCGTGTCGACTAAGAGTCTGCTCGTCGTACATCCATCGATGAGACCTGGGATGACGAGAACCTGCTCCCTAGCCGCCATATTAGTTGCCAGCTCGTGGGGGTAGAAGCTAATCACCTCATCTCTGACATCTCTCCTTGGAGGCACATGCGGGGCTTTGTTGAGCTGAAAGATTTTATGTTTGATGGCTGTGTTACTGGCTTGCTCTGTGATGACCCCCAAGTTCAATCTGGGTTGCCTCGGTCCCTATTGTCCACCTGCCGGCTGCTCGCCTCCACCGGCTTGAGGCCTTTTCACATATGCATCGAGCCTTCCCTGGTCGACCATTCTCTGGATAATACGCTTCAAGCCTAAGCAATCCTCTGTGAGATGACCCGTATCCTTGTGGTAATCACAGTACTTGCTATTGTCTCTCCTGAACTTATTTCCTGGGTTCATGGGGGCAAGTGGTGCCAGCTCGACCGCATTCATGATTTCAGTTCGACTCACCGTTAGGGGAGTGAAAGCCTCGGGCACCTTCTCTGTCGCCCTGGTCCTGTTCTTTCCATTCTTATTGTTTCCTCCATTTTTGTTGGAGTCTTTCTTGTCCTCAGCGACCTAAACTTTGGGGCCTTTCCCATTCTTCTTTTCCTTCCTTTCCTCGGCTAATGCAACATTGTAAACCTTCTCGAACAATTCCTGTCGAGTAGTGACTGTACGCACCGTCAGCTCATAATCCATGTCTGCCGAGGAAATGCCATTTCGGAAGCAATTGATCACCTCCCTGTCAGTGAGATCCTCCTCGATCTTATCAACCATCTCCTTGAACTTGGTGAAGTAGCTCATTGAGCTTTCATTTTTTGCTTGCACCAAGTTATTTAGATCGGTGACAGTCATCTTTCGAGCTCCAGTAGTTGAGAAGCGATCTAGGAATTTTGTCCTTGAACACATCCAGGTGGAGATGCTACCAGCTGCCAAGCCATTGAACCATGTTAGGGCTGCTCCCGTGAGTGTGCTTATGAGGGCTTTGCACATATTGTCTTCCTCATTGGCAACAAAACACATTGTGGCCTCTAGGTGCTGTATATGGCTCTTTGCATTGGTTGACCCTGAGTACTTCTCTAGAAGGGGCAATCTAAATCCAGCAGGAGGTCGACTGTCAATTAAGTCCTTGGACAAGGGTCGAAGAGCAAAGTCAATTCGTTCGACCTTCCCAGTATCATTTTTCTTTTCTGACTCCCATTGCTCAAACTTTCTCGTCCATAGGAGCCAGCAGGGGGAACATCATTCGACCTCTGACCTTTACTTCTGGGGGGAGTTACCTGCCTGCTTCTCCTATCTCTGTGAGAAGGTGCTCTTTCTGATCGAACTGGTGACCTATGCCTGTCATCTCTTGGTGGCGACCTGCGCCTTTCATCTCTGAGAGGCGACCTGCGCCTATCATCTCTGAGTGGCGACTTGCGCCTTTCTTCCCTTATAGGTGACCTGCGCCCATTCCTTTCCCTATGG
Organism: Adenophora triphylla var. japonica; assembly: GCA_022495995.1. NCBI lineage: Eukaryota > Viridiplantae > Streptophyta > Magnoliopsida > Asterales > Campanulaceae > Adenophora > Adenophora triphylla. The sequence goes on along the minus strand of JAFEMH010000304.1, from coordinate 42,133 downwards.
GACTGCGACCTCTGTGTTCGGGCAGGCGAACCACGTCGGCTTCGGTTGGCCTCTAAATGCGTTCTCAAATCTGACTGAGCCTCCTGCTCCCTATTCCTGGTGAGGCTGGCTCTTAAGTCGTTACTCGGCACATGGATAGGTGATTGAGGTCGGACCACCATCCTTTGATCAACATTTTGTCCCACAGTTTCGTTGGGTCTAGTACTCTTAGCACGCTCCCTGTCTGAGACTTGAGTAGGAGCCACCCTCTCAGATCTTCTATCTACCTGTTCAGCCTCCTCCATTGCCAATAACTCGGCCAGAATCTGAGCTCACTCCATAAGCATTTCTTTTCTGCTCAGTGGGTCGGATGAGGGACCTACCCTATTTCCAGCATTTGTTTGCCCAGTTGGACGTTTCGGAGGAGGTGGAACTCCTTGCCCTCCATGGGTCGCTTTCCTCTTCTCCCATCTGGCAATCCTCTGCCATCAGCAACACTGGTAGAGCGCGTTGCTCTACCATGAGGACGAGTTGGTGGGGGAGGAGGCAGATTTGTGTTTTCAGCGTTTGCATTGGTATCAGCGTTGGTGTTGGCATTCACCTCATTGAATTCTTCAGAAGCGTCTGTGACATGCCCATCTGGGGTTACCATTGTTGTAGGTTGAGAAAACTTTCGAGGTCAAGATTAAGCACGATTCCCGGCAATGGAACCAAACTGATGCTGCAGGACTTGTGCTTATCAATCTTCCTCCACGTGGCAAGATTGATCACTTGGCTCCTTGACCTGAAATCAGAACCCACGACTAGCCGGATGTGTCTCCGACTTAGACCCTCGGGCGTGAGAGTAAGTATTGGATGATTGGAGAGCAAAATGTATTGAACAAAGTATATTCAAATGACAAAATTGCAGTTACCTTTGCACCGTTGGTAGTGATGAAGTATTTATAGGTGATGACCGTTGTATATTTGGTGGTGCTACATGAGCTCCGAGATTTTAGCGGCAGTTATTAGTAATGTGAACGTGCCTGTAACGGTCCCTGATTTATAGGGATGCGGTTATGGGAATAATTCAAACATGTGTGCCTGAAAGTGTTAAGTCGACACTTGTTGATTATGTCGAGGTCGCCATTTGAAGAATGGCCGACCTGACTGGCGGGTAGAGCATGGATCGTACCCGTATTAGAGTTTGGATCATAAGGTCGGACTAAGTTAGGTCGGGACCTGGTAGGTCGGACAATGAACTTAGTCGACTGATACATGAGATGGGCTTTGGGCCATGTACTGATCGGGCCTAGCCCACTGGATATGCTGAGGCAATAGTTGCTTTGAGGATTAGGCTTTACTTGCTTGGCTCAACTCGATACTTTTGGTATGTTCAAGTGGATTAGTATATTTTGTAGTGGTAAAAAATAATTATCGTTTTTGGATCAATAGCATTCAACTTCTATTTTACCTTTGCATTGGAACTTATTTCACTTTATTAACTGATTTAATTAGTGAAGTGATGTAAGAAAGAGTAGTGGCAAATATTTTCATCATTACATTGTATTAATAATTATCTTTTAAAAACTGTGAAAAATATAAGAAACAACAATTATTTTAGACTGCAGTTAATAGCAATTTTCAACACATCTCGTTACCATCAGATATTTATAAAATTCACTATTTTACTGGATCTATTTCAAAAATATAATTCTCACTCGAGAATTAAATCTTCTTTATAAATGATATTTTGCTTGTTTTTCTAAAAATGCATCATAATTAAAAATATAAATGTAATTTCATAAAGTGTTAGTGCTAGTATAATAAAGTGATAGTTTGAAGGACTGACACTTTGTAATATTAGCACATACATTTTATAATACTAGCACTGACACTTTAAAAAAATTGTGTTCAAAAGAGTGTCAGAGAGTGAGTGTTTAATAGTGTCATTGTATGCCTTAAAAAGTGCTAGTTGTAATACTTAAAAGAGTGTCAGTGCTATTGTTAAAAACTGTAATTGTTAATGTTGAAAAGTGCTAACGTGTTTTAATAAGTTTCGATTATTACAAAAATGTCACCAGCGTTTTAAAAGAGCGCTATTAGTAGTGCTAAAAAGTGTGTAAGGGCTAGTATTAAAAAGTGTCAGTGTTAGTGTTATAAAGTGTCGATACCAGAGCTGAAAAGTGTCAGCGTATTTAATAAGTTTCAATTATTTACAAAAATGACACTATGCATTTTTAAATAGTGGCAGTGGTAGTGTTAAAAATGGTGTCAGTGATAATATTAAAAAGTATCAGTACTAGTGTTGAAAAGTGTCGGTGTATGCATGCCCGCGTGTTTTAATAAGGTTTGATTATTATAAAAATGTCACTTTATATTTTCAAAACACATTTTTCAATGAGTAGGTCTTGTGAAAAACTAGTTTTCTCAAAATATTATGGAAAAATTAGTTTTCATCATTGTTCATCCCTCTTATTAGTTGGGCTTAGTGTTTAAAAACTAGTTTTTTCTTATCTTACGGAAAAAGTAGTTTTTCGCAAGATTTCGGCATTTTCAATAGTTTTAGGAAAAATTGGATTTTTGCAATATTTTGGTAAAAGTGGAATTAAAATATTTATTATGAACATGAGTAGTAATACTTTTAATTCTTAAGGAGCCGTTTAATAAATTTGAATACATTAACTAATTTAAAAAATATATATGAGATTACATAAATAAAAGTGAGATGGGAAAACATTACGTACTTTAGAGTAGAAACAAATTAAAATTTATAACTTGTGAAATTATAAAAAAGTAGTAACGAAAAGGATTAAGAAAAAAAATGAGCATTGAGAATTTAATTGGAATGAGTGATCATCAATTCAAACCTCAATGCTTGATTAATGACTACCTTTTAGTCTTTCTAGGTTGTTTGCGCATACTCCCTCCGTCCCAACATAAGGTGCCCATTTTTTGCTTTGCACGCAAATTAAGAAAATAGGTGGGAAGAAAAAATGTTGTGAGTGTAATTTGAAAATAGGAGAGAGAATGAGTGGAGGAAATAGTAAATTTGAAAAGTGTCGTGAGTGTAATAGTGAATTAGGAGAGAGAATGAGTGGAGGAAATAGTAAAGATTTTTTGCCAAAAAAGAAAAGTGAAAGCTTTTAACGGGACACCCAAAATGGCAAAATGGGAAGCTTCTACTGGGACGGAAGGAGTATTTTTAATAAAAAAAATAGTTCATATAGTAGCACCCATTTCAAATTGGTATTTGGTTTTTCACGAAATTGATTAGTGATTTTTTAACCATTCTCAAGGCTTACGCAGTATTGATGCTGCCATGAGAAATCTTTATGGTTGCACAGGGACTGAAAATGGCGGATACTTCGGCTGCTTCTCCTTTGATCGGCTTCCTACACACATACAAGAACGTAAGCTAGGCCGGGGGTGTCTCCGGCGAACCCCCTCCGGTGTGAGAGTAAGATTAGTAGCTCAAATCACAAGAAAACAAATGAAACTTAGAGAGAGATAGAGCTGAGAGAGGAGTGAGAGTCTTACCATGCAAATGAAAGAGCTTCCTCTAATTATACCTCCAGCCCCGTACGTGCCTTGCATACGGGGACACTTGTCAATCATCAGCAAGGGGTCTCCAACCACCTTTTACATAGTGGGATTTCACTGTTGGGCTTGTCAAATCAAGCTACAGTTAGCTACTTTTTGTAATGGCGGGATAAAAGGTCTCAAGTCGTGAACGACAACCAATAACCCGCTGGTTATGCCTACTACGCGACCTGACCTAGGGAAGTCGCTCCCACTGATTCCCGCCATACCGATCCATCACAAGTCTGTCTCTCCGGAGTGTTTGTCTTGCCGCACTTACTCTCGGGCCATTAGGCGGGATCACCCTTTCTCGCACCAACGTTCTCGCCGCTGAGCCCCTTACCCTTACTTTCTAGGCCTATAATAACTGATATTGGGCCCATAAATCCTTTTAGGCCCAATCCAAATTTTCTATATCACATCAGAAGCCCCCAATATCGAGGCCTGGATTATTTATGAACCAGGCGAGAAATTCATCAAGAGACGCGGGATTTTAATCCCGCCGAAGCATATAAGGCGAGATTATGATTCTAATTGACATGCATATGGCCACGTGTCGAGCTAGGGTGGATGGGTTTGGGCGGATGTGTCAGTGCCGTACTATGCCTCGATGTTCGTGCTCCCCTTTAAATAACCTCATTAAAGGAGAGGGAAATTTTAAAATTTCGAATCGTCATTTTCCCAAGAAATTTCGAACGCCTCTCCGTCTCCACCACGCCTCTTCGTCTCCATTGTGCTAAGGTTAGTCTACCGTCCCCCATTTCTAATTTTCCAGTCATTCTACCCACCATTTTCTCTCTATTTCCCGGTGAAAGATTCTTGAGGAAAATCTCTATTTCTCACTGATTTCACCGTTCGTTTCCTTTATTTCTTTGGGATATTCACTTTTAGGGTCACGATTCCTTGTTCTAACGCTTTCTGGGTGCGTTTTTGACCACTTTCTTCATTTTTCTGAAGATTCCGGCCGTATTCCGGCAACGGTCATCGTCTCCGTCCGTTCAGTTACATTTTCCCAGGTATTTGCTTGATTTCTCGCCATTTTCTTCAATTTCCGCTTTTTTCTTTCGGTTTTACTATCTCTCGCAATGGCGAGAACCAAGTGTTGTACTAGGGCCATTAGATTTGGCCAAAATTTACACACGGGGGGATATTATAGGGTGGAAGTAGGGACATGGGCTAGGATCCCGCGCGAGGATCTTAACTTCATGCTTATGCGACATGATGCCGATGCCGCCGTTCTTAGTACTTTAGAAATTAGGGGTCCCCCCTTTTTGCCTAAGTCTGCCCCTATGCAAACCTTTCACAACACTTTTGAACTATGCTCGCACATTTGCTCTCTCTACCATTCCCGCTTTGAATCTGATTTCTCTGACACTGACTATCCCGCGGCTTCCAATTTACGTAGTCGTCGCTTCTCTAAGCAGGTTCGATCCAGTTCTAGCGAGGAAAACAGCATGTCTTCTGCCCAATCTTCTTCCAGTCATGACGTATCGGATACTCTTGCTGCGGAAACTTCTTCTCGCGCCCAAGCTTCTTCAGAACAACCAAATGTTGTCGTTATTGCGACCACTAGTGCTTCTGCTTCCAACCTTCAAACTCCTTTGCACACAAAATTTGGCATAAACCACAACGTTTACTGTATCAAGCCTTACACTGACAATGAAACTCTTGCTGTAATGCGACAACGAACTGACGGGGTTATCACTTATGTCTCACATTTAGAGGCCGGGCTTAGGTTTCCCTTGGACCCATTCATTTCCTCATTCCTTCATAAAGCTCAAGCCGCAATAGTAGACCTCCATCCCAACGTTTTCCGAGTTTTGGTGAGCTATATAGTTATATGTCGCTCCTTGAAACACGAACCTTCCCTTCCCCTTTTTGCTCATTTCTTCGATGGCTACACCTCCGTCTCTACGCGGGAAGGTGTAGTTGAGAAACGCTTGTCTATAAAATATGGAAGAACCAAAATCCTAACTCCCCTCCTCAGTAAAGTGCATAACTGGCAGTCCAAACCGCTTCTAATTACATCTCGCGTTGGTTGGTCGCATGATGGAGGCGACTTGAGAGAAATTATCCCAAAGGTCGAAACCAACAAAGCCTTACTTTACGGGATTCTCGTCTTAAAGGGCGAATCCTACAAGTCCTTGCTGCTGCTTCTGACACCGGCCTAGCGCTCTTTTCTTGGCGAGATATTCTTTCCAACCAGGCTCTTCTGCGGGAATCCGGCTTCCCCGATTTTTATTTCCCAACTGATGAATCCCGTATCTCCATCATTCACATTCCTTGTCCCTCTTTGGGACCTTCATTCTAAAACGCTTTGGATCGAGTGTGTGCCATGCCAACGAGTTGATCATTCTTTGTAAAGCTATGTATGAAGTATTCAGTATGAGTTCTCGCCTTTAACCCCACTTTGTATTTCCCTGTTATTTATGACATACCCTGTTATTATCATAATGAGCTCTTTCTCTTTTCGCAGAATTCAGAAATATGTCGCTTGCTCAACGTCGCGAGGCTCTTTCCAACGTGGAAAGTCGTCGAAAAAGGCTAGCCTGAAACCCGCCAAACGACCCTTAGTCAATCCACCGAGAAGGTTATTCCTACTTCAGCCCACGGCGACGATTCTGAAGCTGTCGCACGCGAAAAAGTTGCTGCAGCCGCCGAGAAGGCCGCCGGGAAAGCCGCTGCCCCTAAATCCCGAAGACCTTCCAAGTCTAAGACTCCAGCTCCAGGATCCGGCCTTAACTTGAGGGATGAGGATGATCCCGAACCTGTGGACATCTCAGTGCGATCCCATAACCACGATATTCTTGCAACGACTGACTCAACTGGCCACTTGTCAAGTCCCCCTTCCCGCCCTCAGAAACGATCCCGCGTCGGCGAAGAGGCAGCTTCTGAGCACACCGAACAACTTTCTGCTGGCGCTGGAACTTCCGAGGCTAAGCTCGCTAGCTGGTTGACGGCGGGCTTCAAAATGCCTAATGATCATGCTTCTCTTCTCGCTCTAAGCACCGAAATTGGTGAGGTTCCTGATCTTCCAAACTTGAACCTCCATTCAACCAACCAAGACTATAGAATCTTTGGGTGGCGGCATTATTCAGCGTTCTTGCGTCCCTGAGCGAGTTAGAGAGTATGAGGGAACAAATGAGGATTATGCCGCCAATGATGCGGGCTTTCATATTGCTGGGGTAAGTTTAACTTTTCGCTTCTTTTTTCGTTTCGTTTCGCTTTATATTAATTTCCTCTCCATTCTCGCAGCTTTCAAGCATACTTTATGGGCTAAGGAATCGTTGCAGCAAAACTTCTCTTGAGCTGGAAAGCCGCGAGGGAGATCTAAAGCGGGTTAGGTCTGAGCGGGATAGAACCAAGAAGAGCTTCCAGGAACGTGAACAATACATTGCCGCCCTTCAAGAGGATAAAGCCAAGCTCGTCCAAGTCGAGAAAGACCTTCGTCGCGAGATGGAGGAACAAAAGATCAAGTTCGAAGAGCAACATAAACTCTTGTCGGCAGATTTGGCGGCCTCAGTGAAGAGCGATCTTGCTAACAAAACTCTGATTGCAGAACTCCAAGCCACTATTGCCGAAAACAAAACCAAAGCTGAGGCAGACGCTATGGACTTATACGACAAAGCTCTCCTTCAGTGTATGCGTGCCGCGGCGGCAAGTTCTGGCGACATTCCGGCTATCACTCCTGACTTGATTGCTAAATGGGGTTCTGAAACCTTGTATAGCGATTTTAGTCGCATGGGTCATAGTCTGGTTCCGTATGATAAAGATGAGCTCGCAGAACTAGCTGCTGACGATAAGCTTCTTGGTAAACCTGTTTGGGAAGTTCCCGCTCTGGCCAATCCCGACGTAATCTCTCTTTGGTTTGACTTGATTGCCGAGAAGTCAGCAGCTCATAGGGCAGCTAAGGAAGCCGCCGAAGCTGCACTCGCAGCTCAAGCTGCGACAAATTCTCCCTCTGCTTCCCGCGAAAATCCAGATAGTCCAGCTTCTTGAACACTTATTTTTCTAAAACAATCTTTATTTATCTTGGTTTGTATTAAACAATTTACCTTTCAAACAATTTTTATTTATCTTGGCTTGTATTAAACAATTTACCTTTCCATCGGTATTACTTTTGATTTTGGATGTCGCGGTTTGCGACCTTACATTTACATTTCATCTCGCCTCTTTATTACTTTTGATTTTGGATGTCGCGGTTTGCGACCTTACATTTACATTTCATCTCGCCTCTTTATTACTTTTCTCTTCTTGCTTTTATGGTCTATCAACGTTCCAACTTTTGACTTCGCCATCGCCATTTTGCTTCAATAGTTTATTGAAGATTCCTTTGTCACCTTACCCCTATACGTACTACTCCCTTCAAAAATAGTGAGGCTTGTCTTTAGGCAGCCTCACTCTATTAATGAGCTAGACAAATCTATCTTTAGGTTGCGACAACCGCCTCAGTTGTATCGTGCGAGAAGAAAGGATGTCGCTTCCCTCTATTCTGGCGAACCTGGTTTCAATCCGGGTCCTTGTCGCCATCTTACCCATAACTTATCTCGCCTGGCCACGGCCAAAAACCCTTCTCGCAAAACTTATTTCGCATGGACTTGGCCGGGCTAGCTTTCACTCTTCATTGCCGCATCATCATTTTGGGAATGCGATCCCTTCTTTGTCGACAGTTAGGGATGTTAGCCCTTCTTTGGTAACAGTTAGGGATGTTAGCCCTTCTTTGTCGACAGTTAGGGATGTTAGCCCTTCTTTGGCAACAGTTAGGGATGTTAGCCCTTCTTTGGCAACAGTTAGGGATGTTAGCCCTTCTTTGTCGACAGTTAGGGATGTTAGCCCTTCTTTGGCAACAGTTAGGGATGTTAGCCCTTCTTTGTCGACAGTTAGGGATGTTAGCCCTTCTTTGGCAACTTGATTAGGGATGTTAGCCCTTCTTTGGCAACAGTTAGGGATGTTAGCCCTTCTTTGTCGACAGTTAGGGATGTTAGCCCTTCTTTGGCAACAGTTAGGGATGTTAGCCCTTCTTTGTCGACAGTTAGGGATGTTAGCCCTTCTTTGTCGACTCCACAAAGCTCTTGGCGATAACCTTATTGTCGCCATCATCACTTCTCTTGGCGGCAACTTTCTTGTCGCCATCATCACTTCTCTTGGCGGCAACCTTCTTGTCGCCATCATCACTTCTCTTGGCGGCAACCTTCTTGTCGCCATCATCAAGCTCTTGGCGGCCACCTTCTTGTCGCCATCATCACTTCTCTTGGCGGCAACCTTCTTGTCGCCATCATCACTTCTCTTGGCGGCAACCTTCTTGTCGCCATCATCACTTCTCTTGGCGGCAACCTTCTTGTCGCCATCATCACTTCTCTTGGCGGCAACCTTCTTGTCGCCATCATCACTTCTCTTGGCGGCAACCTTCTTGTCGCTTCATGAAACAGAATGACTGTTAAGACTTTTCTATTTTACAAGTATGTAATCATGAATCACAGAATGATGGAAAACCTTGTCGTCATTACTATCATATATATACACATTACATGCCGCCAGATCAGCAAATTTTACATAACTTTTCCCCTTTTGCGACAACCAACAAAACAAAATACAAGGAAAAGTTAAGCAACTTTTGTTATCTACGGAGGCCAACAAAAAGATCGAAAACTGCGGAAACAAAAAGGGGCGGCTTCGGCGATAGAATTGTTTGAGGTGGTCAACACTCCATGCATTCTTCAATTCTTCTCCATCTTGTTTTCTCAAAGCGATAGGTTCCTTCCCGCACAACACTTGAAATGCGGAAAGGCCCCTCCCATTTTTCATTCGGCTTGGTATATCTGGCTTAGCTCACTGCCACCTCCATACTTCTTAAAACCCAATCTCCCACTTTAAATGACCTCTTATTAACCCGCCTATCATCTTTGAGCCTTCATCTTTTGCTTATAGTTGATCATTCTCATCCTCGCATACATCCTTTTTCATCAATCAAATCCAAGTCGTTACATCGTCTTTGCCCGTTTCTTGCTTCATCGTAATTAGCCACCCTGTACGTCGGCAAAGCCATCTCGGCAGGTGCCATTGCTTCTGACCCATAAGTGAGAGCAAAAGCGGTTTCTCCGGTTGACCCCTTGATTGTCGTTCTTACGTACCACAAAGCTATAGGTAATTCGTCCAGCCAAGCTCCACCTCTTCCCTCCAGATTTTTACGCAAGGCGATAAGAATTTGCTTGTTTGCCGCCTCGGCTTGCCCATTACATTGCGGCACGTATCTGCCGGCATCGATGTTTCACATTCACCCTCTCACATTCCATGAGAGAATTTCTTTCCAAGCGTGTACCATGATCGGAGATAATCGCTCACAGGGACCCCATATCTGCACCAAATATTCTTCTGAACAAATTTGATCACTTGGTCTTCACTAATTGTCGCCAGAGCTTTAGCCTCCGTCCATTTCGTAAAATAATCCACAGCAACAACAACGTGCTGGCAACCACCTCTGGCCTTAGGGAAAGGCCCTATCAAATCGATTCCCCACATATCGAAGGGCCAAGTCGGCACGATGGGAGTTTGCTCTGTTGCGGGCAGGCGGGGAATGTTCCCGAATCTCTGACATTTTCACACTTCTTTACATAAATCTCGGCATCCTTCCTCAATCCCGGCCAATAGTACCCATGAAATAAAACTTTGTCCGCCAACGTTCTCGCTCCGGGATGACCGCCACATATACCTTCATGAATTTCAAATAATACCTTTTGCACCAAACTTGGCTCAACACATCTTAACAAAGGCTTTGAGAAAGATTTTCGGTATAGCACGCCATCTTGCACTGTAAATCGCGGAGAGGTTACTTTCACCAATCTCGCTTTTTCCTCATCTGCGGCAACTCTCCTTTTTCTAAAAAATCTTTCATCTCGCACACCCAATCTTTCTCGCCATTAGTAATCTCGAAAACAACGGGTCTTTCGATTGCCGGCCTCTCCACAAATTCTATCAAAGGTTCACCATCTAGGATCTGCTCCTCGGTTCCCGCCAACCGGCTCAGCTCATCCGCTCGCATATTCTCGATTCTATCAATGCATGCCAACTCCCAAAATTCAAAACTTTTTAACAAGTTTCTAGCCAGATCGCAGTATCTTCTCAGAACCAAGCTCAACACCCCATATCCCCCCTTTACTTGATTCACAATTAACTGTGAGTCAGAATGAATCACCACCTTAGTTAGCCCGATACTTCTAGCAAGCTCTACCCCGGCAATCAACGCCTCATATTCGGCCTGATTATTGGTCACACCAAATTTAAATTGCAGGGCTTTTTCATACCTGATCTCTTCATCCGGCGAGATAATCGTAACTCCCGCTCCACCTTTGTCTTTGGATGATGACCCATCAACAAACATGATCCAACAATCAAGCGGTCTCTCTTTCTCTTCAATCAAGCTGGGCGCAACCTTCTTTGCTGCCCTCTTCCTGATTCCGTCTATTAATTCATCTTGGGATTGGGTGAAAGAAGTTTCAGCAATAAAATCGGCTAAAGCTTGTGCCTTGATAGCCCGGCGGGGTTCATATCTCAAATCAAATTCCGTTAACTCGATTGACCATTTTAGCAGCCTTCCCGCGGCATCGGGCTGTTGTAAAATTTTCCTCAATGGGGCATCACTCAATACGACGATAGTGTGCGCGACAAAATAAGCTCGCAATTTTCGCGCTGCAATCACTAAAGCATACGCCAATTTCTCAACATTGAAGTATCTTGATTCAATCTCGCTCAAAGCTTTCGAAACATAATAAATCGGTCTTTGAACATTTTTCTCTTCCCTCACCAATCTGTTGCGCCACGGCATAGTGCGAAGCCGCCAAGTAGACGAACAGCTCCTCCCCTTCCACTGGGCTACATAGCAATGGCGGTTTTCCCAAATAAGTTTTCAGCTGCTCAAAAGCGGCATCACACTCAGCATCCCAAGCAAAGGTCTTCACTCCTTTCAAAACCTTATAAAACGGCAAACACTTCTCGGCCAATCTTGAAATGAATCTCCCCAAGGCAATGACCCTCCCATTCAGCCTCTGGATTTCGCGAATAGTTTTGGGAGGCGACATATCTAGCGAGCTGAATCTTTTCCGGGTTCGCCTCAATCCGCGCCGGTTAACCAGGAAACCTAAAAATTTTCCCGCAGTTACCCCAAACGTGCACTTACTAGGGTTCAGCTTCATAGAATTCCTTCTCAAGTTTTCAAATGTTTCTGCAAGATCCAGAACATGATCATTCTCTCCTGTCTTGATCACCATGTCATCAATATATGCTTCCAAGTTACGCCCAATTTGTGACTTAAAAACTTCATTCACCATTCTCTGATAAGTCGCTCCAGCATTCTTCAGCCCAAATGGCATCATCTTATAACAAAAATTTCCTTTCGGTGTTCTAAAAGCCGTTTTCGCCCTATCCTCCTCGGCCATTTTGATTTGATGATAACCCGAGTATGCATCAATGAAACTAAAAACTCGGTGTCCGGCAATCGAATCAACTAGCTTATCTATCTTGGGTAGTGGGTAGCAATCTTTGGGGCAGGCGGTATTAAGATCTGTAAAATCAATGCACATCCTCCACTTCTTGTTTGACTTCAAAACCATAACCGGGCATGCTAACCAAATGGGATATTGAATTTTCTCAATGATTCCCGCCTTCATAAGCTTGTCAACCTCCTCCAATACCGCCCTTTCTTTCTCGGGCGACAAATGTCTAACCTTCTGCTTAAATGGTTCAATGTTTGGATCAACATTCAGGCAATGCATGGCGACATTCTCGTCAATGCCTCTCATATCTTCTGGCCGCCATGCGAAAACATCCAAATTCTCCTTCAAAAACTCCACCAAACGTTCCCGCTCGTCTCGAAACAATTGTTTTCCAATCTTAATCTTTTGCTCTGGGAAGTAACAATTAATTTCTATCTCCTCTAGCTCTTCATCGGCTTGGATATCGGGCTCGTCCAGCGTACGCCAAGGTTTCCACCTCAATCCTTTTCCGCTTCCTGGCAACTAAGCTCTTGGGGGGAACAAACTTCCTGGGATCCACAAACTCGTTTTCTGTAGGTCGCCCCTCAGGATCTTCCACTTCAATCATTTCACAATCTTCTTCAGATTCACTTGCAGATAGCCTCTTCAAACACAATCTCCTCTATTCTTGGCTCACCCATTTCTACAAAATGGACCACTCTAGCATAGCTCCATTTTGATGTTGAATTCGAAATCTCCATCCCCAACTCAATCTCGCCATCGACTTTCTTACTAGAGCATATCAAAGGAAAACCCATATCAGCTTTCTCGACTTGACCATTACTTGGGATCTCTATTGCTCCTGCAAGAATCATTGCCGTGCCATTCCTCATACTTTCAGTTTCCACCCACTCAACGTTCTCATCAACCGCCTCAATCACATTGATCCTCAATGGGCGAGAATACTGATTTTATTGTTAGCGAGGCGGTAGACGCTCCTTTCGCTTTCATCATCTCCTTCTTCTTTCTAGCCACGATAATTGCTTCACTCTTTAAACAACCCGCCCCCTCTGGAAGTCGGATACTTCACCCTCTGATGTGGGATGGAAAGCACCATCTCAAAACTTAGCATGAATGGAATCCCAACAATGGCGTTGTAAGGGGAAACCAAGTCGATCACCATAAACTCCACATTCTCGCTTCTCGCCATTTCCCCCTCACCAATCTCTACCTCCAACATAATTGTTCCCTTCACCTTGACTGAATGATTCGTAAATCCTTCTAAAAATCCTTTATAAGGAACCAAGTTCGCATCAGTATAGTTCATCCTCTTAAAGGCGTCATAATACAAAACATTCCTGCTGGCCCCTGAATCCACCATCACCCTCTGTACCACATTGTTTCCCGGACATATGGTTATAACAACTGGCTGGCTCCCATGACTCTTTGTTGCTGCCAATTCGCTCCTGGAAAAGCTAATCACCCTATCCTCACTGGCAACAAACTTGGGGATATCAAAACTGTGCGACAACATCATAATCTGATTATCTAAGCGGGCAGGCCGGGCAATGGATCTGAATAACGTCAACTACATTTCGCTCGCGGGCTCTCTCTTGTCTGACCCCTTCATCTTGCCTACCTTCTTTCTCCAAATATTGCTTAAACCTGCCTCTATTAATCTCTCCTTGAATTACCCTTCTCAAATTGAAGCAATCCTCTGTCACATGACCCTTGTCTTTATGATATTCACAATAACTACTACGATCTACGGCCATATAAGATCCTTCCTCGATGGCATATGGTGCGGGCAACTCCTCTTTCCTCAAGATTTCGGTTACGGTGGTGTTCAATCTGTCATACTTGAAAACCTTTCCCTCTCTCCTACCGCTACCTCGACTGCTCCCTGTTCCCGGCTCTATTTCATTGCGACCTCCTGGCCACCTCTGTTATCATCTTTCACCACTTCAATTCTTTCCTTCACCGTCTTTTTCTTTCCGGCGGTTGGGCTGTCGAGCGACTTCGGCCACGGCTTCCTTCCCGCCACTACAATATGCCCTTACTCTCTCATCTGACTCGCCCGTTGTCTTGGGCAATCTCATACAAAATTCTTGTTTGAAGAATCCGGGCACCAAGCTCGCATTAAACAACATAATGATCTCGCCTTGCGTGATATCGGCAATACGATTTGCACACCCGTAAACTTTGTCGGGTGTACGCGAGAGATGTCTTCTCCTTCTCATTGCTGAAACCAAATAGCTCGGCCTTTTGAGCAGTGCGCCCACTGATCACTGAATCTCGCCAAAAACTTAGATTTAAGATCACGATACCCTAAAGCTGATTAATTTGGTGGGCCAAAAACCACTCCGGGGCATGGCGCCGGGGTACTCGCAAATGCTTTACAAATGCGCTTCGTTCTCAGTCGGTAACGACAAAGTAACCTCAAACCCTCCAATGTGAGTGTTCGCCCTTGTGCTTCCCGAATAATTTGGTAGGTTTGGCATGCGGAACAATGGGTCGGGAGCGGCAATTTGGATACTTTTCACAAATGGTGCCGAGATAAGAACCACTTTATCTCCTCGATCTTGGTCCCCGCTTTCAACTCTTTGATCGTTTTGGCCATCTCCGCCATTTCGGCTTTCCACTTGCTTTCCTCCTCTTTCTTACTTTGCTCCAACTCTGCGGCCTTGGCCATCTCCGCGGCCTTTAATGCCTCGAGTTTGTTTTGAGCGCCTCTGCAACCCTATTTGCCTCAGCGAGTTCTCTTCGCCTTTTCTCTTTCTTTTTCTCGATCCCGCCTCTCGGCTGCGCTGCGATCCCGATCGCGGGAGACTCTTCTTGGCGAACTCTCCCGGGTTGCCTTAACCTTTGCGACCTCTCTTCTACATAAGTCCCATCATCGAATATCTTGAACGGCTAGGAACATAATCCTATCTGCTTTGTTGATCCCTCCTCACTTTCATATTCATAGTAATAGGAATCATCCCGCGAATTCCCAGTTTGTGATAGATCCTCATCCTTCTTCCTTCCATACGATCTGCGTGCTTTCTCTTACCGCGGCCTCTTCGTGTATGCAGCCCTACTAACTTCTCGTCCATCTTGGTGTCTTTCTTTCTCCTTTGAGTGTGGCGTATCTTTATTTCGCTCTTTGTCTCTCTGCGCCACACTCGACTAACTTCTCTATCTTCCTATTATCCCTTCCCGTGACATCTCGGGCGGGATCTCAGATGGAGCGTGACCCATCTTTCTCGGCCTTGCATTATTCGCGAGAACCTTCATAAACATCTCATTTTCCTTCCTTAACTCCTCGGCCCGGCGCTCTCGCCTCACCCGAGACTTGGAAGGGACGGGATCCTGCGCCCCGGCTTTCCCCTTATTTCTTTCGGCCCGCTCTCTTTCTTCCCGCCTTCTAGTACTCTGATTCTTTGAGTCGATGCGAGAGGTGCAGTACATCTCCCTCTCTCGCGAGTCCCAGGCACAGCCTGCGGGCATCCTTACAGTTTGGGGTCTGCATTCTGGGATTACAGGCACCCTTTGCTGAGTATCTTTTTCTGTACCATTAGGCTACTTTACGGGCTTATAATACCAATACTTATCGGACCACACACCAACCGACACTTATAGCAAACTAAGGTGCGGATTACGGGCTTCAAAAACATGTACTTCACGTGACAAACCCTAACGACAAACCCTAACTCCTTTCTCCGCTTCAAAAATGAGCACGAAATCGCCAATCAACAACCACCCAATCAAACGGAGAGGATTTTCGGGTCCGACAGCGGAACAGTGATCTTTGCCATGAGAAATCTTTATGGTTGCACGGGGATTTGAAAATGGCGGATACTTCATTTGCTTCTCCTTTGATCGGCTTCCTACACACATACTGAACGTAAGCTAGGCCGGGGGTGTCTCGGCGAACCCCCTCCGGTGTGAGAGTAAGATTAGTAGCTCAAATCACAAGAAAACAAATGAAACTTAGAGAGAGATAGAGCTGAGAGAGGAGTGAGAGTCTTACCATGCAAATGAAAGAGCTTCCTCTAATTATACCTCCAAGCCCCCATGTGCCTTGCACATGGGGGACACTTGTCAATCATCAGCAAGGGGTCTCCAACCACCTTTTACATAGTGGGATTTCACTGTTGGGCTTGTCAAATCAAGCTACAGTTAGCTACTTTTTGTAATGGCGGGATAAAAGGTCTCAAGTCGTGAACGACAACCAATAACCCGCTGGTTATGCCTACTACGCGACCTGGCCTAGGGAAGTCGCTCCCACTGATTCCCGCCATACCGATCCATCACAAGTCTGTCTCTCCGGAGTGTTTGTCTTGCCGCACTTACTCTCGGGCCATTAGGCGGGATCACCCTTTCTCGCACCAACGTTCTCGCCGCTGAGCCCCTTACCCTTACTTTCTAGGCCTATAATAACTGATATTGGGCCCATAAATCCTTTTAGGCCCAATCCAAATTTTCTATATCACATCAAGTATCTATATCTATATGTTGCATTTGTATTTTCTACAATTTAAAGTATGTGAAGCTATATCTCCAATAGTAAATGAAATTATTATTTATCTTGGAATCAGAGAATTGTTACAATATTGTCATCACCAATAGCAACTTTTACGAAGAAAGCACTGCATAGCCCAATTTTGCAACAAACTTAAAAAGACAGTTGGATGAATTTAGTTGCTGGTTGTAACAATGTTTGATGTTGCACTGAAAATCCGTATCGTGAAAATGTGTTGACGTCATGCCAATATGGGTTGGTTTTAGTTGAAAAGGGGTAGGATATACTATATGTTTGAAAAGTTAGGCATCTTAAGGCTCCGTTTGTTTGGAGGAAAATGTTTTCCGAAAAATATTTTCCTCATTTTTCGGTGTTTGTTTCGCATCAGAAAATGGAGAAAACTTCATTTTTATCTTATTTTTCGGAAAACATTTTATTTTCCGAAAAACATTTTGCCGAAAATCATTTTTCGAAAAATATTTTACGCTAAACAAACGGAGCCTAAAATGAAACAACCACAATGAGCACACCCAGGAGGACAGTGTTCCTGACTTAATGTTTTCGACTTGAATGTAAGATTTCACATTAGAACGTATAAGCCTTAGTTTGTGGTTTTGGCCATCATACTATTTGAGCAACATCACTTGACCAACGAACTTCACTAGTTACAAATGTGACTGTCGTAATATTAATTTATTAGTAATTGTGACCTAAATTATTAACAAATGTTAAATTTTTAACTGTCATTATTTTTGTTAACAATTGTAAGATATTATGAAGGAAAAAAAAAATACTCAATTCTCCTGTTTTCTTGGATTTGATCATCAAATTCATATTTTTTTTATTCAACACATCCAACTATTCATTTATTTATTTGTGATTATTATCTCTAACCCAGTTTGTTTTTATCCGTTAAAATGGTCATTTTCCATTTCAAATGATCGATTTGAAAATTTCATAAATATATGGATCAACCCGAGATTTCTTAAAACACAGGGATCAAATAGAAATTTTGAATTTCAGTCTTCTTCTAGCTAAATCTGAACTCATTCATCCATTCATTTTTATATAATTTACTTAAATAAAATCTAAATTATAAAAAAAACTAATTTTCATAGAAACTTGTAACAAAACCCACGCATACATAAACATATAACACACACTTAGACATGACAACAACAACACCAAGAACATGCACCATAACATACACAAACAACAAATAAAGAAATTTATCAAATACATAAAAAATATTTTTTTTTATTTGAGATTCTATTTTATGGAACTTATATAAAAAATTGTGTACATGTTAAATGACATGGATAATTAAAACTGAAATTGATGAATGAATTCAAATTCAGGCAAAAGAAGATTGAAATTTGAAATTTCTATTTGGTTCATGTATTTCAAGAAATCTCATTTTGGTCTATGCGTTTGTGAAATTTTCAAATTGATCACTTGAAATAGAAAATGACCATTTTAACGGAAAAAAACTAATTGAGTTAGAGATAATGATCATAGATAAAAAAAAAAAAGATTGGATGTGTTGAATAAAAAAATATAAATTTAATAATCAAATCCAAGAAATCTGAAGAGTTGAGTGACTTTTTTTTTGCAGTTTTTTTAATTTAGAATGAACAATAGATTTCTTTAATAGTTATATAACTTTGTTGACTTGCCAAAATGACACACAAAAATAAAAATAAATAGGCGCTGGTGGTATGAGCTAATTTATAGAGTGTCGGTGGTCTACAACAAATTTGTAGGGTGGTGTACATATCTTGTTTTGTCGTCTCTGCCCTATGCCAGCAACTCTGTCTGATAACCTATTTTTTTTTGCCGAGCCTTCACCCACTTTCTCCATAACATCTCCCGCCTTACCTTCACCCCACCTGCAAGTCTCCTCTCACTTCATCTCTTCTATTTCATAGGTAGAAGTTTCTTTTGTTTACATAGCCAACATTTGTTTGTCACCATCAACCACCATCAACCGCCAGAGATGCTAACTTCTACAATGACCGTAACTGTTTTTCGCATCTATAAGTGAGGTTGCAAGGATGAAAATGGTGGAACAAATGACTAGATCTGATTTTTCTCCAACAACAAATTTTAAAGGGTGTTTGATTTAAGGCAAAAATACAAAAAAAAAAAGTACCCAAACTATAGGACAACATTTGTTTTCATACTCAAACTAATTTTCGTTGCATACAAGGTAATCTAACAAATTTTTTTTTTGTTGCATCCAAAGTACCTCCCCCTAACGACATCCATTTTTCCAGTTAACTATGCATATGACATGCACGTGACCCAAATTTTTGAGGGTAAAACTGAAAAATCATTAAAATAAACACTTAAAGGCTCTGGATGTAAAATATTAAACTACACAGCAAAGTGAAAAAATTGAACAAATGACCACAAAATAATATCAAACAAGATATGTACACCACCCTGCAAATCTGTTGTAGACCACCGACACTCTATAAATTAGCTCATATCACCAGCGCCCTTTCTAGCCTCATAGATCTGGAGGGGAGGGTAGCCGAAGAGATGGAGAAGAAGATGTGGGTCGACAATTTGGTGAGAGTCACAAAAAATGGAGAGGTAAATAGAGAGGGAGAGATTGAAAAAAGAAAGGGGGATTGTAAAATGAGCCATAAGAAGAGAGGGTTTTTGTATTTATAGTTAGGCATGGAGAGATATATAGGATTTACATTCCTCCATATGGATCGGAGGATAATAAATGGAATCACTTGTCCTGATTAATTGTTACGTTTGTTCTGAGGGGTTTATAGGGAATAATTCCTTCTTTATTTTTGACCCATTTTTTTAGTTGTGCGTCATAAACGGGTACTACTATATACAAGGCATGAAATTTACAAGGCATGTGCAAATGACCAAAATACCCTCATATATATACTTAAAAAAAAAACATTCCTTCCCTCCCCCATTTCAAACAAAACACCGTTCTTCTCTCTCTCTCTATGCGGCTCTCTCTCTCTCAACACACACGGTGAATCAACGGACCACCACAACACCACCACCATACACAACAAAATGAAGAGAAACAAACTCCCTATCACCGGTGGAAAGTTCGGAGCCGCCTCTTCTACAGCCGCTCCAAAAGTAATCTAATTTCTAAACCTAAATTTAAATTTGAAAACCCAACATTAATTTTATACCTAAAATCGATTATATAATGCTTAATGTTGTTTAAACCTATCCTAAATGGTTCTAATTGCGATTTCGTAACATAAATTTGGGTTTTTTGTTTAAATCGGATATGAATTCGTGTGCCTAAAATTTGAAATTGTCGGCGTGTGTTTCGTATGAACACACACGAAATGGTCACCACATTTCGTGTAATGGCACACGAAATGTAAACCGATTCATCGGTTTACATTTCGTGTGCCAATACGAAATGTTGGTGACCATTTCAGTGTTGTAATACGAGATACTTTCCACATTTCGTATATTAGTACATGAAATGTAAATTGATTCATCGGTTGCATTTCGTGCTCTAATACACGATATGTAGTGAGGTTTCTCGTGTCTTTAAGTGTTACGATGCAGGTATATCTCGTGTGACTAAACACGAGATAGTTTGATATATGTCGTGTAAAATCCACACGATATGTTTGTTGTTTCTGATAATTATATCGTATGAACAATACACGAAATGTAATCTATTGTGTGTCGTGTATTGTTCATACGATATATCCTGCTACCTGTCGTATATTTCCACACGAAACACCTTATAAAAAAGTTAAATTTAATTATAAATAAATGTGGTAGGTTATATGATATTGTATGATGTTAGTTCATTCATATATGTAATCATTGTTTGTTTTTCAACTTATTATAACAATAAACATACAATCTTGATTAACAAATACGATAATTTCAAATATATAATCTTGAGCAAGTGACATTCCTCTAATGTACAACTTATCATTAACCTCGTTTGACAAATCATCGAAACAACTTTACTCGTTATATAACATGTTTAATTAACTCATTATATATAATCTTTATTAGAAATATAACACCATAAATCATTAATTTAACATAATATATGCACATCATAACATCGTCCGTTAGTTGATAAATAAAGTGATATCATTTTTACCTAATAAATGTGATAGGTTATACTCCCTCCGTCCCATTAGTATTAGCACAAACACTGTTTGCGCGGGAATTAAGAAATATGATATTTTAATAAAATGTTGTGAGTGTAAAAGAATGAGTGGAGAGAGAATGAGTGGAGGGTGTAATAAATTATAATGGTGTTGTGAGTATTAAAATAATGTAGGAGAGAGAATGAGTGGGGTTGGGTGAATATTTTATTAATATAAAGTTTCCTTTTTGGGAGTGTGCGGATATTAGCGGGACGCCCAAAAAGGAAAGTGTGCTAATATTAGCGGGACGGAGGGAGTATATGTTATTATGTGTTATTGTATGATGAATTATAACATGTTTAATTACTTCTTTAAATATAATCTTGATTAGAAATATAACACCACAATCATTTCTTCGGGGATTATAAATAAAGTGGTATCACTTAACCGTGATAGGTTATATGATATTGTATGGTCCAATATGACATTTGCTACTTGTCATGCCTCAGTGTACAAAATTTGCTCAATTAACAACACAATTCAATAATTTATCATAGCATATGCGTATCATTAACATCGTGTTGCAAATCATCGAAGAACACTTTCATTTTGAAATGTCGTATGGATATACACGAGAATAGGACCTCATATCGTGTGTGTTATTACGACATTAATGACAGAGTCAATGTACATTTCGTATAATATCACACGACTTGATTTTTTTCGAAATTGATCTATGTCGTGTATTATTACACGACATAAAGCCTTCATGTCGTCCTTTCGCACACGACACGCGAGGGGTAGTTTTGCCATTATTAATGCCTTGTATGTAGTATGCCTTGTATATAGAATTTACCGTCATAAACCCCTAAAAAACAACATTTGCCCCTAAAAATATTTCCGTTGCCCCCCTCAGAATTTACAATGAAGCCCTCAATAATAAGGTGTATTCCCTGTAAGAGATCGACTTTTTTTCATTCTTAGCGCATTAGCTTGTGATTGTGAGATGCAAACGGGAGCCTAAACCTAGACGCCCGCACCCACACAACTACTGCAGCGGCATACAATCACCGGCGTCGGGACAGCCAGACAGGTACCTCTCTTCTCTCCCTCACCAGATTTCTCTCTTACTCAACTCCCAAATTTCTAAATCCTAAACAAGTAAGGCCTTTAAATTTGAAACCCTTTCATATATTCATTGATTTATACCAATCGTATTTGAAATTGTGTTCATGGGTGTGAATATAACTAGCATATATCTAAGGCTAAGAGTGGAACCTGAGCGCTCAAGTTCAGAAATCTGAATAAGTTGGATAGAAATCAGAAATCTGAATAAGTCAGAAATCAGAATTGTATCAGAAAAATTATTTCCTTGTGAAAGCTACAGATTCTTTGCATCAATATTCTCTCCCAGGACGAATGCATCATTCTTGATTGTAGATGTGGAGATTAATTTGATTGACAAAAGTGTGTGCTCTTGAAATCGTCTGTCCTCTGGTTGCCAAAGAGATATTGTTCATTTTTGTCAAGAAGTTTGCAATGTTTGTGGAGTTATTAGGAGTACTTTTTTTTATGTCACACAGGTTTCTTTTTGGTTAATTTGTTAAGTTACCCGGGTGATATTTCTTAAGTTTAATTTTATAATAAGTACTCTCTCCGTCCAAAAATGAATGTCTATTGTTTTTAAAAAATTGTCCCAAACTAAATGTCTCGTCTAAAAAACTGTATCCCTAATTTAATTTTTACCAATTTTTTTCATTGTACATTTTATACTTGCAAATCTAAAAGTTTAGAAATTGGATAACAAGTATATTTATGATCTTCAAGATTAAATCTTATGAAAAGTAAAATTTACAAAATGTCTCTAAAAAGAAAAATGGACACTCATTTTGGGAAGGAGTGAAAAACTTAGCATTAGCTAATGACTGTACATTTGTTCCAATGGTCTTGTTGGTGTATTTGTTATGGCTAATGGCCTCGTGAGTATATCTGTTTATAGTCACTAGCTTTATAGTCACGAGCTTTATTGGTGTATTTGTTTATGCACAATGAACTTGTTGGTTGAATAATTGTTTGGGGATCTTTGTAGAGGACGAGTTTTTTGAGAAAATTATTATGATGTGTTTTAAAAACGGTTAAAAAAATGAAAACATCTATATAAACACTCTTCTTATTATTATGATCCAATTTTGATCATGAAAAAGAAGGCTTGATATGTTGTGCTAAATTTTAGTCTTTAACATTGTGATTTAATTTTTCTGATATGTAAAATTTTGAGCCCTCTTACCATAAATCCTAGATCGTCATCGCATAGATCTCGCCGGAGATGGGTAACTATGAGTTATAGAAGAAAAAAGGTAGGAAGAAGAAAAAAGGAGGTGTTTTATGCTCTAAAAAATTTGAAGGGGAAAGAGGGGGCGATCAAGAGGGTGGAGGGAGGGGGTAGTCGGAGATAAGGGAAGAAGGGTTAAGAAGGGGTGATATCGACCACGACCTATCTATAGGGCTGGCGGGCATGCCTCAACAATTTCAATTCATCCCGTTCCATCCATCATAAAGAAACCTTTCTTGTCCTAATTTTCTTGATTAATTATTTGATTGGATTTGCTTTTTCGATAAATTTTCACAATTATTAACTACTCATTTTCTGATTTTGTCCCTTTTTTTCCTTCATTTAATCACCCCACCAGTTATGTATAAGATATCCAACATTTAAATTTCTGATTCAGTTTTGATTTTATGTTTCCATTCCTAATTATTCTGGGTATGTTTAGGAATTTAATTCTAAGTCTTGGATGCGGAAGAAATAAATGAACTCCCTGAAACTAAAATTACTCTTTTAATTTCAATTCATTTGATTGGAAATGAGTTTTCAAAGGTAGCCTCATTGTCATTTAATTATCTGGAAGGTGTGGCATGGGGCAAGATTGTTATCTTTAATATTTTTATATTAGAAGTTTTTTCAAACTAATTACTACCTGGGCATTTCTCTTTCAGAAATTTCATTAACAATTTGGAATCTTGAATTTTGATTCCGCTAAGAGAGTGTATTTCTTCTCTGTACACCAAAAGAATAGTGTTCTTTCAGTTCCTAAAACTCTTCATCTTAACTTATCTCACTTTATTATTTCCATCTTATTACTCTGTTCGTCCTAAAGAAGTGTGTTCATGTTTTACTTTTGAAAAGAAAATTCAAAATGCGACCTGGACCACCTGGTTATGAGAATAGAAGATGTATCTATTTATTACACCCACCCACATTAAATTCCATTGGGAAAAACACAGTACCCTTTTTAGTCGTCTACATTGTTGAATATTTGCAGGTTGGCTCATATAAGTGTGTTCTTCTGTGATAATTTCTCATTGGGTAAGTGAACTACAAAATATGAGTGGGACTCCTAACAAGAGATCTCATGAGGAGAGTGGAGGAGGTCAATCTGCTGCTTCGAGATACTCCCGTGACGATTCTGCAACTTACCCTAACATTGGGACCAAGCTGCCGTCATCCACCTCAAATGATTACCATGACATGGCTCCAGATGCTCCTCGGTTGCCCAAGATCCCCCGAACTGAGTCTCGTGATGTAGACCGAAGACTCTCCATGCATTACAGTCCTTACAGAGTTCTGTCGACACATATATACGACCATTCTGATCATCCCATCCCCTCGGAGGACAGGATTGAACACAGAGATGCTAAGGATAGTAACAGGGACACCAAGGTTGAGATCCGGGATACCAAGACAGACTCAAGAGAGTTGTATCAATCTACTAAGGTTGATAAAGATGTTAGATTTTCTAGCCGAGGGGAGGATGGTAAAGAAACCAAGTATGAACGGGATACTTATCCTGATTATAGAAGTGAGATGAAACAAGATAAGGATGGTGGCTACAGTAGTGTGAATAATCACCTGAACTGGACAAAGGAGCATCACAGGGCAAAGAAGTATCCTGATAGCTCAGGTGGACTTATGGATACCTGGCAAACATCCCGAAGTACCACACATGGACCAACTGATGCTGGAAAAGAAAGCTCAACTAGGGAAGAGAAGGATCACGCTGAAGCTTCCGAGGCTGTAGGCGAGAACAAGGTTGATGTGAAAGGAGAGGATAAGTTTAAAGATAAAGATCGAAAAAGGAAAGATGGAAAACCCCGAGACTGGGGAGAAAGAGACAAGGAAAGAAGCGAGTCTCGGAATAACCTGCAATTAGGTAACAGTAGTAATGAGTTCAAAGAGCCATCAAAGGAAGAAAGGGAAGCTGAGAAGTGGGAGGAGAGAAAAGATCTTGCTCATGATAAGGATAAGCCGAGAGACAGGGAAAAGGATCAAATGAAGAGAGAAGCATGGAGTGGAGCTGAGAAAGAAGGTTTCAAGAACGAAAAGGAAGCCATCAATGTCTCTGCCAGAGCTCCAGAGCAGGATAATTTATCACTAGATCAAAAGAAAGTGAAGGATTCTGACAGCTGGAAAGATGTTGATAAAGAATCTAAAGACAGGAGAAAAGAAAGGGATACTGATGTGGAAGGGGAGAGATCTGAAAAGCACTCTAGGGGCTTCGAGAAGGAATCAGATGATGGAGGTGCAGATATAGAGGGGGGTGTAGAAAGGGACAGAGAAGTTTTGAATTATGGGATTCAGCAGCGGAAGAGGATGCTTCGACCAAGGGGAAGTCCACAGGTTGGAAGTCGAGAGCCACGCTTTAGAGCCCGTGCTCCAGACAATGAAGGGTATTTTTTACTAAAAAATTATTGATGGCTTATTAACTAAGTTTTTTTTTAAGTATCTTAATAATTCACATGTCGTTCATTCATGCATCATATTAATCTCTATCACTGTTATTAATCTGTGCTTTGAAAGTGCACAGGGCTCCCATTTTTAACTGTCCTTGTAATACCAAAAGACGAAGCATTTCCTGGCTACTCATCTTTCTGCCACTAGTATACTTCCACCAATTTCCTCAAATACCTTCCCCTTTCCTGCAAATGCCTCCAAGCTATCTGCTGGAAAAGGACTGATTCACCCTAGCCATCCAAACCTTTGTATCATTCGAAATACTACAATCCTGCTATTAAAGTCTCTTTTGGACTTCGTACACGTAAATATATTCTCAAGTCTATATTGAAATTGTAAATATTTAATGAGCACTAGAATATGCAAGTTATAATAGTTCAAATCATGATATATATGGTTATTCAAACTATAAATGTCATGGAGATAGTATTTCAAATAACGTATGTGCTTGCAAAACTCCAATGCTAATGCTCTTAATTGATGGAATTAGTAGAGTTGAACTTTTAAGTTCTTTGGCCTAACATCTATTGCTAACCGACTTAAAAAGGTAGGGATGTTTGAAACATGTAAAACTAGTCGTGTAAACAGTTAAAACCATAAAAAAGACTTAGTAAACTGCTTCCCCCCTTCATAAGCAAGATGTTCTACTTAGAATCCCTGTGGTTGGGCACAATGTACACTTAAATGTACAAACTGAAAAATTGATATCATGAAGGAAGTAGGCCAAGGAAAGTGCATCTAAGACTTGGCACAAAAAAGGAGTATTCTAACAAGTTGAAATCAAGAAGTATGGGTTACCATCAGGTTGAGGAATGTCTGAACCGGAGTGTTGAAGTTTATAGGACCTTGAAGTGAAGCTGATTAAAGCTGTTTTTAGTGGAGTAGAGTAAATAATGAAGAGTTAATTAGTAAAATTGCTTTGTGAGGTTTGGTAGGGTTGGGCTCTTACTGAATTTTTACTATTACTTTTATTCACACATCTATATTTCTTATTGTTGGGGGTTATTTCACAAGTATACTTCTCACGGCCATTGTTAAAACGTTTGCAAAGAACAAATGTTTTTTTTTCCTTTTTCTTTTTTGTGCAAGTGTTCTTCGTTTATGTAAGCATTTGATGATACTTTGATCATCCAAGTGCTTTGTTCAGTAACTCATAAATTAATAGCTTGCTAATATTGTGGTTCTTTTGTTTGAAAAGATTAATTTGGCAGTTACATTATTTTTACTTTAAATATCTATGAATTTTCCTTTCTTTGACATATTGAAGATTCAAATTGTAAAGGTCTTATATGTTCTTTTGTGGCTGAAGACGTTCTATTGATATATGTTCTGTTTTTTAACATTGCAGGTCTATAGGTAAGCTGGCGAAACTTAAATTATTGAGCGGAAGTTTTATGCTGGTTGTTACTTACTTGAAGTTAGCCGGTTGCTAATACACCTCTCTGCTTCTCCCACTTAAGATCTTTCATACGCTACTAACATGTTCCAGCATTTGTAGTATTATCTGATTTCATTTGTTATGTGGTTGTTGATGTTACCTGATGGGCATGGTGGAATTTGAATCATTTTTGTCTTCGGATTTTACTACTGGCATGATAGGGTAGTCATACTTGGTATTCATACTGTTAAAGATTGGGGCTTCTAAGAATGCGTGCTTTTCTAACTCATCATGTATTTTGTTGAACAGTAGCTGGTTTTCACTTTTGTTTTGTGGGGTAGCTGCTACTATATCTGCTTCTGCTTGCATTTGCACCATTTATTATCACTTATATATAATAACTAGTTTATTTCCATTAGTCTACTTTTTGTTGCATATTTGTACCTTATGACTCATTGGTCTACTCTCAGACTACCTACATTGTGATATGAGATGGTGATGTAGAATGGATGATCCATCTGTTTAAAGTATTTATTTCTAAATTCTCTCAATAAGGAAGCATTCTAGTGATTGATTGCCCAAGAAAAGAATGTAAAATTCTAACTTTTGTTAGATAATCAATATGTTACCTCAGTGGGCATCATCCTTCCAGCTTTCTAGGATAGCCAGCTCTAGATTTAGAAATCAATTTCCTTCAATTTCATCTGTAACATGCAATATATCGTTTTTTGTCGTCCAGCTCATTCTTCCTGTCTTTTGCTTGAGCCTTCTAGTGTTCTCCTCGTGTCTCATACGAATTCATTGAAGTCAATGAATGAATGCGCTGTTGCCGCCACGTACATTCTTTGTAGAAGCATATATGATTCAACTTGTTTCCCCCCTTTACGATCACCGTTGGAGAAAAGGGGGGGGGGGTTATCCTTGGATTTGGCTTCCCTTCTCTTGTTAGGTTTGAATTGCATACAAGGATATGATCACTTGTTCCACATATGCATGGTTTTCTTTTCTCTTGGTCATCGCCAAATATGATTTTCATGATTTCATCTGTGGCTAAGGCTAAACTGGGCTATTGTTCGTAAGGGATTTCTCCTTGTAATGAAAGAATTATTTTATACATTCGGTAATATCCCCTCTTTGTATCCCGTTTTAGGAAAACAAATTGTACTCTGTATATCTTATTCAATGATACTATCTAAGGAGGTTGTGGCTTTGACCTTTTTGTACTTGTTAAATGAACACAAATTCTGGAAGTATTTATATGCTAGATATGAACGTAATTGTCTGGATACATTTTTCTGTATGGCAGGAAATATATCTAGTCCAGCAAAAGTGGATTTTGTTATCATGAGTTTCAGCCTTCCTTATTCTTACCCCCCGTAATTATGGTTGATTCACCATATTGTAATATGGAGTGTGACTAAGATATCCTCAGATTTTGTTTGCCAATGAGCTTGTTATTTCCCTTAAGCTAGTGTCATGTGGACTAATGAGCTTACACTAGCTGTCCATGAAACATATTCTAACCCATTTCTACCTTTCTGGCACATTGTGTGGACCACAAATTATATTTCTGCCTATATGTGCAAGACTCATAGAACCAAACTCCCATGTTGAACGAGCTTTAGCTATTCACCACAAGGACGTAACATAAGCTAGCTACCTGAAAGTGAAGTGTGGAGTGACCTACATGTCCAGCAAATGTCCAGCAAATGTCACATATGTATATATCAAATTAGGATTTTAGTTTCTCTAATGAAAGGTCAGGAGGCCCAAAGGGGAATAAGCCTGGTGACAATCCTCCGTGATGCTTAGGATTTTGTTTGTACTTCGTTGGCTAGAGGGAAAAAGGATATTAAAAAGGACAAGGGTTGAATTAATTATGCTAGCTGCTGGTGTCTCGTGATCAAGGAGAATTTAATAGGATTCCTTGTGAGGTCCCCTTTTAGGAGGAAAGAGCCTGCTGTCTTAAGTTTTTTTTTTTCCCTGGAAACCCATTTTGATCATCCGTTAACCTAGTTTTTCCCGTAGCTTTCATCGGGAAGTGCCAATTCTTGTGTCTCTTGTGCCTTCTTCCCTCTCTGGGAAGAAGGCACAAGAGACACAAGGAAAACATCTTTAGGGTTTAGTAGCTCATTAGGTTATGTTTGATATTCTATTGCTTCATGTCTAACGACCTTTTGAACTTTACAAAAACTGTTCTTGAAATAATTGTTCCATCTGATCTGTATTAGGCTGTGTGCATTGCCCATTGTATATCATCTAACGATTTTGTAACTGAACCTTTCGATTTAGAAGGGGAGATGGCCAATGTGCCTCTAGATCTTAACCCCTTGTCAGCAATATTATGCTTTATTTGTCACGACCAGTATATTATTTCAGTTTACCTTTTGAAGATGTACTGCTAATCTTAGTTCATTGCATTGTTGTGCATAATCTTAGTATATCTCTTTCTGAGCTCAGTGGATCTTTTCAAGGTTGTTGAGATCTTGTAAAGGTGAATATATATTATTATCACACTTTCATGAAGTCATACTGCATTTTATAGTTCCTTTTTTTTTTTTCTATAGTGATTTGCACAACATCTTAAGATCCTGTTGTATTTGGAGCCACACCTACCTTTGCTGCGTTATGAGCATTATATTGAATAGTGTGTTGTCAATCCAACACTAAATAGGATTAAATCGTTACTGATTTGTTAGTAGTTGATAGATAAAAGCATGTTTTTTACATCTTCTGAAGATCATCCGTAGTGGAGTTACTAAATTACCTTTGTTCACAAATAATTATTGTTATTAGTTTTTGTTTTTTAAATGATTCTGAATGAAGGAATTCAAGACTCCCCCAGCGCGGGGTGTTATCTGTCCGGAGGCCTTGCATGTTAGATTTTATTAAGTAATTACTTTTTGGCATTTTGTTAGGTGCAAAATATGGGACCTTTTATTTAGCAATTATGTCAATTTGGCTGTTAGTTTCAAAGCTTCATGTTTTGGTTGTCTAATAATGGAAGTTCTTAGTCCGAGAAATAAATACAAATAAATGGAACGTTTGTTTATCACCAAGAAGTATTATGAGGTTTGAGGGATGGTGGTAACTGGTAACAGTGACAATCTTCATCGATTGACTTTCAAACTAACAACTAGAAAATTCTAACATTCTCTTGATTTTGACTTCCACTTTATGAAGAGATTGAAAATTCTAGAAATTGTTATTATCATTGGAAGCCCCTTATTTTACTCTCAGTTAATATTAGTTTTATATATTAGCGATGGATTTCATATTCTTGTTTTGATGTTAGGCATGGGGGATGAAATGTACAATGACTTGTTTGGAGCGTTTTTGTTTTGCTACTCTAACCTATATTTGAACTCAAGCGTTCACCATTTTAAAAGTATTAGATGCCATGGCCGGATAAGACTGGTAGGTGAGTGTTGTTGTTATCACGCAAATTAATTAGTACCTCTTAATTATATGTTAGTTGATTGCATTAAAGGAATTTGACATGACCAAACACTGCGCATACTGCTTCCTGTTGAACAACTTTTGCATTTACTTGACAGATGACACGCTTAATTTGCCCTAATTCATTTTTTCGTCTCATGCATTTCCTCTATCTTTGATCAGTTACTCTTGTATTAGGCACATTTTTGGAGTAAGATGGTTTTCAGTGCCTTGGCATTGATGGTCATGTTTTCTTTTCCTATTTTACCCTTCATTATTAGTTGATAAGTTTTAAGTGGTATTGCCAAGTTTTTTATTTATATTTTGTGTGTGCGCGTGCGGTTACAATGTCAAGAGTTTTTTGCCCTGAAGGGAAACTGCATGCTTATTTAGGGAACTTCCACAGGAAACATGTGCACTTGTATTTGAGGACTGAATAATCAATTCTGCTGTGTACTTGGTTAAAGGTGGTCTCAAACTCTCAATTCAAAACATGAAAAGGAAGTTTGAGTGGTTGACCAAACCACAATGAAGTAGGTCTAAATTCTAATGTGCCAACCCAACCCCGTTACCCACTTACCCCACTATATTGCAAAGACATGGTACACCAACAATTTTATGTTTGATCACTCCACGTCATTGATGTTGCGAATGGCTAAACTGGCGCAGTATAGGCCAGACGTTGTCGTTGTCGTTGCATCAGAAGACGCATCTATTTTTCTTTCTTTCAAAAGAAGGGCATAAGAGGAGAATCTTTTTCATTCTTCAACTAAGTTACTATCCTCATCGTGATCTCCATCTGATCTGCTATCAGGAGTCGATGAGTAAGCATTGTTTCGTTTATTGGTACCAATTAAAACATAAGCTTAAGGCTCTCACCTTCAATCTCCTAACGATTATTTTCATGGTCTCCTTATGTTTTCCGAATTGGGATTTTCTTATGCTGTTCTTAGGGTTTGGATCATTTGATGATATGATATGCTCCTGCTACTCAGAAGAGTGCCTTTTTATGCAGATCTGCTCATATATCTTAACTGTCATTTGTCATGCAAAGAATGATATTTCTCATATACAATGGTTGTGTGTGTCAATTTCATATGATTGCATTTAGTCCATATGTCCGTCATCGTTTGTTTTGACTTCATCCTATAATTTCTATATGTCAGGTAATCATGAAGTTTGCTTGTATGCATTTATATAAATTACGGATTTACATTTGTTCCTCTGTTTATGAGTGATACCTGTGATTTAATTATCAATATGCGTAATAATCTTTTACTTTAATGTTCAAAATTTGTCTTGGTGATAGGAAAAGGAGACGTGCTTATTTTACAATAAATTGTGTTTAATTTTGAGTTTATATTCAAAGTTATTTTTTTATCGCATTTCTTTGGAATATGAAATTGGGGAAATAAATATCATATGATGGGACACTGTACAAATTTTTGTTATTTTTTAAAATTTTAATTGTTGGTTATGGCAATTTAAGAAACCCAAAGGGAATCATCCGATTGACAATTGTGTTGCCAATCTGTGACAATTAATCATGTAGATGCCTGAGTTGTTATCTCGAGAATGCCATGTATGCTGATATCTTGCATATTTAATTCATTTAGTTTTGCCTTTCGATAATTTTATAGATGCTGCCTAGTCATGTGATAAGCATGTTGCATTTGCGCAAGTTAGCAGACACCAAGCTAATAGTTGAAATGATAAAAGAAGATAGACCTGTTTGCACATTAAAGTAAACCAATATATTATCTTCCCCCTGCTTGGTAATTGCTTGATTATTGGATGTACTGATATTTATATAATTATCTAAACTTATGATTGTACCATAACTGGTATTGCTTTATGGGAAGGTAAATTAACTACCATGTGCTCTCTGTTGGACTTCCAAGATATCGAGGGCTTTTGGAAAAATAAACTTAAACAACGTATTTATATCCTTCTATGGAAGAGCACGTGTGTATACACACATGAATATGTTAAATCGACACCCACTTGTTTCTTATGCTCTGAATACATTCTTGTAGCTTTCATTAGATTGAAAACTTATTTATAAGTTGTAAATAGGAACCCTGACCATTATTTTTTAAACACAATTGGATATTGCAATCTGGTTAGCGGTACCAGGTTTTGTATAAATAGTGACCTTCGCGGAAGTTTTCTGACAGAGTGTACTGAGAGTAGTCAACCTTTACATTGGCATATCCCAGTGAACCCTTAGAAAGGGCGATGCATAATCAAAGCAACTGTCTAATGCAATGTATCGATTATAGTTTTGTTTTCGTGAACTTATAGTTTCTATTGTGGTTACACTTCTCCATTATGGATATATGCTGATTAATCCATTACTTATGACTTCTAAGGTTTAGAATATTGGAATTTCTGAATTTTGCACTACTTCTGGGTGTGTAAACATTTAGAGGAATGCTTTGCATAGTTGTTTCCTATATCTGAAAGACTGTTTTTGCATTTTGTCTGGGTAAATGACTTCTCCGTCTGCCAATCTTAGGGTGGTATGTCCTTTTGGAGGGTGTTGACTGTGAAGTAACTGATTTTTTTAGTAATTTTAGAACACGTGGCCCCTTTTGGAATTCTAATTAGTTTGTTGGATATCTATGTGCTGATTAGTACCTTGTTGGAAAATCCAAGTTTTTGTATTGTCATTTCATTTTGTTTATAGATGCATTTTTTCGTTCTGGTAATTGAAACTGAAGATTGCCAACCACGGGTTTCATTGTTTTTTTACTTTATCCACTTGCATAAAGTACATATGAAAATATGAGAGTTTCTGGTATTCCTGTTGCAGGCAAGTCCGATATCTCCACTGTTGTTTATCGTGTTGGTGAATGCATGCAAGAATTGATAAAATTGTGGAAGGAGCATGAGTCATCTCAGCCTGATAAAATGTCGGAAAGCTTACAAAATGGCCCAACTCTAGAAATCCGGATACCAGCTGAGCATGTTACTGCCACAAATCGCCAAGTAATATTACATTAAATATATTTCGTTACTGTTCTTGATTTCCTTTTGATGTGTTGTGCAATCATATGATATGTCAATCAGGATAATTCTGCTGATTTAGGATGCTCAAGTTACTTGCTAACAGGGACTAGGTTTTGTGTTCTCTTCTTCATTTACGACTATGTTTGTACTCACAGAATCGTCTTAGAAAATCTTAATAAGTGCAACATTCGTAAGCTTGTTTAATTTTGGGGTACCTTCTTTAACAGCCATCCATATTGTTTATGTGAGATAACAAGCTCATCGAAAGAAACTAAATCTTGACACAATAATAATGAAGAGGGACCTCGGAAATGGCCGAGCTGTTAAGCTTGGGCCTTAGCTTGGATTTTTAATGGATTTATATGCTTAGGCGATGAATAGTATTGTTTAGCTCTATTATGATGTACACTCTGTCCTAGCTCTCTTGCGTTCTTCATTGCAGGTTAGAGGTGGCCAGTTATGGGGCACAGATTTATATACCAATGACTCAGATCTTGTTGCTGGTATGTGTTAACTTGTTTGAGTTCAAAGCTGTTTCCTTTGTCATGAGTAGAGGAATTATGGATGCAGTTGTTTCTTCTAACATGCACTTTTTCATGTTATCCAGTTCTAATGCACACGGGTTACTGTCGTCCAACTGCTTCTCCTCCTCCACCTGCTATTCAAGAGCTACGTTCTACCGTCAGAGTGTTACCTCCTCAAGATTGTAAGTTATGAGCCCGAATTTGAAAGTTGTGAATATTAGATTTCTTTTATAACGATGAGCCATAGTGAGTGTGATGATTTATAGCGAATACTTTAGTTTAATGACCTATTGCTCTTGAGTTCTGCTTAAATACTGGTAATGGGGTTAGGATGTTCATTTACGATAGCTGTTTGTCAGCTTATTTCTACCTTGTTACAATTTGTTTTCAAAGTCAGTTAGTTGTTCAAGCTCTTAATTATGATGTAACTCCAATTTGAATTGTAGTTTCTTGGACCCGCTTTGGGTAAAGTGGGTTCATTCAACCGTGTTCTGTATTCATGTTTATAATCTGGCTTAATAAGCGTATACAGACTTGAATCTTTTTGGCAAAAGAAATGACTTCGGATTAAAGAGGAGAAACGAATGTGTCCATCTAATAAAACTTGTTTTCTTTTTTTATAAAAAGGGGAGAAACAAATGTGTAAAGTGAACCAATTTTCTGCAGTGTTCATGTAGAAAAGGTAAACTGCTAATGCAAAAACCGATCTGAAGTTATAAGCCCTTCATTTCTACAATCATCAAGATAGCAACAGCTCCATAGAAGCCACAACAAAAGCAAACATAACAAAGTCAAATTAGAATATATGTCTATATGACAATTCAGAAGGTTCTTCTTCTTCATTATATTGGAATGCCTTTAGGAGGCCAACCATCATGATTTAGTATCAGTTGTGGTAATGAATATGGTATGACTTTCATTGATTAAAGAGTTTTTTTTTTTTTTGATAATATAAGAAAGTCATCACTTAATGTCTTGAACAGAGTGCTGCTTCTGTTAATGTAGTATCCATGTAAATTTTTCTTTTCTATTTATTCCCATCCTTTTGTATTATGATCTTCTTCAAACACAATCCTTTTTTCCTATCTAAAAAATATATAAGTAGTATGCCATTATATCATTTAAAGTGTTGGATCTAGCCTTCTAGGGTTTCTTTAGACGTAGAGAGTATGGGGTAGGACAAGAATTATCAATTCTTAGACTTGGAATAGTGTCTGCTATACAGTGCAAGCTATGATTTGGTTCTTTTCTATATCAATGTCCATCCAAGCCCAAGAGGAAGAACAATATCTGTTAACAAGGTGAACTCCGACAACTCAGGTCTGTCCAAAGTCTGAGTCGAGTTGGGCACATTCTTTTCGGACTTGGACTGTTCGCCTGGAACCTGGAATATATACTCAACCCTCCTTGATTTTAAGATGGGGAAGCCCTTTCAACAGAAACATAAATGAGGCGATATCTCTGTAAAAGGAATATAATCTTTTTCCTATAATTTTCTTTCTCATTTTGATAAAATGATAGATGCCAGTATAACTATCTAAGTAAAATCTCTTATCTTCTAGATTTTTGGGGTAGGAATCAAATCAATTATGGATAGTTAAGTCGGTCAGTCAGTCTTGTCTCCAGTCACAGGTGTAGCTTGTGTAAAAGAAAGGTGCTTATATGTTCACTGCAAAATTTTATATTCGGTGATAATAACTGTGTAACACTTGGCAATTTTTAGGCTACATTTCTACGCTGAGGAACAACGTGCGATCGCGTGCCTGGGGGGCTGCCATTGGTTGCAGTTATCGTGTTGAACGCTGTTGCATTGTGAAGGTGAAAAGATCACTTGTCTATTCTATACTTCACACCTTGTTCATAGTTTCTGATGTACATTGTGCTTGACATACTTCTGTGTCAGTCGGAGGTGGTTCTATTGTCCAACTAGCTATATGCTGTGATTTTCAAGTTCATTTGGGTTTGTGATAGTGGGCCTCTTAGATATATTCTGTTAAATGAACTTTGGAATGACAGTCATGGACTCTAATAAGGTGGTTGATGATTTTGTACTGTGTTATTTTATTTCCTGATGTCTCTTTAATCCTCAGAAAGGAGGTGGGATGATCGACCTCGAACCTTGTCTTACCCATACATCTACAGTGGAGCCTACTCTTGCTCCTGTGGTTGTGGAACGCACAATGACTACAAGGGCTGCAGCTTCGGTATTGCCTTAACAATCTTATTAAATTATTCTTCTCTTCTGTATGCAAATATTTTTGTCGGAATTGTAATTTTTAGTTACTTTTAATTGTTTTACCTTAGTATTGACTTCCACCTTTTCTTTTCTTTCAAAAAGATGCTTACCTTTCATTTTGATTGTCGGTGCTTAGAAGATAAGAATATAACATTTTATTGAGTTTTGAAGATAATTCTCATTATAATGTTAGCGCACTTCTTTGTAACGTCCAATTGTGTCATTTTGAATTGGACATTGTACATGTGTTACTAATGATGAAATGTACTACTCTGTAACATCCTACCTTGACATAACTTTTTTGTGTCGGTAGTCTAGGTAGCGGGATAATGCAACTTTTTGGTGTAATTTTTCTCAAAGTAATCTGGTGTTTGTCATATTCGAACTATTCTCTATGTTGTATGAGATAATAATTTTTATGCTTCTCTATGAGCTTCACCTTATAGGCACTTCTCTAGGAGTGCAAATGTCTGATCTCCTGAGAGTTTGGAAGGAGGGGAGGGGTCTTAGTTAGTTTGTAGGTTTTCCCCTTTTTTTCTTTTATTCCCCCTTTCTCTTTCTGTTTTGGTAGATATCATGTGCATTGTTTTTTTATTGATGTAATAAGACAAACTTTCAGCGAAGAAAAATACTATTGCTTCATTTACCTGTTGGCCTGTTTTCCAGAATGCTCTACGTCAACAAAGATTCGTACGCGAAGTCACTATACAATACAACCTTTGCAATGAGCCTTGGTATGATATTTCATCTAAAAAATTGTTTGCCGTGATTTAATTTAATTTCTTTGCTGCTTTTTCTTAGTGTTTACTTCTAGAATTGCGAGTTGAAATTATTTTGTACTTTATAGCAAACATACAATTTCCGATAACAAAGTTTATTGTCATGAGGTGCAGTGTAGCCACCACTCACCTTAGAGCACCGAGTGTTTTCACGGGTACAAAAAGGCTGGTTAGATGTCCTCATGACCACCATAAATTTTTGTGAAATCACTATGACCATGAACCCGATGCTAAAAAATCAACTGCAATTGACCCCAGTACTTGGAAATTGTTATCGATGAAAGAAACAAATGAGAAGTTGTATTTTAAACTAGTTAGGCATAATATCATGTATGTATGTGATTGATAAGCTCATAATTGTGATTTATAAGCATAGATGTCATGCATGCTCATTCTAGAAGATAAAACACAATAGGCAGCGATACTGACTTAACACGTGGATAGTAGCAAATATACCCTCTTGAAATTTCTTGCGAAGAAAGTGACAACCCTCTATGTGTTTAGACTGCTCACGGAACAATGGATTTGAGACAAATGTGAACTGTCGTTTGATTATTATGTTGCTATAAATACGAGGCATCGAGTGATAATGCCAACTTCACTTATCAGCTCATGAATGCATTTGGAATAGAGTCCTAATCGAGGTAAGTAGAATGAATAAAGGAGGAAACAATGTATGGGAGCCAAAAATAGGTTGACACGATAGTGCTTAAGGATTTTGGGCTTATGTTGGAGTCTTAGAGGTGGAGGCTATAAGGGCTCGCAAAGACACCTCATAATAGCGATAGCGAGCTGACATGGAAACTATGAGGCATCACGAAGACACCTCATAGAAGCCATAAAGATTTAGCAAAAAAAGTGGAAAAACGCATAACGGCTTAAGCTGCTTGCTGTATGACAAGCTTTGCCACCAGATCTGGGTCGGGCCGAAATTGGTTGATTTCGTGATTCCTTCTTTGTCTAGGGATTAAGATTATTCCAGGGCAACTATATAAGTAATGTTTCGCCCCCAAACTTGTTGTATCTCATATTTTACATATTATAGTGCAAGATCCTGACTTAACAATGCCCCCAGATAGCCAATTAAATTGGTGAATTGAGTAAACAATTGTCTTGCCTCTTTTATTGCTTTGATTGCGTGTTCTTACTTTTGTTACATGTGTTTGTGCTCTGTATTATCTTGGATTGCTCGACATGAATCGGGACGATTCTCCAACAACTGGCATTAGAACTTCGGTTATAAGGTTCTAGGGTTTAGCAGTTAAGATGGGAAATGACAAAAAGAAGGTTGATAAGTTCGACGGATTGGATTATGCTTTCTGGTGGATGCTTATAGATGATTTCTTATACAGTAAGGATATCTCTGAAGCATTTGAAAGGAGTAACGCCAGAGAGCACTAAAACATGAGGATTGAGAGGTTAATAGGAAAACTATGGGTGTTATTAGGTCTAAGTCGACTCTGGTAAAGAGTATTGCTAATAAAACCAAGAAGATGAAGACCAACAAGGAGATAATTGATTTTCTGTCGGCAAGGTTGACATGGTGTGGAAGTTATTCAAATTGAAGATGACATAAGGGGCATCAATATCTGACCACATCGATGATTATCAATACATTCTTTACTCATTGAGTGCGATGGATATTACGTTTAAGGATGAGGTCCAAGCATTAATATTGTTGGGTTCTTTGACAAAGAGCTAGAGCGGTACGGTTATGGCCTTAAGTGTTGCAGCAT
Source organism: Adenophora triphylla var. japonica (assembly GCA_022495995.1). Lineage (NCBI taxonomy): Eukaryota > Viridiplantae > Streptophyta > Magnoliopsida > Asterales > Campanulaceae > Adenophora > Adenophora triphylla. Next base: position 3,614 of record JAFEMH010000304.1, on the reverse strand, counting down.
GGAAGAACAAGCTGAAGAGGGATGATGTCAAGGAATTACTTGTTGACGAGAAAAATCGTCGTAAGAAATTGGGAGTTGCATCTACTTGAGGAGCTTCTTTGGCTACAACTAGCAGGGAAAGTCGGGTATAGGGATGGCAAAAACCCGAAACCCGCCCCGAACCCGAAAAGACCCGCCCCTAATAGGCCGGGTTTGGGAAGCAATTTTGAAAACCCGCCGGGTTTTTATAGGGTTCGGGTTTACCCCCGCCCCGCCCCGAACCCGCCCCGATTATTTATGAAATTACTTAAATGTCCTTAGCATACTCCTAACTATGTTGTGATGCTAAACTCTCTGCAAAAATTAACCTTATGTATTATTTGGATATGAACGAGAAGAAGACGCGTTGTTGTCTACCAAACAATCATCACAGATTAATTCTGCGTATGGAAGAACTGGAATATATTATTACCCAATCATCTCCACCTTCGAGCACAATGCGTTTCCCTTCTTCTTTTATGTCCAATTTTTTGGGTTAAACGGGGCGGGGCGGGGCTCGGGTAAGGCATAACCGGGGCGGGGCGGGTTCGGGTAATGGTATATCACTGTAGGGGCGGGTTTGGGAAATGAAGAACCCGCCCCGAACCCGCCCCGTTGCCATCCCTAGTCGGGTACAAACAATAAGTGGAAATTAGAATCATGTAAGAACGTAGGCGGTGGTCTAAATCTAAGGAAAAGTCCTAGGAGAATCGGGATTTAATAAAGTGCTATAGTGTGGGGAGATCGGGGACTTAAAGAAGAATCGTCGCTTGATGAGAAAAAAGGCGGCTAATGTGGTTATAGAGCATATAGAGGATGCACTGAATCTAAGTGTTAGTAGTTCACTAGAATCATGAGTGTTAGATTCAGGGGGATCATTCCATTCATGCGGACGCGTAAAGGAGATGGAAAACTATACTTACGAAAATTTTGGAAAGTTCTATCCGGCGGATGGGGAACCTTTACAAATCAAAGGGAAGGGATGTCAGAATTGAAACATCAAGCTGTTCGACTTTGCAGCTATATAGGGTAAAACACATCTAGGGTTTGAAAAATAACCTATTATTAGTTGGGCTTTTGAAGTGACATTTGAGCTGCGAGGCGGAGTTGTGCGAGGGAACCGAGGAGGTGGCTCGAGGAATAACTTCTCGAGGAAGAGTAGGGCTTTGAGGGAATAGAAGTTGGAGTTGTATCTGCTTTGAATTTGTGGGGGCTATCACCGGTTACATCTCTGGGTGGTCTGACATTTTACATGACCTTTATTGATTACTCTACTAGAAAAGTCTGGGTTTATTTCTTGAAACACAAATAGGATGCATTTGAGGTGTTTAAGAAGTGGAAGGCCTTGGTTGAGACAGAGAACGAATTCAAGGTCAAAAACTTGAGGTCCGATAATGGTGGGGAGTATGAGTTCAGAGAGTGGAAGGAATATTATGCTGTAAATGGTATTCAAATGGTGAAAACCCCATGTGGGATTGGGTTGCAGAGAGGATGAACAGAACATTGATTGAAGGGGTCAGGACTATGAGATTGAAGTGTGGACTTTCGAAGATGTTTTGGGCAAATACAGTTAACACAATGACTTTCTTGATTAACAGGGGATCATTAGTCCCATTGGGGAATAGAAATTACAGAGGAGGCGTGGAGTGGTAAGTAGGTAAATCTGTCATTTCTTTGAAAATTTGGTTGCGTTTTATATGTTCATGTTAATTCTGCAGAGATAACTAAATTGGATGATATGTCTTTGAAGTGTACATTCATTGGGTATGGTGGGGACGACTTCGGGTATAGATTTTTGGATGAGCAGAATCGAAAGGTTATTCGCAGTTGGGATGTCATATTAGTGAGAAGTTTTTGTATAAAGACATGAAGATTGCATCTGATGGGATTAGTTCGGAATTGAGACTGTTGAGCTAGATGATATTCCCAGCTCGGGTGGGAGTAGTTACATTCAGTGGTCTTTGAGGATGAACCCAGTATTAGGGAGGCGGATTCCGTGCGTAGATCCACAAGATTACGTGGGTCGCCCGATAAGTATTCTCTTTCAAATTTCTATTTGTTGTTATGAGATAGTGGTGAATCGGAAAGTTATGCGAAGTCTAGTCGTAGTGTGCTTGCGAGAAAAGTGGAAACCTATGATGGATGATGAGATGAACTGCATTGATAGTGAATGATACACGAGGATTGATAAAACTTCTGAGAGGAGCGAGCATTCTGCATATGAAGTGGGTTTACGAGGATAAAGGAGGAGGCAAATTGCAACATTCGTTACAAGGTAAGGTTGTTTTTAAATGGCTTTGAACGAAGTATGGGATTAGCTAAATTCTGCATGGTATTTAGTCCCGATTGTGAAGATGACTACTATCGAGAATGGTTATGGATTTAGTAGTTGCGAGAGAACTTCTTTGTTAGAGCGAGATGGATGTAAAGACGCTCTTTATAGGGATTTGGAGAAGGATTTGTTTATATGGTACAACTACACGGTTATTTGTGAAAAGAGTAATGAATAGTTGGTTTTGCGAGATCGAAGAAGAGTTTGTATGGCCTGAAACAAGCTACTCGACGCTAGTACAAAAAGTTCGATGGATTCATGCATGACATTCAATTTGTTAGATACGAGGCGGATTATTGTTGCTAATCCAAAGATTTGACGAGTACGTATTCTTGCTTTGTTATATGTGAACGACATGTTAATAGCGGGCTCAGTGATAGAGAGGTAATCAGTTGAAGGGATAGTTAATACGAATGCTTTGAGATGAAGGATTTGGGGAGACCAGTCAAATTTTGGGTATGCGGATTGTTCGGGTTAAGAAAACGGTGAAGTTGTTTCTTTCGCACGGCGAATATATCGAAGATCTTGGGGAGATTCGGCGTGGGGAAGCCAAGCTTGATGAGTACGCCTTTTTCTATCCACTTTAAGATATCTAACGAGGACTACTTTAAGGATGAGAAAGAGGGTGCTCGAGATGGAAAAGACTATGTATGCCTTGACGGTTGGGAGTGATGTATGCCGTGGTATGTACTGAGGCGAATATTGCTTATGCGCTAGTACAGGTAATCCGGGAAAGCAACGTTGGAAGCGGTTAAGTGGATCATAAGATACTGGGGGTACTCTTGGTATGACCTTATGTTTTGACGAGCGAGGAGTCTTGAGTTGGTGGTTATGTGGGTTTGGCATCAGTGAGCTTGATAGCAAGAAAAGTACTACGAGTTATTTGTTTACGTTGGGTGGGTACAACAATTTCCTAGGCTTCTAAGTTGCAGAAGGTCGTTGCATCGAATCTTTGAAGCAAAATGTTGCGATGACTATAATAAGCAAGGAGATGGTATGGTTGCGAGTGTCTCGAGTGAACTTGGGAAGGGTCGGTGTGAACGTGCCTTCTGATGACGGTAGAGTGCTATTCGCAAAAATTCGGCGTTTCATTCTAGGAAGAAGCACATTAAGGCGAGGTTTCATTACGTCGGTACCTATTGGAGGGGAAGATCTTAAAGCTCGAGGAAGATTTAAGGATTGGAGAACCAGGCGATATGTTTACAAATGTTGTAAACCTTGACAAGTTGAAACTATGTATAGCTTCGATTTGGGCTTGGAAATT